>CM052809.1:45408059-45474688 GCA_028533885.1 Nasua narica | reverse complement strand
CCATCAACAGATGAATGGATAAAGAAGATGTGGTATGTATGTGTGTATCTATCTATACACACATACATGCAATGGAATACTATGCAGCCATCAAGAGAAACAAAATCTTGCCATTTGCAAAGATGTGGATGGAATTAGAGGGTATTTTGCTAAGTGAGATCAGTCAGTCAGAGAAAGACAATTATCACATGATTTCTCTGATATGAAGAATTTGAGAGGCAGGGTGGGAGGTCATGCAGGGATGGGGGAGGGAAATGAAACAAGATGGGATCAGGAAGGAGACAAACCATAAGAGATTCCTAAACTCATGAAACAAACTGAGGGTGGCTGGGGGGTAGAGGGGTAGGGATAGAGTGGCTGGGTTATGGACATTGGGGAGGGTATGTGCTATGGTAAGTGCTAAGAAATGTGTAAGCCTGATGATCATAGACATGTACTCTGGGGCAAATAATACATTGTCTATTAATAAAAAAAATTTAGACAGTGAGGCAGTAACTGCAGTACTGAGCCAGTAAACAATAGAATAATGCTAAACATATTTACAAGGGCCCTTTTGAAACTGTAGATAAGAATGATCCTGAAACATTTCTGTAAAGCACAGGATGGCAAAAGAAAATTGAATTATACTCATCATTATTAATTTGAGAGAATAAAGTATCTTTAATACTGTGTTTTAAAAAAAATTAAAAAACAAACGATCCCTGCTATCAAAAAAAAAAAAAAAGAAAAAGAAAAAAGAAAAAAAGAAAAGTAGATGTTCCAGTTCGAGTCAGAAGGCAGGAAAAATCTTATACCCCAGGTGGAAAGCAGTGAGGCAGGAGAAATTCTCCCTCAGTGAGAAGAAGGCAGCCTTTTTGTTCTCTTTAGGTCCTCCAATGACTGGATGTAGCCCATTCATGTTAAGGGGGCAATCAGTTTAACTCAGTCTGCAGAATCACACGATAAACTCATCCAGAAACACTCACAGCCACACCCACAATAATGCTTCACCAAATACACAGGCTCCCCCATGGTCCAGTCAGGTTCACACATAAAATGAGCCCTACCAGGAAAAGAAAATTCTATGTAAATCCCAGTTGAAATCAAGAGAGATTCAGAATTTAGTCTTTTCTGAGCCTCTTAAATCTTTTGTCTCAAAGTTTTAGAACATTCTTGGTTTAGAACACTCTTTTACCTGATGGGCATTTTGGTCTTTCTGTGTTGGGGATGAGTAAAAGCATGTGAAATCTACTTTTCCCCCATTCCTAATTTATTTGAAATTCACATGTTGGGGGGCTGGTAGTCAAAGATCCCAAGATGGTGCCTGACTGGCCCACAATCTAGGAGTGGACTCCTGCCTGTCTGTGTGCTCGTGTATCCCTGGGTGGTGACATCTGTCATAGCGCTCTGTCTTCCCCTGCTGATTCAATTGTGTGGGTCCCGTGCGTGCAGAGCCCCAAAGTTGTACTCCCTGTGTTGAATGGGACCACAACCTGTTTCATCCAAGCCACGGATCAAAATGTTCAACCCAGCAGGGGTGAGTACTGAGCCTCGCAGTTCATGGCCAAACACTCGCCTCCACTTTACAGCCATTCCTTTAATGAAATGCCTTTCCGCAAGATTCTCAGGCTGGAGCATCTATTTTACCACAAAACTTTAAGATGCAGAATTGCGAACTGTCATCACGGTCAGACTACTGACGTGCACCACCATCCAGCCCAGTGTTTCTCAAACTGCAGGTCACAACTGCTACTGGTTGGGAAATCCACTGAGCGGGTTGTCCGTGCTTAAAAATTCAACAGAAGTTATCAGAGGGCCTCTCCTATTAATGTTAGGTATTACTGCAGGAATAATATAACTGCAGAATATATTCTGCAGGAATATAATATTCCTGCAGAATATAACTGCAGGAATTCTGCCTCAGATATATATAGGTATGTGTGTAATCTGAGTCACAGTGTAAATGTCCTTCTTATGATGTTTGTGATCAAAAACATTTCAGTGCCACTGATCTAGGCCTTATCTCTCCACAGTCGACAGATGTCTTGCTAAAATTAAGATAAAACCAGGGTTGACTTCTTGGGTGTGAGACCCGTTCAGTCGATCATTTTGTTGTGCTCGGCTGTCACCGTCGAGGATTCCTAGCTGAGGACTGACATGAGCAGAGATGTCCCGAACAGCAGGGAGCCCACACAGCTCCGGTCCAGCAGCAACGGTCTGGGCACCTCGAGCATCCAGCTGCTGACCGGGTCGCCCGGCACACCGGAGGCAGTCTGGAGCACCATGGAGCCCAGAGGGTTTGCTGGGGTACAAGCGAGATGTAGATCTGCGGCAGCGGCAGCTGCAAAGAGAGGCTCACAAGCCCAGGACGAAGGAAGAGACCAGGGATGCGAGGCCAGCTTGCCTACTGGTCAGAGCCTGACCTTGCTGCACCTTCGCGGATATCAACTCTTCTACCTGAGCCGGGGAACAGGCATGGCAGTGTTGGGGCAGTAAATTGTGGCATTTTATAATTACAGAATAAAAGCTTGTACGGGAACATCGAAATAAAGCCTATCAGGGGGTTCTGAGAATTATTCAAAGAGCTTAGAATCTCCAGCTTTGAACAATGCTGCAATATTGCAAATGAAATATCCACAGGCTTATAAACGGGTATTAATGGAAATATTGTAGCACTGAACTAAAACAAAATGAAAACTATTTTCCTATGAAGTTTGAGATGAAGTGATTAATGACAAAAATAATTTTAAAATTCAAATTTCATTGTAACTGAATATATGGCAATAGAAGGCATAAACATGTTTTGATTTACATGCAGATCATGAAGTCACTTGTAGTTTCTTGTACACCCTCTGTAAGTTTACAAGAATTGTCAGAGGAAACATGAAAGGGCTATTGTATAAATTCACATGTAAAATTAAATTCAGACGGACTCAAAATGGATTTTCATGAAAAATTACATCTTCTTAGAAAAATTGTTCCACAGGAATCACTTCTAGATACGCTAAAAACTTTTATATTATTTTGATATCAGAAATTTATCCTAATGTTATCATGGCTTATGAAATACTCATAACTCCAATAGCAGCTACATCAGATTTTTCTCAATTATAAATTAGTGGCACCTGGGTGGTTCAGTCCTTTCTTGGCTCAGGTTATGATCTCAGGGTCCTATGATCCAGCCCCATGTGGAGCTCCCTGCTCACCAGGGAGTCTACTTCTCCCTCTTCCTCTGCCTCTTCCCCCTTGCTCATGCTCTCTCTCACAAATAAATAAAATCTTTAAAATATATATGGAAATACTTCAGTATTGCTCCAAGTTTAAGTTTAATGATCTAATAAATGAATTTGGAGAAGTGAGCCAATAAATAATTTTCAAACAATCAAGATCACATTTATTTATGGTATTGTTTACAATGACAGAAACATCATAAATGTTTTTTGTGATTTATAAGGTTGTGTTATGACTCCTACATTATTATTCGTATTATGTTTTATAACAAAATATTTTTTAAAAAGCTTTACATGTACATTTAGTGGTACTTTTTTCCTCAGATTCATTTACTTATTTTAAAGAGAGAGAAAGAGAGCAGGGAGGAAGTGCAAAGGGAGAGACAGCAACAAAAGCAGACTCTGCACAGAGAGCAAAGCAGGGCTCAATCCCACCACCTTGAGATCACAGCCTGAGCCAAGAGTCAGTCACCCAACTGACTGCGCCACTCAGGCAACCAGAACTTCCATTTTTGAACATGGACCCTGCATTTTCATTGTTCACCGAGCCCTGCATATTATATGTAACTAGCCTTGGAAACAACATTGCTTTCAAGTCAACAGACATGTATGGAGTTGTTGATTACATGCCCTAATAAAAGGATTGATCAAGATGAAAAAAGAGATATACCTTCAAGGAATTTACATTCTAGGATTCTGAGTCACATAATGTTCATCTGTGGTAAAATGTGTCATATAAAGAACAAGAGAAGTACTATGAGAGTATAATAGAAGGAGACTGAATTAACCCTTTTATTTATGAGCTCCTAAGACTGTCATTTAGCTTTTGGGCATAACTTAAATGTTTACAACCTACACTCACCTCTGACTTCTTCAGGAGGTTTAGGCCTGGGTCTCAAGTTTCAGTTTACCACTATTCCCCGACCAGTCACAAGGGTCCGGGTGATCGTGTCAGAAGGGATAATGCCCTCAGTGAGCCGTCCTCTGTCGCCAGCAGCAGGGAGATGAACTGCGGGAGTCTACAACTCGTCTACCCCAGGCCGCAAGATGTAAGTGTCGGACAGACTGACACCCTTCCATCAGAAGTTTGGAAAGGAAGTGTCTCCCCTCTAATGTAGGCACCATCTCAGTCTGTCCACTTCCCTCGATTTGGGCCACAAAGGATCAACACCTGTGCTAACAGAGCCAGATCACCGCTGCCTCGGCCACCACCACTGACTGAGGAGCCTGCTTCAGTGGCTGCTTACTCTGACCTTCAAATCACTCACAGGCATAGCCCAATAGCACCTTGCCACAGCCTGTGCCACAGCCCTCCAACCTCGTGTCACAGGATTTACTGTGGGTGCTGAGACAGGAGACATCCTAGGACCCACTTGGCACCCCCGTACGGGCAACCAAAGAAGTACAGGTGAGTTAACATCTCTTAGGATGAATTTCTCTTTCCATTTGTGGAATGGACTGTTGCGAGATACAGAAGCTTTGTGTGGTTTCTCTGAAGACATCTTCTGAGACCACATAATAGCGTTCCCAGGGACTGTGGGCAGCATTCCCTTCAATGTGCTTTTCCTCTGTCCTGATTTCCCCATTTTTCCCATCACTGCTGCTCCCTTACAATTTCACTTCGAAATGAACTGTTACTGAACATGTAATATCTTAGGTGATGTGGGCTGAGATAGTAATGTGCTGCAGGTATACTTCTGACATGAACATGGAAGAAGCAGTAGGAACTGGTTAGGAGAACAGACTCGACCCAGATGCCTGAGTTCGAATTCCAGCTCCTGCATTTAGCAACTGGTGACACTGGACAAATAACTTCATCTCTGTGTTTTTGTTGCATCTGCACGAGTGGATAATAATAGTAGCTGCCAAGCGAAATAAGTCAGAGAAAGACAACTATCACATGATCTCTCTGATACGAAGAATTTGAGAGGCAGGGTGAGGGGCCGTGTGGGGGGTGGGGGAGGGAAATGAAACAAGATGAGATCAGGAAGGAGGCAAACCATAAGAGACTCCTAAACTCACCAAACAAACTGAGGGTGGCTGGGAGGTGGGAGGGTAGGGATAGGGTGGCTGGGTGATGGACATTGGGGAGGGCAGGTGCTATGGTAAGCGCTGTGAAATGTGTAAGCCTGATGATTCACAGACATGTACCCTGGGGCAAATAATACATGTTAATTTAAAAAAATAAATATTGTTTGAAAAAAATAGTAGCTGCCTTGTAAGTTTTTTATTTATATTTATAACCATTAGCATGTGCTTAATAAGTAAGTGTTAAATAATTAAAGGATAAAAGAGACGCAGACTATCTTTCAATTTCTGCGCTGAAGAAACTGTCTCATCACCAAACAGAACCCACATGCAGACTTCACCTTGTGACCAAAGTGAGTACCAGGGCTCAAAGATAGAAGCATCTTTGGAGAGAAAACTTGGAATGAGAAAAAAATGAAGCCGAGTGCCACCTACTATTTATAGTTGTGTTCTGGAGTCCTGATTGTTAAATATTCAGGAATTTGTGAGCCAGCTGTTAAAATGTTATTAGCTTGAAATTGGCCACAGTAGGAGTATTTATACCATGAAAATCGGCAAATGGTACAAATTAGGACTAAATTTTTTCCGATTCTCACAATTGCTGTGAAAGTAAGTGGAAATATTTGTTAAACCATAAAGTACTACAAAAATTAGTAATAAGGGGTGCCTGGGTGGCTCAGTGGGTTAAAGCCTCTGCCTTTAGTTCGGGTCATGATCTCGAGGTCCTAGGATCAAGCCCCGCGTCCGGCTCTCTTTTCGGAAGGGAGCCTGCTTCCGCCTCTCTCTCTGCCTGCCTCTCTGCCTTCTTGTAATCTCTCTCTCTCTGTCAAATAAATAAAATCTTTAAAAGAAAAAAATTAGTAATAATATTTTCTTCTTGAGCTATTTGATACTGCCTTTAATCTCTGCACTATTTGGCTCCACCAGAATAATGAATCCCTGATGCTTCTAGCCATCATTCATTTCTTCTCCAAGGGCTCAAGGAAAATAAAGTGGTGATCCCTACAAGACACTATGCGCTCGCTAAGAAGTGCATTATTACCTCAGTTTCAATCACCTTGCACGACATAGTTATAGTCTAAGGCCTAGTTATATCTCTACTATTTCAATTTGCATCAAAGTTTAAAAAAAATTTCAAATATAAATTTTAACCCACATTTAAAAATTAGGGGCACATGGCTAGCTCAGTTGGTTGAGCATGTGACTCTTCATCTCAAGGTTGTATGTTTGAGTCCCATGTTGGGTGAAGAGATTACTTAAATAAAAATAAATAATAAAAAAAGTAAAATTACATATATAATTTTCAGAGACTTGAACTACATTCAGTTCCTTGTTCTCTGTCCCTATCCTCACTCCTGTTCACTAACTTTGCCCAGGTCTCTTCTTTCTGGAGTGCTGTCTCCTCCAACATACTGGCTTTCCCCTTTCCCAGCCTCCCACTCTACCATTTTTACCTCACAGATCTCTGTCCATGCATCAGTTGGGAAATCTTTCCTAATCTCCAGAATCAGGGGGGATATCTCATTCTACGTGTTCCTATTATAGCCTCCTTGGACCCATAAGAAAATAATTTATTTCTGTCAGTTCACAACCATTTAAAAAGAACTGACTTCTGAGTATTCCCACAAAACGATGTTCAAGATGAAGTAAAAAAATACAAAAAGATAAATGTAATGTCTCTTTAGTAATATTTATACAAAGAGGTACATTTGGAAATATGTAGAAGAAATTCCAGAAAACAATTGAAAATGGTCATCTCTGAGAAAGGAGTTTTAGTTTTGATTATATGGTATATTTTACTGACATTTTTTTCAAAATAAAAAGAAAGAGAGAAAGAAGCCAGTTCACTTTCTCGTCTCAATTCATAGGCTATGCATTTCTTGTTCCTTGCTGTATCCCCAACACTTAGTGCAATGTCCATAGCAGGTGTTCATTAAAAATTGATAAATTACTTTATAGCTTTTCCCCCTCCCCCATATTTCCTACAGGGACACATTTTTTTAGAAGAGCAGTTTTTCTACAGTAGAGCTTACTGGTGTGAGTAGAAAATTAGCAAATGAATCCTGGATAGCTCAGAAATTTGTAAGCTAATGTCTACCAGATGACTCAGATACATACAGAATCTAACATAAATCACAGATTCTTCAACTACCAAGTATTTATTTTCTAATAAGTCATGGAGGGGAAAGGAGGCTGGGAGCAAAGGGACCATTTCTGAAGTCTCTGATCACATCCAAGTACACATGGATCCTCAGATTCACCACTAATGCTGGATATACTCCATGGCAAAGATACTCACTATGACCACTTAGGTCCTCTGATCCTGTCTCAGTATATTTCAAGGAATATTTTATCTAAAAGGTGTCTAGCATATATGAGTTGGCTGTACATACTACAAATTGAATTCAAGCAGATCTAACTTTCATATCATCTGTGGCTTTGAACCAAGGAGTATGTCACCAATGGAAGTGACACTCAAAATCTACCTTTAGATTTGAGACTATATTTATATATTTGAGACTATATTTATATATTTGTCAGTATTATATAATTTTCCCCTCGGTAGGAAAACCCCAGCTTCTTACTAAGTCTACCAGGGTCTCCATAGACCACCATGGTCTGACTCCTGCCTGTCTCTCTAGCTTTATTTCTTTCCATTCATTGCCTGTCCCAAGATAAATACACCAAACTTATTCTTACCTCAACCTTCATATTTATTGACCCTCCAACTAGAAAGATCTACCTGGAGGACTCCTTTTGAGTTGCATCTCAGTTCAGCCAAGTCCTATTTGCCAGTGAGGTCTTCCAGAGCACCAGATGGAAACAGTGCCCTCCTCTGTCCCCACTACTTACTCTATCACAACATCATGCTTTTTAAAAAAATACCATGTATCATCATCTGAGTTCAACTTGTACATTATTATCTCTTTGCCCTTTGGTTTCCATAAGACGGAAACCAGGGATAAGAGCAGGAAATTGGGCTTTCTTACTCACATTACCCTGAGCCATGAAAACACAAAGGAGGAGCATAAGAAATACAAACAAATGTCTCAATCAAGTCACAGAGGTCTTTCTAATCATGTGATCCCCTCCTCTTTTCACGGAGAAAGAAGCAAATAATGTAGGTTCAGGAGGCCACAAATTTGCTTGAGCAAAAGGCACCCCACACACTCTCAAGAGGACTGCTCTGACAGAAAATGTTCCCAAAGCCCTCGGGTTTGGAAACTGGAGAGCAGAGCAGAATAGAGGCTTCAAGGCATGGGTAGGCCATTGCTTTTGGTTCCAGAAACTATTTTTGGAAATCTTATCTGGGGTCAAGATTCAGAATGTTCACCAATTCCATTATGTTTCATGAATATTTTATATTTTTGGATGTATCTATGAATGAGACCGAGAAAAAAACTAGCCTTTTCTTAAAAAGCAGTTATGCGTGTTTTTTGGGAAACAAGAGAAAATAATCAGAGGAAAGTGACATTTTTGATATCTACAACATCTTTTTCACGGAATTTAACACATTAGCCCCAATTTGAGAAAACTGTTAAGGAAGTTAAGAAAGGCCATGCAGGGGGCACCTAGGTGGCTCAGTGGGTTAAAACCTCTGCCTTCAGCTCAGGTCATGATCTCAGGGTCCTGGGATTGAGCCCCACAATCAGGCTCTCTGCTCGGCAGGGAGCTGCTTCCTCTTCTCTCTCTGCCTGCCTCTCTGCCTACTTGTGATCTCTCTCTCTGTCAAATAAATAAAATCTTAAAAAAAAAAAAAAAAAGAAAAGAAAAAGAAAGGCCATGCAGAACTGGATTAAACTCCCAGTTTGTCAATCAGGATGGTCTTCAAGACTCCAAAGTCCTCTCTTCTGCCTCACAAAGCCTCTATGAGGTCCTTGAACAGCAGCAATCAAGAGTTCAAGAGAAGGACACAGACAATTATACCACAGATCCCTTGACTCTTGAATCAGCTCCAATATACACTATACAGTATCATGAGTTCCATTAGTATTAGCTTTAGTCACCATTTTAATAGCTTTTCAGCCAAAACCTGTTGCCTCAATGATTTGAATGTTCTATGAAGACAACTTCACTGCTCATAATAGCATGTTCTTTATTTTTAATATTTTATTTATTTGACAGAGAGAGAGAGATCACAAGTAGGCAGAGAGGCAGGCAGAGAGAGAGAGGGGAAGCAGGCTCCTTGTTGAGCAGAGAGCAGGAAGCGGAGCTCAGTCCCAGGACCCTGAGATCATGACCTGAGCCAAAGGCAGAAGCTTTAACCCACTGAGCCACCCAGGTGCCCCTATAATAGCATGTTCTTTAAAGTAAAAATCTTGAATTTGGCCTCCTGTTCTCATGTACATTAAAACTAGCTTTAAAATTTGTATGTACATGTTACTATATCACTATATTAATTTTTTAAGTAAGCCATCTCAAAGTCATTGTGAAATTAAGCTAAGTATAAAGAATAAATTATACAGTATATACTTATTGTGGCAGACTACAAAAATATGTCCATACATTTTCAGCTTCCTTTTATCCATGGCCTTTGCCATATGCCTTCCACTCTTCTCAGGGGGAGGTGGAATCTGTTTTATCATTCCTTATATCTAAGCTACTTTAGTGACTTGCTTTAGCCAAGAGAATATGGCAAAAACAGTAGTATGCCAGTTCTGAACTCAAACCTTGAGGCCTTGAATGCTTTTCTTCCTCTTGGATCCTTGAGATCACCACATGAATAAGCCCAGGCTACCTTTCTGGAGGATGAGAAACATTTGGACCATTGGTTCTACTGTCCCAATCAACAGCCAGCCACATCACAGAAGCAGAAACACCTAGATGATTTGTCACTCACACCTGGCTCATAAGGGTGCCCAGCTAACACAAGAAGAACTATCCAGCTGCACCCAGCCTACCTAAGCTAAAATAGTTGTTTTCTTAAATGACTAAAGAAGCCACACTACCTGATAAATGTATATTCATAACAGCCATTAGCACGTATGGGCTAATACTATAATAAGTCATTTGGCTACACAATCCCAGACTTTTTGACATTGATATAGTCTTCATTTTAGAGCTGACCCTTACAGAGGTTTAGTGAGTCACCTTTCTTCTCCTATGGTAAAGCAGATCAACTTATTGAATTACAACTATAGGAAAAGTTAGTTAGAGCTCCTTAGGTTTAGATTCTCTAATATCTCACTTATCTACCTTCCCATTTGGCCTCCAAAGAAAAAATACATGAAGCCTGAAACGCTTTTACAAATCATTCTTATTTTTGCTTCAAAGGCTACCTTACAACATTGAAAGGGAGAAACAAAGTCAAGTTACACAGAAGAGCCAACTGAGCAGGGGAGGTTTCGCACCATCTCCTGACAGACTTTGATTAAGTACTAAGGAAGCCAAGTGCCCTCTGAAGAATCCAGCCTGTTCTTCGTTGCCTGAACATCCCTGAAGGTTACTCTGTAGATCACTCCTCAGAGGGCCTTTGAGAATACCAATTACTCACTCGGAAATTTATGGGATGATATGTCTTGAGAATGTCTTTGAAGGTACACAAATGAGCATTCTGTTTTCCTGACTACGAAATTCAGACAGTACCCAATCATAGGCCAAATTCTGTTTATTCTCCTTGTCTTTGTCCACTAAGCACCCCTCCTTAATGTGCAGACATAAATCAGCCTCCCAGGGTCAGAGTCTAAAAACTTCATGAGAGATTGGGGAAAGAAAAAATAGTGTCCTTTCATGTTGGCTCTGTAGTATATAACCTGTAAGTTTCAAGATCTCCTCCAGTAAAAGAGAGAGTTCAGGCATTCTAGCAGTTGGCTGAAGGTTATATTATGGGAGGATGAAATAAGGTGAGAGAGAACAAAAGGTTGCTCAATAATCACATCTGTGCTCAGAAGGGCAAAGACAGATTCATGAACTAAAATCAGCAATATTCAAATATTTCTACTTGATGCATTCCATTTTTCTAACATTCTCCTCCAGTTTTTGTTTCTTGTTGTTGTTTCTGCTATCTTATCTACTTTATCAATCCCTTCCTTCCCCTGAGGACTCCGTGTGTGTGTGTGTGTGTGTGTGTGTGTGTGTGTGTGTGTGAGTGCACACACTTAGGGGTGATGGGCTTTGTGGACAAGGGAAGCGGAGATTGATGGACCCAGAAAATGAGAATGAGGGGGATGGATTCATATAAGTCTAAGAAAGGTAAAAGCCATCTGCTACAAAAATATATCCAACTGGATAACAAATTCAATTTACGAGCCTTAGGAAGGACTCAGTTATAATGGCCCAAGTTCATTTTGATTGTCACAAATTTTCAGAAGGACCCTTATACCTCACTTCCTACAATGACAGTTCTAAGTGAATTTATTAACCTAATAGCTCTATGGGGTTGGCCCTCTGCCAACTAATGCTTCTTCTCTTCCTTGCTTTTTAGTATAGAATACAAATTCATATTCTTCACTTGTTGTACCTTGTTTATTAGACTAACCTTCTGACATTTCCCTAATGCTCATTAGGGTAAAAGTGTGTCAGCCTCCTAGGCAGACGGAGTAACTTAGTGCTTCAACTGATGGTCCGCCTGTGGTGCTCCTGACCGATAGGGAAAGAGCAAGTGAGCCTAGAAATTCAGGCGAGAGATGGTGCTAAAATGTGGACAAGGACAGACACTATAAATTTGCTTCCTGGTTTTGTATTCTGAAAACTTGTTATATGGCTTCTTGTTAAAGGAAAAAAAAAAAGATTCTCAAAATTGTTAGTGCCAAGAAATATTTCATTATTTTACTTAATTATAAAAAGAAACACTGACCAGATGTATCTAGCTATAATACTATCCTAAAATCCAAAGAAAGTCATTGAACTTTATTTTTATAAATTTAAATTTATACATTTTTATAATTTAATGAAATGAAAGATTTTGGTTTTGGTCAAACAAAATCATCCCTATTGGATCTAATAATACAAAGATGCATGTGCTGCTTAATGACTCATTTTTTTTAACCTGGCTTTTACTTTTGAAAGCTATTGAGTCATTATTTTTGTTTGTTAACCAATTTAATTTTTAGTCATCAATTTATTAGGTTGATGAGCCATTTAAAACAGTGTACTCATGGGGGGTGCCTCAGTCTGTTAAGCGTCTGCCTTCGGCTCAGGTCATGATCCTGGGGTCCTGGGCTCGACCCCACATCAGGCTCCCTGCTCAGCGAGTCTGCTTCTCCTTCTCCCTCTGCCACTCTCCATGCTCATTTCCTCTCTTTCTCTGTCACTCTTTCTCTCAAATAAACTCTTTAAAAATAAAATAAAACTACTTAAATACAATACTAGGACAAAACATTAAATTCCACTTAATAAGGGGCATCAGGTGGCTCAGTCGGTTAAGGGTCTGCCTTCTGCTCAGGTCATGAATTCAGGGTCCTGGGATCAAGCTCCATGTTGGGCTACCTGACCAGCAGGGAGTCTGCTTCTCCCTCTCCCTCTCTTTCTGGTGCTCCCCCTGGCTCATGCTCTCTCTTTCTCTCTCCCTGTCCCCCTCTGTCAAATAAATAAAATCTTTAAAAATTTTTTCATTTAATAAAAAGTTTTGCCTGCATTTTTATAACTCCCCATTCTGCTGCCTATGAACTGCTCCACCTGCATGACTGTAAAGAAGGGCCCCACCACCCTGATCTAGATAGGAGCACAATCACGGCAGTGACCACAATGGCGGAGGACTTGTGGAGCTCAGCCTGTCTTGGCTGCCATTGGCCGAGAGTCTTCAATTTTGGCAAACACAAATGCCAATTCAGACACGGAAACCGGAGCAGCAAGCAATTACAAGGTGATTGTTCAATGTCCAGAATGGTTTATAGTAACACGTGTCAACACATAGAACAAAAATGATCACAGAAATCCTATACCTTAGAAGTCAGAGATGGAGTGCAGAGAATTCACTCATACAGTGGGACTGCTGAAGGAGGAGTTATACAAAGGCAGCTGCTAATTGAAGGTAAAAAGATTTTTTTGTTCAAAAGTGCTCCTGATTTAGATTTACTTTTCTCTCTTAGGAAACACAAATGACGAAGTTAAAAATGTAGTTCCTTTAAGAAACAGTAGTTTTAAAACTTTATATTTTAAACATTTAACATTCAAAGACTATTTTCAAGTTCATCAAGGTAAATGCTGCTCCCTCATGGAATTTTACTGTCTCTTGGGGAGGAGGGAATCCTTCATTTCAATGAGAAAATAATAAAATTAAGCAAAAATATTTTGTCCTCTTCAAAAAGTTCACCTAAAAACCCAAAAGATTATTTTAAGTTCTGTTAGATGGCCACTATCACACAAGGAATATGTTTGTCCCCCAGGGCACTCAAAATTCTCAAATAAGCACTTTATTTCACCTGGCATTCCATGCATTTCCCCACACATGTCCAGCCTATATACATCCCTCGCCCATAAACATATATACACCTTCCCCACACCTTGCTTTAACTCAAGTGTCATTGTCTCCCCCAGTATCCTCCTTCTCTATAACAAAATATGCAGACATGATAGCCATGGGATATTGTTTCCTGGCAGTAAGTTGAAATAATTCTGGCAACTGGGACCCCAGAGAGATTTCAGAGATTTCACCATCTCAGTGGCTGGCTGAGTTGCTTAAGATCACAGACCAACATAATAGCTCCGAGGATTATTGCAATATTGGGGAAAACATTCCAGAACAAGTCATTTCTATTTACAGTAATAGCTTAAAAATGTTCCCAGTATATAACTCTGTCTACTTGACTTAAACTATAACTCTACTGGGTATGTAAGTACTGACCTACATAAATTGGTGTGTTTGCACATATATCAGGGTAGGTAATGATATGCACTCCTAACCAAATCATTTGGTTTACTTTGTAGAAAGATGCACTCTTCTTTTTACCAAGAATGCCCCCCCAATCTATTTTTAGAATAGATTCTTGCAGCCGAGGCTGATAGTTATTCTCTACTATCCGTTTTCACCTTCTTTTCTAGTAATGCAATTTTTAACATGCACAGGGCTGCTCTAAATAGATGCCATGTTACCCAGCATCCCTTGCAGCAGAGCATGGCCCTATGAGGAAGGTCTGGTCAATGAGAAGTAATCCAAAATGTCAGAGAGCAGCTCCTGGGAACCTTGCGGAAGAGCTGGCTGACACTTGCCCTTTGCCTCTCTTTTTCATCACCTCACCCCTCCTGCTTTCTGGGAACAGATGCCACCTTGGACCATGAACACGAGGTCACACTGCACAGGAAAAAGCCCAGTGGACTGTTTTCTAAGTATTTCCTGGAACAGAGCCACACTATTCATCCTACACAATTTTATTCTCCTCTTTCACATGAGAGAAATCCATGCATGTTTCCTGAGCTCTTTTGAGTTTCTACAACTTGGAATTTTTCTGTTGCTTGTACACAAACCTCAAGTTACAGGACGCAATCTGGTATGAAAATTGCTAAGTCCCCATCTGACAGCCCTGAGAGAGCACAAAGATAGAGGAGAATACAGAAAAAGGCATTAAGTCTACCAAGAACAATAAAGACTTTTGAATAGATACCTATTAAGGTGAGGGTGACCATTTAGATAGAAAATAAAGGCTCTGTCCCAAGTCCACACAGGATAGTCAACCATTAAGAGCTGTTTGAACAGGTTGGTTGACTAAAAGGAGGTAATCCAGACTCCTGGATTGGAAGCTCAGAGGTTGGAAAGGAAGACTAGATGGAAGGGACTTTGAGAAGGTACGTGGGCTAAGCTGACACCAGCTCCGCTCCCATTCCTTGAAGCTGATGCAGCCTGGTCTAACCTGTGACCTCCTGCACAGTCCCACATGGAGGACAGCCCTGGGCAACTGCACTCTTGTTCCTCTAACGCCCCCACTGCAAAAATAACCCCCAGCTGCTCCAGTCATGCTGGAGGCCATGGGGACCAACCCAGCCCTACGCTCCACACGTGGAGTTCTGAGAGGGAAGGGCAGCCCACTCAAGCAAGCATCGGATGCCTGAAGAGTCCCCTTCCTTCTCCAAGTGCAGCAGCTGCAGCACGAAGGAAGGAAACCCAGCTAACGCTTGCTGTACCACATGCTCAGTAAGTGCACAGGAATTGCAGCAGAGGAGGTAGCCATTCCAGGGTGCCTAGGCTCCCCTCCAGAGGGAGTGAAAAGTACAGGGGCACAGTTTTAAAAAGTCCAGGGAAAGCCCCCACGGCAGGGGAAGTCAGGGCCAAAGGGAACAGGCTCCGTCTGCCCCAGAACCAACACCAGGAAGGGACAGCTGGAGGGACCTGGGCAGGATAACAAGAAAACCAGCGGCAACTAGAGCTGCAGGAACTGGAGCCCAGCAGTGTGCAATTGTGAACCCCCTGGAGAATGGGGCGGGGCCAGGAGAGACGAGGAAACTGCAGATGTTTCAGTTCCACACTATTTCAAGGCAAAGGAGTTTATTTTTAAATACTTCCTCGTTTTCTCAGTACAGCTTACACATATTTCCCTCTGAAAGGATGACACACTTGTGCGCTCCAGTGACTCCTTTTGATGTGGAGACCTCCCCTGTCGCAGTTCTGTAGACACTCAGGCTAAGAAGATAAATACCTCCTACATAGGCAGCCCTCGCCATTTCTCAACCTGACAGTCTCCCACTCAGCCATTTGTACAGCGAGCCCTTCGGTGAAAGTGACCAGAGATTCTCTGCCTGGTAGGCAGCATAGTAACTAGAACAAGTAGACGGAAGCTCAAGGGCACCCAGAGGACTGGCAAGTTGCCCGACTCAGGCTGCCTGTGTCAGCTTGATAAGTCCTCCAAAGCCCCCTACTATCGCTGCAGCCTGAGGACTGGTGGGATGAGAGGTAGGGATGATGCTGATGAGGCAAAATGCTGTTACCCTTGACTCACCCAGTTTTTAGATTAATTAGTTTGAGTATCAAGAGACTTGCCTTTCTTCTGTCTCTCTTTCCCTGTGGTCAGCTCCTGACTTTTAAGCAGCATACCACGTGAAAGCATGCTCTCAGATTCTCGCCAACCAAGATACTGATGAGATCCTTCATTCAAGGATACAACAGTATTAGATCACTTCCCATGACTGAGATAATCTCTGCTCACTCCCGGCCCCAAACTAAACACTCTTACATTTTCTGGAATGAAATCACCAAATATTTATTGAGTACCTATCGTAGGTGTCCATCAATATGACAGAATGGCTGTCTTTGAAGAGCTCGTGTTCTATTTGGGAAGGACAGACACACACACACACAAAGTTAAGTGTTCAAAGAAAACTGAGAAGACACATTCAAAATTTAGTTTGTTATTTTCCCAAATGCATAGACAAAAACTATTGTATTACTTAGATGGAGGAGGGACCTTTCACCTAAGTCACAAAGGAGGCTAAAGACATCAGAAACCAAATAGGACTGTGATAGCCTAAGTTGTAGGCTGAACTATGTCCCCCTCCAAATATCCCTATGTTGACATCTCCTAACCCCCAGTACCTCAAAATGTGTTATTTGGGGAAAGGGTCTTTATAGAGGTTATTAAGTTAAAATGAGGTCATTCGTATGGGTCCAAATTTACCAGGACTAGCATTCTTTTTAAGGAGAAATTTGCAGACACACACCCAGACCGAGAGGACAATATGACAAAAAGATTCCCCCTACAAGTCGGAGAGAGAGTTCTCAAACAGACACATCCCGCACAGCCTTCAGAAGGACACAACCCTGCGCACACCTTGACTTTGGACTTGTAACTTCCAGAAATGTGATACAATGCACTTCTAGGTTACTTTTTAAGCCACCCAGGCTGTAGTCCTCTCTTATGGAAGACCGTGGAAAAGAACACAGCTTGCCACATGAGTAAGGTCTGAGTAAGCGCAGGATGAGGAGAAAAGCCTTACATTGGAGTGAAACAACAAAAACAAAACTAAGCCAATTAGAATGCTGGGCGTCATCAGAGAAAAGCAGTTTACCTAAAGCAAAATGTTCATGTAGAGGAATGGCAGAATACACCTGCTCCAGTGAGGAGTCTTCAGGTCTGTGCGCACTGGGCTGTGTTCTCCACTAAGGAATTTGGGATGTATTCTAAAGGCAAAGGAGGAGTTTGGTGGCATTTCATTAGGGCCATGTGACAACAGGGATGTTGTATTAGGAGAAAGGTGAACAAAACGGATTAGAAAAAGAAGCCTAGAAGAAGGCTGGTCAGTTATAAAAGTGGTTCTTAGGCTTGACTGCAAATTAGAATCACCTGGTGTGACTGACGGACCTATTGACGGATGGATGGATAGACCCCAAGGATATGCACAGTTTCATCCTGGGAACCTTTGATGTTACTTCACATGGCAAAAAACTTTGCTGACTTACTTTAGGGTCTTGACATGGGGAGATTATTCTGGCATACCTAGGTGGACCCTAACTGTAATAACCAGTATCCCTGTGGGACAGAGGGGAGGGAAATGGGACTTGCAGAAGAAGAATAAGGCAATGTGACAACCGAGGCAGGGTGAGAAAAGACACATGATGTGACCACTTATGAAGGAATGTAATGGCTTCTAGAAGATAGGAAAGCCAAGGAAACATATTCTCCCCTAGTGCTTCCAGAGGGAAAGACAACTTAGATTTGGCCCAGTGAAACTCATTTTAGACTTCTGGCATCCAGAACTATAGAATAAACTTGTATTCTTTTAAACCAGTTTTAAAGAGAATAACCTTGTGTTCTTTTAAACCAGTTTTTTATAGCAGCCATAGAAAACAAATATCTCTGGGCAAGATTTACCCAAGTTTGTTATCTGGGCCTTCTCCCAGAACCACTAAATCTGAGGGGGTTGCCCAGGCATTGGTAAAACCTCACTGGCAGGCTGCTAAGTTGAAGGCCTCTGAGGCAAGAGTAGGCAGTATCCAAGACCTGGATCATGAACCATGCTTGAGAGGAAGAAAAAAATGCTGAAGATACTGTGAAGAAAACACTTGCGATATATTGACTATTCAGCTACCTCATTGAGGGAAAGAGGCAAGACTCGAAAACACATAAGCTTTAGAACCTGTGTGCGCAGAGCACCCATTCCTTTCATAGACTGGGGAAGAAGGGCAGGCAGACCAGGAGGGGGATGGGCTTGGGCAGCAGGGACTTGTACAAGCGTGCGGTGAGAATTGGAGACAGGATTTGAGAATGATCATTAGAGATGGAAGTTGAAGCTGTGACCATGAAATTTCCAAGGGAGTTTTGAATAGAAGAAAAAAAAAGGGGAGTGAGGGAGAACAGAACCAAGCCTCTCCCATATCATTGTAAAGGGTGAGAAGAGTGAGGAGACAGAAGTCAGGTTCTCTACAGAAATCAAACCAATAGGACATATAAAGGTATGTAGATTCACTATGAAGGAATGGCTCACACAATTATAGAGGCTGAGAAATCTCCAGAGGCTGGTGATATAGTTCCAGTCCAAGCCCAGAGGCCTGAGCACCAGATGAGCCAACATCCAAGAGCAGAAGATGACGGACATCCTGGCCCAAGCAGAGAGCAAATTCACCCTTCCTCTATCTTTTTATTCTATTCAGGCACCCAATAGATTGGACGATGCCCACCTCCATCAGTGAGGGCTATCAATCTTCTTTCCTCTGTCTACAGATTCAAATGATGCTCCTCTCTTCCAGAAATATCCTCCGAGACACACTTAGAAATTATGGTTTACCAGATAGCTGGGCATCCTCTAGTCCAGGCAAGCTGACACATACCAGTAGCCATCACTAGAAAGTAAAATCAGAGTGGCAGAAGGCGCTTCAATATCATAACATAAAAGCTTGGTGGAGGGGTGGGCGTAGAGGAGGCATACTTGGGAGACAGTGTGGTCACATACTGCACAGACAGCAAAGAGAAGGAGGATTAAGAAGTGTGGCTGACTAAAGGTTAACAGTGACCTTTGAGAAGGCAGTTTCGATGGTACAGAAGAGGTGGCGGCAGAAGTCAGATTCCCAGGCTGTAGGAAGGAGATAGCAGAGGCTGGCTTTGGGGGCTCTAGAGATGAAAGCAAGATGAAAAATGGAGTCACAGCCTAGCAAAGCAGATGGAGGTAGCTTAGTCTAAAAGGTTCTGAGGTCACATAGACCTGCCAACCCCCACCCCAGCTCCTTCATGGCCTAAAACTTGCCTTAAGCAAATTGTTTAATATTCTGTGTAGACTCAGTTTAAAAATAGCCACAGTAATACCTCATTTAAAATACAAAAAATAGTCACAGTAATACCTACGCCAAAGACTTCCAATGATCATATGAAAACAGAATAGGTAACTCGCTTATTTTAAGTGTCTGGCACATAATAAGTGCCAAAAATTGACATATGTGCCAAAGATTGATATTGTGAAGGAGCTCTGGAACCCCACCTTCTTATAAATATGGTTGCCAGGTAAGATACATAGACTCACAGTTGTATTTTGTGGAGTATAAGGAAAAACATGGAAGACATTGTGAGAAGGAAGGGAAGGGTGAATGGGGGGAAATCAGAGGGGGCAATGAACCATGAGAGACCGTGGACTCCGAGCACAAACTGAGCGTTTTGGAGGGGAGGGGGTGGGGGGTTGGGCGAGCCTGGTGGTGGATATTGAGGAGGGCATGTACTGCATGGAGCACTAGGTGTAGTGCATGAACAATCAATCTTGTAACACTGAAAAAATAAACATATTTGGGGGGAAAAAACCCCACCCCTTCTTAATATAAGCATGTCTTCATTATTTCAAGGCTATACTTACACTAAAAAACGACCTGTTGTTTGTATCAATTTTCTATTGCTGCTGTAGCAAATCATCACAGTGAGTGGATTAAAACAACCCAAATTTATTATCCTATAGGTACAGAGGTCAGCAGTCTGACACGGTTCTCACTGGAATAAAATCTGTATCAGCAGGACTGCATTCCTACCAGAGGCTCCAGGGAACAATCCACTTTCTTACCTTTTCCAGCTCCTGAGGCCCAGCACATTCCTTGGCACACCACCTTCTTCCTCCATCTTGAAAAGCAGCAACACTGCACCTCCCCAATCTTCCCTAGTCATACGGCCTGCCCTCTGACTGTAGTTGGCAGAGGTTCTCCACTTTTAAGGACTCTGGTTAATTGAGCCCAGCTGCGTGATAGAGAAGACTCCTCTTTCCAGGCGCCTATGCTTAATCACACCTGAAAGTCCTTTAGCCAGGTAACATATTCATGGGTTGCAAGGATTAGATGAGCCTATTTGGGGGTGGACATTATTCTGCTTACCATATTGTTTATCTAAAATTCTAATCTAACAAGGTGTCATTTGCAAAATCTGATGACCATGACCCTACCTCTAAAACTTTAATTGGGAAAAAAAGTTGCTTACTTCCCCCACCCTTAGAATTCAAACTGTATCTTCTAGTACTTCTTGCCATTTTACAATCTTCCACATGCATTTCACATCACGCTGTTAACGTACACGGGTTTGAGATCAAAATTTCATGAAAGAAATCTGTAGCTATTTAGGGAAAGAATAGAAAATTATATAATAAAGAGAAATTCTACTTTATTTCGATTTTCATTATGAAATGAGATTTTGATTTACATAATAGGATTTAGTAAAGAAAAACAGAAACAACTTGAGATATTTTAGGTAGGAAAAAAATTTAATACAGGGAACTGGATGCATACAAAACTCCCCGGAGGGCTGAAGGAGCTAGGGAAAGCCACAAGCTTTCAAATACGCTGCTAGTTTTAAGAGACAGGAAGTTTCAGGGACTAAAGGAAACTGATAGTAGTGATGTCATCTGCTTCCAGCTCTAAGGTGGATGATTCACAAGAGAATATCTGGTATTCTGTGCAAACTCTGATATCTGCTGACACCCACACACCTGCCCACTTCTGACAGAAGAGCCATAATGTGGCTTCTGCTTCTCCTCTGCCTTCAAAATCTCATGCTGGTACCTCTGGTCCTCAGCGTAAGTCTTGAAACTACTGGCAAGGGATGCTGGGAAATGTAGTTCCCAGGCTTCCAGCCATAACAATAAGTAGGAAGTGCACAACAGATGAGCCAGCCTATATGGCTAAAGAAACAAAGAACCCCAAAGAATGGAAAGCAGAGAGCTTTTGCCAAAGGAAAAGGCAAATAATTATTTATTTTACTATTGTAAAATATCCAAATCCTTAAGTACCCACATGCAACTTTTTTCTTTTAAAATAATACTTTGTTGGGGCGCCTGGGTGGCTCAGTCAGTTAAGTCTCTGCCTTAGGCTCAGGCCATGATCTCTGGGTCTGGGACCCAGCCCCGGGTTGGGCTCCCTGCTAAGCTGGGGATCTACTTCTCCCTCTCCCTCTACCTCTGCCCTCTCTCCCCCGCACTCATGCTCGCTCTCTTTCTCTCTCTCAAATAACTAAAATCTTTAAAAAACAAAAAAACAATACTTTGTTCATTTGTTGTGGCTACCCATTGGCTTCTGGGTTGTTCTATCCCTAGGATTTCACTGACTGCATATTCTTGGCCATCAGAATTTTGCTTTTCCCATCTAAGGTGGCAACATATAAAAAGAGGAATGTTGGTAAATGGGTTTGTTCCTATTACTAACTCATGACGTCTCATCCTACCATTTTGGCCTCACGATGGCTTTCTTGAGTTTTCTCATTAATTCCTTATCCAAGCCACATCTACTTACCCACAAGATGACTTGGAGATCTGGTTTCTCTTTTTTATCCCCTTCCTTTGCCAGGATATATCAAACATCTAATAGAGCTTGGTCCCACATTTCACAGTAGGTATACAAGATATAGATAGATATGGCTATAGATACAGATATAGGTATAGGTATAGGTATATATCAAGTTCTCAAACCTGAGCATTGCCAAAGCTTAAGGTTTATAGTTGGGTAAAGTTGATTTGGTCTTAGATCCTTAATACTTTTATAGGTTTATACAGGTACTCAGGTACTCAAATCCCTCTTTTAAAAAAAAAAAAAAGCCATTTGGGAATTAAACACTGATTAGAACTCTTTGTGTTCTCTCACAGAGCGTGGAAGACAGAATAATCTAAGCCTATCAGCAGCAAGTGTATGCTTTTCAGCTCTGTGGCCTCAGAGTTCTGGCACAAATGTCAGCAAATAGTAGGTGCCAAATAAATGTTTGTTATACTAAATGCTGGCCCCTTACTTTTAACTCTGCAAGCAGAAATGTACAATTTGCTTCACAAGTATTTATCAAGAGATTCTGAGACACACAAATATGTGCTTTTTATGATACAAAAGCAAAACTCAAATCATCCCATAAAGTATCAGATAGAAGGTAATGCAGAAATGTGATAGACTGGATATCACATTTGTAATTGCTCTCTCTTCTTAGTTATAAATACACATGAATTTCCTTCCAGTATTTCCAGAAAAGTGTGTGGGGGTGTGGAAACAGAAGGGGGTGTGTCTTAAGGCAATGAGCAAGGGTGGAAGGATTCAAAGTGATCCATTGTGTGCGGCAGTGCATTTCTGGCCAGAATCACTTCCAAGCAGGCCTCTATAGAAAAGGAGAGAAGGAGGCCAGCTTCCTTTTCAATCACACAGGAAGCAGCAGCGTGCACGACCCCCACGTCCAAGCTGCAGAAGACTCTGATAGCTTCGGCAGGAGCAAGGGAGACACTGTGAAGGGGGCAGGAGCCCCCCGGCCAGCAGGGAAGGCTGCTGGCTGCCCAGGGCCTCTCTCGGGGCAGTTCCTGTGCTCTGGCTCCAGATGTGATGCATACCTTAGGGGCCTGAGAGAAGGTCCAGGGGGGCCTCTTCCTCTCTTGTCTTGTCTAATTTAACAGGGTTTCTTTCTGGCTCCCTTCAGCTTCAAAAGGGGGACTGGAGTGCTTGCCTACATGACAGAGTCCTATGGAACTTTCTCAGTTGGTATTTCGAAATAAGCACTGCAGGCAGCCTGTCAGGCAAGTGCGGAGAAGCAAGAAATGTGTGCAGGGGTGTGTGTGTGGGTTGGGGACTGGAAAGGAACCTCATCACTGACTGGATCCCATTTGTTCTTTTCATTGTCAAGCTGCTGTTCTTACTCTTTTTACCACGACATTTTTTCTTGCCCAAATGCAAATGCTAGAGCCGCAGGGCCTGTCAGTCTCTGGCCCTTTATACAAACTGTGGACTCACTATGGTTAGGAGGCAAGAGCCCAGCCCCCTCCAGAGGTGCTGACAGTTCATGTCCAAGCTACCTTCCAGCGTGCAGGCAGGGAAAGGGGAGTGTCTGCTCGAGGCGGCAGCTTCTGGGGGTTCTGCCATAAGGCCCAGAATGGTTCCCCTTATTGAGACTTGAGGGAAAAAATAAAAACCAGGACAGTGACAAGCAAGTTTCAAGCCTGCCTGTCATCAGTTACAGGGAAGATCTTCCTTTTGGGTTTTCCAGAGTCTGTGTACCCTAAGCTGGGCCTTGCTCCCCAGTCTCTGGGCCTCAGCCCATCATACGTGAAATGAAAAGGTTGGGTTGGTGGGTGTCCAACGCCACTTGGGGCTCTGACTTCCCCTGATCCCATGACCTCCTAATTATCAAGGATGCTGGAGACCAGCAGAAACCTGGAAAATCCAGAAGAATGGAAAAACCCCGTGATCTAAAGGTTTCCGCCTTAGAACAGAATTTCTAGAATTGGAATGTGCATGCACAAAATCACGGAGCCACACACAAAAAGATTGGACTCTGGTGGTTTCCCAGTTTCTCCATCCTGCCCCCTGAAATCCTAAAATCTGCTCACCTTTCCAAAGGAATATAACTGAGTGAGTAAACTCCAGCTGCTCTCCCTCCCCATCCCCACCTGGTCTTTCTCATTTAGTTAACGAGAGAGGGGGTGATGCTTGGTTTAAAAACCCTCTCTGCCCTTCATCTCCACCCGTTATTTTAATGATTGTACAGAAGTATTTAACAATAGAGTTTTACACAGATGCTAAGAGCACTTTTCTTCATATTTTACAGAGAGACTGGAAACATATGGACTTTCTATTAATATTCATATGCCACGGCACAGCCAAATTGAGCTCCCAAATAGATGCACTACGATTTGTTTAAAAACTTAATGATGATAATGAAGGCAGGAAAAGACGAATTTACTTGACATACCCGAATGAGAAATTGATTCATGAAAGAGGAAATAAAATTTAATATAGTCTCCAGCCCCCTGAAGTAGGTGGTGCAGGATTTGGAGGGCTGACCGTGGTGTGCCAATAACCACACTCTTTCATTAAGCAGTCTCTCATTTTGTTCCTCTGTCTAGCTCTGTAAGGATAGGCCATTAGCCGCCGTTTTACAGGTGGGAATGCTGACCTGGTGAGAGCAAGCTGCCAAACAGTCAAGACTACTTAAAGGGTGAACGAAGACTTTCAGGTCTTCTGATTCCTCATCTCTCATTCAGAGCATTAAATAAAATATGAGTGATCTTTTGGGAGGAAACAGCTTTACCTTCTTTGCTCACCTGTTCCTGGACTAAGAGGGTGAAAGTCAGTGGAGGTGAAAAAGAGGTCAGCTCAGGGTTAAAACTCTTCTCAAAACAATTTGATCCTTGCCCTGCTACACTCAAATGCTCCTTCTTCTTCCAGGATTTGCCCAGAGACCCATAATCACGAAAACTATAGCTCTTTTTCTCACATGTGACTACACAGACGTGTGTAGGTAGAGCCCAGTGCAAGGATCTTTCTGTTGTCCAAAATAATAGAGCTACAGCCTTCATGGGATATGACGTTGGGTGGGGCACCCCTCCAGAGTTTCATCCTCCTCCTTGCTTTGTGTCCTTCAAGAGACCTGCAAATGTTAAAACTCTTGTTACCAACTAATGGAAACTTTTCATGTTTAGTGTGAAATGGAGGGAACCTTAGAAACTTGCAGTCATCAGAATATGAATTTTGAGAATGCACTAATGTACTCATTTATTCTAATTCAACACTTTAGAAAAAATATAGTTTCAGCTCTGACTGTGCACAATTCACTGGTGGTTTTATGAGGAGAGACCCATTTTGATTTGCTTCAAAATTCAGTTAAAAATATTGCTGCCTGACTTTATTTGGGGTTCAGGTCAAGGACTTTTTTTCATGGTTTTTCTTTACTGAGGCCCTGGAAAAGGTCCATGAATGTTCAGAGTATAAAAGAAGTCTTTAAAAACAGACAAAAGAAAACAAGAAAAAAAAAACCCCTCAAAAATGCTATATTTTTTTATTAAAAATACTAAACAATAGGCTTCTCATGTTCATTATTTAAACAAGATGAACTGAAAGGTTTATCAGTCCACTTTAGATTGAAAAATTGTAGGTCCTTCATTTTTTGTTTTCTAAATCATTTCCTTTACAATGGTTTTTCATGCCCAAAGGATAGCATTTCATTCTCTGAAGACCTCTGACCTCATGTGAACTTTGAACTGACATGGCAGAAGCAGTTTCCAATTCTGTGTTTTGGAGGGAATGAACTATCCAAGCATGTGTGAGCAGAACTTCTTCTGCAACTTGAAGACATAGAACCTGAAGGGCAGATGTGTAAACAGGGGATTCTCTTTCCGGGGGTCCCTACCTTTAACCAAGTCAATTTTTAATATGGTTATTTGGTGATGAGACTTTGACAAAAACAGTGTGGTGGTTTTGGGTTCTCTTAGCGTTATTGGTGGTTTTAAATGCTTTTTCCACTCCCCAGCTCAGTATTTCTAATGCAACATTCCTGAGCCACAAAAGATTTCAACCTCATGTCCTAGAAAATGAACACTTCTCTTTGGTTCTTGCCTTTCTTCACTTTATACACACACACACACACACGCAAATACACACATACTCCTAGTGGGAAACTTATTCTTTTTAGTCTTCACCCCACCAGAGCTGGTTGTTTGGATATTATCATAGAGTGAATTGCTCCATTTTTGTTAAACATCATTTCATGTAATCACTGAAGGTGGCTCTATAGCAGAAGTCTGTTAAAGCACCAACTTTTAAATTGAACGGATTTCAAAGGTTTTTCTATGCCTCAGTTTCCTTGTCTGAAAAACTGTGGCTAGTAATAAGAACTCTTTCAAAGAAGGCTGAGAGAATTACAATGAGGAGAGTCCAGGAAAGCCCTCATTAGGTGTTCAATAATGATCTGATGTGACTATTCTAAATTCAGGCATCTTTCATTCTTTGGACCAAGGTCTTGCTGAACTAAGGTTGAGGGCGCATGGAGATGCGGAGATGTGCATCCTTGGACAACTCTGAGAGGAGATAGGCAGAGAACTCAGTAACCCAGTTTACGCTTATCTGTCCTGCCCCATGTCTTGTTTCCAACGCTCATTCTGGCCTCTCATTTTACTGTAGCCTCTAAACATAATGCAGAACTCTCCAGTGATTTCTTTTGAGCCACCATAAAGGACACACGTTGCTAGGCACAGGCTAGAGGTGCGCACATGCAGTTGATGCTGCACAGAGGCTGCATGATGCCTGGCCTACAGAGAACTTCCTCAGAAACTTCCTGACTTCAGGCAACCACCTTGAGGTCCTCCGAGTGGAACCTCCAGCTGAGGAGTGTGATTTGCAGATCCCTGATCAGAGGACTATGCAATCCAGGAAGCAGGCGTGCACTGCGTGCAGAGGCATTCCAAAAATAGTTTCAGGACAGGACGGGGCTGTGACTCATGTCCTCAGTGCACATCTCTGAGGCAATGCCACGTGGGTGGGGACGCTCACTTTGGGCAGCGGGGGATTACCTGGGGAGGTAGGGGACCAGGGCCAGGAGGACAGACTCATGCACCGGGCAGTCACGCTGACTCACAAAAGAAAGCGAGAGAGCAATGACCAAATTTGAAAGAAGCATGTTGCCTGTGTCAAGGAAGCTCTTAGAGAAACCGGAAACATGATCAGCTGGTTCCCAGCTCAAAAAAGGAATGTTCAGGGCGTCTTCGGGCCTTTGTTCTCGCTGAAGTTTATCAAGATGAGTGTCTACTGAGCACAGCACTGGCGATTCTGAGAAGCGAGATGCAGCCCCTGCCCCCTGCACTTTGGCCTCCACAGTCATCTATCTGCAAGGCCTGCGGAGGAGGGAGGGAGAATCCGGGTTCGGGTAGCTCCCACCACCAACCCACCTCAGTTCCACCCGCCCTCCTGTGTGATCACTCTAGCTGACATCTGGTGACAGCTTCCCCAATCAGTTTCGCAGGCTGCCAGCAGCCAAAGCATGGCTGGCTGAGACAGACTCTGTTCCCGGAGATAAGAACCCAGGCCTCAGCCTGAGCCAGGCCAAAGGAGGAAGCATATGTTCCAATGTCTACCTAGAGGAAGACGGCTTTTGTTGTTGTTAACACAGAGCCATGCTACCGGCTAGCTGTGGTCTGTTCCTTGAGCACACACTCTACGGCAAACTCTGTGGTAAGAATTTGGTTCACACGGTCGCATTTCATTTTACAGCAATCCTGAGAGGCAGATTCTTTTAGTAGCTCCGTGTATGGTTGAGGACGTGCAAGCACTGAGGGGCTGACCATCTGCTTACCACAGAGAACCATTCGGGTCACACTGGGAACTAGAATACGGGCCATGCCTCCTCCCAGTATGATTTTGGTTAGTTCCGAAGAGGAGGAAGTGGAGGATGGCGATTTAAGTCTTGGGTAGCTGGGTTGCCTTTTTCAAGCCTGTGTTCTCAGGGGCGTCTCAGGGAGCCTACTGTACCTGTAAAGTGAACAGGGAATGGTGGACTGCTGAGAAATTCTTGGTGACAATGGCCCCATCGTTCTAGAGCCAGCTGTCCCAAGTCCCACCCACAGGTAGGATGAGGAATAAGTGTCCCTAACTGAGTAGCAGGTCTGGGCAGAAGTCCCCAGGCAGCACAGGGAAGAGGCCTACTTGATGAACATCGACTTGCTCCTGCCCTATTCCCTCCTGCCCTTCAATGTGCTGGACCTTCCTGCTATGTAGGGCATTTATACAGAACTCTCCAGGAAATGGAGAGGACAGGATAACCCGCCACTCAGGTGGAACTGTCACTCTCAAGAGAGACAGCAGCCTCTAGTCCAAGAGTTCTCAAGCATCAGTGCCCTTAAAATCAAATTCCCGGCCCAGGAACTGGCATGCTGACAGTGTCCCAGGATGTAGGTCTTCTTCGCAGTTCAATAAAACAAGGTAAGAGGACACCGAACATTTCCTCGTCAAAGGACAGCCAACAACTTGGATGTCTGGCCTAACCACTGTATCTTTCCAGGACGTTTTTATTTTTGAAAAAGAACTAAAAATGGTTTTCTCAAAAAAACCCAGCCCAAGTGAATGTTCTTAGAGGGAGGAGTGGGAGGGGCAACCCACCGTGATACCCTCCATTGCCTTGATGAAAATCACAGGAAAAGATGATGTAAGTATGAATGTCCTGAGCTGCATTTGGGGGAGTGCTATAAAACAAAATATTTTCAGGTATAAAAACAAATATCTGGAAAATGAGGGCAGGCAGGTAAGCATTTGTGTGTCAGAGGGAGGCTTCTCCCTCCAAGTCCAGACATGGAAGTTTTTCAGGGCAGAGGGTGAGAAGCCTTCTCTCGTTTCCCAACCAGCCTCTCTCCTGCTTACCAAAGTAACAGGCTTGACCTGGGTTGTGATATGAAAAGGCCTATAGCCCAGAAATTTCTCTCCAACCCATGTGACACTGTATTCACATACGGTTTTGCCTCTGGAAGCACCAGAAACTGTAGGACCATCCACGTGAAAGTGCCTGAGAGAGAAGTCACTCCCTTGTCATCTGCCATCTTGGTGCCGATTGCTCACACACCCTGGCAGCTAGCTGACAGAATGAAGGAAGCTGAGGAGGCATCACATGGATAATGGGATGGGAGAGGGCTAATCAGGCAGGGCATCTAAAGGGGGTGTGTGTGCTGTCCCATGACACAGGCCAGTTCTGATCACTCCCTTTCCCTTTTGACTAGAGTTGGAACTATCCCTGTCTTCCCCCCAAAACCCATGAGCGCCCTCTCCACAGCTTGCTCCATTCCTTAGATTCAGTATGCTAATTAAGAACCCAAACAGCTGACCACATCACATGGCTTCTTCCTTTTTCAAAGGATTGGAGCAAGTGTGTGGAGTGTGTGTGTGTGTGTGTGTGTGTGTGTGTGTGTGTGTGTGTGTAGGAGGTACTGAGTTCCAAAGCTACAGATTTCCTTCCCTTTATACACACCTTGGGCCCTTCCGTGGGTCCACCAATTTGGACCATCCCAGGAACTGCACAGATGAGAGGCAGAGGCTGGGAACCTGTCTCCTGTGGGGAGACAATTCCCAGGTGGAGCTGAAGCTGTAGCCAGTGGCCTGTGAAAGCAACTGCCTCCCAGTAAGATGCAAAGGCCAGAGGGCAGCCAGCTCATATCACGTGCCCATTCCCTGGGCTTCATTCGTCAAGTCGGCAGGGCCGCGATGGGCAGAAGAAGAAAGGCAGGGGGCTGCTACTCTCCTCCTAGCTGACACTCAGGAGGAGATACCCAGAGTCACAAAGCATGTTGGAAGGGAGACAGTGAGATTGGGTAAAAGACAGCCTCTTGGGGCCTCAGTTCCCTCAAATTCATTGATCATTGATTCCTTTTGGGCACTAAAGTTGTATGATTCAGTAAGATGTCACCATTGTTAGTGGGGCACACATTTCGACACGTGCATATGTAGAGAGACATCATATGGGTGTTTAGTTTACATTAATTCAATTATACTAGTGTTCTCTTTTATACACTTAAAAATAAAAAAGCTGTAAAATTATATTTTGCATACACACAAGCATCATATATTTATAAAAACACAGTACTGGACAGGGTTATATGCCCAGAACTTTGTGTGACTCTACTTTATGGGAGACTTAAATATTTTCTCATTTACCTTTGATTGTACCTCACTTCAGAACCTAACCCCACAGAAGGTGAGGTTCTCCTCAAAGTATTATTATGTGGCTAGGGGTGCAGAGGAGTATGAAGAAAAGAATGTGGGTTGGGAGTCAGATTGATTTGGGTTTGAATCCTGGATTTGAATCTCAGCTACATCATCTAGTGAGGGAGTAACCTTGAACGAGTTACTTAACTTCTCCTGACCCTAGTGTCTTCATCGTCAAATAAAAATGAATAGTAATACCCACCTCACAGGATTATGGGGAGAGTACATGTGTCTCTACAATAATAGTAAATGTGACTATGGCACCCGGGACTGTGTATCACGTGGTGGAGCCCACATACACTGACACGTCTAGCATTATTCCAGAAAGCCAAACAAGCACTCTAGTAGCCATTCACACCGAGAAGAAAACTGTCCTGATGATCGCAAAAGACCCTTCCATCCTATCTTCCCAATATGTCCTCCAAGTTCAGCAGAGGACTCTACAGTCAGAAATCTGGAACACTGTGTTTGTTATCTGCTCCTCCTTGAGCATCACAGTATATTGACCTGTTAAAGGATTTAAGTCTTGCAGTAAAAATACTTGTTTAACTTTGTTTAACCCAGTTTTCTGACATGTTCTATCCCTTAATAGTTACTAATGTCCCTGAGACCTGGTCCTCCAGAGCCATTTACCTTGGTAAGTATTTCCAAAGGGCACAATTAAGAAAGCCTAGGTCACTGTGGGCACGTGTTGCCCTACCTTCGAGGAGACCCCTGGCTGAGCATATAGGCTCGTGCTGGGCAAACAGGCTCATGCGTATTTGTTGGGTAGCAGCACAGTGAAAGTCAGTGTTTCTCAGTACCACGAGTACCAACTTCATCTAGGGTGCTTTATAAAAATATAGCTTCCATGGATCCATCCCAAAGCTGCATTAGACAAATGCATCAGAAGTGTGCACCTTATTTGAGAGACAGCATGAATGGGGTGGAGGGGCAGAGGGAGAGGGAGAAGCAGGCTCCCCACTAAGCAGGGAGGCTCACTCGTCTGGATCCCAGGACCCTGGGATCAGGACTCAAGCCAAAGGAGACACTTAACCAACTGAGCCACCCAGGCACCCCAGAAGTGTGCACTTTAAATAGGTACTGCAAGCATCAACTCAAGTTGGAGATGCACTAAGTAGGTGTTAGGAGCTAAATATAAGCTGCCAGTAACAAAGAGGCCTCGAACACTCCTTGCTCTCAACCTCCAAGCTTGTGGAACTGATTTAACAGTTGGTCGAGGGGACAAAAGGGAATCTTTCCCTATCTCTTCGTGTTGGAAGCTCTAGTGAGCTCTAGTGAGTAGAGTATGGGGGCCTTTAATCAGATTGCTTTTCTGCCCCTGGCCCTCAGGGAATGGGCATCTTTATCTCCACAGGACCTGTCTCTGCCACAAGGGGCTGTCATGTGGGAAACCCGTATTCTGGGGCCTGACTCTTCAGCATAGGCATGGCTACACAGGATCAGCCAGGGGAAGGGTGGTGGTGAAGGAGACAAGCCATGAAGGGCAGAGGTATGAAAAAAACAGGATGCTCTTTAATTCCGAGAGGTTGATTCCTTGCAGAGGAGCCCTTTTGCTAGGACTAGTAGGAGTAAGGGTCTCCTTAAAAAGGGAATGGGCCCGAACCCTTGCTCTAACCTTTTGAGAAGATAAAGGGGTCTCTCAACGGACTAGATAAGTCCAGTCTACAGCTTTATCATGCAGATATGTCTTCAAGGTCATGGGTCTCATGGCCCCTCACGTGTAACCACATGTCCTCGGAGTCAACTTGGGAACCTATCTCAAGATGTACATATTTGCCTCTTAAGGTAAGAGAGATTCTATTGCTATTTCTTTCTTTTTTTTTTTTAAAGATTTTATTTATTTATCTGAGAGACAGAGAAAGTGAGAGAGAGCATGAGAGGAGAGAAGGTTAGAGGAAGAAGCAGACTCCCGATGTGGGACTCGATCCCGGAACTCAAGGATCATGACCTGAGCCGAAGGCAGTTGCTCAACCAACTGAGCCACCCAGGCGCCCCTCTATTGCTATTTCTTCTACTTTGCTATATAAATTGTGTGAAATTTCATCCCCTTTCATGGTGTCTTGTAGGTTAGCTATCTGTATGTCCTCCGTTGGACATACTCAAATAATAAATCAGTTGCCTTTCCTTCCACAGTGATGTGAAGACAGCTCTGTTTGTTGGCTAGACTTTTAATTCCCCAACAGAAGGAAGGGCAAGTTGAACTTCAGTTGTCTCATTCCAAGCAGGAATTCAGGCTCCTTGAAGGATGAGAACAGGGTAAATTCTATCAGTTCGCTACCACCAATGGGAGCTCTCTGGGGGAAATGAGAAAGGGAGGAAGAAAGAGCTTTGGAGGCTGGAGCGCACAGAGCAAGAGCATTAGGGGTCATGGGGGGAGGGGGTCAGGAAGACCCTCCTGAGGTAGACCCTGAGCCTCTTTCTTCTTCACTGAGGTCATTCACTGAGCTCCTGTGAGCCTCCCTGCACTTAAAGCTCACTTCTCCTTCTTCCCCAAATTTTCTCCTTTTTCTTCTTTCTGGAGACAGGATCTGTCAGCACAGGAAAGCCATGATACTGAGACACAGGAGGGAAAGCATGCTCCCCAGGGAAGGGTTAGCCTGGTACTCAGCAAGCGGGGCAGGAAGCTGTCTTGCTTCCTGTGGCTGCACCATGCAGCCTGGTGGGTGCCCACCCCCCCCGCCCCGCAAAGCTCCGCTGCTTCCCCTCACTGCAAATGCCACCTGCTGTGGCCTGGTACAAGAACAAGAGCAGGATGTGTAACAAATTTAGGAAAGCTATTTGGTGATTTACGGGAGTCTGATTTCCCTCTCAGGAGTATCTGCTTTGTAAAGTGCAGAAGGGAAGGGGCAGGGGTGGAGCTGGGGCCTTCAGACCCTTGCCCTGCCATTCACCTCTGGCCTGTTCAAATGCTCGTGGAGCAGAATTTCTGGTTGAATCACATGGTTTGGGGTGAGAAAAAGGAGGCTGATAAGTGGGGGGAGAAACAGCGAAATGCTTTGGAAAATGGCACGATTACAATCTGATCAAATAAACCAAGTAACCTTTCTTTCCAAGTGTAACTGTCTGATGAAACAGGTCTCAATTCCTCCTCTGCCTTGCTCTGCACCAGACGTGCTAGCTGCTGCCATTTGGCGTCCGACTAGACGCTGACAACCAGTCAGCTCTCCATATAAAGGAAGGACAGGTTTTTCCCTTTGAGCTAACATTCCCCTTTAAGAAAGAAGTGTCCATCTGTGTGGCAGGTTTCTGTCTGTCCTACTGCGTGTGCCATGACTCGCATCCACTTTCCATTAGACACCACATGCACCTGCCGAGTGGAGCTCAAGTGAGTTTCTGACCATCACTGGCTTTCAGCTGCCCTCCATCTGGACAGCTCTGCCCTGAGTTCTTCTCTATTTCTAGGCTATCTGTGATATAGTGGCCCATTTTACCTCTTTCCGTTCAGAAACGGCTGTTGTGGGCAGGGGTGGGGGAAGGATGAATCACTTTCTGTCCGTAACAGAAGTAATGCAAGCCATCCCCAAACATCAGACACTTTTTACAGTTGAAGTCAGGCTCTTGAACAGGCTTTGAAGGAAACCTAACAAAACAGTTACCTCTGGCTCCTCACCTGGTATGAGGCTGCACAGCCTGAAACAGACCTTCACAAACTACTTCAAAGCCCATGGAGATACACATCTCGAACAGAAAGACCATGTCCCTCTCTGACCACTGCAGCATATTTCCTTCCAGCCAGGCAATAAGCCCAGTGTACCAGCAGAGTTCCAGAGTCTTCCTGACTTAGCACAAAGCTGCCATCTTGTCGTGTCTCCATTAGCTGGCCTAATGGTGCCATAACTAATAAATCAGGTAGAGCCTGGCAGGCTCCGAAAAGATGGATTTGCCTTGATTCTCTTTACCACACGCAAGCAAGCAGTAATTTATACATTGCCTGGAAACTAGTAGCACAAACACTGATAAGTAAATGTTCAGTTGAAGCCAAATTCCCCCTACTATTCATGAAACAAACTTGGATGCTCACTCTGAAGTGTCAATCATCTTGAATCATGCTGCTGTCAAATTTAGCTAATTTTTTTTTTCAAAGTACCATCTCCCATTAAGCCAAATGATGCCTTTAGGCATGGTAGTCCTTTAAAATGTTGTACGGTATTGGAGTAGAAAGTAACTTAAATGTGAAAAAAAATGGTAAGTTTATTTGGACAATTGGTTATATAGCCAGGGTTAAATGTTTGCATTTCAAGTTACTATTTTTAATCAAGAGTTTTCAAATAATTACAGCCTAAAGGAAACCACAGTAAAAATTTTAACCAGAAATTTACTCACTGTAATAGATAATTATCCGAGAATAAATAAATAGCATTTATGAACAGGAAAGAAAGAAGAGTTGACAATGTTCAAAATTGCCAACTTTGAAGAGCAGAATCTCTTCCCCATAGCTCCCCTCCTCCTCCACATGCCTCTGAGCTCCCCTTTCCACTCTAATCAGGAGCTCAATGACCTTCTGCACTTCCCTTCTATTTCTCTCTATTGAAACTTGCCCAATGGAAAAGATCTGAAAGTCATTTTCATTATGGTATAAATGACTGATAACCTAAATGTTACATGTTTTCAGATTATTCACTTATTTTAACATACTACATAATGTTTTAGTCTAAAGAAAAAAGCTCTAATGGGAAATTTAGCAGCCAGACAATGGATGAAAATGATTCTTGCCAGTAAGCATGTGGCAACAGGGGAATGACTCTTCAACCAAGTGAGATCTTAACAGCATAGACATTTTATTTTTTAATTTTTTAAAAGATTTTACTTATTTGAGAGAAAGGGAGACCATGAGTGGGGGTGGGCAGATCGAGAGGGAGAAGCAGACTTCCCACTGAGAAGGGAGTCTGACACAGGCTCGATTCAAGGACCCTAAGATCATGATCTGAGCCAAAGGCAGATGCTTAACCGAATGAGCCACCTGGATGCCCCAGCATAGACATTTTAGAGCTATTAATGAACATGGGATAAAACATAATATTGGACAAGTATACTGTTTCAAAAATAGTTGTGTTCCAAAAATATAAGTGGCCTTACTAAATGTAGTCAATGCAGTACACGAGATTTGAGCATTTGGAAAAATTAGCAAGAATAAACACTGAGAACCCTCCCCTACCCCCATGCACACGTGCACGTGCGTGCGCACACACACACACACACACATTTTTAAAGAATTTACTATACAGTCTTACATTGAGGGGATGGAAGAGGAGTGGAGCAGACAAAGAGCCCTGAGGTTCTTGGAGGACCCAATGCTAGAGGACCATGGGACCCAAGGCCACTGCCCTCAGGTGTTCCACACATTTGGGGAGGATGCAACCTGGGGAAAGGCTGTAAGACAAGGTAATTACCATGTCACTGGTGACTTTTATTGAGGATAATTCCAGAAGCCACTGTTCTCATGGTAAAGACCAAACATCTCAGGGCCCTGGATAATCTGGCCCTTGCCAAGTGTTCACCTCTCTCCACTCCTCCCACCCTCAACCCAGCTCTTTGTGCTTCAGTCAAGGGTCTTTGCACTTGCATTTCCCAAGTCTGAAACACTCTTATGTTCCCCTGACTGCTCACCCTTCAGATTGCAGCCCAGCGGTTCTAGCCCCTGAGAAGCCATTCTGACTCCTCAGTCTAGACAAAGTCTTCTGCTTTCACAACTCCTACTCTTTCCCTTCAAAACCACTTTTCCTAGTTTGCAATTATGTGTTCATGTGATAGTTAAGTCCTGTCTGTGTCCCCCACTGTTCTGTGTATACCACAAAGATGGAAACATATCTCATTATTTTACCTTTGTGTTCCCCGTACCGCATACAGCGTTTGACACATAAAGTGTGCTTAGTAAATGTTAATAATCAATAATTCTTATCACGTGCCGTGATAAGGCACAAACTACATGTTTGTGTCCCCCACAAAATTTGTATGTTGAAGCCTAACCCCCCCAGTGTGATGGTATTTGGAGATGAGGTCTTTCGGAGATACTTAAGTCATGAAGATGGAGCCCTTCAGGAATGGGATTAGCATCCTCATAAGGAAAGACCTCTCTTCACCACATGAGAATATAGCAAGAAGGCATCTATCTGCAAGCCAGGAAGAGGACACTCACTGGATACTAAATGGGCCAGCACTCTGATTTCAGATTTCCTAGCTTCCAGAACTGTGAGAAATAAATACCTGTTGGTGAAGCCATCAGGCTCTGGTATTCTGTTATAACAGCGGGAACTGACAAAGATTTAACAAGCTGTGTAATCTTGAGCACACAGCTTAATTTCTCCAAACCTCAGTTTCCTTATATCTACTATGGCATTAATAACAGCACCTATTTCTGAGGGTTGTCTTGAACATTAAATGAAATAATATATGCAAATCATTTAGTACATATTTAGGACGTAAAACACCCTATAAAGGATACCTATTCCTACTGTTACAAGTTACCTCTGTGCACCAGATTTCTCCACTATAAAGATGGTTTTGAAGGTTCCTTCTGGCTTCAAACATGCTATGACTCCTAACTGATCTTAAAAGAGAAGTTCTTTGTTACCTGGATTTGTCAACTTAACAACTTTAACAATCAATGCACTCACTTTTTTTCCAGTTAAAAAAATTCTGCAGGAACCAGCAATGATTCTTCAACTTGTAACATGCATGAATTTAGGGCAGGACCATTAACTGTATGAACCTGCATCTCATGTACCCTAACTCTCCATTCTTTTCATGAGATTCTAGGAAGTGCAAAGAGATGATATGGAATGATGAAACTCCTTTTCCATCTGCTGTCCTGAAGAATGGCCCATTTTTAACTTTTGATAATCTAATAAGAGGGTAGATATATATGCACTTATTTGAAAGAGAAAAAAACCCCAGAAAACCAAAAGTAAGGTATTCATATTACACAAGTCAAGATATTAAGCAGAGGTCTGTATGTTGTGAGTTGCTATCTCTATTGTATATCTTTCTTGATTTTAACCCACATGTAAGACATAATGTTCATTACCTAGTAATGATAAACTATGTACAATGTTTTCCTTCAAGTGAAAAAAATGGCCTGTGCTCTTATATTGGGTAATGGAAAGTTTTACACCCATTTTCTGCATGAGAAAGTTGAGAATCTACAAGGGCAGATGATTACCGAAAAATCACACAGCTAATCAGGCATGAAACCAATGCCAAATAAGCCCAAAGGTTTAAACCTCCTGATCAGACATCCTACTTCCCTGTGCCTACCGGCCAAGTCCTCAAAGTATGAGCTATACTTCATGTTTGTTTCCCACAAATACATCCTTATTGATAATGTCAATAAAGTAAATTTCATCACCCACTTGGAAGGGCTCTGTCTCCATCCTGGCAGTGTTTTGCCTTCCAGAAGAACCGAACAATGCACCACAGTTTCCAAACGCCTTTCATTTGTCACGGAGACCTTTGCTATTTGGATCATACTTCTTCCTCCTCAGACCTGAGCAAAAATAATACTTTGGTCCAATTGTCTCTGTAATAAAGACAATTTCAATGGTAAGCACCTTTCCCCCAAACTCCTGTCTCTCTAGTGCTTTATTTTAGGCTGACCCATACTATCTAAAAATGTTTCAATGATATCTGAAGCTAGAGGGGGACAAAGTGACAAGAAAAAAATTATTAGAAACAACACTCACTGTTGGTATAAAGCTTTATAGTTTACCAAGTGAGGTAGCTAAAGCAGGTCTCATCGTTCCCATTTAACCGATGAGGAGAAGGAGAATCATGCAGATTTTCTGCCTTCAAATTCTATGCTAGAGCTACAATTACACGAGACTCCTGAGTACTTCGTTATCATTGTGATTTTCATTTCTTTTACCATTCAGAACCAGAAGGGCATTTGCCTGAACTTTGATCCACATGAGCTGTTAGAGAAATCAGAATTGGAATCATCAGCCCAAATTTACTTGAAATAAATTTACTTATTCTCCAGCTACACTTTGAACAAGTTATTTTTAAAACAATTGTACATCAGTAAAAGTCCATAGGAACAATGAATGCTCCATAGCCTTCTGATGGAGAAAGTGAATTCAGAGCAGACCTTGATATGGTGTCAAAATGAAACAATGCCTGGGCAAGTTCCATTACGGTTGCACAAACAAAACCAAGGAAATGGGAGAAGAAAGGAGAGAAGTAAAGTATATTTATGTCCTGCAGGCCTGGAGCTGTGGCAGGAAATTCCAAGTGAGAATTCTCGTCAGTGCTCCACCACCTGACCCTGGGACTGTGGGGCCTTTGCAGAGCCAACTCCAACCAGGCATTTGTTGGCCCATTCGTGGCTCCGGAGGCTGAAGGGGCCTGGTCCTCACTTAGATTTCCCATGTTCCCCAAAATCTGGCCACTCCATTTGTAGGGCAGCTTCCTGCTCCTTCCTGCTCCTACACGCCTTGCAGACTTCTAGTTTAAAGCAGGAAGAGCTGCCTGTCTCCCTTCACCCTTTACATTACTGCTACATACATCATGCACTGTTCCCTGCCTCAGTAAGTCTCTGACGAAGTGTTTGAGACCTATTAACTGGGAACAGACAACCTGAGGAGACATGCGCCTGACACATAGTAGATAGTCTCAAATTGTATTATGTAACAACCACTTGGGATGCTCATTTAAAATGCAGGTTTCTGGGACCTATCCCTGGAGATTCTGATGTAGTAGGTTTGGGATGGGGCCCAATGTCTGGATATTAATCAAACACTCCACATGATTTTGATGTAGGGGATCCAGGATCACACTTTGAGAAACAACAGAGTGGGTGCTAAATAACTGAATAAAAGGAGTGTATCATGAGTATCACTGCCTGAATAGTGTTTCCCACATGTGCCTTACCTTAACAGTTATCAGGATACTAATTAAAAATACTGATTCCTATGCCCACCTGAAACCTAGTATTCACAATCTCCAGGGAAGGCATCTGGGAATCTAGATTCTTAAATAAGTGCCCCAAATGAATCTTCTGATGAGGTACCTTTGAGGAATAATAACATAGACTATGGTTTCTATAGTTTCCCCAACCCTTACTTCCTGGTCTTTGAAGCAGTGACTTGGGGTGACCACATCCTAAGAGGTACCCAAAGCTCTCACTGTCTTTACTAAAACTGCTCCTTCACTGGAATACCATTTTATAGCAAATTAGATGGCTCAGCCCTATCCCAGGAAATAGTCTATAGCTGTGGATCCAAATAGGTTTTAATATAATTGGATGAGACTTTGAGATATTTAATAACAGTACTGTGTGGGTATCAACTAATAAAAGTAGACAAAAAATATAAACATTTTGTGTTTACTGTACAACTATCAGTCCCTAGTATTTTAAATGATAGCTTTTCAGTTGAGTAATCCTAATAGAGCTTGGGAATACTGATGGCTTTCCAAGATTCCCTTCTACTTTATCTCTTGCACCCCTTTATATGAGGCTTGAGAATGACTGCTAAATATCTTCAAGGTAATGCTTGGCGATTTTGCACAGGGTTGGTTAACATATCTTTCCCTGTTTAATTGGAGCATGCTCGGTGCCCTGACATCTATTCCTACCCAGACCAGAAGTTTTTAAATGTGCAAGCCTATTGTGCCTGGGGAAAAATGTTGAACTTTTGCCTTTGTAATAAGATATGCTCCAATTACCAACTTTAGCAATTTAATATAGTTGAATAATAACTGAATGGGACACTTTGTCACTCAGTCATTATTCAAGCTCCTACTGGGGGTGGAGTGAGGAGTTGCTGGAGGTCAGCCTATTCCTGGGGGAGCTCAGCCACACAAATCAACTGAGTTGGTTTTTTTTTAACAGCATTACAAAAATGAAAAATTCCAGGAAATACAAGTCAAACTATAGATTTGCAAAACACTAAAAGCTCAAGCCCAATTTTTTTTTTAAATAGCATCATGTTTAGTGTTAAGACTTTATACACGGAAAGTATGTTGGAGGAATAGAGCAATCACCTGGATAATTCAATCTAAGAAGTGCTTAGTAGATGGACAGGATCCAGATAGATGAGGTCATTTTTGCACAGGCCAGAGATATGTGAAAATTTCCCCTCACCTTACATTGCATGTTACCTCAGATTCTGAAGACATTCCAGGATCTATTACAAGCTTTAAGCACTTGTATCTTGCTTTGATGTGTACAAAGACATTTCTGCTAAAAATTGCAAGGTCTCTATTTACATGTGAACCTTGAAGAAGCCAAGGATTTTGTTTATTTTAGTTTTAGTTTTTTTTTTCTTTCAGATGTACTGTGAAGCCAATTTACTTCCTATGCCCAGGACCAAGGCTTCTTTTGCCAATGAAGAAACTGTCACATGCAGACTTTTCATTTATTTACTTAGTGTATATAATGTATTCTAGAGTCTCATGAAAGTTAATGAGGGAAAACCCAGGTGGCCTGGCAGCCTTAGAAAACTAGGGTGTGGTCATTTGGGAAAGCTGCCTCTGCCTCCCAACCAACACCTGGTTGGGATGAGGCTTGGCCAGAGTGTTGGGTCAGTAATGACCGCTGCCATTTACGACAGATTAAAGCTCTCAGGAAAGATACAGCACTCTTCCAGGACATAGGTGTCCTGATTCCTGCCATTCCACAATGCTCATTTTACTTTTTTTTTTTTTCGTTTTTTGTGTTTTTTGAAGATTTTATTTACTTATTCGAGAGAGGAAGAGATGAGAGAGAGCCTGAGTAGGGGGGAGAGGGAGAAGCAGGTGCCCCACTGAAGAGGGAGCCTGATGCGGGACTCAATCCCAGGACCCTAGGATCATGACCTGAGCCAAAGGCAGATGCTTAACCAACTGAGCCACCCAGGCACCCCTATTTTGTGTGTGAACATCATAACCAAAGAGTCACAGAAGTTTCTTGACCACATATTTCTACAACAAGGAAGGACCTCACCTGCTGCCTAGCCCAAAGATCTTTTCATTTCCAGGGATGCTTAGAAGATTCAGGAGAGTTGCAGGAGTTCTGAAAAGAGTTCTGGAAGGTATAGGAAGCCGTGAGGGACATGTGCCCCACCAAAAGAGGCCAGAGATCTCATGGGGGTGGCTCCTCTTCATCACCTCCTCTCCTATCCCGACCCCACTTTATGCCAATCCCTAGGGTTTGTAAGAAGCCCATAGACTGGGCTGAGGGACGAAGCACAGGTCAATAAAAAACCCAGGTCTGCCAAAGAGGCACATGCACCCAAATGTTTATAGCAGCAATGTCCACAATAGCCAAACTATGGAAAGAACCTAGATGTCCATCAACAGATGAATGGATAAAGAAGATGTGGTGTGTGTGTATATATACACACACACACATACACACACATACATACATACATACATGCAATGGAATACTCTGCAGCCACCAAGAGAAATGAAATCTTGCCATTTGCAATGACATGGATGGACTTAGAAGGTATTATGCTAAGTAAAATAAGTCAGTCAGAGAAAGGTAATTATCACATGATCTCTCTGATATGAAGAATTTGAGAGGCAAGGCGGGGAGTTGTGGGGGGGTGGGGGAGAGAAATGAAACAAGATGGGATGGGGAAGGAGACAAACCATAAGAGACTCCTAAACTCACGAAACAAACTGAGGGTGGCTGGGACGTAAGTGTGGTAGGGATAGGGTGGCTGGGTTACGGACATTGGGGAGGGTATGTGCTATGGTAAGTGCTGCGAAATGTGTAAGCCTGACGATTCACAGACATGTACCCTGGGGCAAATAATACATTATATGTTAATTTTTAAAAGAAAAGGGGGGGGGAAGGTGAAAAAAAAACCCAAGTCTGGGACTGATAAATTATTTAAAGGACCTCAAAGGGTTTTACAATTACTCATCACCAGTGACAGTGACATCTATTTATTGTTAACAAAAATTTTTATCCTTTCTGGGGTATCACAGATAAGAAATGCTTATAGACAGGTAAGCACTCAGTGCAATGGATGGATTTCCTTGATGGTATATCTAGCCTCATGATACATTCCCTGAAAGTCACCAAAGATACTACTCTCACATGAAGACAGAAGTTGGAAAACACTTTGCCCAAAACACCAGTTTTCTCTGGTTAGATGCTCCATGGCAGGTACCTTTCTCCAGGCCCTCTGAAAGGACAGAGAAAATCCTAGTCTTTGCCTCAGATTTCAGTTCAGGGAATAGAACTGCTTATCAAAAAGATGCAGTGGCCATTGCCCAGAGAATATTGAGCTTTTATTCCAGTGGAATCAGAATCTCCCTTTCACAGTCCTGGCCCACCTTGACCTGGTTCTTAGAGAAAAACATATTGCCCCATAATGGAGCTGCCAAGAGAAATTCTAAGCCACACACTTTGGTAAATGGAAGCCTCTGTCAGCATCATATGCCCTTTTGGAAGCATCTGAAATGATCTTGGTTATTATCTTCAGTACTATCCAAACTATGGCCTTACCTGACTCCTCCACTCCTCTCATATGAGTCCAATCTGATGACCGGACCCCATCTCTACATCAACACCAGCTCAAGTCCTCCTTTGGACCCACCACTTCTTGCTATCCCTAGAGTCACTCTCAGCCTCTGTTTCTGAGTTTATCCACCCAACCAAGGCTTAGTCTAACCTGCCATAGCAGATTATTCAAGCTGAACACATACATGTCTGCTAGCCCTACCCAGGCCCATGCCTATCAGGAAGGCCTAACTTCATCCTAGGCCCGTGCTCTGGATCAGTGCCTCCCAAGTCTGTTGCACAACTGGGCACCACGGGGAGCACGGCTGCCATCCACAAAGACAAAGATGGAAAATATGAGCCATCCATTTGGCAACAATGTTGGCATCCTCTTTAATTCATGCTGCCAAGCCTTGACCAGAAAGATGTTGGCCTGCGTATTGCCCAATGCAGTCAGTCTGGACTCAGGGAAGCTCATCATCGTGAGTAGAGCCAGGTCATGGTGGGTAGAGCCAGTTATAATGAGATTTATACATGCAAGGAGAGAACAAGAGAAGGGGATCCAGACTCCCTATCAGCTTATGCCCCCCAGACCTAAGCTAGAGGAAAATCTAGAGAACTTCATGAAATTAAACAGTTCAAGTTTTTTTTTAATTATTATTATTTAGAAAATGACCAAAGATATTCTCCTCTTTAAAAAATCTGATTTAATTTTCATAGGAAAAACTGAGTATGTTTTCTGTCCATACAAAGTGGTGTGATCCTTTTCCAGGAATAATGGAAACAGGAAAATAGATGTGGAAAATGAAATAAGTAAAGTAGGGTACATGTTATACTATAGAGAAGAGCTGTGTCATTGCTGCCTACAGAGCACTAATCCTGTGTCCCAAGTGATTTTGAAAGCACGTTAAAGAAGCCAGGAATAAAATTAAGCACTTGCGTATACATTCCTTTCATTTTATTCTCTCTCCCCAAATCCTTCAAGTTAAACGTTATTTCCCCCACTTCACAAATAAGGAAACTGAGGCAGCCTCAGAGAAGTTAAAGTATTGCTCAAGGTTGCAAAACTAACAAGTTGTTGAGTTGGGAGTTGAGCCCAGTCTACCAGACACCAAAGCTCGTAACTGCCTCCAATTAAAGGTTGTCATTAACTTAGACAACTGTCTTCTCCCTGGAGCATATGCCAAAAGAAGTTTACCAACATTCCAAGACGATGTCATCAGGGAGAGCATGGTCAAGTTACCATTGTAGGAGTCCTTCCAGTACATTTCCCAAAACTAATGTTGGAAGTGTCAGAAGGTGAGTTTGGTAATTGGTTGACTTTTAATAGATGATTTATTTTAAGCTGCCTGGCCTGATGATGCAACAAGCAGGGGAAGGAGCTTGGTTTGAAGATAGATTTCTGATCTTCTGGGAAGTGTTTCTGCTTTAATAAGCTTTGACTCACAAAGGAAATTCCTAAGGACGTTCAGTCACACCCTACTGAGCTGCCCGCTCTGTAAATATACACCTGCCCATAAGCAAACATGTGTCCAGGAATAGAAAATTCTGTAGCTATGGCGGTGCTGCTTTCATCAGGGAGCAGCCCACTGTAAACAGTACGGAGGAGACTGTTGGGGGATCCTTTTTTCTTTCAACTTGGGTCCAGTGACTGGGAACTGCAAATTAATGACAATAGATAGATTAACAGGAAAAAAGACAAGATTTATTTATGTAGACACATGGACCTACTCAGTGATCAGTAACTCACTCAACAGTCAAGGATAAAAAGAGGCTTTCTATGGTACTTTTTGATGGCAAGGGGAATGGGTATTCTGTCTCTAAGGGAGCTGCTTTCCCAGGAAACTCCCATCAGAGCGGGGTTAATGGCAGCCTGTATATTCTAGAAAAAAGATACGTAAGAGTCTCTGGTTTGGTTAGATAAGAGGAATTAAAATAAGATTTCTTTCTGTGCAATTTTTAGCTCAAATGTTTTCACTTTAAAATCAACTCTGGAGGTCTGAATGGTTCCTCCCATTTTCACCATTTGAAACTTCCATAGAAGTTTCACCACCCCCCCAAAAAAAGAAGGAAGCTTGATTGGTGTGCTGAAAGATTCCAATTACAAGATTCAAGGAACAATATAGAAAGAGAAAGAAAAACAAAGCAAAATGGTTGGAGTACACTATGAACCCAGTTTCTAAGTCAAGAGGGAAGCAAGTAAAGATTTCTACATTTTGGGGGATATCTGGGTAGCTCAGTCGGTTAAGCATCCATCTCTTGATTTCAGCTCAAGTCAAAATCTCAGGGTCGTGAGATTGAGCCATGTCGGACTGGGTGTGAAGCCTGCTTAATATTCCCTCTCTCCCTCTTCCTTTGCCCCTCACCCCTCTATCTCACCTTTCAAAAAAAAAAGGTTTCTAGATGTTGGGTTTAAAGCATCTTTAGTGAGGATGGTACCGGTAATGTCATAGTCACGCTTACTTTCTGGAGGAGAACATGGAAGATGTAGGTGTTTTAGTGTTTATGAATAGCCCACACTGTTGTGGTGATAAATACTTTCAAGCTACAGCAAGTTGTCCAGTTTCAGTTTGCTGGGTTTCACGAAAAAAGGCAGTTTTGATTCTCAGTGATACCAAGTCAGAATGAGAGAAAAAGTAGAAACATTAATTACCAGACAACAACTACTTAATTACCTAGACAACAGGGTACAGTTTACAAAGAGGTAAAACACAGCTCAAAAACAATGAACAAGACTCAATGCTGATAACACAGAAGGGTATGTTATTATTTTTCATGGAAACATAAAACTTTTCTCTACAATCACCCCCATCTTAATCAAAGATAATCAAATTAATAGAGCTACAGATGAATGGATAAGGAAGATGTGGTCCATCTATACAATGGAATATTATGCCTCCATCAGAAAGGATGAATATCCAACTTTTGTATCAACATGGACAGGACTAGAAGAGATTATGCAGAGTGAAATAAGTCAAGCAGAGAGAGTCAATTATCTTATGGTCTCACTTACGTGTGGAGTATAAAGAAAATCATGGAGGGCATCGTGAGAAGGAAGGGAAGGGTGAATGGGGGGAAATCGGAGGGGATGATGAACCAGGAGAGACTGTGGACTCTGAGCAACAAACTGAGAGTTTTGGAGGGGGGGGCGAGCCTGGTGGTGGGTATCGAGAAGGGCACGTATTGCATGGAGCACTGGGTGTGGTGCATGAACAATCAATCTTGTAACACTGAAAAATTAAAATAAACATATTTGGGGAGAAAAAAATCACACACACAAAAGAGAAAGAAAACCCCAGCAGGATGAAAAAAAAATAATAAAAAATAAAACTTTAAGGCTTTACTCACAAAAAAAAAATTAATAGAGCTACCCTATCATCTAGCAATTGTACTACTGGGTATTTACCCCAAAGATACAAATGTAGTGATCCAAAGGCGCACATGCACCCCAATGTTTATAGCAGCAATGTCCATAATAGCCAAACTATGGAAAGAGCCTAAATGTCCATTGACAGGTGAATGGAAAAGAAGACGTGGTGTATATATACAATGCAATATTATGTAACCATCAAAAAAATGAAATCTTGCTGCTTACAATGATGTGGATGGAACTAGAGGGTATCATGCTAAGGGAAATAAATCAGTCAGAGAAAGACAATTATCATAGGATCTCAATGATATGTGGAATTTGAGAAACAAGGCAGAGGATTATAGGGGAAGAGAAGAAAAAACGAAACAAGACAAAACCAGAGAGGAAGATAAACTATAAGACACTTTTAATCTCAGGAAACACATTGAAGGTTATTGAAGTGGAGGGGGGCAGGAGGGATAGGGTGGTTGGGTGATGGACACTGGGGAGGGTATGTGCTATGGTGAGTGCTATGAATCGCAGAAGACTGATGAATCACTGACCTGTACCCCTGAAACAAATAACACATGATACGCTAAAAAAAATTACTCTTCTTTACAAAATAAGCCTAGTCTCACTAAATTTGGCCTGATCATTTACATTAATGCAGCAGGAGTGGTATGTTAGTGGCAGCAAGACCACATAGGCCTTTTTATGTTAGCTCTACTCTAAACTATTACAAGGAATCTCAGATTAGACTTTTAAATTCCTTTTAATCAGCCAAGCCAAGAACTCATCAGACTTCATCTGCAGGTCCAATAGATTTGGATGATCTCCTCTTTTCTTGAGATCCCCCAAATATTCTAAAGTTCCTGGGGCCTGCCAGAAAGTGACCTTCTGTACTCACCTATAAGGTTGAGAAACTTATAAGCCAGTTAGCAGGCCAGTTTTTTCTAGAGGGCTCTGTAAACATTGAATCCATAAAGTCAATTTTAATTCCTGAAAACTGTCCAGTCATACCTGATTGTAAGCATACTATTCTCAAATAGGACATTTTAATAAAAGCCTTGGTGATAAAACCAAATTTCTCAATTATGTCCTGTTATAAGGAGAATGAACAGGTTCTTACTGAGCTTTCAAACATATTTTGAAACATATATTGCAATGAAAATAAGAATATGCAATAAGAGTTTCTGAAGCCTAGAAGGATCAGATAGGGAGAAAAAGATAAATGTTTCACTTTTATTTACAAAGATATAACTTACTAAGTTGTTGGGAATTATAGAAAGCTTAAGAGATAAGAAAAAATATCCAAACAAGAGAAAAGAGAATTTATATTTAGAAAATAAAACATTAAAGAACTAGAAATGTTCCTAACAATCAAAACTACAAAAATTATAATCATCTGTTCATTCAGTCCCGTGTAATTAATTCTTGTTCTGCTTGATCTTGGGTTAGCAATGTGATAGGCTTACAAGCTTCTCCACTAGAGTTCTGGAAATCCTCACTCGGTCCAGTGGCATGTCTCAGTAATTTAAGCAATGCCATCAGAAGCCTGTAACCCATAGAGCATGGCTGGTTTATAGACATAAGGGAGGGTATGTGCTATGGTGAGTGCTATGAAATGTGTAAGCCTGATGATTCACAGACAACAGACAAGTACCCTGGGGCAAATAATACATTATATGTTAATAAAATGGTTAATAAAATGGAAGAAGAAGAAGAAGAAGAAGAAGAAGCAGCCTGTAACCCAGAGTACTTGTTATAGACCTTTCTTTGATTCTCTGAGATATCCCTTTTGTTGAAGACAAAGTGTTCTGGCTTGTAGCAGATAGTAAGAGTTTTTAGGAAAGCACTAGAATAAAATAGTAACTACCTGAGAATGACAAAAAAATTAAAATGACAATGGTTGAAGTTTGATGAGAGTTCATTGTAAAAAAAAATGCAACTGATGAAGAAATTTGGTTGTTTTTGTGACACACAACATTTTAAGATAATAACTGGAATTATGGCTGATAACATTATATCAAGACATCAAGGATAGGGAGCACATTAACAACTTTCTAGGAAGTTAGTTTATATCTCTCTTTTTACAAGGTAAAAGGAATAATCCTTTGAGATTTTCCGGAGACTCTCTAGAAAGTCTCAAAGTCACTTTGGGGTCAAGGATACTTCATTTAGAATCTGATTTTAGGAAGCTGTTCAGAATGTCACAGGTTTGAACATCCCATTAATCAAGATCCCAGATCAGTTTTTTGAGGGGGAAGAAAAAGAGACTTCATTTTCTAAAATAATCAACGGCATGATAAAACACTGGAAATTATTTCAATCAAACACAGAATCTGTTTACAAAAGGGTAAAGAAAATCATTTATAATTTCTTACTAAGAACAGACTAATAGTCCAATAAACTTTGTCTTTTTAAGAGAGAGAAAATCAAGTTCTAGCTTTGCACTGGTACATACTGATATTAAAATTCATTTTAAACCTTATAATAAATCCATTCAATCTTAGCCAGCTTGACCACATGAGATATGATTCTCTCTCTGTGCACTCCACACTCAATCCCCAACCCTTTGCAACTTTCTAAATCCATTCATGTTTTTATCCCTCACTTTTCTCTTTCTCATTCTGAAACAATCTTTAAACAATTACTTTAGGACAAAATTACTCTTTTTTTGCCTCTTCACAAATACAATCCAATATTTCTTGAATACTTTGCATTCAGAGTTTTTATTTCCTCACTCTTATTATTTCCTGTAGCTTCATTTACATATATTGATTATAATTTTCAATTGTTAGTAGCCTTTATTTTGCAGATAAAACTAAGAAGTAGACAATTGTGAACAGACTGTCATATACCAGTATTCTGTAGTTAAATTAGCAAATTTATCAACATATTATCTCATAATTTCCAGATGCATATGCTTCCTCATTGTACAATTTCTCAATGTTACAAAAGACCATGCTTATTAATAGATCCAAATATCTTTAGTCTCTCTGTATAAATAAGAAGACCAAAGTAGATAAAGTTATGTTCACTGAATAATGGCTCAGTGTGGTCCCTTATCTAAAAGTGATCTAGATATCCAATGAATATCTGTCATTTAACTTAACTCAGTATAACTTCAAAGTTTCAAATCACCAAAAAGATTCTGGAATCTACGTCTAAGCAGACATATAATGAAACACAATTATTATTGAACTAAAGTTTAGAAAAGCAATGGTTAAATTTGATTAAAATCAAATCTATAAAGTTTTATACTCAAACAACTAACAAATATAGTATTAGCTTATTTGATTAATAAACGTAAATAGCCTAAAAATATATGCTTGTATCATGATGCTGTTAACTCAGAAGACAGAGTTGTTTTTATTAAGCCAACAATATGAAACTGGTCTTATTTACTAAAGACTTACCCAAATGATGTGATTTGAAAAATATCTGTTTTAGTTTCTGTTTCTCAATATTAGGAATATTTTATTTATTTAAGCATTTCTTTTTCTTTGCCAATTAAAATAGAGCTCCTTTAAGGAATTCTATGAATTAATTTGATAATACCATCCCAAGGTAAGAAAATACATTCTATAACATGCATACCTAGACATACATACATGTACACACAGATACAGAGATCTTACAGCTTTCACAGTAATCCAAAACTTACTAGTTTCTGTAAGAGTTAGTTTTCACCTTTGCCCTACTTTTTATTCAAACTATGTTTCCGGATGAAATGTTATTTGTTCAATAGAAAGGCTAAAGCTTTTTATCAGTATTCCAGTGGGAGACCTTCACGGTCTCTCTCTCTGCCCTGATGTGTAATCACATAGAGGCTGCAGTTCAGCCCTGGGTGCCTGGGTCAGTGGACTGAGACGTTACTTTTTAGAGGCTGGGTGTGCTAAGGAAATGGGCATAGTGGGTTTGTTAAGGGGGAACACGGGTGCTTATCAGGAGGAGAAATAAATTTCTCACATTTTATGACCGGAAGCAGTAGTATAAGCAGAAGCAAGGCACCCTTCAGCTAAGAGCCAGAGTTATCTCCTTGGATGTTTGCATTTGAGAGAGATGGCTTTCAGGTCTTTGAGAACACAGCTCTGGGAGGGTAGAAGATTTACATCTCCAAGAGAGACTGGAAAGATGCAACATTTTAAAGTAACTGGTCCAAGAGGGTTTTCAGGGGTTTTGGCTGGAACAAACAGTAAATTCTCCTGGTAGCATTGAGCTTTCCCAAGTAGGCGTTTTAAAGGGGAAGGGGTGTGGCAGGTGGATACAATCGTTTGTGTTGGGAGTCTGTAGTTTTCAGTAGGTCCAGGTTGAGGCCTACTTAAGAAGACAGTTCAGGGGAGCCTGTTTGAGGAGGCTGAAGCCTAGCCAATTACTATTTAAGTTTTTCTTCTTGAGTGCAACGTCCTGACTTTTTAAAGTATCTGCAAGCATCTGTGAGACAAACAGGGGAGGACTGGGGATTGGTAAGAAAGATGGGTGCGCTTTGGGTTACTCCTAGAGCGACATCCTGTTTCGTAAAGATAAGGTGAGGATGGTTATTTTTAATTCTTCAAAGAATGGAGAGGCAGCCTCAGTAATAATATTAAGGGACAAGCCTGCCCATTCAACTACATTACTTTAAAATTCTTATTTATATCAGGTGGAAACCAAAAGATTTCCATGTTCCAGGACTTCTGGGTTTAGAGCTCTGTACCTTTGGAATGTTTTTTATAAATCATTCAACAAAGGCTTAGGATACATTTCTTCCCTCTGAGTACATCATTCTTCTCAAGCCCAATTAAGCTACAGAGGGAAGGTTTCTATAAAAGCTTCTATCAGGCCCTGACTATCTGCCCCCGAGTGGACCATTTGTAGGGGGAAGGTGGTAGAGAGATTTGTGGTGGGTGTAAATTTTAGTTTCTGCTCTAAATCTGATTTCCGTTCTCTAACTTGTTAAAAGAGCCTCTTAAGCTAGCCGATCATTTGTGTGAGTGTGTTTGTGTGTGTGTGTGTGTGTGTGTGTGTGTGTGTCCTCCTTTCAAGATGATCTTGCCAACTGGTAATAGGATTTTTGTTTAAGGTGAGAGCTCTTTAAAAAATATTTTCAAATACAAAATCTTTTCTAAACCAAAGGATCTGTTGTCTGGCCACTGATGATTTAAGACCTCCAAGGAGGTAACTGTTTTGAAGTGTGACTCAAAAGCAATAAGGCTTTCTATGACTTAGCCACGGACATAAGAGGCATCCCTCCAAAAGGGTACAGGAAGATGAAGCCCCATGACCCAAAGTCACTCCCAATGATAGCCTAAGAGAAAGAAAGCCAAGAATCTCACTCCAACAGGTGATGAGAATGGTGTATATGAAAACTTGTGTCTCTAGATTCTCATAAAAGTGAGACCCCTCAATCCACAGACCTTCCTATCTGTCACACCAGGCAGAGGATGCTGGAATGGTATTTCCCAGCACTAGCAAGTCAATGAGGAAATGAAGGAGGAGGCATTATGGACTGAGACCTTTTATTTGGATTTAGACAAACCCCCTAAGAGCTGGCAATGGTTTGCAGGACACCAGCAGAAAATGGGGTGCCCACATTAATTTTTGCCTGCAGACTACAGATTCCCATGCCTCCAACCTAAGAGCCTCTTCTGAGCACAGATCTGAAAACGTGCACTCCCAGGCAGACAGAAAACCAGAGAGAGAGAGTGAATGTTCTCCCTAGATCCAGACCAAGCTCTCAGGACACAAAATGAGACAATCAGGCCACAATAGCTATCCCTGGGAAGGAAAGGATCTATAACAAGAGCACTCCAACCAGAGGTCACAAAATACAAAGAGCTGGTTTGTGTAACTGTTTTTTCTGCTAATTTGACTCTTGGCAAGAAAGAAAAGGAGAGGTGCTTGTTGCCTTGCTCCACCAGACCTTGAGCACCTGTAAGGAGACTGACTGAGGTCAGCCGGGTCAGAGGTCCTTGGATAGGAGCAATAGGCTATAATCATCACCAAAACTGTTATGAGATAAACTTTTCTTCTTCTAACTTATGTCTAGTCATTGCCAGCCTGCAAATTAACTGACAATAGATAGGTTATCAAGAGAAAAGACAAGGATAATCTATGCATACCAGGTGGAAGAACTCAGTGATAAGGTACCCACTCAATGCCAGAGATCAGAAGTACCAACTCTCACATAAGGGGTGGTAGTGCTGTTAGTCAGGGCTTTAATGGGAAGGTATGGAAGGTTCTACTGTGCTTTTTGAAGCTACTGGGAATGGGCATACTGTCCCAATGGCAGCTGAATTTGCAGGAAACTCCCTGGGTGGGGGGAATTAGCAGTAACTGTACTTTCTGGATGCTCTGCTGTAGTCAGATAACAGCAATTTAGATAAGATTTCTTTGTGTGTCTGCTTTAGCTAACCCCTTTTGTCTTTGACATGATCTTTCTACCAACCCCGGTTTGAGTGGGTCTCCACAAGATTTAAGACTTGTATAATTACAAGAACCTTAAAAAAGGAAAACTGCCTGGGTCCTTCCTGGGGCAAGTTTTGAGACAGGCAGTATTTGAGATGGGTTTGAGAGCTTTGGGAAGGTTCACTGAGTCTCCTAGTTGCAGAGACTTTGCTGCCTAATCACAAAGGCACTGCGGGGTCATCGATACAGTCTCCACACAGGCTGAGATCATCCTGGGCCTCATTCCAACAACACGAGCCCTGGCTTCTGTGCCCACAGTGAGGGCTGGCATTTCACTTCAGTAAGTTCCCAAGATCTAAGATGATTACTTGCCTTCAGAAAAATATTGCATAATATTTGAAGACTTAAGTAATAGCAGTTTTTGAACTGTGTATGTGTGTGTGTGTGTGTATATCTATATCTATATCTATATCTATATCTATATCTATCTATATATATATATATCTACAAACCATAAGAGACTCCTAAACTCACGAAACAAACTAAGGGTTGCTGGGAGGTGGCAGGGTGGATAGGGATATGGACACTGGGGAGGGTATGTGCTATGGCAAATGCTGTGAAATGTGTAAGCCTGATGATTCACAGACTTGTACCCTGGGGTAAATAATACATTATATGTTAATAAAAAAATTAAAAAAAAATTAAAAAAAAAGTATACAAAAATTGACAATTTTGGATATCAAAGGAAATCAAATTTTAAATATTGTCAAAATAAAAGATCGATTTTTTTTAAGTAAAAAAAAAATATATATATCTCTCTCTATATATATATATATTTGCTTTTGCCTTTTACTCACCACAAGCAGGAGAAGTAGACTATATTTTGGGGTCACAAATTGATCTCATAAGCTCAAAAGCAGACTTTCAAGGAAACATTGCTATCAGAGGAGATATCTAGAGAAGAACAGGTGAAGTTCAAAGTGCTAATTTCAAAAGGTGGTAGTCCATATTCTCCATTACTTTGAATTAGTGCTATTTAGCAGCAAGGAGACCATACTTCCTGTTTGTGAGAGCCATGCTCACAACTTCCGGAACTCTGCAGTTATTAAGATAGCTAAGGAGGACATCTCCTGAAAAAATTGTGGTCTCAAATTCATCAATTCAAACTGCTTGTACAGAACACAAAGCATAGAAATTAAAGAAAAATGAGCCACTAGGTGATCTTTTTTTAGAAGATGGAAAACCTCATAAAAAGAAAGGCAGGTACAGGTCTATAATATAGACTCTCAGGATGAAATTTCTTCAGGCTGGGCACCATGCATTTAGGGCTCACCAACCTGACGGGACACAAGAAATCAGTAGCAATGGAGAATAAGAACGTAGACTGAATGGTTCAGAGTTTGAGAAATTTATTTTTATTTATTTATTTTTTAATATTTTATTTATTTGACAGAGAGAGATCACAAGTAGGCAGAGAGGCAGGCAGAAAGAGAGGGGGAAGCAGGCTCCCTGCGGAGCAGGGAGCCTGATTCGGGGCTTGATCCCAGAACCCTGAGACCATGACCCGACCCGAAGGCAGAGGCTTTTAACCCACTGAGCCACCCAGGTGCCCCAAGAGACTTCTTTATAGAACTAATATAGATATTGCTAATTTGTCGTTCAAATGCTGGCTCCCAAAATATTACTGGAATAACCTACTGGTACCAAATAATGCTTTGTTGGGGGAGGGGGATTGTCCTGTACACTGTAGGATATTTCATAGCAATCCTGACCCAGGCCTTCTACACGCCAGTAGCACCCCTAGTCACGACAATCAAAAATGTCTTATGACATTGCCCAGTGTTTCCTGGGAGGGAAAATCAGACCCAGTTGAGAACCACTGCTTTACATGTAACTGAGAACACTACCTTGATAATGTTAGTAGAGGCTTAGAGTGGGGAGGTCAAGGTTAAGAACATTTTGAGACTGTGAAGTCTGGTTTTTCAATGTGTGTCTTTCAGTGAGGGGTTGGGGCAGGTCTGGTTAGGGCTGAGTGAGGGTGATAATACAATCTTTTGAATTAGTGAACTCAGCAAGGTGAAGATGTTGAGGTGAGGGTTTTGAAAATGCTCGAACTGATGTAAAATTGTCCTATGATGTTTTCCTATCAATGAATTGATGGGTCTCTGGGGAAGTTCCTGGAATGAGCAATAAAGTTATTTGTAACTATTATCTTCCTGGGCAATAGCTTTCTGGAACAGTAAACTTACGCTGATGAAGACCCTAGAATAGTAAAGCCGTATCAGTATAAACGTGTGGATGTAGACGGTTTTCATTCTTGGTGGATCTAAGTTCCTTTTTTTTTCCCCTTCAGGATGCTACGTGACTTTTTGTTGATGATTAGCATATTCAGAAAGAGCCAATACATAAGAGACCCCAGAGGCTGAGCTGAGAGCATGGACTGGAATGACTATCAGGGCCTCACACTGGTTTCACTACACTGCTAGCCGCATAACCTGGGTTAACAACCCACTCTCCTCGAACCTCAATTTCTCCATCAATATATTAAAGTTAAGAATAGTATCTCTCCATCCGGTTGTGGTGGAGTTTGAATGAAATAATATCTGTCTAGTGCTCTAAACATAATATACACTCAGTGGGTGTCAACCCACTACGCAGAACTGTGAAAAAATGCCACTGCAACTGTGCATCTCGACATGAACCATCATACTCTGGGGACCTCCATCATTGTCTTTCCTATAAGCTCTAAGAAAAGACTGAGTTTAAAAAAGAAGCTGAAATGCTCTCTTTGCACCCTGGAAATATGACGGAGTGAGATTGGCTAAGTGTTCTAAGGTTCTCTACTCATACTCTTAACTAAGCAAGCTCTTTGATCACCATGAACATTGGTGGGGTGCCTTAGACTGTTGTTCAGTAATATCACTGCTGTGAAAGTTGATGAACAATATGAGCACCATGGCGCTAGCTTGGTCTAGGTTCAAAGCTACTTTTCTGAAACCTGTCCACTAGAATATTCATCTCATCTATTCTCCATGGTTTGTCTTAAAGACAACACTTTGCTTTAGTAGCAGTGATCTTGAATCCATTACACTGTAGAATTCTACTCTTTGTCCTCTCCTAGTTTTGCAAACAAGTCATATTCTACAAGTGGGAGACTTACTTGTTACTGTGCCTGGTGCTGATGTAGGGACTTTAGAGAATTTTCTCATTTAATCCTCACTCTGTTAATAAATATTGTGATGAGAAATCTGATACTCATAGAGTCAACATAACTTGCTGAGGAGAACCCACTGATATGTGAATGGAGGCAGGATTTAAGCCTCTGTCTCCTGAGCTCCAAAGTTCATGATTCCTCTACTGCAGCATGATGTCTCTATATATCTATTTCTCAAAACAACAACAAACAGAAAAACCCAAAGATATCAAACACGTCCTCACCATGATTTTATAGAGCTGGGTCCATGTATAGTATTTGACCAGAAAAACTGTTTTTTGGAACGCTTGGCAAGGAATACAGACAATCTGGCAAAGTGTTAGATCTAACCTGATCACAGAATAACTGCAATAACTAACCAACAACCTGAGGAAACCACAATGTCAGGGCAACTGTAAGTTCAATTCCAACAAACGAATGATGCAGATGCAGCCCATTGGTTAACAATTCATTGCTATTGATGGAATTGGGAGGAGAAAAAATCCCTACACACCATCCTGTCCCTCCCAGTGCAGTTTGAGGGCTATATACATTTGGCAAAGCAGTATTAAAATAGCAAAGGTTATCAATAAAATGGTACTAGGCTAGGGGAATTTTACTGAATAACAATGTTACTGAGGAGTGACATTGGAATGAAAAGCTTCAAGAAAAGTATCTTCAAGAGTAGGTTTTCTGGAATAGTGTCCCCTTTTTTTTTTTTACAGTGATGATGACATTATTATCAGGGAAGGTGATTCAGTAAATGGGCAACTAATGCAATTCGATTTTTAGATCTCTGTAGGTTGTGTGGGTTTTTTTGTTTTTTGGTTTTTTGGTTTATTTGTTTTAACATGGATCAGAATTTATTCTACCTCAGCTCTGGTCAATGCTAGCTGTCTGTGTAAATCATCTGATATCTCTGGGCCTCAATTTCCTCCTCTGTAAGAAAGAAGGTTTGGACATATGATATGGAGCAGGTCCCTTTCTGCTCCTGAGTCGAACAGATTCAAAAAGATGTTATTAACAGACTAGTGCCCTCTACAGGCAACTTGCTCCGCGCTGTGAGAATTCATTAAAGGGGTGTTAGCAAAATTCTCTGGGTCTATTTAATATGGTAACTTAGTGTCCAACAATTATAATTTGTTATCCAATAAACCATGGTTGTGAAGCAATTAAAATTTTAGATTTTGTCTAGATCTCACTTCACATATAAGAAATGTGAGGACTACCAAGGCGGTGAACGTTTCCACTCCCTTCGGAGTAAGGCTGGGGCTGGAATACACATCTCTTGATACTCAGTTCCCTGGTGTCCGTTAGTGACCTTTCCAGTCCTTCACAGTTGTCTCCAAAATGCTCTTCCCTCCCCTTATCAGATAGCATTGGAACCCCACATTTTCTAAATTTTCTATGTACTTACTACTCTAAAGAATTGATGAACTGTGGATTTTTCCATTAGAGCAGGAAATGGCTCCTTCAACATTGCCTAGTGATTATATGAGCACCTCATTGCAAGGTTGCTTTCTTGCAACCTTTCCTGCTACTGAGGGGGAGGTCATTTACTGACACTGCCAGCAGAAAATGTATGCATGCTCAATATCTGATTGATTCCCTTTCAGTTCAAGGACTGCTAAAAATTTTAATCCTTCATGCTGAGGCCTACTCAGAAGTTGGGACACACTACTCATTACTAAGGTGGAAGACAAAGAAAAAAATGTCCTGGACAGCTTACAGTAAAAATCTGAGTCTGTTTAAGCCTACTTTATAAATTTTTAAAATTAATTCACATTTAAATTTTTATTATTTCACAAGCAGCATTTGTGCCTTATAGAAAGTTGTGAATTCAGATACAGAAAAGTAAGAAAACAATAACACTCTATTCCTACCACCCAATGGCCACCACGGTTAACACACCTGTGCATATATCCTGAAAGCTTTTTCTGTGAGTTGCTGGGGTTCAGGGAGGTTGCACCAGAATGTACCACTTTGGCATATGGTTTATCTCAACTGAAGGCAATCAAGGCTTAACACGCTCAAGAAGAGCTTTTTACCTCCCCTTTAACTGCCTAAAAAAATTTAGATAGGGAGCCTCTACCAGGAAGAGAGCTACTACCAGAGATAACTCTTTTTTACATCAGAAACACTACTTTGCATGGCATGACCAATAGCTGTTTACCAGACATATGCTCTTTCCGTCTTCCTATGAATCATTTTCCTTCCTTTTGAAGCCTTCGATCCCTACACCCTTTTCCTTAGTTCATGATGGCATAAAAATCTTGACTGTCTGACCGCTTTTGACCATCTCATGTCTATGTGAGGCTCCCGTACATAGGAGATTAAATGGGTGTTTTCCTATGAATCTGCCTTATGTCAATTTAATTACTAGGCCAGTTAAAGAATCTAGAATCTACACACTTATAAATACACATATACGTATTTTTACAAAAAGAGACCAGTTTGTAACCTGCTTTCTTTAAAGATACCCATCTTTCCTTGCCAGTTCATCTTCAACTTATCTAAAGCTCAGCCTGTATTCAGATTTCCCCTGCTTGTCCACAAAATGTCCTTTATAGTTGGTTTATCCAAACTGAACTCAAACCTAGAATCCTACATTGTACCTAGTTACTATGTCCGTTAAAAATCTTTAGCATGCTTTCTTCCCTCTCTTTATTATTGTTATTTTTTTATTAAACTCTTTGTTGAAAAGAACAGAGCAGGATGAGGTTTTGTGTGTTTTTCCTTCCTTTTGTCTTAGATTTTTTCTTTACATAAACCAGATTTTTAGGAAATTGCCCCCACTCTCTGTCTTATCTTCCCCTGCATGAGATACTGCTTTCATGATGTAACAGATGGGGCACATGGCTGGTTCAGTTAGTGGAGCATGCGACTGTTGATCTCAGAGTCATGAGTTCAAGCCCCATACTGGGTGTAGAGATTACCTAAATAAATAAATAAAAACTTTGAGAAAAGAGAAAAAAAGAAAAAATAATGATGTAACGGATGGTCAACTGCTTCAATCTGAAGTTTTTCACTTCACATGAAATCTGTAAGCCTGATCAAATATCTCTATTTTTCTTTAATTTCTCTCTTTTCTCTCATCCCATCGTCCCACTCCCAGTACAAAGGAAATCAGTCAAAAGGATGTCAGGTCCCATGATGAGCTATAGTTGTAAACAAAGTAGGCCTGGCCCTTATCCTCAAGAAGCTTATTATAGTGTAATGGGGGAGGGAGACTGCATGTGGGTCATTAACATTAAATGCTTAATTAAATGATGACACATACAAGCGCTGAGAAGGCAAAGTATAGAATATGAGGGGTTGGAGCATGAGAGATGGCTCAGGGAAGAAAGGGGCCTGGTGTAACATATTAGGGAAGCCTTCTCCCAAGGAACAACATTTAAATTGCAGTTAGTTAAGCAGAGTTGGGGGGAGGACTGTTCCAGGTGCTGGGAACAGTACTTAGGAAAGTGCTGAGATTTAGGGATCATGTCCAGCCTCACTGGGATGAGGGGAATGAGGGGGAAAATGGACTGGACTCAAGCTGGAAAGTTAGGCAGGGGCTAGCCCATTCAGAGGCCAAAGACCATATGAATGATTTTTGCACTTAATCATATGGGCAGGAGGGAGCAATGAAGAGCTCTGTGTAGAGAAGACACATAATCAGACTTGGGTTTTACTGAGATCACACTGACCATTGTGAGGGCAGTATACTGAAGAGACAGGACTGGATACAAAGAACCAGTGAGAATGCCATTGTGATTGTCCAACTGAGAGATAATGCTTTGGTCGATAATGCTAGGTTGATAATGCATCAACCTAGACTGATAGTTGGAACCAATAGCAGAAGAGTGATTTCATAGATATTTAGCTAATTAGAAAATGGAGTAAAAAACACCTGAGGACTGATTAGTTAGTAAGGGAGAGGTGTGGGAAGGGGAGAAGCCAAAGGTAAGAGGTCTGTTTCTCCGCAGTGACTGCAGCCCAGTTCGAACTGGCTTAAGCCTGAAAGGAAATGGATTGATTCAAGTATGGGGAAAGTCTGGGAGTAGATGACATGCTTCAGACATGGCTGGATCCAGGAGTACAGATGACATCTTTAGGAATAGGGCTTTTCTGATTGGTTTATCTGCTGCTTTGGCTTCACTTTTGTCCTCAGGATGGCAAGATAGCACCTGGAAGTTCCAGGTCCACATCCTCATAGGGCAGTAACTCCAGCAGAAGAGAACATCTCACTATTTTCAGGAAATATCATTCCTCCTGAAGCAAACAAACCTAGGGTGGGGGAAGAAATCTGAGGAACTATTATGAACACAGGAGGAATGGATGCTAGGCAAACAATGACGGTACTTATAATAGGTAAGAACTAGAAATTTCACAGGCACAACTGAGTGGATAGTGGGGTCATGTGCTAGAGGAAGAATCAAGTGTTGAGAGGAAAGATCACAAGTTCAAGTTTGCACATGTTCCTTTTGAAGTGTATTAAACTTATATATACAGATGTCAAGTAGGCAGATAGATACATATGTCAGAAGCTCAGTAGAAAGTTCTTGGCAACACTATAGTTTTGGGAGTTATCAGTACACAGGGTATGGATAAGACCATCTAAGAAGTGTGTCAAATAAGAAAAAAGTTAAAATATGAGTAGAAGAAGAAAAAGAAGATGCAGAACAGAATGTAAAAGATGTGGTCAGCCAGTTAAAAGGAAACCTAGTGGGAACAGCGCTATACAAGTCCAAGATGTTTCCTGAAGGTGAATATGGAATGTCTATGTGTTATACCTTTGAGAGATCACATAAAATGTGCAAGTGTCCACTGAACCTAACAACCTGGAGATCATTGGTGAGCTTAGTCAGCGGACTGGGTTTGGATAGACAGATGGGGAGGGAACCCAGATTTGATAAGAGGTTGAAGAGTGGAAAAGAATTTAAAAAGATGGCAAAGAGGACAAGTCTACTATGGATGAGCGGATGCTGACAAAATAATAGCTAGATTATGAGATGAGGGTCTAAGGAAGGTTCTGTGTTAAATCTTTGTGTGTGTGTGTGTGTGTGTGTGTGTGACAGACTTGAACTTTTTAGGGAGGAACGTTAGAAATACACATGCTAAAAGATAGAAGAAAACGAGATCCAGAGCACAGTGGATGGAAAGACCTTAAAATAGAGAAGGACCACCTCCTTCACGAAAAATGTAAGGGAAAAGGATGAATACTGACTCAGGAATGTGTATAGATCTCATGGCCAGATGATGACATCATTTCCACATGATGGCTTCTGTTGTCTCTGTGAAGTAGGAAGTCACCTCCTTCTAATGAGGAAGGGATCTGAGGTTCGGAGAGAGAAGGCCTGAAACAGGGTACAGAAAGACAAAAGAGAGATGGAGCAAGATCTCAGAGCAGTGCCTCTGGCCCAGCAAAAGCTGACTTTGGCATTAATCTGACCAACTGATGACTTCCTGCAGCAGCTCCCATCAGCCTGAGTGCCAAACCTGAAGAGATGGACAGCTGGTTGGCAAATGTGATGGAAGGATATAGTAAGAAGGAGTTGATGGCTGAGTAAAACCCTACCCTAACACTCTCCATAGGATCCCAAAATTCAGCTGCACGCAATGGAGAGTCTTGCCACGCCTAGCTTAGTGAAATGACAATGGGGGATGATGCCTGATGTCCACTGAATTGTATCTACAGGATGTGTTCTCAAAGGCTTTTATTGAGTATACGAGACCATGATTGAAAGGTTGGACCATGAAATCCATTTTGGTAGAAACAGAGGTGAGGTGAGGAGGGCAGCAAAAACAGGAGTGTAATAGGAGGACCCCAAAGTGGAAGAACAGGCGTGGAAAACAGAGATGGCTGGCCGTGTCCAACACAGAGTCAGCCTTAGGAAAGAGAGCAAGCCTTGCATCCAGGCAATGGGAGGAGTCCCAGCCACCCTTGTTAACCCAGTGGTCTTATCTATGCTTCAGATTCCTGATGTAAAAATTAGGAAAAATGGTATCTTTTCTGCTCGCCTCACTGAACTGTCATCAGTGATCATGTAAAGTGCTCTAAAAGTGTGGGCTGTACTAGAAAACAAACTCATATGTCTCTTTTTCCATTGTGGTGGAGAGGGGGTGGGTGGAAAGAGAGGTGGTTACCCAAGAACTCACCACTGAGTAGCACTGGCCTCGCGTGTGCACTGGCTTTGGGTTTGGGGAGGAAAAACAAACTGTTCATACTCTGTCTCCAGCTGTTGCTACTTATAACAAGCTGCTCTTTAGCATCACTGTGGTTCTATTTTAATTTTTCAATTTTTTGTTTTTATTCCATAACAATCCAACCTTCCTGGATCATTCAAACACACTAAGACATCAGATCAGGGCACGTGGCCAGAGTACTCATGCCCAGAGTGTTAGTATAGAGATGACCCTTTCTCTCCCCAGTGCAGCTGCTGTTGTTTTAATCTTTCATCCTTCTTCTCTTTGTTTTCTTTTTCCTATGAATCCCCTACTCTGGGAAAAACAAAACCAAACCCTTTTCTTCCTGTGATTGTCTCTAATGCAACAGATGGCACCGCTACTCACCCAGTTGTTCAAGTCAAAAACTTTGGGATTCATTCTTGATTCTTGCCCTTCCCTGATATCCAATCCCCTGGTGGGTCTGGTTGATAGGACTTCCAAGAACAACCCACTTTTCACAGTCTTGACCACAACCGCCAAAGCCCAGCAACCATCACCTCTCAGAGGGGCAGCTGCAATAATGCTTACTTGGTCTCCCTGTTTCCTTGTTTGCCCACCTATCATCTATTCTCCCATAATCCATTCTCTAGAGTTCTCTTTTCCAAAGCATCTGTCATGTATCACCTAGAATGAGATCTGTCCCCCACCCCCACTTGACTCAAACTACCTTAACCTTCCTCTAAGTCCTAGAATTTTCCCAGCTTGTTTTGGCCTTGAGTCCTTACCCACAGCTGTTCTCTTGCCTCTGAAGGTTGTTCTTCCTGATCCTCATGTGGCTGGTTCTTTCTTTTTATTCAAATCTCAGATTGCCACCTCCTCAGGGAGTTCTTTCCTGACCACAGAGCCCAAAGTGGGATGAATGATTTCACCTGTCTCAGAGAAACATATACATCCTTTACCCTGTCCTTTCTTATCTACACTTCCCTTCTTTTCCACCCTTAAGAAGTTCTCTTTAATCCATTTTTTAAGTTAGCTTTGGGTTCTATTAAACATCACTCAGAATTTGTCAAGCACCACTTGTGTGGCTACATTAGTGGTACGAACATTGCCTTGGGGGGGGGGTCTAACATATTCCTCCCTTCCCCTTTCCTTCTCTTCATTGCTCCTCTCTTCTGTTCCTCCCCTTCTCCTCCCTTCCTCCTCTTCCTCCATTCCATCACATAATTAACCTATCGGCTACCATAATATAGTAGAGTCATTTCTAAACATAAAGGCAGCTAAAGAAAGGAGTACTTGATCTGAAGTCCAAACACTTGGGAGAAACTCTACTCCTCTTTCTCAGCCTCAGTTTTCTTATATTTGAAGTGGCAAGAAAAATTACTATTTCACAAATTGTTGTTGAGTGAGATGGTAAGTGTATCAGTTATCTACTGCCACAATAATGCCAAGTAAGAAACCACCTCAAAACCCATTGGCTTAAAACAGCCCTTTACTATTCTCATTCTTCTTTGGGTCAGCGAGCCAGCTTTGCTGATCTGGCCAACGCCCATGCATGTATTTGCAATCAGCTGTCCATTCAGCCGGGGTAACTCATCTCTGTTTCCTATGGTTTCTTATCTTCTAGGCTAGCCTAGGCTTGTATTTCTGGTGGTGGCAGGGCTCTAAGAAAGATATCAGAAGCCACGTTTCAAGTATCTGCTTGCATAAAGTGTACTGGTATCCCATTGTCTTAACAAGTCATGGCCAAGACCACTGCCAAAAAGCATGAATATAATAGAAGTATGAAAAACCACTGCTAATAATGCAATCAATTTACCACAATGAGAATGAGTCATGATGACGTGTAGTCTCCTCCTCTGGGAAGCTTTCCTGATTTCCCTCAGCACTCTTTAATAGGCTTCCATCATAAATATTATTCATGAATATTTACTGAATCCCTAAGCTTCTCTAGACTCTAGGTGCTGGAGTGCTGCATACACAAAGGTAATTGTGACCAAGTCCACTGCACTGCAGTGGGAGAGGACAGAATGAATAAGTAAATGCATGAAAATATACATAATTCCATATATGGATATGTGCTTTTTTTAAAAAAAAGATTTTATTTATTTATTTATTTGACACAGAGAAATCGCAAGAGACGGAATACAAGCAGGGGGAGTAGGAGAGGGAGAAGCAGGCTTCCTGCCGAGCAGGGAGCCTGATTCCGGGTTTGATCCCTGGACCCTGGGACCATGACCTGAGCTGAAGGCAGACACCTAACAACTGAGCCACCTAGCCGCCCCCTGATATGTGCCCTAAGAATGCTGCGTTGTAGCTATTTAAAGCATGTTGGTCTCCTCCCCAATGCTGGGATCTCCCTAGGGCAGGAACCAAGTATCTTTATGACATCTCCACTCCTTAGCACAGCTGTCTGGCCCATAGGTGCTCAATAAATAAGAAACTGCAAGTAGGTAAAAGAGACCTGTAGGAGACATGGTAATGAAGGATGTGAAGCCAAGAATTTGCCATGGAAGTAGCTATTCATTCTTGGGCTCTAGTTCCTTTCAACGCTTATATATTCCCATGGGAAGACACGGACTACCTTTTCTCCCTGACCCTCCAGACAGGACATCTATCACCCAGGAGTGACTCTGGCCAACAGCTCTGGCAGCATTTGTCCGGTTCTGCTTCTCCCCTAATCCCAAGAAGCATTTGCTCTCCACATGTCATCACGTGCCTATCTCAACACAGTCAACGGGGGTGGCAAAGTCAGAGAGGACAAGGGATATGTGGGCCTGGGTGCTGGCTGCTTCCACTGGGGACTGGGAAAATGGAAATTAATGATTTTGAGCAGAAAGGTTACACATTACTTCACCTCTCTCAACGTGAATCAGAAGTAGACTTGGACGACAATTTACACATTTTGCCAATAATCATTAGAGTTCCTTCTTTGTCTGGCTTGGTTCTAGACCCTCTATTTCTATGTTATTCAAAGCCTCTATCAAAGTCTCACAGTTCTGGAGGGTAGAAGGCCATCAAGGTGAGGGTTCCTTCCATCGGACTCATATGCCTGCTTGAAGACACTGGTTGGTTTAAAAAGCAATGATGTGGCTACTTGTCAGGTTTTGAAAGGCTCAGCTACTGAGCCTCCTTCCTATATTGGGGGTATCCCTACAGCATGAGTCTTGGTAGAAAGCAGAACCTGCCTCCCAACTAGAAACTGAAAAGGCAATATTCTAGCTTTCCTTCTGCTCAATGGCAGGGGTCAGATGTGCATGTGACTAAGCCCAGCCAGAAAGATGCTCCTGCCTGGAGCAGTGGCACATTCTTCCCTTATTTACCAACATACTAGAGGTAACAGTAGGAAACAGTGTCCTTTAACTAATATCTAGTGGAGCTATCTGTTATGGGCTGAATTGCGTTCCTCCCAATTCTTATGTTGAATACTTAACCCCAGGTATCTCGGAACATGACCTTGTTTGGATATAGGGTCTTTACAGAGGTAATCAAGTTATAGTGAGGTCATTAGGGTGGGTACTAATCAAATACTCCCTTATAAAATGGGAAATGTAGACACAGAGAACATGCATAGAAAGTAAGACAATATGAAGATGCATAACGGGGAGACTTCCATGTGAATATGAAGATGGTCATCTGTAAGCCAAAGAGAGAGGCCGACCACAGACCCGTCCCCCACGGCCCATGGAAGGAGCCCCCACCTCGATGCCCTTCTACCCTCCAGAACTGTGAGACAATAAAATTCTGCTGTTTAAGCCTCCTGGTGTATGGTACTTGGTTATGCTCGCCTTAACAAACAAATATACCATTCTCACCAGAAAATTCCTGTGACATGGTTTTGGCTATTGCCCTAGCCTCCTTGGATTTCTGGTTCTCTATCTTCAAGGCTTTTCTGAACCAATTAAGTATCTCTTCAAGAAATTATTTTTTGGGGGAGCCTGGGTGGCTCAGTGGGTTAAAGCCTCTGCCTTCAGCTCAGGTCATGATCTCAGGGTCCTGGGATCGAGCCCCGCATCAGGCTTTCTGCTCAGCAGGGAGTCTGCTCCCCACTCTCTCTGCCTGCCTCTCTGCCTACTTGTGGTCTCTCTCTCTGTCAAATAAATAAATAAAATTAAAAAAAAAAAGATTAAAAAAAAAAGAAATTATTTTTTTGAGTAAGTTAGCCAAAGCTTATTGTTTCCAACTAAGAGACCCAACTATTACAAATACCATGTTCTGAAGAGTTTTCCCTCGATAGGTAAATCTGGGTTCTTTTTTTCTTTTTCTCTCTCATTGAAACAGATCCTACTTCTGATCTCCATGGTCCAATCAAAGTTTTATAGGATTGGCATATCTGCTTTTCCTCTGTGGTTGGTGGCTTCTAACTAATCTAGTCCTACTTCTCTCTTCCTTCATGTAACATAAATGCAGTTTTCTCATATGTCTTCCCTCAAAGTTGGCTGATCTGTACAACTTTTTCACTGAAAACAACTAGGATCAGATGGCTGAAGTTATATTACAGAGGGAAATGTGCCACCTGACACATGGTATACTCTGCTAATATCAACAGGTTATCCTCCAGCACCAGCACCTCACCAGTGTTGGAGTTAAATGGGACATTCCAATTTTATTCCTGCCCTAGCATGTGTTGTAAGGAAGCTACTCTATTGTCCTTACTTCGGGTTGAGTCACATTAACACCGTAACCTGAACTCTTGGCTTGCTAATATGTTTTGATACAATATCCAGGTTAAATCTACAGCAATAGTGTTCCAATCCTTATAAATATATGACACTGAGGCTATGTAACAAGTGGTTGGGTGAAGCTATCTTATCTGAACATAGGTTTGCATAGGATCGAAAGGCTGGTGAGTTAAAAATTTTATTTTGTTAGGCATCCAAATTGGCAAAGAAGAAGTCAAACTCTCACTCTTTGCAGATGATATGATACTTTATGTGGAAAACCCAAAAGACTCCACTCCAAGACTGCTAGAACTCATACAGGAATTCAGTCAAGTCTCAGGATATAAAATTAATGCACAGAAATCAGTTGCATTCCTATTCACGAACAGCAAAACAGAAGAAAGA
>CM052809.1:45329994-45407559 GCA_028533885.1 Nasua narica | reverse complement strand
GTCCCTCAGCGGAGCAGACTCTAAAAGTTCCGATTTTGTGCTCCGCGGCTCTGTGGCTGCAGGGAGCCGGCCCCTCCCACCCGCGGTCTCTCTTCCCGTCGCTTTGGAATCACTTTTCCAAACGTCCTACCTTTCCGAAAGTGGACGATTTTCTGTTCCTAGAACTGCTCTTCTCCTCTCTTCTCTCTCCTGTTGAGTATGCTGGCTTTTAGAATGATTTAATAACTATCTAGATGAACTTCTGGGATCCGACTCTATCTCAACCTCCTACTTCTCCGCCATCTTGCTCCTCCTCCTGCTCATATGTTCTTATGATTGTATTTCTTTGGTGTTGGTTGTGATTTCTCCTCTTTCATTCATGATTTTATTAATTTGGATCCTTTCTCTTTTCTTTTTGATAAGTCTGGCCAAGGGTTTATCAATTTTATTAATTCTTTCAAAGAACCAGCTCCTAGTTTTGTTGATTTGTTCTATGTTCTTTTGGTTTCTCTTTCATTGATTTCTGCTCTGATCTTTATTATTTCTCTTCTTCTGCTGGGTTTAGGCTTTCTTTGCTGTTCTTTCTCCAGCTTCTTGAGGTGTAGGGTTAGGTTATGTATTTGAGATCTTTCTTGTTTCTTGAGAAAGGCTTGATGGTTAAGGAAAGGAGGTGGGTGGGGAGATGGGTGAAATAAGTGATGGAGATTAAAGAGTGATAAGCACCAGCTGATGTGTGGAAGTGTTGAATCACTATATTGTACACCTGAAACTAATATTATATTGTGTTAGCTAACCAGAATTTAAAGAATAAAAAAAACCCTGCTCCTCACTCCTATTGGATTTTATAGATCCACATCCAACACAGTAGCCATTAGCTGCAGGTGTTGATTAAGCACCAGAAACATGGCTGGTCTGAGTGAAGATGTGATATAAATTTTTATTATTTATTTATTTTAGAGATAAGGAGAGAGAGGTGGGGAGGGGTAGAGGAAGAGGGGAGAGAGAGAATCTTAAGCGGGCTCCATATCCAGTGTGGAGCCCCATGCAGGGCTCTGTCTCCCAATCCAGAAATCATGACCTGAGCCAAAATCATCAGTTGGATGTTTAAATAACTGAATCACCCAGGCATCCCAAAACATGCTATAATTTTAAAATATGTACCAGATTTCAAAGACTTAGTATGAGCAAAAAAATTATAGAATCTCTAATAATTTTTTATTATTTACATGTGGAAATAATACTCTCTATTGGCTAAATAATGCTTATTACTAAAAGCTGTTTGCTCTTCCTTTTTTAAATGTGACTGTCAGGGAGGGTATGTGCTATGGTGAGTTCTGTGAATTGTGTAAGGTCGATGAATCACAGACCTATAACTCTGAAGCAAATAATACATTATATGTTAATAAAAAAATTTTTTCATTCCATATATGGCTCACATTTGTGGACTGTATTATATTCGTCCAAAGAGGAATATTACAGATATTTAAATTTTTTTCCTGGATGGCTCCAGTCATTGTCCTCAAGAGGTTTTTTGCTTTGTCTTGATTTAAATTTTGAATAGGTAGTACATGTATACAGCCCAAAATTCAAAAGGGAAAAAGGGTATGAGAGGTGCTTATAATGGTCTTCTATTGTTGCTATAACAAATTACTCCAAACTTTGTGGCTTAAAACAACACAAATTTGTTCTCTTAAAGTTAGGGAGTTTGAAAGTCTGAACCAGGTCTCACTGGCCTAAATTCAATGAGTCCTTTTTGCAGGTTTGCCTTTGCCCATTTTTAGAAGTTGCCTGCATTCCTTGGTTCATGGTCTTCTACATCTTCATGGTCAACTTCATGGGTCGTATCTCCTGATCTGACTCTGGCTCCCCTTCTATTTCCCCTTTCCATTGTGTTCAGCTTTGTTGAGATAAAAATCACATAGCATCCAATTAACCCTTTTAAATGTAGAACTCAGTGGCTTTTAGTGTATTCATAGAATTCAGTATCCTTGATGACAATCTTAGAACAATTTTATCACCCCCAGAAGAAACCTCATGTCCTGTAGCCTTCAATTCACCTCCAATCCCTCATCCTCCTATGCTTCTGGAAACCACTCATAGACTTTCCCTCTATCTAGATTTGCCTATTCTGGACTTTTCATATACATAGAGACGCAATATATGGTCCTTGGTGACTGGTTGCTTTCACTTAGCATGATGCTTTCTAGATTCATCCATGTAGTAGAGTGGATTAGCTCTTCATCTGTCTTTATTGCCAGATTATATAGCATTCCATTCCTTTTCCACTTTTTTTTTTAAGATTTTATTTATTTACTTGACAGAGAGATCGCAAGTAGGCAGAGAGGCAGGCAGGCAGAGAGGGGGAAGTAGGCTCCCTGCTGAGCAGAGAGCCCGATGTGGGGCGCGATCCCAGGACGCTGTGGGGCTCGATCCCAGGACGCTGAGATCATGACCTGAGCCGAAGGCAGAGGCTTAACCCACTGAGCCACCCAGGCACACCCCCCCGCCCTTTCCACTTTTAAAGACCCTTGTGGGTCCTGGTCTTCTCAGACAGTCTAGGATAATCTTCCTACCTAAATTCAACTGTTTAGCGACCTTTGTCCCTTCTGCAATCTTAATTTCCTCTTGCTATTTAATATACATATTCACCAGCTCCAGGAACTAGGATGTGGCGGGTCCATTATTCTGTCTATCCAAGTGCCCAGCTTCAGGAGATAGCATTTACAGCACAACACAAGAAACTCTCTCCCCAGAGGCAGCCCTGTTACTAGTATCTCTTGTATTCCTAAGTCATATTCTATGCATATGCAAACATACACATTTTTTTAATGTCACTAATCGTGTATGTAGTATGCTACAAACTGTATATACTGTCTTTGGCGTTGTTTTTGGGTTTCGGTTTTCTAGTCTTAAATCTCTCTTGGAGTTTGTAGTCATTTCCTAGGACTGCTGTAACAAAGCACCCAACTAGGTGACTTAAAACATAGAAATGTCTTTTCTTACAGCTCTGGAGGGCAGAAGTATAAAATCAAAGCATGGGCAGCGTGGGAGGCCCCCCAGAGGCTCTAGGGTAGAAGCTATTCCTTGCTTCTTCCAGACTCTCATGCTGCCAGATGTTCCTTGGCTGATGGCTACATCCTTCCAGTCTCTGCCTCCGCCTTCATATAGCTTCCGGGCCTCTTCTCTCTGCATGTCTTCGTCTGTCTCTTAGGAAGATACTTGTCATTAGATACAGGACCAACCCAGATAATCTAGACTGATCTCATTTTTAGATCCTAACTTAATGACATCTTGTAAAGCACTTTTCCCAAGTAAATTCCCAGTCACAGATTCCAGGACTGAGGACATGGACATACCTTTTGGGACATCACCTTCCACCCTACTGCAGAGATCATTTCACATCACATATGTAGCCTCATGTTATTCTCAAAGCAACTGCATTGTATTTCCTGGTAAGATGATGCTTAAAGAAGTGTCCTATTGATGGACGACTATATTGTTCTATTTATGGCTTTCCTTTTAAATTAGTTGTCAAAATATTTTGAAATGGCCTGTAAATTTTAATCAAGGTGTAAACTTTAAGAGACAGAAAAACTGATGTAAACTGTCTTGTGGGATTGTGCTGGGAGCAGAATTTAGCAAAGAAACTTGAAAAAGGAGATCAGCTGTGCCCAGCGCTGTTGAACTTGGAGGTTATTTTACACTGAAGGAGGTACTGGAATCTTGCTGAAATATTTCAGGCTTGTGAAGGGACCTGAGGTCATTGTGACCAGGGAGTATGACAGGGCCCTTGTTGGTTCCTTCCCAGCATCCCTTGCCCTTCCACGGTGTAGTGAGGTTGCTTCAACGAGCGCATTTACAGACTGCTTGAGATCCCTGGAGAGGCGTGCAAGCAGCCAGGCAGGCCAGCATTCAGGAGCAGCCTTTTCTCCTCTGGGGAGAGTGAATGTCCTGGAACCTGTTTACTGTTTAACCAAGTGCTTGCCAGTGGGACAGATGTCCTGCCCACACACACTGCGTGGTCTGTAACTGGGTGGCAGCATCTGGTTAAATTGCCCTCCCCGTGTGATTTTAAATGCCACATTTTGTGTCCCCGTCTTCATTTGCCACAAATTGTGCAGTGAGAATTTCACATGTGAGTTGCAGTTTGGTGCTTCTCCCCACGACCTTTCTCCCTCAACACACACACACACACACACACACACACACACACACACACATCCCTTCAAAAGAAATCTCGTCAGGTAAACTTGGCACGTTGTGTTTCTTAGGTGAGACTTTTAGATAAAGCCTGAGGTGAGGTGCTGCCCGTTTCCAGTGGCCTCCAGCCCAGAGGCAGTTTGCACAGACTGTTACACAAAGCCACGATTCAGGGAGGGCTCCAAACAAGGGCATATTGTATCCCTGTCGCTTTGTTGGGAGTCCTGTTAATGGTTGACATGCGCTGGGTCCTCCAGTTTAAACATATATGTCCTATTTGGCAGGAGCAACCTGAGGACTAATAATTGTGCAGACTGACTGCTTTTGAGGGAGACCCGAAAACCTGGGGTACAAACGGCCCTCCTTCCCTTCCTTCTTTCTGCCAGCTTTCCTCATGGTTGCACCCCCTGCCCCCTCCCCCCAGAGCCGCAGCTAGCTTCTCATGTGACTCCAAGCCCTCAGGGCCCTCTCTGGGACTCAGTGCTAGCCAGGATCATGAGGCCTGGGGCGGGGGGGGGGCGGGCAGTAGGCACCCCAGACCTGACAGGACAGAGCCTTACCGTCTCCTGCCCTCCAAGGAAGTAACTGCTTCAGTGCTGTTAGGTGTGACTGTCCAGCTCTTCGTCAGGAGGCTTGGCTGTCTGTTCTCCATGGCTCAGACAGGAACACAATGTCCCAATTTTCCATGCTGCCCTCAGGAGGAGACAGTACTGTCTTCCTCAGCAAAGGGAGAAGAAACCCTCTTACCTGTCTGCTGGAGCATGGAGCTCAAATAGCACTAATACGAATATAATGCCTGCTAATACTCACTGAGTGCTCAGTATGTGACCGGCGCTTTTCAAAATGATTCCTGTCAGTCTTCTTGTCAGTCTTTGCAGGAAGCCCCGGGAGGTGGGGCTTATGACTGACACCATTTATGCAGGTGGGGAAACTTAAAGCACAGAGAGATGAGTGGCCAAGTTCATGTCTTAAAAAGGAGCTGCTTCAGGGCTACTGCTCACTGGGAAGACAACCCCACCACAAGTATGAGTGGGCCTCTCACTGGCCCAGCCTTGTCCTGTTTGGGGCACATTAACAAGGGCCAGGAAGCGGGCAAAGAAAGTGGGTATGAATTGGTGGGGAGGGGCCATTTCTCTATTGTCTATAATGTAAGGATGACATAAGACCTCATTCCAGGCTCTGTTCCCATTACATTCGATAGCCTGGCAAGTTCCGTAAAAGGTAGGAGTGATTGCTCCTATTCTTTTTGTAAACACGTCATATATTAAGGATGTCCTTTTCTTGATCTTCATCTCTGCCTGGAGTAGAAATGAAAAGACAGTAAACGCCCTGTGTCAGTTTTAAGGAGGGGCCAAGACCACCTCTTTTCCGAGCCTCCTTGGCCATGTTCACTCAAGTCGTACAATCAAAAGCATCTTCTGGTTCTGTGTTTGAAGAGACATGGTCCTAATGAAGGCAGCTCAGTTACTTTTTGCATTGGGCCTCCTGGGACCTTCCTGAGTGCCCTTCCTGTCATCATTTGTCTCCTTGGAATTTTATCCACTGTTTGTGGCATTGACTGACACCATTTTTAGTCAGCCAAGTGCTTATCTAATCAATTCCTTGGGTTGGCACTAGGGCAGCTCCCTCCATATGTGCAGAAGAGCCTAGATCATGTGAGGGAGGGAGGAGGGGACAGCCCCTGTGCCTAAAAGACTTCCTCACTCCTTAGGAGCACCAAGGCTCTGGTATCTCACCGTTAGTTTCCACACTTGACTTAACCATTTCCCCTCCAGGCCTTTGTGCCAGTCATGACTGAGTTGGGTTGTATGCAACGGGAACCCAACTTTCCTTGTTTCACCAAATCATTTGTTTTTCTCACATAAGGAGTCTGGAATCACTAATGCAGAATGGCGCACACTGGAGAAGGCTGCCCAGGGCTCCCGCCCCTGCGCCATGGCTGCCTGCTCCAGCACTTTCTGTGTGTGGCTTTTGTCTTCACAGGAGTAAAATGGCCGTGCGCCTCTGCTACCCATTCCATCCGCATTCCAGGTGTGAATAAACCAGGAAGAAGAATAACAGGAACAAAGCTCAGTGCCAGGTAAGTCCGCCCACTTTTATTAGGCAAGCAGTCTCCTTCCCAAACCTCCACCCTTTAGACTCACCTCTATCTGAGAGGATTTTTGGGGTGGAGGAGGGTGGTTATTGGTTTTCACTGGGCACTTGCTTCTTTGGACAAATTCAGGAGTTCCTTCAGTAAGACAAAAGGGGCCTAGTAAAGATCGCCACACCTTCTCACACAAAAGGAATGTTTTGAAACGTTAGCATATTAAGTCATTAGTACTCTAATAAAAATTGAAGTATGGTAGCCTGATACTGTTTTCCTTCCACTAAGGAACCAAGGGTCACATAGGGATGCTGGACTCTGTGACATGGGGGTTGTTGAAAGGAAAAAGGTTAAGACCAGAGGACAATAGCTCTGTCTTCATCACACATCTGCATAGTGTCGGCCTTGCTTCTAGGGTGTGGTTACATTTCTTCTGGTCAGGGTGTCTGAACCTCGGCGCTACTGACATTTTGGCCCGGGTGGTTCTTGGATGTGAGAGCCGTGCTGGGCATTATAGGATGTTTATCCTGGCCTCTACCCACTAGCTGCCAGTAATGCTGGCCCTTGCTCCCAGCTGTGATAACCAGAACTGTCTCCAGACACTGCCAGCTTGCCCCTGGGTAAAAATCACTCGTTGGGTCTATTCCACTCGCCAAAACATTGCTGACAAAACTCCTCCTTTAGCTGGTTTTTGAAATAAGAAGTGTGGCCTTGACCTGCTCCCCCACAGCGGATCTTGGCCAAGTAAGGCAGCAGGAGGAAGAGTGCCTTCCTCCCGGCAGATGTGTCCCGCACATCTGCACAGCAGCTGGAGCGGGCTTCTTTTGTCCTGGCCTGGATGGCAACTGCGGGGCGGCCCCCTTGGCCCCTCGTATTCGAAGCCGGGCACACCAGGGGCAAAACTGAGGGCCGGCAGATTTTAAATAAAGATAAAAACGTGAGATCCCCAGGGAAATTCCACTGTACAATAAACAACAAGTAGTCTTATAGTATGAGGAGGTCTCACACAACCCTAAATGGGAAGCTGGGTCTACATTTTCCATCTGGATCATTCCCGGGATCACCTTTTGCTGCCACGTTGCATGATGTTTGGCACAGCCACTTCCTGGTGCTGCCGCTGAGCATGCTGGCAGCTGAAAGCTCTGATAGAAAGGTGTCACACAGACTCTGTGCCCTTACCCTGACCTTGAACCCCAAATGGTGCCAAGCAAAGTCAGCAGGCACTCAAATTGCAGTTCCTATTTCTGCACCCTCGTATCTTGAATGCATCAGGCCCATTCATTGTCACTGACGAAGTCATCCTCTGGCTGGGCTGCTCCCTTTGTTCTCCATATCTGGGGGGCACAGAGAGTGTTCTCCAGGCGAGGGGCAGGATTGTGTTACTGGAGAAAATCTAGGTCAGCCCCAGACTCTCCAGGGCCGAGCTGCCAGCACTGGGAAAGTAGGACGCTTGCCTTCTGCAGAGGTGAACATTAACGTTCTACCTGAAACACTCAGAAAAGTGGTTCCCAAAGTGTGTCCCCAGATCCAGCTCCCTGGCCTGCTGTAGAAGTGCCTCCGACACACCAGCAAGCTATCTTACGGAGCCATGGAATACACGAGAATGTTTATATCCAGAGGGGTCCTGCATTGAAGAAGCCTGTTGGACTTGGTTTAAACCACAGTTCCTTCACATCATCTGACAGTCTTTTCCTTGGCCAGTACCGATTACCAGAATGTACTTGGGCATTTACCGCCAATGCAGATAACGTGTAGCATAGCAGACAACGGACAAATATTTATTATACATATATATAGTCCTGAGCCAGGTGCTTGGGATATAGAAGTTTGTCCTTTGTAGTTCTTAAAGCAGTTGTAAATATTTAATTAACTATAATTATTTGTTTAGTGTCTGACTCCCCCAATAAAAATTTCACGAGGGCAAGGATGTTACCTTTTTTACTCACTATCATGTGGCCAGCCCCTAACTGTTCCTGGCCCATTGTAGACACTCAATAATTATTACTTGAATACATAGAGAAAAAAAAAGATCTTTGTCCTTTGAGAACTTCCTGTCTAATACAATGGTCCTCATGGGACTGCAGAGCAGAATCATAGGAGGAAGTTTTTTAAGGTACAGGTGTCTGGTCCTCATGGCTGGAAATGGCGTAAAATAATGGGGAGATAGTGTTCTAGAGACAAAGCTGAGGTTCGAGACAATGCCCCTGACTCTTGAGGAAGCATACACATACCATGCTTGGAATTAGACTGCTTTGTTGAGTTCTCTCTTTTGTCTGTCAAGGCCAGCAAGTCTTCAACTAGCTTGTGCTCCTAAGAGGCCCCAGGAGAAAAGCCACTTGGAAGCTAAGGCCTCACCAGAGGGCAACAAACTTTTCTTTCCAAGGGACCAGAATAAAGCTTAAAAAATAAAATAAAAACGAAACTTCTAGAACATGTCAGTGTGTGAAAATGGAGTTAGACCACTTACTCACTTCCAGAAGGCCTATTTAACTTTCTTTTTGGAGCCATAGCCTGGGCTTCCACCTTCAAGGCTGGCCCTAACCTCCCTCTTCCTTCTGTGAGCCCCGTGCTACTCACACATTATCCTCTCATGAGGCTCTGAGGTAATTTGTCAGAGTGCACTTGTAGTCCCTGGCTTTCCTTGAGACAGAGCAAGTTTCTGTTCTAGCCCCAGGGAGGGGTTTGGCCTCCCCCCGTCTCACTGCCATCACTGCCCCCCAGTTTAGTTGGAGGCAGACCATCTGCCTAAGGAAGCCTTTATAGGGAAGACTTTATACACACACATACCCCGTAGAACTCCCATTATATGGGATTATTATAAAAGCTGGCTTTTTGATTTCTGCACAATGCTTTGAACATTGATGGAAGTCTAAATGTAGACTGTGTCTCCTCAAGAATCTTGGATATACAGAAATTTGAACTCATTAGCGTATCAGGATCTGGTTTGCTATATATATATAGACACACACGCATATATTTATATGTACTATCTAACAACATACTTTTCAGGAGTTTTAAGTGTCTTTTTGCACTGAATTTTGGTGGTGGTGCATAGCTTCTTGTTTATTAATGTGTGAATTATGCAAGTTTCCATTCATCATTCTACTGAAACATGATGAATTATCACCTTAACTGGGCTTCTGAGTCCTCATCCTCACTAGTCCCCTTCCTTAGAAATGGTTAATTCTTGTTACTTATTTGTATCTCTTTCTTACATGATGAAAGAAAGAAAAAAAGGGAAGAAGGAAGGAAGAGAAAAAAGAAAGAGAGGGAAGGGAAGAAAGGAAGAGAAAGAAAGAAAGAAAGATTCGAATCCGCTGCTAAAAAGCCAGCGTTCACAAAATTCTAAAGCATAGGACCCTAGCAGTAGCTTAAGTGAATAACGCATATGCTACGTACAGGATTTGGAGCAGGACTTTCATATAAACCAAGAGATTTTTCTGTTTGGCATGTTTTGTTCCAGTAAACTGGCCTTTCTATGTTAAACATGATAATAACCCCTGTTGTCCTGTGTAGATCCTTCTACTTCTTTTTCATGCTGTTCCCTTGTCCATCTCAGAATTTAACTGCATTGTCTCTAGTCCAACTGAGATGCTCCCTCAGGGCTCATAGTCTGTGTTGATGTCCATCATAACCCATGGTCCTGTCATCATGGCGTTGTCCGTCTGTCTCTTGTGGTTGACTGGCCGCTCCCCAGGGATGGGGGAGGGCGTTGTTGAGGGAGTCCTCTTCAGCTGTCCTGGCTAAGACCTGCATTGCTGGATCAAAGAGGGCAGTGCCAACCCCAGACACTGACCTCCAGATTCTCCTTTCCTGGCTGACTTCTAGGGAAGATCAGTCTACTAGGAATCTTTTGGCCACTCCAAGGAAATGTTAGCTTTGAATTCTTCAGGGTATTTTAGAATGCTGCGATCTCCACTGCACAGGAAGTGCAAAGATGGAGAAGATACTCTCTTGTTTTTCTATTTCAAATTTCATTGATTGCTAAGCATTGTTATTTCCTGCCATCTTCTTGCCTTGGGTTTAATTTGGTCTTCCTTCTCTGATTTCTTAAGGTAAGAGCTTTGATAAACAATTTGAAAACTTTCTCCTTTTCTAGTACAAGCATTTAGTGCCATAAATTTTCCTCTAAGTACTACTTTAACTGTATCCCATACATTTTGGTATGTTTTATTTTTATTTCCATTCAGCTAAAAAATTTTTAATTGCCATTGAGAATTTCTCTTGGAGCCCTGGGTAGTTTAGAAGGGTATTGCTTAATTTGCAAATATTTTTGGATTTTCCAGATATCTTTGTGTTATTCATTTCTGGCTTAATTCTGGTTATGGCCAGAGAACATACTTTTCATGATTTCCTAGTCTTTTTAATTTGTTAAGGTTTATTCTGTGGGCTGGAATATAGCCATGACTTGGTGAATTGTCCATGTACCCTTAGAAACAATGTGTATTGGCTTATTAATTGGAGTATTCTATAGATGTCAGTTAGGACAAGTTGGTTAATAATGTTTTTCAGGTCTTCTTTATCCTTTGTATTAATAACTGAGAGAAGAGTGATGAGGTTTCTGTGTATAATGCTCAGTTTTTCCTTTCATCTCTGTCTCTTTCTGATTCAAGTATTTTTTTTAAAGATTTTATTTATTTATTTGACAGAGAGAGAGAGAGCACAAGTAGGCAGAGTGGCAGCCATAGGGAGAGGGAGAAGCATGCTATCTGCTGAGCAGAGAGCCCGATGTGGGGCTCAATCCTAGGACCCTGAGATCATGACTTGAGCTGAAGGCAGTCTCTTAACAGACTGAGCCATCCAGGCACCCCTGATTCAAGTATTTTTAATGCTCTGCTATCATGTGTATCCAAATTTTGGGTCATAGTCTTTCTGGATAACTAACCCCATTGTCATTATACAGTGTTCCCTTTTATCCCAGAGGTAGAGGGTTTTTTCCTCACCCCATTTACACTGGGTGGTCAGTGTTGGTTGCCCTCTCCTCCTCCCATATCAGTTTATAGCTTTTGTTCTGCAGAAGAGATGCTGGGGAAGAATCCAGGCAAAATTTCAAGCCTTTCTGGCAGTGGCTGCCCTTCCCCTCTCCCAGCCTGTTCCCCGGGGATGCTTTCCTGTGCCTCTCACCAGTCCTTCCACAAGTGCCCTCTAGGTCAGTGCAGAAGGGCCTGCATGACTTGCCCTCCTATCCATGGCTCCCAGGATTCTCCTGTCTCCCTTGCCCACATATGGTCCCTGCCAGTGAATTCTCTAGTGGTTTCAGCTGACTCCTTCTCTCTAGACCATATCCAGCAGCATCAGCCCCAGGGAAGAAAGGACTCACATCCCATTTCATTTGCAGTCATCTGTCTTCCTTCAGTTTACTTAGTTTTAGTTGGTTAGTTGGTTAGCTTGCTGGTTGCCCTGTGACCTCAGCTCTCTGAAGAATTTACAAACAGTTGTGAATATGCAAGTCTGGCTTTTTATTGTTTGAAGAGTAAGAATGCAGCTCTTTTTAGCTTTCTCTATCTCATGTGTAAATGGAAAGTATGGATTATTATTTTATTGAATACCCCCATCCTTTCTCAAAAGGAATTTGAAATGTCAATCTTGAGAATATCATCCTGGAACCCAGCCTAATATGGGATCCATTTCCTTGCTCTTAATACTGGAGCCACACTTTCTGAAGGGAGGCAAGGAAGAAAGGATAAAATTGCTAGAAGAATTTCCTGCCTAGCCTTTTCTTTTTTCTCAGATGGAGATTGAGTGAGATAGCATCACTATTGCTCTCCCATCCCAAAACAAAAGGTTTGAGCTTGGAAAGCTAGGCAGTATCTGGAGGCCAGAGGAAAAAAAAATAGACCAAGTTTTTAGCCACTTCTAAATGAACTGCCCATCCTCTTGCTCATTCTCTTTCTCTCTCTCCCTCTTCACCTGCTCATGCTCTCTCTCTCTCTCTCAAATAAATAAATAAAATCTTAAAAAAAATAAATAACTGAAATGAAAATGCTGTCAAAACTTCTTTAAGCAATTAAACCATTTAGGAGAGTAATAGTACACATTTTTTCATCCTTCTCCACCTCCCCCGATGTCCCCTCTTCTCCCCGCCCAGTGCAGTTGGAACCTCCATCCACTGCCCCTTTGGGAGAAGACCGAGAGGCTGGGCAGGAGTGGAAGATGAAACATTGTTTGCTTCTGCCACTCACGTCTGTTAAATGGTGGCATCCCCCCGTTGGTCATGTTTGCATCACAACACATATCATCAGCTTGCTTTGACCCTGACACCATTTTATGGGCTTAATAATAATAAATCTATGTCCTGAAATAGTTTCGCAGATTATAGCAATCAATCAAAATTCAGGGAGCCCAAGACCATTAATGTCATCAGCAGTGATGCAGCACCCTGGGAATCCATCTAAATCAGCCATTATGACGGAAAATACACCGTAAGAGTCTAAAGAGAGAGAGAGGAGACAGAGGCATAAATTGCAATTCTATTTTTATCAGCCATCAAGTGATGATTTTCTTGGGAGGTTTTGTTCCTGGGAGGAGATGAAACTAGGGCTTCCTGTCCATTGCTGTATCCCACTCCAAAGTATAAACTGGGAAGATTTTGCTGGTCCTAGGACTAAGAGTACTGAAACACAGTCTGTAGCTGCCTTCAAGCCAAAGCACTGGGTATTTTTCTTTTGAGACTCCCCAGTGAGATAAATCAAGGACTTGTACTCTACCTTTCTTGGTAGATGGCTTCAATTGCTCACGTGTTCCCCTTGTCAAGACAGATCCTAAAGGAACACTTACCTGGGAAAGGCTTGAGGTGCTGCCATAAGGAGGTCCCAGGCTGTCCCCAAAGACAGCTTGTGGTTAATCGTGAACTGAGCATGAGAAGTTTCCTTCTCAGGCCTTCGATAGTCTGAGTCTTCCTATAACTCTCTAAGACTTACTTCCTATAAGTCAATATCGTATGGTAAAAGTAACAGATTTCATAGTCAGGAAAACTGAGGTCTGGTCATTGAGCTAATTATAGTAATCTCACCTTTATGCATCTTCTTTCTCCATCTATGAAATGAGCAGGTGGCTCCAAATCAGGCATTCTAAACCAGAGATCAATGGAGCAAATCCAGATGTGGGTTTTGTTTGGTTTTGCCTTGGTCTTCTTGTGTGTGAGCTAAATAATGACTGAAACATCAGTAAATTTCACATACAAACTACCATTTCATATTCTCCCAAAAAATTGGTGGTGCTCGCCACATGGGGCCCTATCCCCACATGGCAACTACACGGCATTGCTGGCTAATGAAGGCTGCTGTGACAGAGCCTGCCCTCTTCCTGAGTACTCCAGAGTCCCCACCTAATGTCCTACCTGCCCCTGCCCCCGTGACATAGTCACATTAATTGTCTGACTCTTGGAAACACATACCCTGGATTATATGATCTATATAAAGGGTGATGTTTAACTCTGCCAACTAAGGCAGAACTTACCTTAAAAAACTTTGAAAATAAAGTCCTTAAAAAAAAAAAAAAATGGAGGGTGGAAGCCCCAAAGAATCATACATTGTCTGGATCCCACGTTTTCATTCTTCACCTCAAACAACCACTATGAATACAAACAACAGATGAGTAACTGTTGACTTCTTAAATCACAATAGAAAAATAAGAAATCGTTCATTTTTATAGCCTCTTTCATTTTCAGCTCCTTTCACGTATCCTAGAAAGCCTGGGGCAACAGGCAAGAAAACTGGAATTTGGAACTTTTCATAAGCATTGAGCTCTTGAGCCAGGAGTACGCTCTCTCTTCCCTCTCACTCTTCTTTCTCTGTTAGCAGCATTAACTGTTCACTGTTACTTGGTCCATATCCTCGGGCCTCCTGTGGCTGTTTCACTGTCAAATATAAACTCCTTGAGTGCAGGGATGAGATATAATGCTTTGTAACTTCTTCCCTTCCAACTACAGTGCCAAGCAGAGCCCAGGCCCATTGTAAGTGGTCACTAGGCAAAGACCTGCTTTTGCGGTCACCACCAGGGTAAGCATGTTCCTTCCAAGGAATCTGCCAAGTCCAGAGCTCTTTGATAAGCCCATCCAAACTATGACGAAGGTGCCCTGAGTGTGGACAAGTTCTGAGGTCCTGGGGTCCTCATTTAAGCAATCAGAGCCAGAACACTGGAGATTAACTGTGCGGTTGACATTTCTGGACTCACTGTGTTCGTTCCGCTGCTCTCTGTGACTAAGCTGTTTGTACCAGATGAGTCCCTCTTCACCTCATTCCCCGATTTTCGTGTAGCCTCTCCTTCCTCAGCCTGCCCTGTGGATTGATAATAGCAAGATGCATGGAAATTTTCTTCAACTAAATGCCAATAAAGATAAATCATCTGTCCCTTTCCCTTTTTGCCCCCTTAGCCATTGTCTCAAATGGAACTTGTGACCCTTTATGCGTTTTCTGATAAGAGAAAGATTGATTCCGTGGCAGGGAGTGGTGGCCTCGGCAATGTCAAATAATTTCACATGCCACGAGGTGCCAGGCCTGTCCATTTTGTTCATTCACAGTCATTTGCTGGTACTGTTTTCTCTGAACAATACAGCTGTTGAGTGGGACCGAAGTGCTGGTCGTCCATGCAGCAAGCTGCTAAAAGAGCCTCCCAATTTCATTGTTAATGGGAAAATAAAATCAGTTACTGTATCAGCAAAAGCTTTTCAGAAAAATCAGGTCATTCTGTGGTCCATGGCTCTTTTATTAGGATTGGAATCATGTGACTAGCTACACACATAATAAAATGCGGCCTTGTAGGTGTGGGGAGACAGGCAAGAAAGTCAGGTTTTCTAAAAGTTGCATTAATTATTACTTTCCTGACACAACAGAACTGGAGGAGCTTTGGGAAGAAAGTGGCCTCGGCTTGGCCAGGAGGGAAGTTGAAGCTACAAGTGGTCTCTTCTGTGGAAAAAAGAAAAAATGAATTTTCTCATGTGAATCTGTAGGCTGCTCCCTTCATTGAGAGACCAAGCTCTTGTACATGACCCGTCTCTGTCCCTTAAAATTATGCTGGCCACCACGAATTGACGTGGGCTTGAAATCAGGCACACTTGGTTTTATATCTGAGCTCTTCCATTTACTGGGTGATCTTGGGCAAATGACTTCATCTTCGTTGCTGCACTGTAGGAATGAAGTGAGATTGTGCTTATACAGTGCTTCTCACTCAGAGCCAGGGGTCAAAAAGTAAGAGTTGTATTGGTGGTGTTATTACTACTGGGCTTGGTCCTTGGCTCCTTAATCACCTGTGGGCTCCACCCCCTCCTTGTCTGTCTGCCTCTCTGAATGGCCTTCTCTCTGTACCCAGGCTTCTCTGCTGGATCACTGCCAGCTTGTCCCCTAAAAGGCACTGAGGGAATGGCGTCCTTTTCCTTTCTTGGGATGGTAACGTGATAACCTCCAGGCACTTTCACATTCCTCGAAGCAGAGCTGTAATCTAACAATAGGCGCTCCCTGAACTGTGGGCACCTGGAGCCTTGGGGCACAGTAGAGCCCAACCTGTCTGAGCTCTTTGGACCACCCAGCTAGGGAATTCTCTGAACCTTCCACTGCAGGGAAAATCACGACACAGCAGTCCTTTGTTTCTGCCCAGAAATGTACTTCCAAGGTGCATGCAGACTTTCTTTACAATACTCCAAGCACCTGCTAGCGTCCTTTGGACACAGAGCTCCTGACCACCTGAGTTTCCTAGTGGCCTCCTGGCGGCCAGTCAATGCTACTCAAGACCTGGAAATGGGGTTACTTTTCTGTCCCTGCAAAGTCTGTCCTTGTTGTCGTTGTTAACATTGGAATCATCAGCCTTAAAAATTACAACTTTTTCACATGTATATTTGGATTTGGGGCCTTTTTTGATAAAAACTAGAGTTTCTGACATCACTGGGCCAGCAGCTACTTCTTTATGTTAATTCTCTGGCCTGCTAAGTACCCAAGTTTGCAAATCCTGAACTGGAGGTTACTGGACTTTCATCATAAGCCATAACCTCTTAAAACTGGGGGAGGCCGTAGGATTAAGTCATCCAGGAAGCTAATCCCAGAGAGATTAAAGATGTGTCTAAGGTTTGCAGAAAATTTGTGGCAAAAGAGAACCTGGGGTTCCTGGAGTCACCGCCCTTTCTCAGGGCAACATGCTTTCCCTGTAGTCAGAAAGAAATAGCGTGGGAACCTTGGGTTTCAGAGACCTGTCAATCTTCTTCAAGTTCCAAGGGTGTGATTCAAGGATCTAAGAGAACCACTCAACCCATAGTCTTTGTCCCATCTGCCTCATTACCCAGAATTCCTACCGTTCATGTGTCACAGCACTCATCTGTGGAGGAGTGAATCGTACTGGGTTAAGACCTCAGAGTGGCAACGTTTTCTCAGAAAATGGGTCAGTTAAAATTTTCTCTGAATACTTGGCCCCTGTCACAACCAGCTGAGAACAGGGAGTTCAGAGAATGGGCTCTGGACAATTCTGAGCTGAGGCTGGGGTTGTAGAGTATAGCCTAGTAAAGTAAAAAAGTCATAGTTGTGGGGCACCTGGGTGGCTCAGGGGGTTAAAGCCTCTGCTTTCAGCTCAGGTCATGGTCTCAGGGTCCTGGGATCGAGTCCCGCATCGGGCTCTCTGCTCAGCGGGGAGCCTGCTTCCCTCTCTCTCTCTGCCTGCCTCTCTGCCTACTTGTGGTCTCTCTCTCTCTCTCTCACATGAGTGAATAAAATCTTAAAAAAAAAAAAAAGAAAGTCATAGTTGTAAGTCATGAACCCAATATAGTTGGTGGCTCCCTTGTCCTCAGTTTCTACCCCCATGAAATGGGGGCATTTGGCATGGTGATGTTTGAGGCTCAAAAGCCTCCGCAGGCTAGGCGGTCCATGATTTTAGACACAGAAATGTCCCGAGTGATGATTGTTCCTGATCTGAAAGATCAGCAGGAGGAAGGTCTTTTGGAAGCCAAGTCCATGGGATTACCGGACCTGAGGGCAAGAAGGTGGCTTGCCAATATGAGGTTGAAAAAAAATTTTTGTAAGGAGAGGAGAAATTTAGGCTTACAAAGACGTGACTAAGAAATGGACTCTGATATGGTAAGGTAGAGAATGTTTGAATTTTGAAAGCAATTCAAAATTGTGATGTGGAAGAAAGAACACAAACTGAAGATTGTGGAAAGGCATGTGTGTAGAAGGATGGGGTAATTGGATGATGGACATTAAGGAGGGCACGTGATGTGATGACCACTGGGTGTTATAAGCAATTAATGAATCATTGAGTATTAAAACTAAGGATGTACTATACATTGGCTTATTGAATTTAAATAATAAAGGAATGAAGACATTAGTTGAAAAATAAAGTTGCACTCTACACGGAAAAAAAGAAAGAACAGTGGCCATTGAGTTGTGAAACTTGGGCTCCAAATGCTTCCTCTGCTGATGCAAAAGATATGACATCTGAGACACTCAGAAACTTTTAGAAAACCTTCCACACTTAGAAGTTAAGCATGGTTACCAGTCTTGTCTATAATGGGCTTCCCATAGCAGACATCTTTTGGATGTCCACCCCTGTTGTAGGAAGCCTGCAGTGTTCAGAAGTAGCCACAAAAGAAGTACAAGGCCATAGATAAACCTGACCATTTCAAAGACAAGATCACTGTGGCCAGACTCGCTGTATTGAAGTACAGTATAAATGGGTGTAAGAGTCATAACTGGTCAGGAAACTGCCCGAGTGCACTAAATAAAAGAACTCTCTGATTCTCAAGGACTCCGCTGCTCATCTGAGTGTGTGTACGTGTTTGGCAGGACACGGAAGACAGCAGGGATGAGACGAGAGGGGAAAGGCAGACACTTGACTCTCATGGCTTTGGACCCAGTTTCTACCTTTGCAGCTGAGCGATGTTACTTCTGCTGTCACAGCCCATATAAGCAGTGGGAGGTAATCCTTCTTTGTTCTTGGGTGCGCTCATCTCATTGCTTGAAGCTGACAGACCGTGGCTGTTGCCTCCATTCCTAGAGCAACAGCAGATCCTATCCACATTCTTTCAGATAAGGTGAAGACTTCTTCAAGGACTAACCTCCAAGATAAATTTAGTCCCCTGTTTCTGTTGCATCCTCGGTTAGCCAGTTATGGCTTCAGGGTCACCAGAGTTTATCAGCGCTCACTCAGTGCATCTGAGAGGGGCTCAGGCAGTGGGCTTCTAACATGCCAAAGCTCCGTCTTCCAGAGAGCCTTTATGCCCTATTGACAAAGGTCCTTTTGGGGGACTCTCTCCCCAAACTTCCTGTTGTGAACTCCCCAGTGTCAGCAGCATGTTTTTTACGGTGCTACCACAAGTTAGAACTGACGTAAGAGATTATTACCACTGTCTGTTTTCAGAAACCTCTATCCGGAAATGTCCTTAGGCTCAGAATAATCTTTTTCATTTTAAGGACTTTCTGAGAAAGAAAGTTCTACAGGTGTCTTTATCAACCTGCTCCGGCACTGAGCAGCCTTCACATCCACTTCCTCACTTTTTTCCTGGCCTCTGTGGTTTGGAGAACTATTTGCAACAGTCTTCTTAGTTCTAATCTTTCATATGCTCAGGCATGTTATTGTGGCTCTTTCTGTGGTCTCCTCTAGTTGATGAAAACCGGTGACTACGTCAGTGACATTTGCAGGTTGGAAACCCACTGTTTCCCATGAGCCAGACAGAGATGTGGGAGGCAAAAGTGGTGCAGTGATTCTTGCCTTCAAGGAGCTTCAGGTCTTGCATGGGGAAAGGGGCCTCTGTATATATACTCACTTCAAGAACTGAATGCTTGAAAGTACCCCTTAATCATAACCTGGAAGTGAAGGACTTCTGGGAGCTTTGACAGGTAGCCTCTGGGGGGATAGGAGACCTTTGTAACCAATCACCCAAGACTTTGTTCAGCTCTTTCGCTTTTGAGCTCTTTGAACTAGGTCAACTCTCCTGGGGTTCGATGATATTTTTTTTTTAAGATTTTATTTATTTATTCGAGAGACAGAGAAAGTGAGAGAGAGCATGAGAGGAGAGAAGGTTAGAGGAAGAAGCAGACTCCCCGTGGAGCTGGGAGCCCGATGCGGGACTCGATCCCAGAACTCAAGGATCATGACCTGAGCCGAAGGCAGTCACTCAACCAACTGAGCCACCCAGGAGCCCCGGGTTCGATGATATTTAGGACATCGATGTTCATGCCCAAGTGAAAGCACCGTGTGTGCAGTTCCTGTATGTGTGCTGTAATGCAAACTGTAAGAAGACAGGGATTTTCACATCTTTAATTTGCTGATTAGCCCAAGTGCCTGCAGCAGTGCCTGGCATAGCAGTGGAGTACCGTAGTTAGTGGAGGAAGAAGTGGGCAGGGGAGGGCTCAAGGGTAAATTTTTATTCTGGTAGCCTGGGAATAGCATAGTTCAATATTTTTTTCCATCTGAAAAAAAAACAAAACAAAGCAGTAATAAAGAACCACCAAAGTCTTTGTCTCCTGATCAAACCAGCCCTGCAAGTAACCCCTTTGCAGCCGAAGTTATTACCTCTTGTTACCCAATTTTGTTTCCTCTTTGGGAAGCATTTTATCTTCACTTTGAGTTCTTGTGAGCTACCATGATTTCTTACCTAGGGCAATTGACTTTAATGTGCAACCTTATAAAATGCTTTTTGGGATTTAGGTAAATATAATCCTAGGCTTTTGGTTTTCTTTGGTCTATCCCAGTAATTTCTCTAAACAATAAATAAACAAACAAGCAAACAAACAAACAAACCCAAACCCAAGGAGTTCTTTAAAGCAAGACCTGCCCTCACAACTCCACATTGGCTGTGCGTAAGTGGGCTCTGGGATCCATAATCCTGTGCACCTCCACAGTCCACATGGCTGCTAGTGTTTCCTTAGGTGATCTGGTACACGCTCTCTTCTGATTCTAACATTTTGGTAATGAAACAGGTGGCACTCAGCCTTTTCTGATTGGTAGCCTTTCCACCCTCTTTTGTGACTGCTAGGTTGGTATGTTAGTGGGAACCTGGCCAGGGGCAGGATGTCTCTCTTGAATGTGGATATGAGCTTTGCTACAATGACCATGTTTTACTTTATGCCAAAGGCAAGAACCTATAACTGCTCTTTGGGCAGTGCGAGTCTGGGAACTGGGAATAGGCAGGTCCTAGTCAATCAATACCATTTGGAATTTATCGGGATCATTCCTATTTCTTTCCCCTTTCCTCAGCCTCTGCTTGCCTGCTTTCTCTACACCACAGTCATACAACAGTGATCTTCAGCCTGGTTGAGGCAAAGTAGTGCTTTAGAGCCAATAAGTCTGGGTTTGAATTCTGACCTTAGGTAGTATACTTTGTGTCTTGTTAGGGACCAAATGTGTCCTTCCAAGTTCATGTGTTGAAGCCTTAATCCCAAATCTGATGATATTGAAAGGTAGGACCTTGAGAGGTAATTAAGTTAGATAAAGTCATGTAGATGGGACCTGAGTTCACTCTCTCCACTTGTGAGGATAAAGAAATAAGGCAGCCACCTACAAACCAAAAAGAGGACCCTCAGCAAGAACTGAATTGGCCAGCACCCTTCATCTTGGACTTCTCAGCCTCAAGGAACCCTGCATGTTGTTGAAGGCACACAATCTCTGGTATTCTATGAGAACAGCCTGGACAGGCCTCTCTAAGCCTCAGTTTCCTCATCTATGAAATGGGATAATAATATTTTCTTGAAATTGTTATCAGGATTACATGAGGTAATGAATGTAAAGGGCTAGACTTTAAGGAGACACAAAATGAAAAGTAGCTATCATAGTATCCTCCCTCTCTTCAAGTCTACATTCTTCATGAGTAACAAGAGTAGTAACAAAAACAGTAACCTTTACAAAGCCCTGATTACATATAATACACTGTTCTGAGTGCTTTGCATATATTAATCCATTTGATCTCAATTACCGTGTTCTCCAGTTATTGTTCCTTCACTCTTTACCAAGCTCTTCTTGGGTTTGCCTCTTCCCCATTTTCTTCCAAAAAGTCTTTTCTCTAATTGTCCACGGAGGTTTCCGCATGGAATACAAACAACAACAATAGTAAGCAATAACAACATTTAGCAAGAGGATCAACCCAGAGCCATCTCTTCAGCCAGAGCTCATGGCCACTTCCTAGAGCTCTATAGCAGTTCTTAGCCATTGCTGCACTTCAGGATCACCTGGGGAGTCATCACAAAGCTCCTTGCCAGGTCACACACACAGGCCAATTAAATCCGAATCTCTGGGATTTGGACCAGACACTGCCTTTCAGAGTTTAAGGCATAGGATAATTACCTGAAGATCTTCTGGAACTACAGGTTCTACTTTTCTAACAAGCTTCCAAAAAGGCTGATGGTGCTGGTCTAGAGGCCACTTTGAGTGGCAAGGCCAGATTAGACACCTCTCACTGCCCTTTGGCTTTCTTTTAACACAGTAACATAGTATCTCTTGACTATTACTTCTGGTCCTCCTCAGTCACCCTAGGGTAGATCCTGATTGAGTCTGACTCTCAGATACCACAACAATAGTAGATATGACCAGTGGCAGAGAAAGATAGTGACTTACAAACATAGGCAAACCAAATGTCTTTGCTTAGGAAATTTATCTAGAACTCAGGATTTGGAGGTCAGGAATACACTACCACCAAATGCCTGGGAACCTCTTAAAATGGGAGCAATTCTCAATCTGTGCTCATTTCTAAATCACGGGCCATTCTTTTCTTTTTTTGTTTTTTAAGTAGGCTTCATGCCCAGCATGGGGCCCATGCTGGGCTTGAACTCACAACCCTGAGACTGAGACCTGAGCCCAGATCAAGAGTTGGACACTCCACTGACCAAGCCACCCAGGAGCCCCATCACAGGCCATTCTTGATGGGACCTTTATAAATAGGCAACGAGGGAGTAGTAAATTATGATTTTGTGGCGTGGTCAACTTCCTGCAACAGTCTATATCAAGATTCCCTTTATTCTGACCTCTTAACTGAGTTCAACCATGACCACCGAAACCATCCTATCTCTGGCTCTGTGCCAAGTGCTGGTAGTCATGATATTTGTGGAATTCCTACCCAGAAATGTCTGTTTGTAGGACTTCTTGAGCTATTTAAGTCATGTGGAGAGAAAGAAAAGTAAACTCCTCCAGGGAAATGCATTAGGTTACAATGCCCCATCTAATACTCAGCTTCCTCATTTGTAGTGAATGAAAAGGTTGGAGTCAGCCAATCTCTGAGGTGTCTTCCTCCCAATGTGTGTTTTTTAAGTTGAGATCAGAGCATTGCTTACCTTTCATGGGCTTAGACAAGCCAACCATTGAAGGTAATGATAGTTGTCCAAATGCACATTGCCTGGTTCTCTGGTTTCTTAAATCAGGTTCATCCTTAAAGATGACAAAGGTCTTGTGAAGCATAGTAAATGTTCTGCATCACAGTTGCCAATAATACAAGGGAACCTAATGAATGGTGAATTTAGGTTGGAGAGTCAGACTCTGATTCCAGTCTTATTCTGCTATAGAGATGTCCAAGGTAGAACAAAACCAAGTGTTTAATAAATGAGGTTGTTTTTCTCTTCATTTAGAACTTAGAGACCCTCATAGGCAGTCTTTGTCATTTCAAGTAAAATGAAAGGAAGGAAGGAAGAAAGGGAGGGGGGAGGGAGGAAGGGAAAAACAAAGAGGGAGGGAGGAAAGAAGGAGTGGAGGGAGAGAGGGAGAGAGAAAGAAAGAAAAAGAATCATGCTGCATGGCATACTACCTCTTGGCTACTCAATTTGGATAGTTTTAATAAGCAGATGATAACTTATTCTTTCTTTTCTCTTCTGTTTACCAGAAGAGCAGCAGCTGTGAGTAACTTGCTGTGGGAAGAATCTAGACTGTCTTGAGGAGCTAAGATTTAAGTCCACTCTTTCAACATTTCCAGAGTGCCCAGTTTGATTTCAACTGCGTGCATGTTTAATCTTGTTTAAAACCCAGCTCCTGGAATGAACCTGGAAAAGACGGGAAATGCTGGGAAACGTAACTCTTATTTATTTTGGAAGCAAAGGACGGCTGCGTTCCAATTTCATGGCAGGGAGGCAAATCTATATCATGTTGTAACACTGTAGTTAGAGTGCAGGGAAAGAAGGGGGATTGAATCCTGTCCTGAGTTGGCCTCCAGTTTTTCCATAGGAGTGAGTTCTCTGATAGCAGCAGATATATTGGTTTGCTTTTGAAGACACACAGTGGGAACTTAATAAGTCGATGTGGACTTGATTTTGCAACTTTGATTATAAGTGTGGCCACTTTTTAAAACAAACCCTTCAAATTTATCCTACAATAAGAACAGCATTTTTCTGACCACCCCAATTTTTGCTATTTTTAGCAGCCTTTGCACAATTTCAGAACCCACCCTTCCATCCTCCCTCCCCTTAGAGTTAGTAACATAATAGAAATGAACACCAGTGATTTTGTCTTTCAGGCATTATGGTTTGCCTTAGTAAAGAAGAAATAGTTATCTGTAAGATTGCCTATTAGTCATTCTTAGAAAAAGCAAGTTATTCAACACTGAGATGATTATAACCAAAGAAGAATCAGGGGGTGGCAATTGTTAAATGTATTTTATGTTTTTAGGTTTAAATGTATTTTAGGTTTAGTAGGAACTACCAGAGATCAAATACAGAGTCAGTGTTGGAAAACTAGCAAGAAACAAGCCAAAACACAACACACACACACACACACACACACACACACACACACCCACCCACCACCACCACCACCACCACCACCACCACCACCACCACCACCACCAACACCACCACCAACACCACCACCAACACCACCAACACCAACACAAAAGCATGATTTTATTCAGCTTATATGAGGAGGAAAAGAATACTAGTACTTTTGAGGTTTGAGTTTCCCTCTTATCAAAGTGAAGGTAATAAACAATCCCAACATATTGTGTTAGTAAAATGTCTTGTTTGCCTTTAGCTAAAAAAAAAAAATGTTTTCACATAAATATTTTTTAAGGTTAAATTCCTTCTGGAATTCAGGCTTCTGGCTGAGAAGTTTAGAGGAGTTCATGAGAGATTCATTCCCCCATATCTGGTTTGAATTACATTATAACAGAAAGAAAACCACCCATCTGAAATATATGTGGATTAGTTGGAAAAAGAATAAATGAAACCATCCCTCCCTCTCCTTATGGTCAGAAGATTTGTCATGTCTCAACTCCATGCACTCTCTTGCCACTCAGGTCCTTTCCTCAGAGCCAGGTCCCCTGAAGGAGGCAGCGACTGTGCTCTGTCATTCAGACAATATACACTGAACACTTTTCTTCTCTCACTCTTTAATTAGGCTCTCTTCACAAAAGCCCTTCTCTTTTCTATACAATTACATCCCATTCCCATATTCCTTCCAGGTATGGCTCACTTCCAAAATCTTTCCTCACTTTTGCTATCTATTTCCCTGGCTCACCCTGGTTGGCTCTGGCCCACTGTCTCTGCGGGGCCCAGATATGAAGTGCAGTAAGCAAATAAAGGCTCCCCTGACTGGGGAGAGGTGAGAAGTCCCTTGGGACTCTTGCAACCCTCTAAGTAGGCTGCTGGTGGGAGTGTGTGTGTGTGTGGAGGGGGGGAACCGAATGATCTCGAGAGACTTTTTCATTGCTTCTTTTTATTGGAAAAAATAGAAATACATGTGAAAATCCTACCATTCTCTGAAATGTTGATCTTCCACGAACTTGCACATACATGAACCAACAGCATGAAAGGAATCGAAATGTTTGACCCATCCAAAAACAAAAAAGAAAACCCCCACACAGACCAGCCAGCAGCCCTCCCCTTGCTACCCCTGCCCCATGACCAAACCAGACTTCTTGATTCACACCTGCCACCACACCCCAGTCCATGTGAATGTGATGTTTATTTGAATGTGTAATCAACAATGGTTCCTTTTCTTTTTCAATTTTCTATGCCAAAGACAACAAATGCAAATGGTGAGGTGGAATTGGGATTAAAGGAGTCTAAATAAGGGCGAGCACAGCATTAAGGTGAGGCCTACAGGATAATCCCCCAACAATCAGAGAGAGGCAGGTACCTTACAACAGCTATGCAGGCCATAAATAAAACTTTTCTGACTTAGCATGTAAAGTCTCCACCAGAAATAGCACATTGATATTGATATTCTGTATAACCAAAGGGAGAAAAGCCCTCCTGTAAGAACCTTGCCCTTTTGTTGTTTCTACCTAAGGAACTAGACATTGACTTAAGGTTTTGAAAGTCCTTAGAATTGAGTAGTTTCTTGGAATAAAATTGGGGTAACTGCAAAATGAGGTGGAGGGGGAAATGGTGGTGACTGTAGAGAGTGCGGTGGTCAGGCAGAGGGCCAAGAGAGAAGTTTCCCAGAAAGTGTTGGATCTATTCTCTATCCTGCCGGAAATACCATCTCTCTTCATTGAACTCGTCTGTGATATGAGCTGTTGTTCTCCCCAAGTAAGGTTTTAAAAGCTTAGAGACAGGGCGCTGTTTTAAAGCTGAGATATCCATGGCTTCTTCTTAAAATATACAAATTAAAACAGGAATGAGTACGTAGGAAAAGCAAAGTTGGCTCTTGGGCGTGAAGCTTGCTCCCACAGTCATAAAGATGCCGACAGGTAGATCTATCACTTTAATTTAAAAATGAAAATCCCTTTAGAAAATTGGCAGACGGTCAGCCCTGGCCAAATGGGTTTGAAAGGGTTGTGATTTCTCCTGCTGTCAGCTGGCTCTAGGAGAGTTGCTGCTGGCAGGCCCATTCGTAGTTGGATTTGCAGGGGAGCCTCCGATGTACCACCACCCTTGGCTTGGGGGAAAGTTTGGAGGAGTCTTAAAAATAACAGCGTCTGTATACTGAGTCCTCGGTAAGTGTCAGGCAGTGTATGTTACTTGAACTGTCTAGGCAGTCATTTTAAGATGGATACCATTATTAACTGGATTTTATAGACAGTGCATTAGTTTTCTACTGCAGCTATAACAAAGCACGCCAGATGTAGTGGCTTAAAACAACTCACATTTATTATCTCATGACTGTGTGGAAATCCGATGCAGGTTTCACTGAGCTAAAATAGAGGTATGTCAGAACGGCCATAGTCCTTTTTGGAGGCTGTAGGGAAGAATCATTTTCTCGACTTTTCTGGCTTCTAGAGGCCACTCATTCCTTGGCACGTGGTGCCCTTTCTCCATCTTCAAAGCCAGCGAAGACTGAGATTTTTTTTTTAATCACATCATGTCACTCTGAGCTTCTCCACCTTCCTTTTCCTTTATGAGTACTGTGGGACCATATAGATAATCTTGGATAATCTCCCCATATCAGGGTCAGTTGGCTGGCAACTTAAGTCTATCTGCAACCTTAATTTCTCTTTATTGCATAAACTCCCATGGTCACAGTTTCCAGGGGTTAGGAGGTGGCTATGTTTGGGGAGCTCCACACATAGAAAAAGTGAGGGTCAGAAGGGTTAAGTCATTTATGTCTGGTCACACAGCCTGTTGGTAGCAGCCCCAAGCCTGAACTGGGAACAGGAAGGGAAACAAAGAACGAGGGAAAGAAAGTTGAGAGCAAATTTTTTTACTATAGAGGAAATTGACTTTTATCAAAAAATGCAGTGTTGGTTATAAGTCAATTTAACAAAAGGAACGTGTGAGTGGAGAATTTGCTTTTGTTAACTACCTCCTTTATTCCCCCATTTCACCTGTAAAGAGTTTCCATAAATCCTAGTTCACCAAATTACATCAGCCTCACTAATAATACTGGTCTTACTGGTATCATAAAACACACCAATGCATTGAGACCCACCCTACAATAGACCACACACACAGGGATCCAGTGTGAAGGTGTTAATGTATGTACATGCTAATACCACACCAAGATGCAAATTTAAACAAGACTTGTTCCATATAATCCTAATGGAGAGGATTTGAATTACTGGGTGAAAGGTATAGGGAGACAAGTCAAGATTAATGTCAAGAAGACTTTTTCTAACGGGAAGAACAATAAGTTCCCCACAGGGAGACTCTTTGCCTTGGGAGCTATTGAGCTGATGCCGGAGTACCCCTTGACACCACCATGTTAAGCTTTTTAGTGTGCTTTCTCATTTAGGACTCCTGCCACTTGCTTCTCTAAAAGACACATGCAAGGAAGGAATAAAACCAAAAAAGGCCAGAAGCTCTTTTGTAGTTCCCTGCTGACAGGTGTTACCTACAGCCCCTCCTGCTGAAGTGGAATCACTGGATATTGCAAGGATATTTGTGATCTTCTGGTCTACCTCTCCGTACACAGAAGAGAAAACTGAGCAGCAGGAAGATGAATTAACACAGTCCACAGATGATTCCAGGAGAAATGTATGAAACATTGGGCATAGGTTCTGAAGTCCAATAATCCACAGACATCACATGAAAATTAGACCAACATCCCCTTAGGAGAGCTCCAGGCTGGAGATTGATGTGTGGCCTCTTGAAAAATCTAGCACAAGCAGCTTTTCATCCATTACTGCAAGAGAAGACCGCTTGGTCGGTGCATTTCAGGGGCTAGCTGAAATGAAAAATATGTGTCTTTAAAGGTGAAAAGCACATTTCACTTAGGAAGATGCCTACTCTGTCAGAGGCACTTGGGAATGAACACTGAAGCAGGACTAGAGAAGTGCATCCCTACCTCACACCTATGTTAGGGTCTCCACCTTCCCTGAGCAGAAGGCCACGTTCTGGAAGGAATTAAAGTTACTGTAAGTTATAATGTACACAACCCTTGGGGTCAGGGAAAATGGAACAGTTTGCCTCTTTCATATTTACTGCTGTGGGTTCTGAAACATTGTGCAGATAGAACCAATTTCTTAACCGGTCTTTGGGGCCCTAAGCGAAGAACTAGATATCTTGAGAACTATTAGGTCTGACTTCTCTGGAAGGCATACCAAAGTGAGAAGAAGGACATCTTTCTCTGAGCACACCAGGTCCAAAATTCTCTGGTGATTTAGCACATCAAGAACACCTCCTTTTTTGCCTTTATCAGACAAATTACTCTGTGGACAAATGCGTAGTTTTTCTAAGGGTCCCAAACCTTGACTAGTTCTCTAAAGCCTCTTATATACAATATACAAATGGAGTTGTCAAGTGTGAGCATTTGCATTTGACTTCATGTTCTGTCCCATTCAAGAATGTTAGTCATTATGAAATTCTCATTATTCTGGAGGATGTAACCTTTTTCCACGTAAAGATGAGTATTTTATATTTCTCCAGGTTCTAATTCTCTCACCTCCCCATCCCAGATGTAGGCCTAATTCATCCTGATGGCAAAAGTCATTTCTCCTTTTAAGGGGAGAATTCACAGTCTTCTAGATGAGTATCTCTCAGGCAAAGAAGACCCTCCCTCTAAGGATACTGATAGCATCACAAAGACTGTGGCAGTAGGAGCAGAAATGGGTGGGGATTAACATTGGAGAGTCAGGGAGAAAAAAGAAATTTAATGGTATACTACTGAAAATCAAGGATCTGGATGTCATCAGATGCTAAGGTTATCACATCAGCTAGAGTGGGCTTTCTGATGGTATAGGGTTTCCAGATACATGGATGGACGATTTTCTGGCAGAAGCAGAGGTTAGTTAGCAATTTGGCAGATGAGATGGTGGTGGGGAGGTAAACTCATCCTATGCTTGGGCCTCACACATTGATTCAGTTCCTTGGCAGGATTGCTACCCTACCACTGATGATTCCTTCTCTTTTCTCTGTCAGTATGAGGATAGCAGCCTCCTTGTCCACAAAGGACCACCGGAGAATAAGTGCTTAACCTTGTCAGGAGTAGCTCAGTTGGTTAAATGTCTGACTCTTGATTTCAGCTCAGGTCAAGGGCTCAGGATGATGAGATGGAGCCCCACCTTAGGGTCCTTGCTGAGCATGGAGCTGGCTTAAGATTCTCCCTCTCCATCTCCCTCTGCCTCTCCCCCACTGCGCATGCGTGCTCTCTGTCTGTCTCTGAAAAAATGGTCAAGATCGTCAACTTTATGTTATGTGTTTTTTACTGCAGTTGAAAGTAAAAATGACTAAAGATGGGACAAAATTTAGTTTAAAACAGATGAGAGACTTAACAGTGATAAATAGCAACAAGCAAGAAACCCCACAGTCTTAACAACTTTCTGAGATGTACTTCCCTTTCCTTTTCCTGGTGCAGAAGACTTTTGTGGAGATCAGTTCATAGAGATTCCTTGCAGTGCCTGCCATGAAAGGTCGTGAGTCTATTCAGTCAGCTCATGTCTGGAAGCCAGCCAGCATACGAGAATTATAATAGTTTAGCTACAAATGCTGTTATGCTTCCCTCAAAAAAAAAAAAAAAAAAAGAATGAATGCCTAAATAAAAGGTGATCCAAAACTCTGGCCTGTTTCCAGGATCAAGCTTGAGGAACTGCTTTCAGGAGCCCACCCTGAGTTGTTCTCCCCACCTACACGCTTCTCTACTCCTGCTGGGTGATACCTCAGAGGCCTGGGAAACTTGGCATGGGAACGGACAATAATGGATAAATGAGTGGATCTTTCTAGTTTGTTTTCATTGCAGCTCCAACTTCCTCCTCTCTGGGGCCCCCGTCCCGCTCCCCCACTCACGCACACCCGACCCTGCTGCAGGCGGCTTTGTCTTTCTGTGCATCCGGGTATCTGGGCACTTCCTGTGCTCTGTTATAATAAAAACTGCGCTCTCTCTCCCCAGTGAGTTTGTGGGTTTCTTACCAGTGAAGGATTTTTGACCACTAGCACAATTCCCAGAGTCCTGGTGATGCTTAATAAATAAATGTTGTATAATGATGACATCGGTGATTGTTCTGTATCCTCAGGCCACGAGGGTGTCCTTTTTGGACATGTAGGTAGATTAATTCAGATCCTCTTCTGGCCTCACTATTGTGTTCCTTCTTAGAACCTCTTTGGGCTCCACCTTCAGCTTCCTGACTTGGTTCATTATTCCATCACTTGCCTCCTCCCTAAATATGCGTGTGTGGTTTCTGTTTAACTTCTTTGGGTTATACACGTCCTGAGTAGTCATGTGTGGGTGTTCCTACACCTCATTACCTCCTGAACTTCTCAGGGACAGAGTAGCCAACACACTGTCTGCATCTTCCCAAAGCATCACACACCAAGATGCCAAGTTTAAGAGCCCTGGGTGCTTGAGAAAAACCCTACATGTCCGAATGTGTGGATCTCCATAAGGAAGGACCTCCACCGCCACGTTCTGCCCGGATCTCCAAAGGTGATTCGTCATCTTTTCTGCATCCACCTGCTCATTTTTCTGAATTCCTTGAGGGGTGGTTGCTAATATGTTCTTTGTTTGTTTTGAGAGAAGGTACTTTTCTTCATGGTACCCAACATTCTCCCACTCTTAAGACTTGAAACTTTCCCTGGGCTCTTTGGCGGGGCTTTTTTCGTGCCAGCCCCGTCCCCACCAATCAAAACTGCAGGCACTGACTCCTATTGATTATGTTTTACAACATTTTCTGAATAACCACTGGCTCTCCTACTTCACCCTCATTGTCATCACCCTGAAGCAATTGGCACCCAAGCCAAGGACTTTATATGCCAGTTTCCATCCACTGGAGTCGCTGTCCAGACAGAGCAGCCTTTTGAGAAGATGTTGATGCCTTGTCTGTGATCAGCAGAGGAGAATACAGTATTTTAATCAATTAAAAATCTCTGTACTGAGTATAGTTGAGGGGAATTGTGGTCCAAGTGCTGAGATTCTGTCATCTCTGGCCAAGATGAGTACGATAAGTCGTCTTTGTCCCCTGTCTCTTCAATCAGTGCTTCCTACACCCTGACCCCAAGTTGACTCGTTTCATTGGCACTATGGCATCTCACTTCCTGAAGAAATAATATTCCATTGCCCATGCCATCTGTCAAGATTTCCATTCACTCACAAGAGTCTCAAATGCCGTCCACCTACCGGCACATTCATGCCTAGGAGCTGAGCTGCTCTAATTAAGATAGGAAGTATATCAGCTGCCTCAGTCCCTCCAGATATGGGGCCTGGAGTTAATCGTGGCTGCCCACAAACCTGGTATCTGCCCCACCTAGCATCAGCCCTGGGTGCCAACCTAGCCTCCAGGTCACACCATTTTTTATCTCTTTTCCACTTCCCCTTTTCCCACACCCTCAGACATACTGGTCCAAGGGTGGTTCTGAGCTTCTGCCACAGGTTACCTGGTTGTTCTTAACATTTTGCTTTCAGCATAGCCCACTTATGTAGGCTCCCACTTATTCAGGACTTGCCAGGTTTTCTACCCCCAGCCCAGGCTGTGTTCTGGCCATAGGTAAGCAGATCAATCCCCAGAATGACATAGGGGGTTATGGGAATCTTCTATTACTGGGTCAAACCCATCAAACTATCTATGACCTTCCCACCATTAGCACAGCGTGGCCCCTGCACAAGACTGCCCCATACTCTGGACAGTCGACCTGGGGAAGCCGGCACGTTCCCTACTCCCCCTGTTCAGTGCCTTCCTTTTCCAAGCAGTCAAGCCTGTCCCATGCTTGAACAGAATAATTGTAAAAGTGTCATTCATTGAGTACTTGCTATGGGTCAAGCCTTTGAATAAGTGCTTTCTACATATTACGTTGCTGTACCTTCACAAGGACCTACGAAACTGGCAAGAAGGGCTAGAGTTTGAATGTACAGTGTTTGAATCTAAAGCTTGTGCTTTCAATCACTATGCTTAGAGATCGCAAACTAGTAGCTCATGGGAAGTGTTGCCCATGGTTATATTTGGTCACCCCAGGGTTTTTGTTTGCTTGTTTACTCATAGCTAATACTTAAAAAATCAGGAGACGTCACATTAAAAATTCAGATGTAGGACTCCTCTTTACCCAAATTGGAAGGTGGGAAAACAGAGGTTCCATGTCCTATAAGGCAAAATCAAATACAGCTGGGAAAAGTCTGTCCTTCACATGGATCGGGAGCTCATCTGTCTGCCTCTCACTCTTCCTTATGGCAGGACTGGTCAGACGTTCCTCTCTGTCAGAACCATCTGGAGTTGGCTGGGCCCCACCGGAGTGTTTGATTTCCGTAGGTAAGGGGAGGGTCTGAGAATTCGTCTTACTACAACCCAAGCGCTGGTTGCCATTTCTCATCCCTTCGGTGCTGTTGCTATTTTTCCAGACCCACCCACCCACCTTTCACCTCCGAGCTCCCCGGGGGCATTTGAGTCTATATCTCAGAAACTCCCTTTCACTAACACTAAGGCATCAGGGCCCTCTCTTCTGTTCTTAAATTTCCACTAATCTCTGACATGAATCTTAAAACTCATCTGGACTTCTTAGTGTTCTAACCTCCTCTTTCAACTCCTTTAAAAACATGATACAACTTCTTTATTTCATTTAACAAATGCACTAGAAGATTTCATAAATGACCCCCAAACAGGCGTGTTGCAAAAGAGCTTCTTCCTGAGCTGGAAGGGGACAAGCAGAAAAAAAGACATCTTGTGTATACAGAAGATAAGAGCTCCTGCTAACATAATCCTTTGACAGCTCAGATTTAAAAGCTGTAGAATCTGCACAGAAGCAACCCCTCCATCTATTCTGTTCCTCCAGGAGCACCGAGCTCTCTTCCTTGGTTATGGAAAGTCAGTCTGGAAGAATTCTGTTCAGACAGTTAAGCAGTAAACCTAGTGCATCAGTTCAAAAAATACTCATTAGGTTTTCCTTCTGCCTGGAAGGCGCTCTTATAATCTTCAAGACCTATCTCAGATGCCACTTAGTCAAAATGCCCATCCTAGTGAGCCTCAGCAGAAAGAATTGCTCATCTCTAAACTTAGAGCATGGCCGGAGCCGTGACATTGATCCCATACTTGCCTGAAATATAAAATAATTATGTTGTCACTTCTCTCGACTATGAGATCATAAACTCTTTTAGAACATACGATGAGACCTATGCAACTTTGCAACCGGAATGATGCCCAGTATAGTGCATTGCTTTTAGGTGACATTAAGGTCAGATTTCTGAGCACTGAGATGAAGAGAGGGACTCACACACAGTATCGTGGGAAAGGCGTCGAGCAGGGCAGAGGTTCAGAGAGATTTGGGATCCCCTGAAGTTTTCAGTTGTCTCATGAGGGCCTGTTATGTTTGTGGCACTCACTTGGCCACTCCTGAGAATAAGGAGTAAAAAACGGTGAGCTCTGTCGTGAGAAAATTGGCAAAACCAACACACGTGAGAAAAACTGAGAACACTTTGCAATGTGAGTGCTAAAGTACGGGAGAAATAAGAAGAAAGAGAAATAAGGGAACATCAGATAAATAAAAAGTTAAGAAAAGAGCACAGAGTGGGCCAGAAAAATGAAGAAGACTATTCAGAGCAGGTCAGAGATATCCTATACATCCGAGCCAGATATTTAAGTAGGGGAGATGTTTCCGTTTTCTACCACCAAGGTCATGAAGATTTTCTCATGTTACCTTCTAAAAGCTTTATTATTTTACTTTTCACATTTAGATCTAAAATCCATCTAGAGTTGGTTTTTGTGAATGGTGAATGGTGATAGAGGTCAGGGCTCATCACTTTCTGTATGGATAAGCAATTGACCAAGTATCATTTATTGAAAAAAGCCCTCCCTCCCCACTACTGCAGTACTGTGTACCTTTATTGTGAAAATGGTTGTCAAGTGTAAGTGGATTTTTTGACTCTGTTCCTTCATGCATTTTTCTATCCTTGCGTCAGTATCACACGGTTTTTTGTATTTTGTTTGTTTTTTAAATAACTAGCTTTGTGATACCTTGATATTTACTAGCTTAAATCCCCCAACTTGATATTTTTAAGTTTATCTTTTGCTCTTCTTGGGCCTTTGTGTTTCCATTCTAAATTTTTAGAATCTACATGTCAGTTTCTACAAAATGGTCTTCTGGGATTTTATGTGGATTTTATTGACTCTTAAGATCAATTTAGGGGAAATCAACAGTTTTAGTATATGCAATGGCCTGATCCCAAACTGACATATCCTTCCATTTGCTTAGATCTTCTTTTATTTCTTTCAGTAGTTTTCTCTGCTGTTGTCATATACATTTTTAAAATTTGATTTATTCCTAGATATTTGAAGTTTTTAATTCTTTTTTCACTTGTAGAATTGAAAATTTTCATTTTCCAATTGTGTCTTGCTGAGATATAGAAATATAATTGAGTTTTCTTAATGTTGATCTTGTATCCAGGGACCTTGCTAAAATCATTTATTTATTCTAATATTTTATCCTTTGAATTTTCTACAAACACAATTATATCATTGTGGAAAATGACAGTTTTATCTCATCCTTTCCAATCTTTATGGCCTTTTTTTTTTTTTTTTCCACTTAAATGACCGCACTGGCTGAAACCTCAAGTACAGCATTAAATATACATAGTAAAAATGGTCATCTTTGCCTCATTCCTCATCTCAGGAAGGCTTTTTAAAAGTAATTTTACTATTATATGTGAAGTTTTATGTAGGTTTTAGAAAATACATACTTTATGAGGTTAAGGAAGTCCCTCTATGCTTGGTTTGCCAAAAAAAAATTTTTTTGATCATTATTGGATATTAAATTTTACCAAAATCTGTTTTATAACTAGCAATATAATCACATGATTTTTCTCCTTTATTCCATTAATGTGGTTAATGTCATTGATTGATTTTTTAACTTTTTCAAACTTACACAAACCCATTGGTTTTTCCTTGTAGTATTCTCCTGAATTTTTGGAATGAGGGTTTGGTGGTCTCATAAAACTAGGTAGGAATTATCAGTTATTTTTTCTATTCTTTGGAAATGTTTATATATGATTGGTATTATTACTTAGATATTTGGAAGAATTCACTGCTGAAGGCGTGGGAGTCTAGACTTTTCTTTGTGGAACGTCTGAATACAAATATAATTTCTTTAAGAAATACAGGACTTTCTACTTCTTCTGTTCATTTTAATGTATTTTTCAACAAATTTTCCCACTTATCCAAGTTTTTAAATGTATTGGCAAACACTTCTTCACAAATACTCTCATCTTTGTAACATCTGCACAATCTGTTGTGATGTTCCCTATTTTACTCCTTTTATTGACATGTTTCCTCTCATTTTTCTTGCTAAACAGAGTCGGTCAATTTTATCAATATTTTTAGAGAACAAACTTTGGCTTTGTTGAATTTCTGTATTGTATGTTTTCTGTATTATTGATTTCTACTTTTTATTATTGCCTGTTTTCTGTTTTCTTTGGGTTTAATTTACTGATGCTTGTCTAGCTTTTTGAGTTAAAAACTCAAATTTTTTTTCTTTGCTAATGTATTTAAAGATAGATTTTTTTTTTTCTGAGCACTACATAAAGTATGTGATAGATTGCAAAAACTACCACAATTTTTTTTCCTATTGCTGTCAGCATGACCTATTGTAATATAATTTAGCAGTTTTTTCCATCAAGAGGTATCTCCACCCTTGAGCCTAGGTTTGGCCATGTGACTTGATTTAGTCAAGAGATGTTAGCAAATATAAAACAAACAGAGTCTTGGAAAGCTTTTAAGCATTTGAGTTTGTCTTTTCTTGTTGTGCTTGGAAACTTGAGAATACCATGTGAATGAGAGCAAGCAAGTTTGCTGGAGGGTAAGAGGCCCCATGGAAAAGAACTAAAGCATCCTGGCTGAAAGCCTACCAACTGCCAAATAATGTGAGCAAGGTCATTCTAGATCTTTCGTCTTTCCCAACCTCTGTCTGATCTTAGATATAAGGCAGTCCAACATTATCAGTTGAGCCAGGACAGAGGAACCACCCAGCCAACGCACTGAATCTTGGTATAAATAAAATGTTTGTCTTTAAGCCACTGAATTTTGGAATGATTTGTTACACAGCAAAAACTAGCCAGAACACGCTATAACCTGACCCAAGAGTATTGATATGAGTTATGTTCCCACTATCATTTAGGTCAAAACATTTTCTAATTTCCATGGTGATTTCTTTTTAAGATCAATGAAATACTTAGAAGTTTATTGTTTAATTTTCAAATGTTAGGGACTTCGTTAGTGATATTTTTGTCACTGATTTCTAGCTTAATTCCTGTAAGGCCAGAGAATGTCATCTGTAGTCTTTTTAGTCCTTTCAGGTTTGTTGAGACTTGCATTGCAGCCTAGCGAGTAGTTAATTTTAACAAATAGCCTTTATTGTATACTTGAAATTTACTAAGAAAGATTAGGCTTAAGTATAAGATTAGTCTGACACATGTTACTTTGTAATTGCTGGAAGTGAAAGTCTCCTGTCTGTAACATTTAATGTCTTTAAATGAAAATATTCATACAATTATTGTGAAATTAAAAAAACATTTTATAAGGGGTGCCTGGGTGGCTCAGTGGGTTAAGCCTCTGCCTTTGGCTCAGGTCATGATTTCAGGGTCCTGGGATCAAGCCCTGCATCGGGCTCTCTGCTCAGCAGGGAGCCTGCTTCCCCCTCTCTCTCTCTGCCTGCCTCTCTGCCTACTTGTGATCTCTCTCTCTCTCTGTCAAATAAATAAATAAAATCTTTAAAAAAAACCAAAACAAAACATTTTATAAGCATGATTTGACCAGCCATAGGGTGGTAGTCACAAAAGTATGGTTTTTTTTTTTTTTTAATATTTATTTATTTATTTGAGTGAGAGAGAGCATGAGAGGCGAGAAGGTCAGAGGGAGAAGCAGACTCCCTGTGGAGCTGGGAGCCTGATGCGGGACTTGATCCTAGGACTCTGGGATCATGACCTGGGCCAAAGACAGTTGCTTAACCAACTGAGCCACCCAGGCGCCCACAAAAGTATGTTTTTAAATACAGTATATGCCTGTGTATATTTGCAATGTTGACTCATTGTCCTTCAAAATAATCTTGCATTAATGTCAATGGATGAGACTGCTAGCTAAACTGAAGCCTTTTTGATAATAAAACCCTTTTAATGCCTTTATTTTTAAAAGTTTTGGACCATTCTACCCAACTGTATAAAATATGTCGAATCATAGTTACCTTGAGGCTGATGTCAGCCACAGATATCAACAGCAACGAGTGATTTTGGAATGATTTATTCATGACAGCCTTAAGAAACTCCTTTTGTCAAATTTTTTTTTCATATTTCTTTAAACCTCAAGTGATAGATAGGCTATTTATGAACATTACCTATCTGATAATTCAATTATTTATATGATAATCTTTAATAATTCTAATACTATAAATATTCAAAAATAATTAGTCACTGCATGGCTAAGGGTACAGCAACAGAGGCCTTTCATGCATTTGTAAAGCTTCCGGCAAGTTATTTAAAATATGTACAAGAAACTGCAGAATTATATGTTTTAAATAAATAATTTTTATATAATGATTCTACTTCAATGTATTTATAATAAGGAAACAATCATACATGCATAAACATATATGGAGAGAAATCTATTTTTTAGCCCTGTTTGTAATAGCAAAATATTGGCAACAATATTAATGAAAACAAAAGAAAACATCCAACAACAGGGCATTGTATTTTCAAAGTGTTATATCCACGTGACTGAATTATATGCCACTACTTAAAAATAGTTTAGGGGAATATTTAGTAATATAGCAATTTGTAAAGTTGGGGGAAAAATTGTTTTTAAAGGTTACCTGGAGTTTGAATCGATGGTTCAGGAGAAGGGTAGGATTCCTTTAGGAGTGATATTTCACTACTGGTTTAGGAAAATACCTGAAAGGGTCTGTCTCACTTTGAAAGTTGTGTCCCCATCCCGACCTCACCCCCTCGCCCCACTCCCCATAATCTAGATAGAAAACCTGTAGAGGAAGAGTTCTATCCCACCGCTTTAGACAGCAAAGTAATCTGGGAGTGGGCCTTCTGCAGCTCCTGAGCAGCTGTCGGACAGGGTTTAGATTAAGACAGGAAGAGGGGAGTGGAACTGGGAAGAGTCTACCACACGGGAGCGGGTGGGGCCCGGGGAAAACATTGGCCAGTGTGAATTTTCCGGCGGGATAGTGGTGGCCAAGGAACTTTGGGACACAAATGGTTATTACTAAATCTTTTTTTTTTTTTTTTAAGATTTTATTTATTTGACACAGAGAGATCACAAGTAGGCAGAGAGGCAGGCAGAGAGAGAGGGGGAAGCAGGCTCCCTGCCTAGCAGAGAGCCTGATGCGGGGCTCGATCCTAGGACCCTGAGATCCTGACCTGAGCCAAAGGCAGAGGCTCAACCCACTGAGCCACCCAGGCGCCCCTATTACTAAATCTTACATAGGTTTCTGTTGTGGGCTTAGAAGCACATGTCATTTGTTCACTTGTTAACCCAAGGATCACCCACAAACAACAAATGAAAGAACGTGCTTCTAATGGTAATCCTCATGCTCTCTTTACCTTGGGCCCATAGAGAACCCCAGGCAAGCAAAGTGTGGCTTTCAAGCTGTTTCAGCCCTTGCCAGGCCTGCGTCCTTTTCTTTCCTCCTTCTCAGTATGTCCTCTTTGTCTTGCCTTTCCATCTGTATCCTTTCTGGCCACATGAAATTTCCTGGTTCTAAGCTTTCACACCAACTTCACAGATGTTTGTCTTTCTATCCGTAGTCACTCAAGTTCCACAAAATGTAATATTTTTGCCTGTGTATGATATCTCCTTTCACTTTTTCTTTGTTTTTTTTGGGGGGGGGAGTGGTTGTCTCTTGTGTTCATGTTTCAGCTGAGGGAACTCTATCCTGTGCTCTGGCTTTTGCCTGGGAGGCTGAAAACAGCCTCCAAGTTAAATCCATCTGGAAGAAGACTCCTTCAGGAGTTACATAGTCTGTTCTTCTGGTGGAGCATCATCAGATACTCCCCTGGCTGCAATCCTTCATGTAGGTCTCCTGAGCACCGGGCACACTGTGATCCAAAATGATTCTTGAAGTAGCCCTTAAACCCAGAATCTTACTGCTCTCGCTTTCTTTCCTCTTTGGCCTGCACTGTGGCTGGTCGTACTTAGGCAGTAGTCACTCCCTGTGCTGTTGCCCTTGTTCTGGAAACTTCCAGCTGCTGCTGGGTCTGAGAGAGAAGGCTGGAACCCGGCAACGATAAACATCTTCGGGTAGACACATGAAGAGATGCAGAGGAGGCATGTTACGTAATTTTTTTTCTTTGATGGAAAGGGTTTAATTTATATGATTTTTAATTAGCCAGTAATAAATTTTATTTGTTGAAGTGGAGGTGACATACAGTGTTACATTGGTTTCAGGTAGACAATGTAGTGACTGGATGAATTGTTAGGTTCCGCTGTGCTCCCCACAAGTGCAGCTACCGTCTGTCACCCCCCCAACACTGTGACCCAACCATTGACAATATTCCTGATGCTGTGCCTTTCGTGTTAGGTATTTTCCATTATCCTTTGTTGTAATATATCATAGTCACCCCCTTCCCTGCCACCTAGTTTTCAAACAAGGTCACCGATAGTGTCCTTGCCAATTGAACCCTGTGGAGTGGAGATGAGATTCAAATCATGACATCACCTCAGCATCAAATCCCACTCTGCTCTGTCTTGTGGGATCCCACTACCTTTTTGGGTCTTTTGTTGTGGGTTTTTTTTTTTTTCTGGATTCTGCTTGATTTCTTTTAATGTTTTTCGTCATCAGCTTCCTGATTACAATTCTGCATGCTGCCCTGCTTTTCGGCTTTCTTTAAATGTAGTTCAGACACATCCCCAAGTCCCCAAACAACAAGGCAGAGTAAATACCCTGTAACTGGTAATTCAGTTTAGAAAAATCAATTGTTGTATAAAGGGCAGTTCCCCCTGAGAACCTCATTTGAATGAGATCTGAATATTTGCTTCTTGGGATTTAATGACATCACCTTGATAACTTTGGCACACCGCTTTGGCAGGGTTGCTACCCAGCACCTTGACTTCTTATTCCTTTGAGATTTTCCATAGCGGAGGCTGTCACTATCAGGCAAATGGAGAACTTGGAAACTGTTCTTATTTTTGAGGGAATCTGCTGGTAGCTGGCATTTCACATATCAAATTTGGTTTCTAAGTCTTAGTAATAATCTTCAGGCTTAATGTTGCCTTTGTGCAGGTAATCTAACAAAAGAGGGTTTCAAAGGCTTTATGGACCACGACCAGAGTATATTCCATTATTGATAATTCCTTTTCTTCCAGTAATAAATAAGCATCTATAATAGATGCAGAGAATGGGGTAGACACAGCAGCCAGGACCAGTGCAAAATGAAAATGGAGAGTTTCTTCCTTGAAAATTATCAAGAATTTAGCAATAATTATGAAGAATTTAATAATCTGACAGCAGAATGTTAGACCATGTGCGGGATGGTTCTAAGGCTTCAGGCCCCCTGTGACTGCACAGGTCACGAGCCTGAGAAGCAGACCCCTGACTGGGGCCAGTAAGGTTGTAATGTCCCTGACTTCAAGTTAGCAAATAAGTGAGAACCAGTCTAGTCCCTAGGAGGGGTGCAAAATGTTCTAGAATTCATTTATGCAGATTTTTAAAGCACCCTCTCAGCTAAGGAACTGACACTTTACAATTGAGGGAATCTAAATGCTGATGGGTGTGACCTGAGTCTGTACCTTTTTTCCTTTTAACTATTTAACAAAAGCCACAGACCCAAAACCACCAGAGGCGCTCTTTCCATACTCAGCTAAATTGGTCTTTCTCACCGGTCAGGCAATTCTTCCTATAAAATAGATTCAGTTGGAAAATCCTTCTTCAAAGTCTTGAGGGCCGTCTCCTTGGTTCAACTCCTGGGCGGTGGAAAGCCAGGTGGTCTCCAGGAGATGGGGGAGGAACAGCGCGCTCTGAGGCCGCCTCATCTGTAGACCAGGTGTATCTTCTGATAGAGCCCTGACTCGGTGACATACTGTAGACAGGGTGGACAAGATGACGCGGTGGGCACCCTTTCTGGTACTTGCACTTTCAAGCCAGTCCTGGCTTTCCCAGGGGTTCCACCCAGAGGGACATGAGAATCACAGGGGAAGGTGCAAGGTTTGAGCTGCCACTGTCTGAAGATCACCTCACCCAGCCTTGTTAGACATAAATGCCACCATTTACTGAGGGCTTTGCCCAGGCCAGGTGTTGTACCAAACGACAGCACTGCAGCTGCCGTTGACACATACTCCCTTCGTCTTCCTTCGCTCAGGGGGAGACGGGCTCAGCAGAGCGAAGCAGCCTTAGGCAGCCCGCACGCACCTGAGGCTGGATGCGGGCCCCTGCTCTTTTCCACCACCCAGTTCTGTCGGCCATCCCGGTCGGAGAACCTGGAGTGCCGGGGTTACATCACACACACTGGGACGGGGCCCCAGCTCAGTTCCCAAAGGGGCGGGAAGGCAATTCCCAGTAATCCACTCTGTTATTTTCTTTCCTGATACAGAACACACTCCAGTGGGACGTTGGAGAAGAGGGGTGTTAGCTGCTGTCATCTGCGAAGTCGAGCGCCACTAAAGGTACGGAGCGCCGGGAGGAGAGAGGGTGGTCCTGGTGGCCGGGCCTGGTGACAGTTCCCAAGGAGCCTCCTCAGAGAGCTGGGGAGGGGAGCCGGCTGCTTACCGACGTGGAAGGATGTGGAGATGGCAGTGCTCGCGGGCCCCACGGCTGGCCTCACCGTGTGCCCAGGGCAGCAGAAAGCCTGGCCAGAGAGAGAGGGAGGGGGGAGGAGATTGAATGCGTTCTTCAGCTTTCGTGAACTTACCCAGAATTTTGAAATCAGAACACAGCATGAATTTATTTCCATTTCGCCATATATGTGGATATTATGTGTATAGTTTATGGTTTTTTTAAGGATTTTATTTATTTGAGAGAGAGCGTAAGAGAGAAAGCGCGTAAGCAGGGGGAATGGCAGGCAGAGGGAGAAGTAGACTCGCTGCAGAGCAAGGAGTCTGATGCAGGAGTTGATCCCAGGACCCTGGGATCATGACCTGAGCCGAGGCAGATGTTTAACCAACTGAGCCACCCGGGCACCCCTATAGTTTATGGTTTTATAAAATGTTTAGGATGAATTATATAGGGTATGATGGGTATCAAAATCTCATCTGTATGTCCGGCCCCCAAAGGTCCTAATCTGTCCCTGAGCATCTGGCAGCATGACCTCTCCCATCCCCCATCCACCTCCTGCAAAATCCCTCCCTGGACCTTTCTTGTGTCTGAAATCCCACAAATATAGCCCCCTTCCTGGGAAGGGTAAGAATTTTTTCCAATACTCTAGGATGATAATAGCCTCTCAGTAGTTACCCCAGTTTAGAGGATGATAGTAAACACCAGTATTTTCAAGCAAGATGAGGACCTGGGGCCATCAGGAGCTCAGGATGGGAAAGGTCCTAAAATGGGGCTGTAAAGGGCTAGCCCGTCTCCATTGTCCAGAGTTGAACTTAGTCACTTCAATCCTCCAGTTTAAATACCTTTTCCTTAATCCTGTGAGATCCACCCAAAAACTCTCCCCTTACTTCCATGTGAAATGTAGACCCCAACTGAATGCAGAGACTTCACAATGTATCTGGATCTGCGTTCCCTCCCATACACCACACACCCCCAAGAAGGCCAGCAAATATGTATTCAAAGTTACCACTTCGTGGAGAACACAGAACCTCTTGTATGTGACTAGATAATTCTGAAAGGATCATAGCAGTGTCCTTTATTTTCATATTAGCCTGTATTCATGAGGAATTTGACATATAGTAAGTCATTGATTCTCCTGAAACTATCTGAAGTGGACACTCATAACCCCATTTACAGATAGGTAAGCTGAGGAATGTCGAGGTTGAATAATGAACCGTGTGGCTGCTGGCTTCCTGGTCTGAGCTCTCCATCACTCGTTCGCTCTGCCCCTAGACCGTCTCTGGTGCTGTCCCTTTAAAATATGTTTTCAAATTCACTATCATAGTAACTCTTCACTTAACTGGGGATGAATTATTAACCCCATTCTACAGAAAAAGACACTGAACCTCAGAGACTGAAGGCTTACTCTTCTTTGTAAGGTACATTGTAATTTGAGTTTTGTGGTAGAATGTTCTTAATAAGAAGTGGAAGGGGAAGGGAGAGGTTCGTGAACTCATGGGAGGACGACAATGTGGGATGCTGAGAAATCTTAGAGGAATCATTCATTCCTTACCGCCTACCTCTACCCCTTCAGCAAGGGGGAAATAAAACTTAATCATCTGTCCTAAAGAGGTGTTTTCAACTCAAGTGAGAAAGGCTGGCCCCCTGGGAGCAGAGAACTCTCTCTAGTGGAATTTACGGAATTAATGAAAAGGTATTTAAATGAGAGGATAGAGAGATAAGGAGAAGGAGAATACCATCAGTTCGACCTAAAGCTCTGTACTTTGCCTCACAGAAAACCTACATACATATTTTTTGAATCGAATTGAATGGAATCCAATTCTTTGGTATACATTTTCCTCTTGAGCAATCTACTGCCAATTCAAAAGTAAAAGAAACAGGCTGCTTTCTAAGATGTTTAGGCTTTTGCAAGACTTAAGGTCCTTCAGACTCCTATAATTACCCTCACATGATTGCTCCACATCGATTTAGTGTCCAGATTGAAAATGAAATAAATGTTTACCAGAAACCCATTTACTTGTCAACTTCAACAATGAGTCTGGGATGAGAAAGAATATTCTCTGAGCTGAGGGGTGTAATTTCACCACCTGATGCCATTGTCAATGCCTCATCAATTGGAAATCGATACACTTCAGTCGGTTCCCTAGATCCTCGTACGTTAACCTTTGGATGGCAAAAGGGCCCTTCCTGTTCCGGAGACCTTCAGGTCTAGCATGGTTTTGCCTTTTTCATATAATCAGCACAGCTCAAACTGCTTCCTGATTGAAGAAAATTGCTCAGCAGCCCCTGGCAAATGATTGGAACGTGTTTTCCAGTTTCTAACAATGACCTCGGAAAGTGTGTGCAATTGGAGAAGGCCAGCCACTCGGCGTCTCTGCAAACCCCTGTGGTTCTTTGCTTCATTTTCCTGTTTTATTACTTTTATTTTTCCTGTGTTTGAGGGAGTGACTTGAAGTTAGCTGGGCCTCTAGTTCCTTCTCGAAGGGATATGGTGACCCCCGTGGGGAACCTGCTTTAGCACAGACCTAGTGTGACAGGCACCGACACTCCCCTGCCCAGGCTTGCCCCTAGCTCCTGCTGTTGTAGGATGGTTTGAGATTACCTTTACCTTGGGCTTGGTGGTTCTCCCATCTATCTGCTCCTATTTATGTTCTTTTGCAGAATTCTTCCTAATTGCTCTCCTGTTGGTAGCACGTTTCACTTTTTCAGGTTAAAAGTTTGTTGTTGTTGTTTTTTTTTTAACATCTTCTAAAATATGTATTGGGCCTTTTCCATAGGAACTTAAGAAGAAAGGGAGTAGTTCAATGTGCAGTCTCCCCTCGCCATTTTAGAACGGAAGTCTTGACATCCTTTTCAAAAACAATTACAAATACAATTTATAGTCCTGTTTATGGCATAAGAGTAAAAGCCCATGAAACTACTCAGCACTGTAGGAAATGAATGGTTTATTAAACTGTTGACTGTGCTCTAATCCTGGCTTCAGAATGATTAACTAACAAATCTATCATCTGGGGGAAAGCTGGCTTGGCAGAGATTAATTCCTAAACTATTCTTATTTGGGGGTATTGTTTGGTTTTTATTTGGAAGAATTTCCAGAATTGTTAAGAAACATTATATGTGTTTGTTTTTAATTATAACAGAAATAATCTGTATTTCATACATGATTATAGATACACTCTATACATTTTAACTGATTTTGAGGTTTTTCAATGGGAAAAGAACCAGAATTCTAATGAGGCACTCTAAGGGCTTTTCATCAGTACTTTCAAAAGGAAGACGGACATATCAGCTAAGATTCAAATGATGGGAGGGACAAAAAATCAACCTCAGTTAATTTAAGATCAAAAGAGGAATTTATTAAAAGGCTATGGTAGGGAAGGGGGGGTCCTCCCAGAATCTGCAAATACATGTGAAACTAAAGAGGATTGTCAATTACCATGGATTCACCTGCCAATTACAGAAAACTAGACATAATGGACTTCTTCCTGACTCAGGTAACTGGAAGTCAGAGGTAGGAAGGGTTCCCATGCTGGTCAGTGATGTTATCACGTTTCTTTCGGCTTTCTGCCTGCTGTTCGTATTCCTGGCTTCATCCTTGCCCTGCTTCACGTGGCCATGCGAGAGCTACCGGCAACCTATGAAATTACATCCTCCTTGTCCTAGCCTCGGTTCCCAGAAAAACTGGTGGGCCAATTTTTGTTAGAGTGTGATCTGGGGAAGCAGGAGGAAAAAGAGGGGCAATTAAGTAGGAAAGGGGCAAAGAGCAAGTACAACAGGAAGGGAAACCTTCAGAAAGTTTGCACGAGCTCCTGTACCTCATGACTATCTGTATGGGTGGAACAGAGAAGCATTTATCCATAAGCAGACTTCCTGGTCCCTGTTCTTCCACTGACCAGAGCTGTTTCCATGGGCCTTAACTCCCCTTCCCTTCCCACTTCTGTCCCTAGGGTTCTTCAGGCAATTCCTGGGAAAGGCGCAGCCCCCACAGGACAAAGTGGGGCCCAGGGACAGACTCAGTAATCTCTCTGTTCTGGGTAACACTGCTGCGTGGCTTTTCCATCTCTAGAGATAGTAATGGCTGCAAGAGTGATTGTCCCCATAGTCTCGGGGCCAGCCCTGATGATCTCTAAGCAAGGCAGGTGCATGGATCTGGGATGGCACCAAAACTGGGGATTTCTTCTAGAAGCTGCTCCAAAAAAAGTAAGGAAGCCAGGCTCCTTGAATTCAACAATTACGTTCCTCTATTTCATTCCTCTGTCCACTTAGTGTTCCTACTCATCTCTAAACCAACACCATTGCCCAGGGAATAGTATTCTGATAAACTTAAGCCATAGTCATTTAATTATGGACTTAAACTATTTCCAAGGGAGGCTTGGAATAGCTGTGGATAGCAAAGTTAAAAACTGAGGGGTTACCAAATGAAGGAAAAATAAAAGTTGAGATAATCATAACGTTCACTTAAAGAAAATTCATGGAAACAGGAGCCAGAAAAGATAAGACTGTTTCTTCCCCATATATATCTGTTTCATTGTTCTCATTCTCAGGAGAACTTGGTGTCCAAGGCATAAAATATGGCATGAAAGTTTAATTCTTCCAAATCTAGCCACACTCAAAGAGACTGAATCTTTTCTTTGCATCTGATTGACCCAACGTGAGCCCCAGATCTCTCCTTCATCTCTCAGGGTCCTGGGATCGAGCCCCACATCAGGCTCCCTGCTCAACAGGGAGTCTTCCTCTCCCTCTGCCTCTCTCCCAGCTCCTGGGATCATGACCTGAGCTGAAGGCAGATTGCTTACCTGACTAAGCCGCCCAGTCGCCACAAAAGATGTTTATAGATCAAAGTAATACTCGTAGAATTTCTTGATAGGGACATATTTTATACATTTAAAGCTTAAATGAAACTATAATTGCCTCCAAATTAGCGTATTACCTAAACATGGTATCTCCGACCCTGCCCCGACCCTTTCTCAGTGCTAGGGAAATGTGGCCAATACCATTAGCCTGTTATTGGACAATATTCCCTTCAGTTGCTGTAGTAGTTCCTATTTCCATTTTGTGGGTGGCAATAAGGCTTCCACTCCATTCTGGAAGGTAGTTAATTTCAAATTCTAGTTGTGGAAGTCTCACTGCTTGGAACATCCAGGAACTCACTCTTAGCCTAAGTCACCAATTCATTGTGTAATTGCTGGCCCGCCATCTTAAAAACACATTCCACTGGCTGTAAGTGTGTGTCCAAGTACCATCTTCCAAGTACACCACTGGCACTAAAACTGCCGACCCGAAACACTCTGAACCCGACTGTCATATTCGTGTAGGTAGGAACAGTAGTCCTATACACAAATAGAGAGGGATACGAAATTCCCAGCGGCTCATTAAAGGCATGAAGTGGGAGTAAAGAATACTCTTGAGAACGAATTCAAGAACAGAGAAGTAAAAAATAAATTCTGGTAAATGAGTGGATAAACTCTGCTATATCACTACAATAGAATATTATTCAGCAATAAAAAAATAAAGACTGGCTTCTTTCACTTAGAAACATGCATTTAAGGTTCCTCCATGTCTTCTAGTGGAGGAACCTTAAATGCATGTTGCTAAGTGACAGAAGCTAGTCTGAAAAGGTTACATACCGTGTGATTCCAACCATTTGATAGTCTGGAAAAGGCAAAGCTATGGAGATGATAGCAAGACCAGTGGTCACCAGGGATTTGGGAGAAAAGAGGAACAAATAGGTGGAGCATGGGGATTTTGAGGGCAGTGAAACTATTCGGTATATAATGACAGAGGCATGGCATTGCACAATTATCAAAGCCTTTAGAACTGTACAGCACAAAGTATGCACCCTAATATAAATTACAGACTTTAGGTAATAGTGCATCAATATAGGTTCATCAGTTATAACAAGTATAGCACACTAATGCAAGATGTTGATAATAGGGGAAACCTTGTGTAGGGAGGGGAGGGACTAAGACTATATGGGAACTCTCTATTTTCTGCTCAATTTTTCTCTAAGTCTAAAAAATAAAGTTTATCCAAGGGAGGGAGGGAGGAAGGAAGGAAAGATGAGTGGGTGGAAAGAAGAAAGGAAAAGAGAAAGGAAAGAAAAGAGAAAAGAAAAGAAAAAAAAAGAGAAGGGAGGGAAGGATGAAGAAATGGTTGGGAGATGGGAGGAGGAGACTAGGAGACTAGGGAAGTTCCATTGTTTGAACAGGAAGGGAAAGAAAAGAAAAGGGCCAAGCACGTCCTTCCCTCAGCAACATCTTTCTTGGATCTCTAGGTAGAACAGCGTGTTCCTAGTTGTACATCTTGGGAGCCATATCCTCCCTGAGTACAGGCCTCTTTTGTGGGTGTGGGCCTCTATCTTTCCACAACTGTCACACTGGCTGCAGTTGGGTTGTTCTAGGAGAAAACACATCACTCCAGGTGGGCCTGTTAGACTCAAAAGAGAGATTTGGTCTTTTTCAGGGTGGATGGATTTGTAATTTTATTTAAAGAAAAAAAAAAAAGGCCCAGCCAACAACTGTGTTATCAGAGAATAGATTTTGCTCCCCTTTAAAGACCATTATTTGTTTCCTTGGGGATTTTGTCCAATCTAGTCTAGTAATAAAGGCAAGATTTTAATTCAGATCTCCATAATATAAACTCCTTGAGGATGCGAATTCCATCTGCAGAGTCAGCCCTCCAAAAACATGTGTTGTCTGTGATAGCAATGATGGTCAGGGTGATGATAATGCTAGAGGAGGAAGTTGTTCAGTAAATCTTACACCGGATTCATCACCTCTAAAATGACATTTCCCCTCTTGGTCTTATCCTGGATCTCGTGAGGATGGAGCAGGGCACACCGGTCTATTCCCCGCACAGTTGTGTGCTCTGCGAGTGTGCGCTGCGGTTCCTGGTATGTGCCGGCAGCCCCAGGTTCGCCTGCTGCTGAGCCCCAGCATCCCCCCAGCCCCTGAAGGGCTGCAGGTGGATTAGCAGGAAGAACGACATGTAAACCCGGTCTTACGACAACGACATTGTTCTGCTTCTTCATATTTTTGCCTTTGTCTTCCACAGGGTGGCGAGGGCTTCGCTATGCACAGGATCTGTTCTAGGGCTTCCTGTGAGGTAGGCAGTTAGAAGAAATTGGGAAATCTTAGCGCCCGCGAACACTAGCAAGTCCTTTTCCATAGTGTCGCCTGGAGAGAGCTTGATGACATCAGCACGGTCTGCGCCCTAACCCGCCCCCCCCCCCATGATACCACAGAGCTTCTGTGCATGGGTGAGCGAGTATCTTATTAGCTGCATGATAATTAGGAAAACCATTGAGAAAATGGGAGAAACATCCTTCAAATGAAAGAAAGTTGAAATGTCAAAGGCAGTGAAATCTTTAGTGTTCCAAACAGGGAGGCAGTCCCACCCACCAACCCTTGGACCCTTTCCCTCTTGCCTTCCTCCCAGTCCATGCTCCTGGCTCTCTTTTCATGGGCCCTCATTCAGATTCTCTGAACTGAGTTGAATCTGCTCCAGAAGGCGGTGTGGCCGCTGTAGGTGTGTCACGAAAACGATGACATGGCTTCTGGGCTCTGACGCCCTGCTGAGTTCAGGCTCTATTCGCCGAGTTCGCGTGGGGGACCCACCTCCTCTTGGTGCACAGAGCCTGCCGGAGGTCTGGGGTACACAGCAGGCTCTGTGGACACCCAGGGATGTGTTTGACAGACATGCTGAGGCTGGCAGGCAAGGGGTGTGGCCTCGAATGACTCGTCTGAGGACCCTCGTGACCGCCAGCAGGTTGTGTGAGGGGGCCTTTCATTCCTGCACAGTGGGATGCTAGTGGGACCGCGTTGACCCCCTTACTCATCAGAGCTTCTGCTCCTCTAACGCTGGAGTGTTCCTTCTGGTGCTGTGTGGCCAGGTTCAGCCAGGTTCAGGCCTCTGTGCCTGGTGTAGCTTGCTGCTCCCCCATGTGAATGTGTATACACATCAGCGGGGATCTTGTCAAAATGCGGGTTCGGATTCAGTGGGCTGATAAATCTGCGCATCTCCCAGATGCTGCCGCTCCACGGGCCGCAATTTGAGTAGCAAGAACTTCTCTGATCCAAGCCGAACACACCATTTTGTAAGAGCCTGCCTCTGTGAGGAGATGGGAAAACAGAACCATGTGTGCCTTTGGAGTTTGCCAACCTCATGACCTTCGCAAAGAGGGAAGGAAATGGAACTGAAGATGATGGGGCTGCTTTCACGCGCCAGGCCTGGAGCCCAGCGGCCAGCATTTAATTATATTATCTCAGTTGAGGAGAATCTGAGCAACTTGAAAAAGAAAGTGATGAAGTAAGGCTTGTTTGGGGGAGTCCCACCCCTTTCTGACTTGATGAGTAGCTACTGTTGCCAAGGCGACTCGGCAGGCCCAAGGTGCCAGATCTGAGTGGAGGGGACCTCCAGGGAGACCGAGTAGTTAACACACACTCCCAGAAACCCCAACTCCAAAAGACCTGCCCAAAATAGAGGTGTGCCGATGCAAATGAGTAACCTCGGCCATTCTCAGGGTGTAAGAAGGGGTTAGAAACCTCTCTGGTGACTCATCAACTCTCCACCGTTGCCAGCCGTTAGCTCTAGCTCTAGTCAGGCTGTTGGTCTCTGCCTGGTTGGGGTACCTCCTGGGAAACCCCCCTCCCCGCTGCAAGCTTTTTCTCAAGGATGTTCTGGATCTAAGGCAAGAGCAGTTTGGATGTGTCCATCAGGAGGCCGGCCGGCCGGCCTGAAGGCACCAGAACCAGGCTGAGTCATCATAGGCCCTGACCTCTTCTGGCCTAAGTCCTGTGCATTGAGGAGTGTGAGTGGTGGGGATGCATTTCTCTGGGAGGCTTGGCTGTTTGGCCAAGGGAATGAGGACCCATAGTTCCTCCAAGCACCCCCTGGGCTGGCCGCACGAACCAGGTCTCTGTGGAGAGCAGCAGCCTTGACAGCTTTTTTAGCTGAAAGTGCCCCTAGCAGGAAAGTGTCCCCCACTGAGTGCCCTCCCTCCCCCTGCCCCCATGCTTCTTTGCCTTTCCCTGACCATTCTGAGTCACAGACCCATTTCTTCCCAGGCTCTTGATGACTGCAGGAACTAAGAGTAGACAATTGAGGATGAGTTTTAATGACATCAGGTCTTCTGAAATGTTGACTTCTCTGTTAAGAACTCCTAAGACACCAAGCTCCGAGCCTAGAATGTGATAGAGCAGAACTGTTTCTTTGGCTTGTTGAGAGGAGTAGCATATGAGAGAATTATCCACGTCAGCTTCTGACATATTCTGTAGATCTGCTATGAGGAGATTTCTCACAGGACCTGTGAGAAATAACAAAAGTTACACCTCAAATTTTTATTATCTGATGTGAAACAGGAGTTGTGCATTTTAGAAAAAAACATGGATGGCACATTCGAGTTTCTACAGCACTTTCATATAAATTATACTATCTGTTTCAACCAACCTGTGAGGTAAAAATGTATCTTCTGCATTTTGTAGATTTAAAAAATGAACCTCAGAGAGGTTAAGATGATTTTTCATAATTAAATGGGTGTCTAGACGTGGTTTGGGATGAAGTAGGAGCATTGGGATTTTGTTCTCATCACAGTGCCCAGAGCCACATCGGCCCCTCTGGAATCAGGAAGAAGGGGGAGAATGAAGGCCACTTGTCAGAATTTTTACCCTCACCCTAGAAGAGTCCTGAGTGTGTGCGTCTGCTTGAATGGGAGCCATCCCCTGTGCCCTTTCCTCTTCTTTCCATGGCCCCTCATTCTCCAAAGGGCACAGAGTTCTCTAGTGCAAAGCTCATGACATTTGACAATGTGTTCTTCCTCCAAACAGACCCTTGGTCCCCTAAGGACTTCATCTTGGCTTCGCCATACTCATGTCCCTTGCTGAAAGGATAAAGAAGCAGAGTTCCTGGTGTGCAGGGAATAAGCCATACAAGACAGAGACTGCATGATATCTTGCACTGCAGCCATTTTTAACCAGCCACAATTTTGTCATAATCTGTGCTCACCTGAATGATTCTATTAAGGGCTACTCATCTGGCCCATGACTCACTTATATGTAAGCATTCCAGATATGGACTGTGTTTTATTCTTCTTCTGGCTCCTGCTCCTAACAGAGCTTTGTATATAATTATAATTATTAGAAAAACCGAGAGAAAAGCCTGAATATTGAAGAAAAGCCTGGAAAACTCCTCTCTGTCAAAAAGTTTCTTCTCTTTGGTGGGGGGAGGAAACTTGCAGGGCCTGGACTGTTTACCCTTTGGAATTCAGTGGAGAAGGCTCTTGGAGGAATGCTCAGCTGTACCACCTCCCTGCAGTCTCATTTCTTCACTCCTCTCGGCCAGTCTAAACTTTGTTAATTCTATCAGGCTCTGGACCCAGGGAGGACCAAGGATGCAAATTCCCACCTCATGCCCACCTAAGAGGTGCTCAGTCTATCGATCTGGGTGGAGCCCAACCATATGTGTTTTGAAAGGCACTCCAGGTGATGGTGACTCACGTGGCCCCCACACAGTCTGAGAAAAGACTGTACTAAACAGAGGTCACATAGAGGGCATTGGGTACCATAGAGGAATGGATACCATTCCTTGGAGAACCTCAAGGTCTGAGTCATGCCCAGTCTTGTCACACCTTGGCAGGCAATCAAGAAAGCCATTTTCAGATCATACCAGGACCTTTCTATGGGAATACGGTGTTTCTGGGATCCATCCCAGAGTCACAGTGTGTGGGACACACCAGGCCTTTTCCAGCTGAGGTGAGAATTTACTCACCTTCTCCCTCACCCAACCGATGTAAGAAGTGCTTTCTCTGTGTCAGTTACCATGTTGTCTCTCACACGAGTCAGCTAATCCTCACAGTAACTCTGTGAGTTGTTCCCCTATTAGAGATGATAAAACTGAAGTCCAGAGAGGTTGAGACATTTGTCTAGGCAACGTTAAAAAGACTCTCGGAATATGTATCCAAGCACAGACCACAGCCCCTCTATCTTCCTTCCACTGTGCTGTGCCCTTTTCCACTGAAGTCAGACAGGTCTGGGACTGGAGAGCAAGATGGCTCAGTGGGGCTTCTTTCTGCCTGAAGACGTTCCATCCCCGATGGACACTGCATTTTCCATCCTGTGACTAGCTCGACTCTTCCTCTACTTTGGATGTTTGCTTAAAAAACTACTTAAAAGCTAAGTAGGAAGTCCAGAATGGTGAAGGGAAGTGGGAGCATTTATGTGTGGGACTGGATGGGCCTGCCTGCCTACCATGAAATTTGCCCTTTGCCCTACATGCCAACCTGACCTTGGGGAGCACAGGCAGTCCCTCACCAGGGCCAACCAGGACAAGGGTCAGTGGGAACATAAGCTCAGACCACCTCATCTCCTGGACATGTTGGTTTTGGCAGGATCTGACCTGTTTTACCTTGTATAGAACATTCGTCTGTGTATCCAAGGGTAAAAAGGGAGAGAGCAGGGATGAAGGAAGAGCAGAAAATACTGCAGGAATTAGGAACTGGTGCAGCCTCTTTAGGACAGACCCCACCCCCAGGCTATATATTTGTTCTACTTAAATAGGTAAATTTATAAATAAAAATTATATTGTAAATTACAACATCATGGTATTTCTTTCCTAAAAAATTCAAGGCACAAAACATAGATTTTGGATTAGACATACCTGAATTCCCAGCCTGCTTCCATCACTCGAGTAAGTTACTTAACCTCTGGGTCTTCGTTTATCAAGTTATAATTATGGACAATAGTATCTGCTTGAAAGAGTGAGCTGTAGGGATTAGAAATAATATATGCAGGGGAGGCTCTCTATAAATGTAGCTAATATTACAATAACTACTCTAGAACTCATTTCCAAAGTTAATGGAGTATCCGAAGATGCACCTAATTGTACGTAAGGTGTAGACTTCTGGTTGTTACACTTTTGAAAATAACAATTCAGAGTTTTAACTGGTATATTCCTGCTTTGTGAGCTCAAAACACTTGGTTAAATACATGGAAATTTTGCATCTATTATTCTATTTGGTCCTTATAACAACCCTGTGATGTATAATAGGTGTTATTTTTATTTTACAAATGGCCATGTTAAAGTTTAGCAAGATTAAATGGTTTACCGTCATAATTGATAAAGAGAAGAGCTGCCCCTGACACACCAGACTTCTGAAATGGAATTCAGAGCTCCTGCTACCTGACCACGCTAGAATTTATGTCACTCATGTTTGAAGTGTTCAATGAAAGTACATACTCTACCCCCCCCTTTTTTTTTTTTACTCTATCCTTTCATATTCAGTTACTGGAAAATTGTATTCCAGAGACAGAAAGAAAAGAAAGTTTATTCAAATCATACAGAAAATCAGCAAGAGGAGTGGTTTTTTTTTTTTTTTACTTAAATTCAATTAGCCAACATAGAGAACATCATTAGTTTCAGAGGTAGAGTTCAGTAATTCATCAGTTGTTCATCACATCATGTGTCCTCCTTAATGCCCATCCCAGTTACCCCATCTCCCCGCCATCTGCCCTCTAGCATCCCTCAGTGTCTTTCCCATAGTTAAGAGTCTCTCATGGTTTGTCTCCCTCTCTGATTGCTTCCCATTCCTTTTTTCCTTCCTTTGAGTGGGTTTTTTTTTTTTTTTAAAGATTTTATTTATTTATTTGACAGACAGGAGAGAGATCACAAGCAGGCAGAGAGGCAGGCATAGAGAGAGAGGGAAGCAGGCTCCCCGCCGAGCAGAGAGCCCGATGCGGGGCTCGATCCCAGGACCCTGAGATCATGACCTGAGCTGAAGGCAGAGGCTTTAACCCACTGAGCCACCCGGGCGCCCCTAGTGGGTTTTTTTCTTTTAAAGGAGACTTCAGTACCTAACAAAGATGACCCAAAGAGACCTGTGTGGGCTCTGCTACTTGCTCGCTATACAATTGGGAAAACTTACTTAACCTTAGTAGGCTGCTTTTCCGAGCTCTAAGAATAGCATCGGCTTCAGAATGTTGCTGCGGTGATGAAATTAGATTATAGATGTGCACCTGGCAAATCGATGCTCAGGAGACATGAGTTTCCTCTATCTTACGCATTATGTTTGCAAATGTCTACTTAGCAAAATCTGGTCACAAAAGTCCTAGAGTCATGGAGCCTTCTCATGCCCACATACTAGGTACAGTGGGCACTTGGCAGGAGTGGCCAACCGTCTCAGCAGTTGTCAGCCTCAGCCATCCTGAAGCAGAGCTGTTTCCAGAAGGGGCACCCAAAATACTTTGGCCTCTGTGACTAGGTTGATTCCCTCCCTTTGCTGGGTAAGCGTAACTGCCAGAGAGGGTGCTAATGCAATCCACATGTCGGACTGGTTTGTCTTCCCTGGGTGACTTAGATGCTAGTAAGTAATAGATAGACGGGCACTCGAGTTCAACCTTAATGTGAATACGTGTTTGCTTAAGAACTAGACTGGCACCATTAGCTCATTGCACGAAGGTTACCCAGCCTCTGTGAAATGCTTACAGCACTCACTTGTTCCCCTCAGAGCAACAAGGATTCCTGATTCCCATTACCAACTATTGAAGCCTCATTCCTCTGGCCCTGTCTGTGGTCTACCTGGGCACAGGGGCAATTCTCAAAGGTGGAAGGGGGAAATCCATTTGATTCTTCATTCTTCTGAGCAGACAAGGTAATTGGAGTGACTGAAAAGTTTGAGCTGTGTATCTCTATGGGTGTGTACATAGGTTTGCACGGGCATCTATATAAGCTTATCAGCTGTCCAAAATCAGTATTGTTTTCACAGTTGATTCCGTATGACCATGATACAGAACACGCTGTGAGGGTCAACATATGTGAGGTGTATTAACAATGTCACCTTTCTTAAGGTGTCTTAAGAATGTCACATGTCACATGTCTATGACTCTCAACTTGGGCTCATTTTCTACTAGGTCTTTGGGTTTGGCCCTGGCTTCTTGGCTTGTCCAATTGGAGTTCTCCCAATTCTCCATCCACCTTGTCTTGGTGGGAAAATATCCAGTGGTTTGTTTGTGTTTTTGTTTGCTTTTAGTATGCTCTAATTTGATGGCCATATTTCAGGTGAAAATGGCAGTCAAATGGCAGCCAAACTCTGGACTGCTTTGACCCTAGTAAGCACAGAGTAGGCCAAGAAGGACCTTGTTCTCTGGTACCTTCTTTAGTTTGGTCTACTTCCCTATCATGGGAACCATGAGTATCTACTACCCTCCTTGTCTAGCCTGTGATCTCTTTCATCTCCTGAGGTCAGGCTAGGGGGTCTCCACCAATCTGTCCTGGTCCCGGGAGTCTAATCATATCCAGACCCCTCTATCCTATGCACTTTCTGGGTAGAGGCTGAGAAAATCTCAGGCCATAGTATAGTATGGAATTCCCATCCCAGGAATTCCTATTACTGCTGTGACAAATTAAAACAAACCTAGTGGCTTAAAACAACACAAATGTTTTATTTTATAGTTTCGGAGATTAGAAGTTAGAGATCTCACTGGACTAAAATCAATATTAGAAAGAGTTGCCTTCCTCTTGGGGGTGCTAGAGAAGAATCTGTTCCTTGCTTTTTCAAGCTTCTAGAAGCTATCCACATTCACTGTTTGACTCATGGTCTTTGTCCTTCATCTTCAAAGCCAGCAGGATCTCACTTTGCCATCTCTTTGGTTCTCTCTTTGGCTTCCTTCTTCCACTTGTAAGGGCTCCTGTGATTACCTTGGGTCCACCTGCATAGTCCCGGATAATCTCCTCATCTCAAAATCAGATGATCAGCAAACCCAATTCCATCAGTAACCTTTGTTCTTCTTCACCATGAAACCTAACATAGTCACAGGTCTTGGGCATTAGGTTGTGGATACCATTGGGGACCATTATTCTGCCTACCACACACGATCACTTTTTTCCACTAAGCAGAGGATGCACAGGACCATTGCTAAAAGCAGGCTGTTCTCACCCACTGAACTATCTGTTCCTGGCCACTGGTAAATGTTTGTGATCAGTCTCCCTTGGCAGCCTTCTCAGGTATGCGGTCTGAGTCAACTATCAGGAATCCCAACATCGTCTCCCTTTCAAGTGACACAAGCTGTGTCCTTCGGAGTTCACCAAACTTCACCTTGGATGGCAATTTCACCTTGGGGAAACTTGGCTGAAACTATGCTTTCTGATTGCTAAGATCTGCTCCAGGCAGAGTGTCAACACTTGACCTTGGCCTGGGGCTACTGGATCTCTGAAAAAGTTCATGTTGATTTTCCTCCACTAGCCCCTGGGTTGACATAAGGCCCAGGCACAGCAGTGGAAGTATGTCATCCTCTGGCCCCAGTCCTGACCTAAAGATGGGCATATGACCCAAACCAGGCATGGTGGGGATGGCGATATTCATCAAACATTCTAAATTCTCCCTCATATTCCTAGTCACCTTGCAGTTAGGCAGGATCATTGGGCTGGCTCTGACCAAAGAGGGAGTAATCTTGGTCACTTCTGGACTGAAGCAGTGAAAAACTCCTGGACAATTCTCTAGTTTTCTCCTTCTGGTGCAGCAATAAAGGAAATCTTAAGTCCCAGATGGCACAGCTACAAAATGGGGGAACATTCAATATCCTGCGTGCCTGAGTTTCTTTGACACACATGAGACTTGTAATGTGAGCAGGAACTTGGGTGCTGAGCCTCAGATTTGAGATCGATTGTTACCACAGCTTAACCAGCTCATGATGCTGCTGGAAGGACCAGCCCAGAGTTCCCAGGAAAAGTCCTGACTCTTTCTCTAGCACTGCAAGCTCATTTTGAGACGTCCTAAGCTTGGAACTTCCAACTGCCATCTTGCCATCATGAAGAGAGGACTTATCTGAAAAGGAAGCCACTCAGAGGCAAGCAGAGCCATGAGGTGAAGGAAAAGAATCTTGTTGACCTCATTTGAAGTCTTTGATACATTCGGGCACAAAGGCTGCTTGACTCTGAATCTCTCTGCTATGAGAGAAAGATGTTTCCATTTCTGCTTAAGCTAATTTGAATTGTGTTTCTGTCCTTTGCGGTGGCAAGAGACCTTCCAACCCCTTTCGTCTGATTGACCCACATAGCAACATGGAATGATCCTTCCCATAGAAAACAAGACTCCTGGGTATTGGAGTGGGGCTCTCAACACAATTTGCGGCCCTTAGAGAGTATGATTCTCCTGTATTCTATATGCATATTCCCTCCTGAAGTATAATTACATCCCTCTTTTCCATTTCCTGAGAAGGAAGAATGTGTTAATAGTCAGGAGTAGGGGGGCAACATCATCGTCAAATCACTGAAGGGAAGAATTCACCAGTGATCAAAAATTAAACAAAGGGAAAGTGAACATTGATCTCATCTTACAAAAACAATGGACAGAAAATGGTGCTGCCTTTATTCTACTATAGTATTTTCTCTAGGCATTGTTTTGCCTTCATATGTTTCCTGATAGTTGGGGCCTTTGGGAAAGTGACTAGAGGTTTTGAGGTTTCCCCCAGTAGAAATGATGAATGTGCATAGATCCACCCGTAGTCTCTTTTTTGTTCCCTGTAGGAGCCAGGAAGGAGGCATGTAGGAGGTGACTCTTAGGAATGAGGTTACGCTCTGTGGCCATGGGATTGCACCAAGGTAGCAGGTCCACTGAAGGGTCAAACCAGCAGTGCTGACCTCCGCTCCACACTTTGACCAACAGTGTCAAATCCTGACCAGCTGCCTAGACTGGGCTGAAGCACACTTTGATGTGACCTGAGCTGACCCCCAGCCCCCACAGTCCAAACCCATGATTCCTCAGAAAGCATCCTGAATTGACCAAATGGAAACTTGTGACTTAAAAATGGCCAGTGGCCTAGAGGCAGCAGAGTCAACATTGCTTCAACCTTGACCACAGTGGTGAGTCAGTGGGTAGAACGGACTCTTCACCAAGTGTCCTTCTGGTCCTGACTTGGGGATTCAGCCAGATCCCTAGGACGGATGGCATTTTATTGAGTGAAAGAAGTCACGTTCAAGCTTTCAAGAAACTCATTGTTACCTTATAGCTTTTACTTAGCAAGGAAACCTATTTATAAAGTCCTGTGTATAGGTGTGTATCACTGACCTAGAAATTATCATTAGAAGATTGGGAAAGTTGTTTTCTTAGTCATGATGGCCTCTGATGGAGAGTCTTTGGGTGCTTTCCCCCACAGCTGACCAAAGCCAGAATATGTGAACATATATTTCAAAAGGATCTGTGTGTCCATTATAGCTATTACCATGTTTGGATGACGTCTAAATAGTACCCGGCTTTGGTGGAAAGGAGTCAGATGCTAGTGACAGTATTTTATTAACTTACACTTCTCGTTTCTCTTGATAATTATAATGTTAACCACAGGACACATTTGTTTGTTGCCAAGTGCGAACTTTTACTAGAGAATTTAGAATTTCATATGTGAAGGGATTATCTAGCCTTCATGTTCAGATCTTCTCTGCAACATTCCCCACTTTACCTGTCATGCCACTGCTTCTAGAGGCAATCTATAGTAAGCATTGCTGGAGCCCTGTACATCACCCTGGCCCACCTCTGATCTTAGCAGTAGCCCAGACCAGACTCTTACATCTGATGGTGTCTCACCTCTGTTGGGTGCCCCACAGATTTCCACATCTGCTCATGACCTTCTCCCAGGCCACCTACTGTGCTAGTGCTGCCCAGAAGTAGAAGAGTGCTTCAGCCTTGGAGGCAACCCTCAATAAGGGGGGTGGGGGATAGGCCCTGGGTGATTCTCACTGCTCGCCTTCCTCCAGGCGAATGATTGGGGGGTTGTACTTTCTGCGCAATTCTCAGAGCTCTCTGGGTAATGCTTTCTTCTATTGACTCCTCTTCCTTTCCTACCTCACTCCTCCAATCCATTCTCTTTTTTCTGTTACCTGGGATTATCTCCCAAAGAAATAGCTTGCATTCAGGCCCTTATCTCAGGCTCTAAATAGGAGAGAAAGCAAACTAAATTGTAGTCCATCCCCTTATAACGGATAAGAATATAGGCTTTAGAAATACACAGCCTGACACCAGCTATGTGACCCTGGGCAAGTTTCTTAACCTCTATGCCTTAGTTTTTTTATCTGTAAAATTGGAATAATAATATCACCTATATCCTATGACGATTTTGAAAAGCAAATATTTTAAAAGCACTTAAAGGAGTGTCCAGCTCATCGTAAATGCTCTATGAGCACTACCCCCTATGTAGTTTTATATAGGTTTATGTAGTAGGTTTATGGGCACATAAATAGCAGCCATGGTCTAAGGGCTTTTCCCTAGTGTGAGGTGGATCCATCACCCTGTAAATTTCATCCTTCAGACAACGATGGCCAAGAGCTTCAGGTCTTAACAGCTCGGTTGGTTAGAAGTGAAGGGGATGGAGAAGTGACCTGAGTTTGCTGGAGATTCCTAGGTCACTTGTAAGTCATTTCTCTGGGCCTGGCTTTGTCCTAGGCTCTCCGGCCATTGAAAACAAACAAAATTCTACAGCAGTAAGACAAATAGATTATTTTAATAAGTCTGAAAGTGAATGGCAGTTAATTATTATAAAATTCTAATGAAAATGCTATTTAATGCAATAATTTTCAATAACTTTGAATTCTTTTCTTTAAATTCAATTAGCCAACATACAGTACATCATTCGTTTCAGATGTAGTGTTCAATGATGAATTCTTTTTAAAAGCATAAATATTAAAATACAGCATCTGGCCGTCTGACAATCTGAGTTTGTGACTGAGTTTGTAAATGTTCTACTGGGAACACCCTGCCTCTTTTTGATACAGGGCCTACCACTACATTCAGATTACTGTGCAAGTATAGACAGTAAATTTCAAGGAAGTGATAAAAATCAAAGATTGAGAGACTACAGTGGAGATTTGCGGGTCACCAACTAGCAGATTGTACATGACAAGGAATATAGGGGAAAAGACTGATTGTGATTGCGGGCTCCTACTAGCCTGTACCCCTTCCACTCTTCTGCGAACATATCCTCCCAGTTTCCAAAGCCTCTTTACTCCCAGTGTGGTCAATATCCACTACACCAGTGAGCTCAGTAAACCCCAGTCCTGACAGAGGGTGCTCTCGCACAACATGTGAGTATATATGATATATGTAACACCTCTGCTTCCAGAGAGCTTTTTCCCTTTAGAGTTGTTACATTACAAAGATATTGCTCTTAATCAAAATACTTGTAGAATTTCATTAACATCAGAAGCACATTCTTTTGACTATCATCACAGAAGGGAAGTCTTTGTCTCTGGGGGAAAGGCTTACCTCTGTAGATAATCAAAATCTACCTCTGTAGATTATCAAAATCAAGTCTCGTAAAAAAAAAAAAAAAAGATAATCAGCTGAGCAAGAACATTTTTGGTCAAACAATGAGTAAAATTGATTTTCTGATGTGGTTCTAGAGCAAAGCGACCAGCCATTCTAGTTGTCCAGGGCTGGGTTCTTGCTGGTTATCCCAACCAAATTATTCATGGTACCCACTGTTGTTCTCAAAGGGTCCTAGTGTGTGTGATAAATTGTGATATCTTTCCCTGAAGGCAAGTCCAAAAAAATAAGTCACAAACATGTAAGCAGTGTCAAGATTTCAGGATTGCGTCCCCAGCTTCTTAATATGATTACTTTTAAGAACACATTGAAGCATGAGAGACCGTGGACTCCGAGCACAAACTGAGGGTTTTGGAGGGGAGCGGGGGGAGGGGTGGGCGACCCTGGTGGTGGATATTGAGGAGGGCATGTACTGCATGGAGCACTGGGTGTGGTGCATGAACAATGAATCTTGGAACACTGGGGGAAAAAAGGCAAAAAAACCCACCCCACATTGATATAAATGTACAAGTGTTGATATGTTTGCTTTGAAAACAAACACAGAAACAAGTAAATCCCTCTGTACATTTTTCTTGGCTTCTTTTGGTAAAATCATGAGCACGCAGGTAGCAGGCAGAGGTGAAGCGTGACGGTGATTGGCAGTGAGCCTTCCTCCTCCCCTTTCACACACCATCAGGATGAGTTTGTAGGACTCTTCCCCCACAGATGGTCCTTGATATTATTTTCTCTAAGTAGAATTTATTTCAGTAATAACGTTAGGAGAAAATGAAGGAGCTCATTTAGTGTAATGTCCTGAGTCCTCCAGTCTCACAGGAATGGCCTTGAAGGTGTGAGTTTCTTTTTGGGACCAGGATAAAACCAGGAGTGGGCTGATCCCTGACACCCTAACGCAGGAGCTGTGAGAACATTGCTCTAATGTGGGCAGCTTATTCCCATGCATTGCCAACAACTTAATTCCATACCCGCTCTATCTCCTTCCATTTTGGGGAGGGATATACTGGCATCCCTCCATAAATATGACCTTAGTCATTTTCATAATATGCTTTCCCGTAAGCTGGAGAAGGCAAAAATACCTCCTGGAGACTGGGGATTATTGCTGTAACATCATAAAATTCCATTAGAAACATGAAGACATAATACTGACACTTCAGACTATTTTGGGCCAAGGAATGTAAATAGACAATGTTTCAAATAGAAACATCCCCAACCTTCTGATATCAGAAATAACAACTTTGCAACAGGCTATATATCTAAGGGTTCTGGCAACAAAGAATTTCAGAGTGGAATCACAAACTCTGGTGATGAAATACAGAATCAAAATAACAGTTTCAACTATTTTTGGAACCCTTTTCTCCCAAGGAGGTCAACATAATGAAGACGTTTGATCATTTTTTCCCAAGCCGGCTTTCTTTGAGAAGGTAGCGTAGGTAGGACTGGGTCAGAGGAGGGGTGGGAAAATCAACAATTAATTGATGAGCAAATATTTATTGAGTGACTATTGGGTGTGGGGAATAGCATGGTGGTTAAGTACATGGGCATTAGATCTGCTTGCCTCATGACTTACTAACCCCTGGTCACTTGCGTTCCCTCTCTCTGTCCCTGCACTCCAGTCCAATGCGGGGCTAATAACAGGACCTGCCTCGCAAGTTTGTTTTGAAAATAAACAGTTTGAGGCATTTAAAAGTTATAATTCATCATTTGTAAAGTAAGTGGCCCAGAGCAAGCCCTCAAACATTCTATTTAGGGGAAATAAAATATCTGTAGATAAAAATACCCGTGCCAGAAGAAGGCAGCATGTAATCAGTAGGCAGTGGTAACTACAGTGAGTTAAGAGGAGGCAGGTCTCTATGAATCGGCGTGGAGGGATCCCTCCTGGAGGAAGTGGGGTCCTACCAGAGTCCTGACGTTAGCAGGGGTAGGAGGTCATCGCGCGCCTCACGCAAGGTGCAGCCCCCGTGCGTACCCGTGGGGGGCAGAGACCCAATAAACAGGTCATTCTGGCTGGACTTGAGGATTCCTCCAGGGCACACAGGAGAGGAAAAGTAGCAGACGTGGTTTGGGTTAGTTTGGGAGAATCTCGGATTTTAGCCAAAAAGGCTTTTCCAACAAAGTCTTGCCTTGGTGGAACTGATGCGGTTGAAAGCATCGTCGGGTGGAGGATAGACAACCTGCAACGTGGGGATCAGCTGCCCTGAGGCTTTTGCAGGGCAAGGGGTCAGGTGTGAAGGCTTGGAATGGGGGCAGGTGGCTGAAAAAAGAAGTCCCCTGTGGATTCAGCCAGACAGGAGCGACTTTTGCTTAACTTGTGCTGACTGATGCCAAGGTCCTGGTGGTGCTGGGGGGCAGGCCAAAGGTCACAGTCCAGCCCAGGTTGCCAGAAAGGGGAGGTCTTAATAAAATGACTGGTGCTTGTATTTCGTTTTTGGCATTGGACAAGAGTATTCTCAAAGTAACCATTCTCATTCATCATAAAACAATGTCAGGTAATACTCAGAAGTCATATAAAAACGAGTTCTTTAAGATCCCAGAGGATCTCACAACCAGGGTAGGGGAAGGGAGAGGAGGAGTTTGGAGAGAGGCATTTCTTCAGAGGAAGCCCTGATACATGGCTTCTGTTTGTTCCAGAATTGAGGGAGTAATGTGAGTAAAGTGGGCTACTGAAGGTCCCAGGAGATTCCAACAGCCACAGTAGTTACAGAAGACTGATTTGATGATTTGTTATAAATCAAGATACTTATAATTTCAGAGAGGAAAAACATTTTGCATTTGGGGGGAGTGGAGAGCAAAGTAGAAAAACAAAGTAAAACTCAACAACGTCTTTCATCTTTTTGCTTTTATGAAGAATTCTGTCTAGCTCATAGACTTGTGTGAGTTAAGAGGTTTAACAGTAAGAGCTAACATTTACTGAACACTGATTTGTGTTGGTGCCATGTGACACCAGTTATGTATCAGTTCATTAGTCCTCCCAAACTTTCCTGAAGAGGTCCACTCTTATTTTTTAAAAGATTTGTTTATTTGGTGGGGAGGAGAGGGGGAGTGGGAGAGGGAGAGAGAGAATCCCAAGCAGGCTTCACGCTGAGTGCAGAGTCTGACACCGGTCAATGTCATGACCTTGAAATCATGACCTGAGCTGAAAGCGAGAGTCAGACACTCAACCGGCGTAGCCACCCAGGTGCCCCTACATCCACTTTTATTCATCTTACAAATGGGGAAAAGGACACTTGGAAAGAGTCTGTTTCACTCTCTAAAAGATTTGCTTATCAGATTTGCTGATTAGAGCCTGACCCGTCACGGCCTCGTTTTTGTCACCATCTCTACTGCTCTTTTGATACTAATAACCTTACGTTTGTTCAGCTGTGGGGACCTTGAAGCTCTAGCTGAGGCAGATTCGTGCATTCAGTCTTGGCGGGGTCACCCCATCATACCTGTCCTGGATTCGGGGCTACCTGTGTTGTGTGAGCACTTCTAACTGCCACTGCCACTGCCACTGCCACCCCTCCCCCCTGCAGGGCTCCCAGGCCGGGTCACCCGCTCTGCCCAGGACACCCGCTTGCTTGTCAGGAAGCTGAGCGGGGAAGTGGCTGAGGCATTTGGGGTCTCCTTGGGTTGTGTGCTTCGTCGGCCCCTTGATTCTTGTTGAAAAGGCTGGCAGCTTATTGTATTTCAATTGCTGTGTGATCTGGGTAAGGTATTCGACTCTGCTACCATCACTTTCTCCATCTTTAACATGAGGACGAAGGTAGTACCTCCTGCTTAGCGCTGTATGGTTAAGTAGCTATAAAGCACTCAGACTGATGCTTGGCACAGAGTCAGTGCTCAGTCAGTGTTTGTTTATTATTATTTCCCAAGCTTCTTCAGTGGTCACTAGAGATATTGGGTGGGTGCAGGCCCTAGAACCAAATCATCACTTAGGAATTGTAAATAATTCTATGTAAGAAGAAGTTGTAACATAGTTACAGGACAAGACTGACAAGTAACTATTTTACAAGTAATGTACATTGGGCTGTAACAAATTTCGTTATCAATTAGGAGGTAGAACAAAAGGGAGGACAGACAGCATTGCAAGGAGAGCCCAGCACCTTTGATTTGCATGTGATGAAGGTTGTCATAAGTGCTGATCAAAGTGAGGTCTCTTGCCTGGGTACTTTTAAAAAGGCAAACTCCTAGATCCTACTGATTCAGAAGCCATGGGAATTTCCTTCTTCTCTCTTTGTCTCTCTCTCTCTGTCTCTTTCTCTCTCTTTTAAACAAGTATCTTAACTGATTGTTAGGCACTTGAAAGTTTGGTTACCATTCATCCAAGGATTAAGAAACGGCATCTCACCAGGATCAAAGTAGACATACAGCTGGGCAAAAGCAAGCCTGAGCCTTGAAGTTTGACAAACGATCCCAATTCCTAGGCTTCTAGGACATCAATTGACCAGAGAGATAATAACAAACTGGCCCCGAGGGACATTTATTGAGTAAAGAGCATTGATCATCTTATGATCCAGCCTTGCCTGATACCAGCTCTGTAGGACACCCAGTGATCAAGGGACTCGGGGTTTAACAATAGCCACGTAACAATGGCCTAATCTCCTCTCAAAACTTATCCCCTTAATAACAGGAATTACAAGCAACAGCAACAGCCACACTGCCATCCACATTACTAGAGGCCAAATAAAACCCTGAAACATGAGCTATGAGGACAAAAAGAAAATGGAAGCTCGGTAAATGACTCAGTAAAACAGTACAAGGTCAAAACTAAGGGTCCGCAGAGGAAGAACTAAGTCAGGTCAATTCACTTATACGACTCCGCAAAGGCATCAAAATTGCAGGCACCAAGTATTATAAAAAATGGGAAAAGTTTGGATGGGTGATGCTAAAAAAATATGAGGGGACTAATAGCAAAATATTAGCAAAACAAACCTGTTTTTAAATGGCTACATTAACCAGGAAGCTTGACTCTCTCTCATGCACGCGTGCACACATGTAGTTCCTTCCTCCTGCCCTCTCAGCTCACAGGAACCACAAGCCATCTAGCCTCCTTTCAGGACCCCGCTGGATTCTAAGTAACTACCCTACCCACTTTTCCAGGAAACTACTGAAGGATGTGCTGACCAAATAGGGTATAAGGTAGGAAGACAAGGATTTTAGGAAATAAGAGATCCACACCGGAAGGAGGTGAAGGGAATTCCCTGGATGATGGCACAGGGAAGTCCCTGAACAACAGCTGTGCAGCAAGAATAGAGAACAAGCAGCCCAAAGGGGGGCAAGAGAGCAGAAGACTCTGGGAGGAATGTCTCCAGAGAGAGAGATCAAAACTTACAGTTATCTGATGGGTTTGAGGACACAATAAACTATATTGAAAGCCATGGTATACAGCTACAGAAATACATGGAACGATTTTGCCCTTGATTAAAAAAAAGAAAAATGAAGCAAATAAAAAATTAGGTAATTAATTTCAGGAAAAACAAAAAGCTATACAGTATAGGGAATGTAAATAGTGTATATTTGCTGGCTTGGAAGTGGATAGTCATCAAAGAAATGAAAACACTGAATATGAGTTCAATGAAAAAGTATGATTACACTTATACTGAAGGAATATGAGAGTGAAAATGCTCATCTACCATCGTAAGAATTAAATAGATTTGCCAAAATTAAAAACTAAGAGATAGAAGTATATGAATATTATTTAGAACTATAGGGGTAAATATCCAAAGACATAACCTCAGAGAGTTAAAAGTAGATGCTTCTGAGAAATGGGAGTTAGGAGTGTGTGTGCGTGAGGAATCTGCTGCCTTTTTCCTAAGACTTTAAACTTTTATTACAAACTTTCTTGAAGCAGAATACTGTAATATTATAGGTACAGGTTCTGGAGAAAAACTGTCAAAGGTCAAATTTTAATACTACTATTAAATAGCATTGTGACCTAGAGAAAGTTACTTATGACCCGTGTGCCTCAGTCTTAACATCAGTACAATGGGGATGGTGTGCCTCAGGAGGACTGAGAATGAAATGAGATAATACTTATAGAATACCTGGTACGATTTTGGCATTCAACACATCCTATCCATTATCATTTCACTTTTTAACTTACATTCATATACTACTTTGGTAAAAAAGAAAAAAAATTTAGAAGCAGGCAAGAAAAACAGATTTCTGACAAGGGAGTTTGGGGGAGGCTTCTATCCACGCCACCCTGGAGATTGCATACTGGTTCATGATGCCAGAAAAGGAGGCTAGCTGGGCCGGGGTTCCTGTGGGCTGACAGGGAGGGAAGAAGGAACTCCGTGTGTGTGTGTGTGTGTGTGTGTGTGTGTGAGAGAGAGAGAGAGAGAGAGAGAGAGAGAGAGAGAGAGAGAGAATGAAGCTTCCTGGTTAGTGTACCTGCTTAAAAACAGGTTTGTTTCACTAATATTTTGTCATTAGCCTTCCTCTCCAAAGTCTTCACAAGCGTGGAAACATTTCCCCTGCTAGAAAGTAGGAAGGAGAACAGTCTGGCAATTTCCAATGAATTAGCTCGGGCGCAGGCATAGTCCTGCTGTTTGCTTGGGGTGGGCGTGTGAGATTCACAGGCCGGGGACAGCGGGGTTTCATGCCGTGCTGTCTCTCCACTTGTCTAGCTGGGGAAAATGACAAGTGAAGATTGGAGATAGGCTGAGCTCAGGGTTGTTTTCCTGACTGCTGCTAAATCAAAACAGCTAATTGGTACCTTTTGCAGCTCACTCTAGGTGCAATTGGCTGAAAATCAACCATAATAGCTGATACAGCTGCAACTTGATTTTGTTTCTCCTAGAGAGGTCTGTCTGCAGGGCTCTTACTGGGAGCAATTCGTGTCTGCTGACTCACTCCGCTCTGAAGCTTTTCAGGCCAGCACCCCCCTCCCCAAAGGCTGTCCTCCTTGGGGACCCATTACCCTACAGGTGTTTGGGGTACAGCTTCCCTTACTCACTACCACCTGCAAGGAGATTCGTTGACGTTCACGACACTCCATGCTCACGACACACAAAGCTCTTCTCAGGACTGACCACTGGAACAGAGATAACTTCTCACTTTTTCCTGCCCGGGCTTGGAACTGTGGTCACTCCTCCCTCCCTCCCCACCTCAGCTCCTCAGCCTGGCTAGTCGCTCTTCACGCACTTACCCTTGACCTGCATGGATACATTCTTTTCTTAACTTTTCAGCATGTGTTGTTTAGGTGAAACACTTCCTATCTTGTCCCGTGTCTTGGGCTGTGAATGCCCCGGGGTAGAGGGCTCTCTCTGTTTGCAGTTACCTCGTTTCAGCGGGTTGGTACTTCTTACTTTTATAGCTGCTTTTGTACGTGGGGAGAAGTGAAAAATTCTGAAGCTCAAAGAGTGTTCAGGAGAGGAAGAGAAAAATCTCTGGCTTTGGGCTAAGAGAACAGGAAGACAAAGTTCAGGGAGCAAGTGGTATTTTACGCTTCTCCTCTTTGCAGCGTGCCGTTTGTATTGTGAAAATCTCGTTAAGTAAGGAGTCCAGCCAGAGCTGCCGAACTCCTTGGGCGGATGAGTCACATTTGGCTGCTTGCTGGCCATCAGTAAGTCCCTTGCGATGTGGTCCTTCGGTGTCCTCATTGAAACATTCCAGGAATACTAGCGAGTTGTCTAAGGGTGAGATCGGGTTGAGGGATGCTTCTGACAGCCTCCGGGAACTGACGACTTAAACCTCAGTAGTGTCATTTTCGGCTAGTGAGAGAGAGGGGAAAGAGGAGGGGATTAACTCCTCCCCTCTTGTTAGAGGGGAGTTGTTAGAAGTCGGGTGGCATTTACGGCTTCAGCCAGGGAAGCTGGGACATCATGCCAGAGGAAGGCTCAGGGACAATGATAAGTGAGGACAGTGAGGACTCCTCCTTTGTGCCACAGAAATCCAGAGGCAGGAGTTCCTAACACACTACCCCCATGTCAAAGCCAACAGCAAACACTCCCCTATAACTCCTCATCCCCGGGGCACCGGAAGCAGCCTTCTGCTCGCGGCCGTATTGGTTTTCTACTGCTGCTGCTGCTGCAATGACAATGACACAAGTTAGTTAACTCACAGTTCCGGAGGTCAGAAGTCCCAAACAAGGGCTACATCAAGGTAGAGCTGCATTGCTTCAGGAAGCCCTGGGGGAGAACCCATTCCCTTGCCTTTTCCTATGATAGAGACGTCCTGCCTCTTTGGTTTGTGACCCCTCCTGCCTCCTTCTCCAACCCTGCTTTGCCCTGTCTCGTCTCTGAGTGTGGTTCTCCTGAACTCCCTTCCTCTTCTGAGGACCCTTGCTCCTTGGCCCCAAATCATCCACGATCACCTTCCCAATTCAGGATCCTTAAAGTAATCCCATTCATAAAGTCCCTTTTACCAAAGATGGTAAATGAGTTCAGAGGTCCTGGGAATGAGGGAGTGGACCTCTCTGGTATCTCACCACACTCCACAGTGAAGCTCATTCCCTTTGTTAACTACTTCATGTATATATACAAATATGTGCATATATATGCAAAGCCATGACCCTCTGCATATATAAAATAAACATGTCAAACATGGTATTTAATTCACAGATTAATAAAGGAACTTGTCCCATGGCACAACTGTTGCAAAGATGAATTAAAAACCCACACACATACAGAGGTCCTCAGGAATCCTGAACTCAATTTATGTATGGCTAGAAAACTGTCAATATGGACAATAGTTGAGTTCATCTCTACATAATTTACATTTCCCTGGAAGCAACGGTTTGCATAACTCTCCGTATTCTACAGTTGACAGAGCTGCGCCTGAGACTTGGAACATGTGTGGTGTGGCGTCAGCCCCTGCTGCTGTCAGCCAGCACCGGAGGATTTCCAGAGTCTCCCCTGCCCTTCCAAAGCACTTGCGTTCTTCCTACCCTCACATCGCTCGCTAAGCTAGCCACATCCGGGCAGGCATTTCGATGACCAAGTGCTTAAACGCATACACTCCTAAGTGAGTGTAAAACAAACAGGAATCCAAGCACTGTAAACTGAAGGCAGGAAAGCTGGGCATGTAGGCAGTGGTTTTCACCCTGGTTAGAACAACCTGAGGAGATTTAAAAATATATATATTTATTTATTTATTTATTTATTTGATAGAGAGAGGGAGACATGGAGTAGGAGAGAGAACATAAGCAGGGGGAGGGGGAGGGAGAGGCAGGCTTCCTGCTGAGCTGGGAGTGCAACTTGAGGCTTGATTCTAGGACCCTGGGATCCTGACCTGAGCCAAAGCTTAATGACTGAGCCACCCAGGTGCCCTGAGGGGATTTTTTTTTTTAAGTACCAATGCTGGGATACAATATTTCACCAACCAAATGAGCATTTCTGTGGGTGGGCTCAAGCACTGATAGTCTAGATGTCCCCCCAGATGATTTTCCTGTGAATTCTTACGTGAATCACTCATGTGGAGTTTTGCTAATCAAAGTGTGGTCTAGACGCCAGGGCATAAGCAATACCTAGAGTCTCCACAGATGTCTCAGCCTTCACCTAGACTTCCTGAATCAAATCCTAAGGATTAACACAGTCCTAAGTATTTTGTATGTAGTTTAAAGCTTCAGCAGCACTGGCGTGGACCAGTGGTTCTCAAACTTTGGTCAAGCATGAGAGTCACCTAGACGGCTTGTTACAATATTGATTGCTGGGTCCCGTCCCCAGAATTGCTCATTTGATTAGTCTCAGTGGGGTTCAGGAATTTGATTCTCTTACGAGTTTCTGGGCAAACACATTGAGAACCACTTCTGTAGGGTATCAGAGCATGAAAGCGTCATGAGGAAGCAGCACTTCTTTCAAGCAAACCACACCATCTTCCTGGTTTATCTATTCCACTGAGTTGGTTGGTCTTCCGAGCAAATAAATGGATTCACATACGCCCAAACTCTTCAGGATGACCCTAAAAATAGTTGCAAAGCCCAGCAGGGAGATTGTCCTGGGAGCAGCAATGTGCAGAATGAGTCTTGGGCAGAATCTACTCACCTTCCCCTGTGAAGTCTCTCAACATCCCTTATTCTTTAGAAGGCTTTCTTGGAAGTAGAAATTTCTTCTTTCTCCTGAAAGTCCACTTAGATATGCAGTTACTTTAGCATTTTAAGAAGTTCCTTCCTTCCTCACTTCCCCCCTTCCTCCTTACTAGCTTTCCTCCCTCCCACCCCTCTTCTCTCCGTCTGCCCCACCTCTCTCTCTCTCTCTCTCTCCTCTCTTCTACTTTTCATGCCTATCAAACAGTCCTAGTTAAATCAGGATGGCTTGCAATTCACTGGCACCCGTTGTCCCGAGGCAATTTCTTTGAATGATTCCCTGCTCCAAACCTCCTCCCTGGGATGACAGCAGCCCGAGTCCTATTAACTTCATTCTATGGATGTGGCATCTAAGGCTAAGTTACCGGCCCAGAGTTACTTAGCAAGTTTGGTGCTAAGACCTGGTCACTACCCACAGATGCCCCTAGGGCTTTCCAACCAATAAGCCATCCATTCAGGCTGGCTTGCTCTAGCTGTCTTCCTGGGAGGAAATGCTAGTGAGGTAAGGGGAAGTGGATAAGCCTGGAGCGTGACTGGCAGAAGTGGGCAGGGAGGAATGGGTTTGTGCATTCTTCCAGGCCGGCGCCCGCAGCTGCACCTGGGGGCTCTTCGGCAGCCCTGTGGACCAGGGAGTGGTGAAGGCTAAGGCAGAGGGAAAGTGAGTGGGGAAATCCAGTGGTCGGAGAGCCTGAGGGTAGGCCCAGCCTTGTACCTGCTTTACAGAAAGCCTGCTAATAGGTGGGTGGCCCAAGGATTTCACAATCCGTCTTAAGTGTTTCCTTCATGTTTTCCTTGTTCCTCACAGATCTTACCTAAGGCCACCTTCTCAGGATTGTTAGGAGAATAAAGGCTTCTTTCCCCTGCACAGTTGAGTTAAATATAACACACTAGCCTATTTTTCCTTTTCTTCTCCCCTTCTGGTTCATTTTGTCTACCTTCCTTCTCCCATCTGCCGCCTACATCCTCAGATCCTCCCTTTAACAATGGCCTCTATCCTCCCTTGGCCTGATCTAGCCCTCTTGTAATGTTGCATGACCACGACAACTTTCGATAAATGCTCTACTTCTGAGTTGTGGAACCTCATAAAACTCTTCCTCCTTGGAGAGTCTTTGCTACTCCACAGAGATGTATTCTCTCCGTGATAGTTTCTTATCAATGTCTGACATTCCCTGGGCATTCTCTGCATGCCAGCCACTGAGCTAAGTATCATACACAGTGTTTTCTTTGCTTCCATTTAATTCTCCTAACACTGTATGGGATAGGTATTATTGCACCCATTTTACAGATGAAGAAATCAGAGAGGTCACAGAGAGGTTAAGTGAGAGTTTTTAGTAAATGTGTTATGTTCCAGAATGCTATAGCTGATTCCCACTTGGGAGGTCCTGAGGGTAAGTTACTCCCAAACCCTCCTGTGGTCAACCTCGAAACGATGAGCTTCAAGTAGAGGGATGACAGAAGAGAAACCATTTTGAGTTATCTGTTGGCAGGGCGAATAGGTGATGGGTAAGGCGATACCACGTGCGGGGAAGGAGCACAAGACACAGTGTTCAAGGCCTATTGACAACCCCAGGTGCTTCTCTTTATCCTTTAGTATTGGTCACTTGATCTGTAAAATTCAATGGTTGAGCTATATTATTTCCAAGAATGTGCCTAACTATGAGAGGCAATAATTATAAAAGCTTTGGAAAAGCAGAAGTCCTATTTGACCTTAGACATCTGCTCCCCTTTTGTGCTTGTAAACATGGAGCCAAGCCTTCCTGTGGACTAGTGGACCAGTGGGGGTTATGACCTCAAGTAGCTCAGAGGCTGTGGCTGATCCGTCCCTGCCATGAGGGGAGGACTCAACAGCAGAAAGCAAAAAATGGCTAAAATGGTTTGCTAACACCCTGCTCGATAAAATCCTGACTTTTTTTGTCCTGCACACAGGGATGCTTAAGGCTCTTATCTCTGTGCTCTTTCTCTCCTTGCTGTGATCCAAGCTGGGAAAACATGCCCTACATCCAAAACCTTGAGAGCTGCCTTCTAACCAGGGATTTATAAAGTGTGAGCCTGATCTAGTGGCCAAGTGCTATTTCCTATCTCCTGGCACCAGGGATCTCTAGAAATGGAGATAGTGGAAGAAAGAAGCTATGATGGGAGTAGATGGAAAGAGAAGTAATAGAAAAGATGGGCCTTTCTTTTCTACGCAAAACTTTACTCCAAGTAACTGAGAAGGTCTTGAACCACGGGAGAGTGACATATGCTAACGGGAACCCTGAACTAAGTCTAAGCACTCTGAGTCATCATGTTTCCATCATTCGTTCAGAACCCTCTTTGGATAAAAACAAAGATGGCCAGAGGCAGAATGAGGCTAAAGAAGGAGAAGGAAAAGATATTTAGTTTGGTGATAGCATGTGTAATTTCATCACTCATCTCTCTGAGCCTGTGCACGCTCATTTGTGAAGTATAGATTGTGAGACCTGTTCTTCCTGCCTCGTGTAAGGTCGTTATAAAGGATGAAAGGATGAATATTAAACACTGAGAGAATGAGAATGGTAGTGTCTTGGGATTAGTGGCTTCCCCAAACAATAAACATCTACTGTAGTAGGTCAGGAATTTAAGGGAAGGTAAGCTGAGTGGCTCAGGTTTGAGAATTCTCATGAAGTCTCAGTCAACATGGCTGCCAGGGCTGCATCATCTGAAGGTTTGACTGGGACTTCATGATCTGCTGCTTAAATAACATTCTCACATGGCTATCAAGTTGATGTGGCCCTTCCTTCCTTCCTTCCTTCCTTCCTTCCTTCCTTCCTTCCTTCCTTCCTTCCTTCCTTCTTTCCTTCCTTCCTCTCTGTCTTCTTCCTTCCTTCCTCTCCTTCCTTCCTCTCCCTCCCTCCCTTCCTTCCTTCCTTCACAGGAGTCCTTAGTTCTTGACCATATAGCCCTCTCAGTACGGTTGCTTGAGTGTTCCCATGACATCCAGCAGAGTTCCCTCATGCACACCTCTCCTTGGTTACCTGGGTCAGCCCTATTCAGTGTGGAAGGGACCACAGAGGACCATGCATATTGGGGGGCAAGAATCAGTGAAACTGTCTTGGGGACTGTTTTGTAAGCTGGTTATTGCCATTGTCATCAGCCTTATTGTTTTAACTGAGAATGTTTCTGTAAGTTGGAACCACTTCCAGCTTACGTGATGATTTTGGCTAACAGTCAGGCTTTCTCTCAGCCCAGCATCTCTTTCTGTTCTCTGAACTTATGAATCCAAATTTTTTTAAAGGCCATTTGGAAAGCAGGGGTGAGTAGGGAGTTAATGCAGATGATAAGAAAGAAAAGGCAAGGAAGTGTCATGCATACTTAAAAAGAGCAATGAGTAAGGGTTGGGTAAGCGGCTCAGAAAAGCTTTGTGAATGCTAAGGCCATATTGTCTCTGTCAGCCTTCATTGGCCTGTCTTCAGACAGAAGCAGTAACTGACTCAGCTTTAACCAATAGTTTCAAATTTCCACCCTAGTAGACCTGTTATCAGTTTTCCCAACAAAAAGCAAATAAATGCAAGTTAGACTTCCTGTGCTGTGTCGTGTTCAGACTGTATGAGAAATTAGCCATCCTGGAAATGGTTGGCCAAAATGGCCAAATTGGAAAGTGGTAGGCACAGCAACCTCCCTTCTGCTCTGAGCAGTGCATTTTTTTTTCTATGATAGTGAAATAGAATGAAATCTTGACAGAATTTCTCAGGTTTTCTTTCACTTTTTGTGTCTCAGTCAAAATTTTAAAAAATAAAATGTCAACATTTCTTCTATGCATAGGCATGTTTTTTATACTTAATAAAATCAATTTTTCAGGTGTTTATACAATACCAACGATGTGCCCCAGGACTTTGTGAGAGTGGGGAGGGCATAGTGAAGAGAGAATTGAAACCACTCTGTTTTATGTGGGGATGTCAGAGGATTAAAGAAAAGAGCTGAGAGGGACTATAGTGCCACAATGGCAGACGCCACTGACCGGCTGACAGAGAAGCTGTTCCAGTACCTTCTCCTTGCTTACCTACAGTTATAGATGCATAAGTGAGGTACTTGCTTTCCTGGCCTCACTGGTAGTTAGGGGTGGCCACATAAACCAGTCCTGGCCAAGGAGGTATAAAGTCTGCTGGAAGCATTCGGAAAAGTTTCTTTTTCCTTATAAAAGGAACAGGTATAAGAAGAGGGCTTATTCCTTCCTCTCCTTCCTGCCTTGACTGGGAATATGATGGCAGAAACAGGGCAGTTATCTTGTGCCCCTGAAGCAGGAAAGACGAGGCCCAAAAGTATCTCTGCAAAGTGAAGCATGAAAGGACCTCAGTGTTCGATGGCATTGTTGTACTGCTAACCACCAGCCTCTAGATTTCGAGTAATATTTATTGAAGCCACTTTCAGATGGCTTTTCTCTTATTTGAAGATTATTCCGGACATGGAAGGTAGACCTTAAGACCAAAGGAGAGTGTTAGGATGTACATATACTGAAATATCAGTGAGAAATGATTTCATAGGTAGTGGAGAGGCAAGGGAGGCCTGGTTAGAGGAGTCAGAGTCAATGGGGAGTGCTTGGATAGACCGATAGGTAGCACACGTGTGAAGAATGGCATTCTAGAGTGGATGCAATGAGAATCTGTTTATTGTTGTCACCAAATCTGTACCTTTAAAGACAAGGTTGTTATGGGCCCCTGTTCCCTAAGATGTGACACATGAGTAAAGACATTTTATATAATTGGGGATCATATAGGCTTCTGTGTCTGAACAAAGTCTCTGGCATTAGAGAGGTCTGGGTTTGGGTACCAGGTCTATCTATCACAAACTAGCTACATGATTTTTGAACACTCTGTATAACCTTATTAAATCTTCAGCTTCTTCACTTGTAAACTCAGGGCAAAAAAAAAAAAATGAATGGGATAACACATATAAGGCCCATAGAGCTCAGTACAAGGCATTCAATAAAGTGAGTGGTAATTATTATCGCCATGACTGTGATCAGATATTAATTATGTTGTCTGTCTTTACATGTTAGCATAGGGATGCTTTCTTAACCCTCTAGAACCCAAATATTCAATCTATCAAATAGGAATATCATCTCCTAAAGGTGTATTAAATATTAATGAAAGTCCCTGTGAAATTGTTTTTTTTTTTTTTTAAGATTTTATTTATTTGACAGAGAAAGAGATCACAAGTAGGCAGAGAGGCAGGAATAGAGAGAGGGGGAAGCAAGCTCCCCATTGAGCAGAGAGCCCGAAGCAGGGCTTGATCCCAGGACCCTGAGATCATGACCTGAGCCAAAGGCAGAGGCTTTAACCCACTAAGCCACCCAGGCGCCCCAAAATTGTTTTACTTTGAAGCAGATTTGCCTATAAAGAACATAATGCACTTTTATTTTATTTTATTTTTTGATATATATTAATTTGAAGCCCTTTAAGTAGACCTCTGAGCCAAAAATCACTATATGATTTTTCTTCCCTAGCAGAAGATAAAAGAATTAGGCAAGAAGACAAAGATTAAAACTAAACAATGACCTTTAGATTCGATGTAGGTTTCAGGGTTGCTATAGTCTGGAGTAAACTGTCTTAGATTTTAACAGTTTCTAAAGAAGTTTGGACCTCCAGGCATGCTCTGGAAAATTCAGGGTCATGAAGCAGTCTCTTATACTAGGATTTTCTTGTACCATACATGGTCTTCACCATTAACAAAATATGAAAGATATATAAGCAGCTTGAGAGTAGGACAATGTCAAGGCGAAACCTGGAAGCTGCCATCTGAATATGCTTTTGAATTCCTGAAAACTCTCCTGTGGCTATCCAGATGGTGGTTCCTCACGAGATTGAACCCTCTGAGGATTAACATGAGTAAGCACCTACACACGTACTTTCTCTCACCTCCACACATTTCTTCCTGCTTCAAACTGCATGCCTTCCAGAATGTTCCTCTTCTTGATTCACAGTATCTCTTACATGCCTTTATGGCACTCCCAATCAAAATGTGCTACTTTTGCTCTCCCTTGGATATTTGCTTTTACCATCTCAAAATTCCACAGGTATTCCAGGCTCACTGAGGAAAAATAAATAGATTAAAAAAGACAGGAGACACAACACCAAAGACAGGACCTCTCAAAGAATTGATAAATTAGACTTCATTAAAATTAAAATAAAAAGATAAGCCACGGACTGATAGAAAATATTTGCAAAAGATATATTTGATGAAAGGTTATTATCCAAAATATACAAAGAACTCTTAAAACCCAACAGTAAGAAAACAACCCAACTAAGAATTAAGCCAGAAACCTTATGGACATCTCACTAAAAGAGATGTACAGATGGCAAATAAGCACGAGAAAAGATGTTCCACATCATAAGTCATCTGGGAAACGCAAATTGCGACAACAATGAGATGCCAGGATGTATCTATTAGGAAGGTTCTTTCCTACTAATGGGTCTGCTAGAGCTGACCCAAAAATCAACTGGCTGTATTTTCAGTTATTTTGCAAGCTGGTTGTTATACACAGCTACTATTTAAAATTAAATGATACCAACTTAAAATCAAATAA
>CM052809.1:45314614-45329894 GCA_028533885.1 Nasua narica | reverse complement strand
AAGCAGGCTCTCCGCTGAGGAGAGAGCCCGATGCGGGGCTCGATCCCAGGACCCTGAGATCATGACCTGAGCCGAAGGCAGAGGCATTAACGCACTGAGCCACCCAGGCGACCCTGTATATTATCATATGTATTCTTGAGGGTATCTTTTGTATAATGTATCTGAATGGGTGCTACTCTGGTGTCTTCCCTACTCCACGGTTACCGACATGCAGAAGAGCTGAGGATTGAACACTTTCCATCATACCCCTGCTGGCCCTCCCTTAGCTCTAGTCTCAGTTTCTCTGAACTGGGGGGAGATGGGGAATCTGTTACAGAGTTCTGCTGAGGTTTGATAGCCACTTAATTTCCAGAGACACCTTTCCTTCTAATGCCTTTAATCTCAGGCTGCTCAGAACCTCCTTCTATCCTATCTTGTCCTCAGAAATTTTTGCAAGGACTTCTCAAAAGTTCTATGTATTGATAGTGATTCTTCTTCCCTTGCCCGCCTCCACAAGAAAAGGCCAGAATACTTGGCCTTCCAAAGATTCATGGGGGTTATGTAGCTAAAATTCATCCTCGACATCTATCTTTGACAGGTGAAGTTAAAAAAAAAAACAACAAAGTGACATCAGAAATGAACTGGAACTAGGAAATCCCATGGAAGAATGATGAACAGAATGTAATGGCACATGAAGGTGGGGTCCAAACCAGACTGAGCTGATGTCTAGATAAGAGAATGCAGGATCTGGTTGCCCGTAGCTTTGAGATTTGGCCTTGCCAGAGAGGTCCCAAGGACCTCTTGAAAAGTTACATTAACTTTTATTACCCACATGCCAAAAGTAAGGTTGAGTGGCAAAACAGATTTACCACTAAGATTCTGGCCTGGAACGGTCAGGCTTATGAGCTGTGGTCTGCAATTTTGTTGGCTTTCCTCTCGAAGAACTTGCAGATCAGCTTTTTCAGGCAAGTTGAAGTGAGTGCTCCTCAAGGAGTGCTAGGATATGGACAAGTACCATGAGCAGGGTTTTGGAGCCAAGCCACAGAACCTCCTTTCTAGATCAGTACTCGGCTTCTGCCGCAGTTTGAGAAAGCACTATATGGAATGGTCTGAGACATTTTAAAATCACGAGCATTGTGTAAGAGCTACTGTCATTTACAAAGACTCCTTAGGCAGATTCCTCTCACGTATCTGGCAAAGGAAATGCTTAACTCACAATGAACTACAAGTTCCTCCTTTCGCAGCATTAAGACTATGAAACCAAAGTGTAGTGCTTTTTAATATCTATCTATCTATCTATCTATCTATCTATCTATCTATCTATCTATCTATCTATCTATTTTTGCCTAACTGATAGGAAGCTCTGTTTTCCTTTAAATTATGGGAACTTTTCTTAGAAAGGATTTGTTTATGTTTTGCATAACTTCTCCCTTCCCCTCCTCCTTTACTACTTGTTTTGTGTCTATTTTATGTTGGTCTTTTTAAAAATTTCGTTATACTTAGGTTTAATAAAATGTTACACAATATTTTTTCAGAATAATTACATAATAGAACAGTCAATGAATCTGTGATTTTGGATTGTGTTGGATTGTGAGTGATCCAACGCTGTGTACCTAAAATCCGATAAAAGTTAAACAGTAACATATTTTTTGGAAGTCAGTGAAGGTGAAATAAATACTGAAGAAGTTAACTAAATACCTTTTGAATCTTCTACCCTATGTCCAGCCCTGTGTTAGGAATGACCGTAAATCAAAAGTTGTAGATAGTTTATTGAGAATCTTACTGGATGGTGAAGACGGACCAAGAGCTATAATCATTAGCTTCCGTTTATTCGATGCCAGCCATGTTTCAGATACACTTTAAACATTATCTCATGATCTTATTTAATTCCACCCCCCACCTCCCCACCCCTCACTGCCGGATTCTAATTCCATAGGTAGAGTCCCCTATTAAATCTTTACCCAGGTGAATCTAACCTGAAGGCACATTTGAGAGTTTCTAATCCAGAATAAAAGAACAGGTGTAAATGCATGCAGTTCACATCGGATGCCAAGCAGGGGCAAGTGAGGCCCTCACAATCTGTCCATGCATGGTAGACAGCAGCCTGCCTGGAGGGAGGGTATGAGGTCAGTTGATGGAACCACAGATGGGGACATTCCATTTTGGAGGAGAACTTGTAACGAAGATAATGCCTATGACGGTACTTAAAGAAAAAACAAAACCACTTCACTTGAAAAGTGATTGTGTTAAGAGACACAAAAGCTTTGCTCTAAAGATACTAGTTCTCAGGAAGGCAGGGGAGGAGTGTTGTGGGCTAAATGTTTCTTTTCCCTCCAATTCAAATGCTAAAACCCCAGCCCCCAGTGCGATGTTTGGAGATGGGGGCTTTGGGAGGTAATGAGGGTCAGATGAAGTAAGGAGACACTCAGGTGTTCCTTATACAAAGAGACGCCTGAGGGTCCGTTCCCTACAACCACGCACACACGCACGCACCCATACGTAAGCACGCACGCCGAGGCAAACACGAGGTCACGTGAGCTCCTAAAAGCGGCTGCCTACAAGCCAAGAGGCGGCTTCGGGAGAAGCTGCTTTGGCAACACATTAATCTTGGATTTCCCAGCCTCTGGAATGGTAAGAAATCCGTCTCTTTTTTTTTTCTTACCTACAAGCTAGCCGGTTTAGGGTGTTTTGTGATGGCAGCCAGAACTAAGATAAGAAGCGACCAAGAGTAGAGCCCATTTTTCTAAACTAGGTAACATTTTAAGGTATCTCCTCCCAGAACCTTTGCCCATCTCCTCTCTCTGGCCTCTCTAAACTGACTCTTCCTTCCCCCTCTCGACTCTATCTCTTATCATGATGGAGTTTGCCTTCACCGCCGACGGAGAACTTTGAAGGCAGCTGCCTGTCTTCTTTATGCCTGGGCTTCCAGAGGGAAGCACAATCTCCTGCACGTAATAGGTACCCCATAAAGTTTGTCAAATGAATCATTAAGCTATCATTAGACCTCTCAGCCTCACCAGTCCAAGGAAACAGATCACCCCCATTGTCAGCAAACCTATTTAAAGCCTCAGACCATGTGTTATGGGGCCTCTTGTAAGCTGACAGTAAATAGGAAGTGAAGTGACCAGCACGTTTTCTCCATTGTGATGAAGACCCCTATTTTGTGGTTTGGAAAGGCATGGACTATAAATCATTGAAATCTGAAATAAGTTCATAAATGAATTGATTCCAGTAGGTTAGTCATGGAATGTATGGTATATTTTGCAGTCAAAATCCTAATTCTAATAAGCAGTTTGGTGATGAATGGAATGGTCTGTAACTTGGTTCCTGAGGTGATGAGTGGAGGTAGCTGGAGGTTGACTGTTCTGCTCTGTACTATGGGCCAAATGTTTACATGTGTCAAGCCAGGTGCAACTTCAGAATTTTTTATTTAACAGTGAGCTAAGCTTGAGGTCATGCTTCAGACGGTTGTGATTGAGTGCTTCAGAAAGCAGAGAATTGCTAAATTTCCTTCTGGAAAGCAAATGCAGATAAACATGTTGGTGATGACTCATTCCCTGCCCCTCCCCCCCCAGGCATCTTAGCACTTTTCTGTTGAGCTGATTTATGACATCACTATCAAGCTGGAGATAATAGAGTGCTGTCAGTTTTTATCTTAAGTGTAAATGGTTAACAATCGATTGTATCTGTTTACACTTAAGATACCCCAACAGGATTCTTGTTTTGTTTTATTGGGATATAATTGACATACGGCACTGCATAAATCTAATGTATACAGCATAATGTTTTGACTTGTTTATTATGAAATGATTGCCACAGTCAGTTAACAAGCGTCATCTCCCCAAAATAGAAAAAAAAATTATTTTTCCTTGTGATTTACTCTTTGGATTTATTCTTAGGGTTTACCCTTTTAGCAACTTTGAAATATACCATAAGGTCTTAACTCAAGCCATCATGTTGTACATTAAATTCCTAGTACTTGTTTGTCTTATGGAAGTTTGTAACGTTTGACCACCTCCTCCCATTATCCCTCCCCTTCTATAATGACTTCCAACAGGTGTGAGGTGATTCTGTGGTTGTGATTTGCGTTTCCCTAATGACTAGAGATGTTGAACATTTTTGCATGTACCTGTTAGCCATTCATATATCTCTTTTGGAAAAAATGTCTATTTAGGTCTTTTGCATATTTTCTATTAGATTATTGTCACTGTTATTTTGCTAATGAGTTGTGTGCGTTCTTTATATATTTGGATATTAATTGCTTATCACATAAATAGTTTGTAAATATTATTTCCCATTTTGTACCTAATTTGCTCATTGATTGACTTTGTTTTGCTCTGCATAAGCTTTTTAGTATGATGTAGTTCACTTGTTGACTTTTGACTTTGTTGCTCATGCGTAAGGTATCATATGCAAAAATCATGGCCAAGCTCACATCAAGGAGTTTTTTTCCCCCATTTTCTTCTAGGATTATGGTGGTTTAAATGGATTAAATGGGTTTAATATTAATGGATTTAAATGGATTAAAAATTTAATTTGTCTTAATTTTTTGAGTGTTGCAAGATAGGGGTCCAGCTTCATTCTTTTACATGTGAATAGCCAGTTTTCCCAACACCATTTATTAAAGAGACTGTTCTTTCAGCATTGAATGTCCTTGGCTCTCTTGGGATTATTTCTGGGGTTTCAGTTCTGTCCTATTGATTTACTTGGTTTTGTGCCGGTACCATACTATTTTGATTACTATAGCTTTATAGCATAATTTGAAATTAGGAAGGGCAACACCTCCTACTTTGTCCTTCTTTTTCAGGAGTGCTTTGACTATTCCAGGTCTTTTGTGGTTTCATGTAAATTTTAGGATTGTTTTTGTTCTTCCTATTCCTGTGAAAATACCTTTGGAATCTTGAGGAGAATTGCATTAAATGTATATATGGCTTTTTGTGGCATTAATTCTTCCAGTCCATGAGCACTGATGCCTTTGCATTAATTTTTGTTGTCTTTGATTTCATTCATCAGTGACCTGTAGTTTTCAGAACAGAGATTATTCACTTCCTTGGTTAAGTTTATTCCTAAGTATTTTGTTGTTTTTGATACCATTATAAATAGAATTGGTTTCTTCAATTATTTGAAAGACCATTTGTTGTCTGTATATAGAGAAGCTAATGATTTTTGTGTGTTAATCATATCCTACAATTTTGTTGAATTCATGGAATGGATACAACAGTTTTCTTTGGTGGAGTCTTTAGGAGTTTCTACATGTAAAATCATATCATCTGCAAATATAGACAATTGTACTTCTTTTCCAATTTGAATGCTTTTTTATTTTTTACCTGATTTCTCTGACAAGGACTTCTAGTACTATATTTACCAGAAGTGATGAGCCTGAGCATCCTTGTTTTGTTCCTAATCTTAGAGGAAAAGCTTTCAACATTTCATTTTTGAGTATTCTGTTAGCAGTGGGTGTATCATTTATGGTCTTTATTTATGTTGAAGGCTGTTCTTCTATACCTGCTTTGTTAAAAATTGTTGATGATGAATGGATGTTGAATTTGGTCCAGTGCTTTTTCTGTGTCTGTTGAGATGAGAAGATTTTTGTTTTCATTCTATTAATATGTATTTCACTTTGATGGGTGTGTATGTTGGACTATCCTTGTGTCTTAGTTATAAATCCTGCATGATCATTGTGAATGATCCTTTTAATTGCTGCTGAATTTGGTTTACTAGGGTTTTTGTTTTTGTTTATTTTTTGAGTATTTTTGTGTCTGTATTTGTCTGGGTTATTGAGCTGTAGTTTCTTTCCTGTTAGTGCACTTTCTAGCTGTGATACGAGGTGGCTTTATACAATGACTTTGGGAACATTCCTTCCTCTTATGTTTTTTGGGAGAGTTTGAGGATTGGTGTTAATTCTTTAAAGATTTGTAATATTTACTAGTGGAATCATCTGAACCTGGGCTTTTCTTTATTGGGAGATACTGCCTCAATCTTGTTAGTAATTTGGTTTATGCAGACTTCCTATTTCTTCCTGATTCAATCTAGGTTGTTTGTATGTTTCTAAGAATTTTGCCATTTCTTCTAAGTTGTCCGGTTGGTTGGCATGTACTTGATAATAGGAGCCTCTTAGGATCTTTTGTAGTTCTGTGGTATCAGTTGTAATGGCCCCTTTTTATTTATAATTTTGTTGATTGGGGTCTTTTTTTTTTCTTGGTTAGTGTAGCTAAAGGTTTGTCAATTTGGTTTATCTGTTGAAGGAACCAATTATTAATTGGGTTAATCTTTCCTATTGTTTTCCTGATCTCTATTTTATTCATTTCTCCTCTCATCTTTTTAATATTTTTCCTTTCTCTAACTTTGGACTCATTTTTTTTTTCTTTTTTTGTTTGTTTTGTTTGTTTTTGCTCCTTAGGGCATAGTTACTTTGTTTATTGGGCATCTTCTTCTAAATTTACGGTTCTTTTGCTAGGACTTCATTTTTAAACTGCTTTTGCTGGATCCTGTTAGTTTTAGTATGTTAGGTTTCCGTTTTCTTTTCTTTACCTCTTTGGTTAGGTTTATTACCAGGTATCTTATGGTTCTTGGTGCTACAGTAAATGGAATCGATTCTCTAATTTCCCTTTCCATATTTTCATTGTTAGTGTATAGGAAAGCAATTGATTTTTGTGCATTGATTTTGTATTACACATTACTGAATTGCTGTATGAGTTCTAGTTTGGGGGTGGAGTCTTTTGGGTTTTCCATATAAAGTATCATGTCATCTGTGGAGAGAGAGGTTGACCTCTTCACTGCCAATTTAAATACCTTTTATTTCTTTTTGTTGTCTGATTGCTGTCGCTAGGACTTCTAGTACTATGTTGAACAAGAGTGGCGAGAGTGGGCATCCTTGACGTTCCTGATCTCAAAGGGAAGGCTGTCAGCTTTTCCCCATTGAGAATGATATTTGCTATGGGATTTTCATAGATTTGATGATGTTGAGGAATGTTCCTTCTATCCCTATACACTGAAGAGTTTTAATCAGGAACGGATGCTGAATTTTGTCAAATGCTTTTTCTGCATCAATTGAGAGGACCATGTGGTTCTTCCCTCTTCTCTTGTTGATTTGTTCTATCACATGGATTGATTTGCGAATGTTGAACCACCCTTGCATCCCAGGGATAAATCCCACCTGGTCATGATGAATAATCTTTTGAATGTGCTGTTGGATCCTATTAGCTAGGATCTTGTTGAGAATCTTGGCATCCATATTCATCAGGGATATCGGTCTGAAATTCTCCTTTTTGATGGGGTCTTTGCCAGGTTTGGGGATCAGGGTAATGCCAGCTTCATAGAAAGAGTCTGGAAGTTTTCCTTCTGTTTTTATTTTTTGAAACAGTTTCAGGAGAGTAGGTATTATTTCTTCCTTAAATGTTTGGTAGAATTCCCCAGGGAATCCGTCAGGTCCTGGACTCTTGTTTTTTGGGAGGTTTTTGATCTCTGCTTCAATCTCATTACTAGATATTGGTCTATTCAGGTTGTCAATTTCTTCCTGTTTCAGTCTTGGAAGAGTATGGGTTTCCAGGAATGCATCCATTTCTTCTAGGTTGTTTAGCTTATCGGCATATAGCTGTTGATAATTTCTGATGATTGTTTCTATTTCCTTTGGATTAGTCGTGATCTCTCCCCTTTCATTCATAATTTTGTTAATTAGGGTCATCTCTTTTCTTTGGATTAGTTTGGCCAGTGGCTTATCGATCTTATTGATTGTTTCAAAAAACCAACTTCTGGATTCATTGATGAGTTCTACTGTTTCTTTAGTTTCTAACTCATTTATCTCTGCTCTAATCTTGATTATTTCCCTTCTCATGTGTGGGGTTGGCTTGATTTGTTGTTGATTTTCCAGTTCTTTAAGATGTAAAAAGAGATGGTGTATTTGGGATTTTTCAATTTTTTTGAGTGAGGCTTGGATGGCTATGTATTAGGACCACCTTTGCTGTATCCCATAGGTTTTGGATCAGTGTGTCTTCATTCTCATTGGTCTCCATGAATTGTTTAAGTTCATCTTTGATCCCAGCATTCTTGAGCAGGTTGGTCTTTAGCCTCCAAGTGTTTGAATTCCTTCCCAACTTTTTCTTGTGGTTGAGTTCCAGTTTTAAAGCATTGTGGTCTGAGAAAATGCAGGGAATCATCTCAATCTTTTGGTATCGGTTGAGACCTGATTTGTGGCCCAGTATGTGGTCTATTCTGGAGAAAGTTCCATGTGCGCTCGAGAAAAATGAGTATTCTGTTGTTTTAGGGTAGAATGTTCTGTATATGTTTATGAAGTCCATGTGGTCCAATGTGTCATTCAAAGCTCTTGTTTATTGATTTTCTGTTTAGATGATCTGTCAGTTACTGAGAGTGGCGTGTTAAGATCCACTATTAATGTATTCATAGCAGTATGACTCTTCATTTTGGTTAACAGTTGGCTTATGTAGTTGGCTGCTCCTATATTGGAGGCATAAATGTTTACAATTGTTAGATCTTCTTGGAGGATAGACCCTTTAAGAATGATATAGTGTCAGGCACCTGGGTGGCTCAGTTGGTTGAGCAACTGCCTTCGGCTCAGGTCATGATCCTTGAGTTCCAGGATCAAGTCCCACATCGGGCTCCCAGCTCCACAGGGAGTCTGCTTCTTCCTCTAACCTTCTCTCCTCTCATGCTCTCTTTCACTTTCTCTGTCTCTCAAATAAATAAATAAAATCTTTAAAAAAGAAAGAATAAAGAATGATGTAGTGTCCTTCTGTATCTCTGACTACAGTCTTTAGCTTAAAATCTAATTTATGTGATATGGGATTTGCTACCCCAGCTGTCTTTTGAGGTCCGTTGGCATGAAAGATGGCTCCATCCTTTCACTTTCAGTCTGGATGTATCTTTTGGTTCCAAATGTGTCTCTTATAGACAGCATATGGATGGGTCCTGTCGTTTTATCCATTCTGCAACCCTGTGTCGTTTTATGGGAGCATTTAGGCCATTCACGTTGAGAGTGATTATTGAAAGATAAGTGTTTATTGACGTCATGTTGCCTGTGAAGTCCTCGTTTCTATAGATGGCAAATTTCTGTTCTAAGTCACTCATGTGTTCTTTCTACTTTTATAGAACCCCCTTTAATATTTCCTGGAGTGCCAGCTTGATGGTCACATATTCTTTTAATCCTTGCCTGTCTTGGAAGCTCTTTATCTCTCCATCCATTTTGAATGTCAGCCTTGCTGGATAAAGTATTCTTGGCTGCATATTCTTCTTGTTTAGTGCCCTGAATATATCATGCCAGCCCTTTCTGGCTTGCCAGGTTTCTGTGGACAGGTCTGACGTTATTCTGATGGGCCTTCCTCTGTTTGTAAGGAATCTCTTTCCCCTAGCTGCCCTCAAGACCTCCTGTCTACAATTATAATTTGCACATTTTAAGATTATGTGTCTGGGTGTTTTCTAGACTCGTTGATCCTGGCAGGTGTTCTTTCTGTTTCTAGGACACGAACACTTGTTTCATTCCCCAGATTGGGGAAATTTTCATTCAGAATCTGTCAGCTATATCTTCTAGTCTTCTGTCTTTCTCTACACCCTCTGCTATGCCAATGATTCTGACGTTTCAACGTTTCATGGCGTCATTTATTTCCCTAAGTCTGTTCTCATGATTCCTGAGCAGTTTGTTCCAGCTCTCCTCCTGACCTTTCTTCTCAACCATTTTATCCTCTAGATCACTAATTCTATCCTCTGTCTCCATAACTCTAGCTGTTAGACTATTTAGATTGGATTGGATCTCATTAATAGCGCTTCTTACCTCTGCCCTTAGAGATTCTATAATATTTTTCTCCATCTTAGCCATTGCCTGGATAATTGTCACCCTGAATTCCCTTTCTGACATACTGTTTATGTCCATGTCCAATAGTTCTCAGGGAGAGGGTGTAGTCTCTGGGTTTTTCTTCTGTTGGGTGTTCCTCCTCCTAGTCATTTTGATGAGAACTGGATGAGAGGATGTATAACTGGATATATTACCCACGATCCAGGGAGGGTGTACCCTGGAGGGTTTTGGAGCATTTGAGATTCACCACCAAAAAGAAAGAATAAGGATAAACAAAGAGAGAAAGAGAAAAAGAGGAAATCCCAGCCAAAATGGGCCCCAAAAATGAGATTTATAAGGTATGTAAACAAACACGAACAAACATATAGACCAATACAAATAAATGACAAGAAATAAAAGAACCTAGCAGAATGAACCCCAAGAATAATATTTATATAATACCAGAACAAAAGCAAATACTTAGAAACACTGACAGAAGGATAAGATGAGAGGGTTGTTATAACTCCTCGCAGGCGAGGAAGGTTATTTCAGGTCCTCCTGGGTTTATAGTTGTAGTAAACCTCTGGTCATAATGTTAAGTAGTTAAAAAAAAAAAGAAAAAGAAAAGAAATGTGAAAGCAAGTGAATAATAAAAAAAGAATAAGAAAGAGAAAACAAAAACAAAACTTGTATCTATGAAATACACAGTTTTGAGGGTATTACCAGGAGCTTAATATATTGATTTCCCCTGGTGTTGGGGATTTAAAATTTTATGGGGACCCTGTGGTAATAGTCCTTTTGTTTTTTGACTTGCCTTCTCGGGGAGGGACCTGCCGCATTGTTTACCACAGTCTTGCTTGGGTCGAGTCACCCTGCCCCAGTCAAGGGGCTGAGCTCTGTGGAAACCGGTTTCTCAGTCTTTCGCTCTCTGAAGGTTTTTGGCCCTTTGTACCTTTTTCACCTTTTCAGAGAGTCCAAGCAATGAATCTGCCCAGAAGCACTCAGACTTCTGAGTCGCAGGAAGCCTGAGTCTCTGCTCCCCTCTGGGTGGTCCAGAACACACACTCCCCTCTGCAAAAGTCTGCTCACAGAGCAGCCTGTCCGAGGTGGCGCGTGACCGTAGCCACTTTCTGTGGCTCCACAATTGTGGACCCGGGAGATAGGCAGCCTGCCCGAGTTCCCTCCGGGGCCCGCAGCGGGCCGCAAATGTCACGACCCCACCCGCCTTTCTGCCGCTCCGCGACTGGGGACCGGGGTGGTTCGGCCGCCTGCCCGCGTTCTCTCCGGGGCCGGTGGGGATCGCTCAGACTCTGCTGCGGGTCGCGAATGTCATGGTAACACACAGAGAAAAGCTTCAGCTCGTGAACCACAGCAGACTCTCTAAAGGCACTTGCAGCTGCGTGCCCGGCCCATAGATTATTGCAGAGAGTGGAAAGCTGCAGGTTCAGGAACCGTGGACTGGATCCCCTCACCAGTCTCACTTTGGGGTGCTCCTACCTGAGAGCGTGGGTCCAGCCCAGTGCCCGCAACCACCCCCTTCCACTAGTTGCTCCTCAGAACCTTTTTCTCTTTTTTAAGTGTTTTTAACGGACTCTACGTTAATGCTGGTCTGCTGCCACCGAGCACTTTCCTTTGGGGTATTACTGTCCTTGGATCTCTTCTGGTGGCTCCCTCCCCCTTTTGTTTATCCTCCGATATCAGTTCCAGTGTTCCCACTTTGCTTTTACCTCTCCACTGCTGTCTTCTGCTCTCGGAGAGATCCACAGGTGAGAAATCTTGCTCCTCAGGGTGATTTCATGGGTGTTCAGCGTGTTCTGGTAGATTTCCAGCTTATTTTGGGGACCTGTTGCAACAGGATCTCCTGCTTCTCTGCCATCTTTTCCAACCCATTGTGTATGTCTTCTTTGGAAAAATGTCTGTTGAGGTCCTCTGATAATTTTTAAGTCAGTTTGTTTTTTTAGTGCTGAGTTGTATGAGTTCTTTAGATATTTTAGATAACCATATCAGATAGATCATTTGCAAATATCTTCTCCCATTCAGTAGGTTGCCTTTCCACTTAGTAGATTATTTACTTTACAGAAGCCTTTTAATTTGATGGAGTCTCAATAGTTTATTTTCATTTTTGTTTCCCTTGCATGAGCAGGCAGATAAAAAAAAAATTGCTAAGACCAGTGACCAAGAGTTTATTGCCTATGGTTTCTTTTAGGAGTTTTAAGGTTTAAAGTCTTAAATTTAGATCTTTAATTCATTTTAAACTTTTTTTTTTAATATAGCGTAAGAAGGTGGTCTAGTTTCATTCTTCACACGTAGCTGTCCATTTTCCCCAACACTATTGCTTAAAGAGGCAAACTTTTCCCCCTTGTATATTCTTACCTATTTTTGTTGTAGATTAATTGACCATGTAAGTGTGGGTTTGTATCTTAGCTCTGGTTACTGTTCTATTCATCTCGATGTCTGTTTTTGTGCCAGTACCATCCTGTTTTTATGGCTATAACTTTCTATTGTAGTTTGAAATCTGTCAATGTGATGCTTCCAGTTTTGTTCTTTCTCAAGATTGCTCTGGTATTTGGGGTCTTTTGTGGTTCTATACAAATAACAGTGTGATCTGATCTTGCTATGTGAAAATACTATTGATATTTGATAGGGATTGTGCTATCCATAGGAAGAATTGGGTATAGAAAATTTAACAATATAAACTTTTCCAGTTGATGAGCGTGGTATATCTTTCCATTTATTTGTGTTCTCTTCACTTGCTTTCATCAGTGTCTTACAGTTTTCCAAGTACAGGTCTTTTATGTCCTTGGTTAAATTTTTTCTTAGGTATTTTATTCTTTTTAATGTGATAACGAATGGGATTGTTTTCTTAATTTTTTTTCTGCTACTTTGTTATCACTCTGTGATATTGAAATTGAACAGACTTGTGTGTGTTAGTTTTGTATCTTGCCACTTGGCTGAATTCTTCTAATAGTTATAATAATATTTTTGGTGGAGTTTTCAGAATTTTCTTCTTATAGTATGATGTCGTCTACATAGAGTGAATACTTTGTTTTTGATTTGGATGCCTTTTCTTTTTTTTTTCTTCTCTGATTGCTGTGGGCAGGATATCCAGTACTAGGTTGGATAAAAGTGGCCCAGGTGAGCATCCTTGACTTTCTCCTGATCTTAGGGGAAAGCTGTCAGTTTTTCACCGTTGAGTATGTTAGGTGTGGGTTGTTATGTATGGCCTTCACCGTGTTGAGTTATGTTTCCTCTAAATTCACTTTGTAAAGTTTTTATCATGAACAGATCTTGAATTTTGTCAAATGTCAAACTTCATGCATCTTTTGAGATGATCATACAATTTTATCATTTGTTTTATTAATGTGGTCTTTTCCATTGATTTGTGGATAATGAACCATCCTGTATCCCTAGAATAAATAACGCTTGATCTTGGTAAATGATTTTTTTAATGTATTGTTGAATTCTGTTTGCTAATATTTTGTTAAGGATTTTTTCATCTATATCATCAGGGATATTGGACCATAATGTTTTCTTTGTAGTGTCCTTTTCTGATTTTGGTATTAGGGTAATGCTGGCCTTGTGGAGTATATTTGGAAGTTTTTCTTCCTGTTTCGCTTTTTCCAATAGTTTGTGTAGGATAGGTATTAACTCTTCTTTAAATATTTGGTGGAATTTGGGGCGCCTGGGTGGCTCAGTCGTTGGGTGGTTGCCTCAGGCTTGAGTCATGATCCCAGCGTCCCGGGATCGAGCCCCACATCGGGCTCCCTGCTCAGAGGGAAAGCCTGCTTCTTCCTCTCCCACTTCCCCTGCTTGTGTTCCCTCTCTCTGTGTCTCTCTCACTCTCTGTCAAATAAATAAATAAAATCTTAAAAAAAAAATTGGTGGAATTTACCTGCAAATCCATTTAGTCGCAGACTTTTGTTTGTTGAGAGTTTTTTTATTCAATTTCATTCCTAGTAATTGGTCTGTTCAAATTTTCTATGTCTTCTTGATGCAGCCTTTGAAGACTGTATGCTTCTAGGAGCTTAACCATTTCTTCTAGGTTGTCCAGTTGGTTGGTATAGATTTTTTTGTAGTAGTCTCATAATCCTTTGTTATTTCTTTTTCATTTCAGATTTTTTTTTTTTGGGTCGTCTCTCTCTTTTGTTCTTAGAGTCTGGCAAAAGGGTTATTAATTTTATCTTTTCAATGAACCAGCTCTTGGTCTCATTGATCTTTCTTTCTTTCTCTTTTTTTGCCTATTTCATTTATTTCAGCTCTGATCTTTTTTTCTCCCCTTCTATGATGTTTGGGCTTTTTTTTTTTTTGTAGTTTTTAGAGGTGTTTTTTTGTTTGTTTCTGGTTACTATGAGGCTCATATATAACATCCTAAGTACATAGCAGTGTGTATTAAGTTGATAGTCATTTAAGATCAAACACATTCTAAAAAAAGAACCTCATTTTTACTTCCTCTTTATCCATGTTTTATATATATGTCATCACATTTATTTCCTTTATTTTGTGAGTCCCCCTAATTTTTATGATAGAGTTTATTTTATAATTTTGGTCTTTTATTTTTCACAATAGCTTTATAAGTGATTGCTCTACTACCTTTCTTGTATATGTGTTTTTACTCATGAAATAGTTTTCTTTCATAATTTTCTTCTAATTATGACCTTTTGTTTTCCACTTTGTTTCTTTAGTATATCTTGTAAGGTTGGTGTAGTGGCAATGAACTTTAACTTTTGTTTCTTTGGGAAACTCTATCTCTTCTTCAAATCTGAATGATAACCTTGCCAAGTAGAATATTAATTGTTGTCAGATATTTCCTTTCAACACTTTGACTATATCATGCCACTCCCTTCTGGCCTGCTAAGCAAAGTCTCTGCTAAAAAATTAGCTGATAACCTTTTGTGGTTTCTCTTATACACAACTAGTTGCTTTTCTCCTTTTGCTTTTAAAATTCTTTATCTTTAAATTTTGACACTTGAATTAATATATGTCATGGTGTGGACCTCCTGAGGTCACCTTGTTTGGAATGCTCTGTACTTTCTGAACCTGGATGTCTCTTTCCTTTCCCAGCTTTAGAAAAGTTTGTAGCTGTTATTTCTTCAAATAAATTTTCCTCCCTTTTTAGCTCTTTTCCTTCTAGGACCCCTGCAACGCAAGTATTTGCTTGTATTATCCAAGACATCCTATAACTCATTAACTTTGTTTTTCTACTCATCTTGGGTGTTTTCTGTCTTTGAACTTGTTGATCCATTTTTCTGCATCTTCTCATCTTGATTCCCTCCAGTGTATTTTCCATTTCAGTTATTATAGTCTTCAATTCTGCTTCTTTTAAATATTTTCTGTTTTTCTTAAAGTTCTCACCGAGTTCATTCACTCTTCTCTCCATTCCAATGAGCATCTTTATGAACATTGCTTTGAACTCTGTCAGGGAGATTGGTTATCTCCATTTCATTTAGGCCTTTTTCTAAGGTGTATGTTCTGTTTTGTTTTCATTAGAGTGTTTTCCTCTGTCTCATTTTCTTTGAC
>CM052809.1:45226069-45314514 GCA_028533885.1 Nasua narica | reverse complement strand
CCTTCTCACAATGCCCTCCATGATTTTCCTTATGCTCCACACGTGAGACCATAAGATAATTGACTCTCTCCGTTTGACTTATTTCATTCCGCATAATCTAGTCCCGTCCATGTTGATACAAAAGTTGGGTATTCATCCTTTCTGATGGAGGCATAATATTCCGTTGTATGGATGTACCACATCTTCCTTATCCACTCATCTGTTGAAGGGCATTTTGGTTCTTTCCACAGTTTGGCGATTGTGGCCATTGCTGCCCTGAACATTGGGGTACATGTGGCCCTTCTTTGTACTGCATCTGCTTCTTTGGGGTAAATACCAAGTAGTGCAATTGCAGGGTCATAGGGTAGCTCTATTTTTAATTTCTTGAGGAATCTCCACACTGTTTTCCAAAGTGTCTGCACCAACTTGCATTCCCACCAACAGTGGAGGAGAGTTCCCCTTTCTCCACATCCTCTCCAGCATTTGTTGTTTACTGTCTTGTTGATTTTGGCTATTCTAACTGGTGTAAGGTGGTATCTCAGTGTGGTTTTGATTTGAATCTCCGTGATGGCTAAAGATGATGAACATTTTTTCATGTGGTAGCCATTTGTATGTCTTCTTTGGAGAAGTGTCTTTTCATGTCTTCTGCCCATTTTTCTTTTATACTTGAAGGAATAGTCTTATGTATGATTATCCCTGTGTAGACTGTGTGTGCCTGGTGACTTTGATTGGATGGCTGGTGCTGTGGTTGGCAGGGGCTGGGGCATCCCAGGGAACTTTGTGCTGGTGCTGCCTTGGTGAGATGGCTGGAGCATAAGTGAGCATGGGCCAAGGCAGCTGAAGCTGACATGGGTTCAGGCTAGAGGCCCCAGGGCTCTCTGTGCAGAGGATGCCCTGGCAGGACAGCTGAAGCTTAAATGGATGTAAGCTGGGGGATCCTAGGGTTGTCACTGCAGAGGATACCTGGCAGGACAGGTGAAGCTTAAGTGGTCACATATGGGGGATTCTGGGCACGCTACTCGGAGGCACCCTGGCAGAGCAGCTGGAGCCAAAGTGGGCACAGGCCAAAAGGTTCCCAGGTGCTTTGTGAGGGTGATACCCTGGTGGATCAGCTGAATCAGGCATGGGCTGTGGGGTCCTCAGGTGCTATATGCTGGGAGCACCCTGGCAAGTTGCCTGGAGCTGAAGTGGTGGAGGCCTAGAGTGCTCCTGTATGCTTTGGGCCTATGTCACCTTGGCAAGATGGCTGGAGCTGTAGGGAGTGCTGACTGTGGGTGTCCTGCTGTGCCCCACCCTGGGGCCACCTGGTGGGACAGCTGGATCTGGTATGGGCTAGGAGTTCAGGATTCCTTGAGAAAGTAGGCTGGCTATGGGTGCCCGAACCGTGCATCTATATGTGCTGTTAAAGGGGAAAGGGAACATAAACCAGCCCCCCTGAGAGTTTTAGCAACTCCCCCACTGTTTGGCAGGGTTTTAGGGCTAGATATTTTATATTCCAGTTGTTCTTTTAAACTATAGCTTTTTTCCTATGCTCCAAGGGACCTGTAGCTGGTGTAGGCTAGGGGCCAAGTGCTTGCTTGGGTAGGGGGGCAGACCATCACTGCACCCGGATCCTGCTCCCATGAACACGAATAAGTTGGAGGGGGAACATAAACCATGGAACTCACCAGCCCCTCCAACCCAGAGGAAGTATAAGCAGTTACCTTTCCTTTTGATACAGTTCTAGGCCTGGCTCCTTTATATTTTAGCTGCCACTTTAAACAGCAGCTTTTATTCTGTACCCTGGGGTAGACAAATCTCATAGTCTCTTAGTACTATCCCTTACCATTGCAGTTCACAGTGTCAGGGGTGAAGGTTCCCTTCATTACTGTGTCTCTGTCTCTCTTGCCATTCTTTTGGTGGTCTTTCGGTGCTCAGCAATTGTTTGCTTAGCCCTCAGTTCTTCTTCAGGGGGAATTGCCTTATATAAATCAGTGTAGATTTGGTGTGTCTGTGGAGGAGGTGAGTTCAGGGTCTTCGTAACTGACCATCTTAGACTGGAACTCTCCCTTCACCATTTCTTGTAAGGCTGATTTAGGGTGATAAACTCCCTTACCATTTGTTTGTCTGGAGAATTCTATCTCCCCTTCACTTCTGTATGATAATCTTGCCAAGTAGAGTATTCATGGTTGTAGTTTGTTTTTCTTTTAGCACTTTGAATATATCTTGCTACTCTCTTTGGCCTGCAAAGTTTCTGCTGATGAATCAGCTCAAAACTTTATGGGCATTTCTTTGTAAGTAACTAATAGCTTTTCTCTTGCTGCTTTTAAGATTCCCTCTTTATCTCTAATATTTGGCTTGCTTTCATCTTGCTTGGGGCTCTCTCAACTTCCTCGATGTGGATGTCTCTCTCTTTCCTCAGGTTAGGGATGTTTTCAGCTTTCTTCAAAAAAGAATGTAAACTGAGACCGAAGGGATAACCATATTTATTTCAAGCAACCCTTGCTTTTTTGTTGCTTACCATGTGCTTAAAATACCTATTTTTATACTGTCATTGTCAGTTTATGTGTGTCTGTAAGGCTGAAATATGTCCCTTGTAGACAGCGTATTGTTGTATCTATTTTTTTTAAGTCTGCTCACCTGTTCCATGTGTTTTTATTGGTGAATTTAATCCTCTTAAGTTGTTGATAAGTAGGGACTTAATATTGGCATTTCGTTAATTGTTTCATAGATCCATTATTCCTTGTTTCTTATCCAGCTGTCTTTTTTTGTGTTTTGATGTCATGTGTTGCTCAAAAATTGTTAATTTTTAAAAACTCCAGTGTTAATATAGTTTATATACAATGTTAGATTATTTCAGGTGTATGATAGAGTGATTTAGCAGTTCTATATAGTGCTCATCATTAAGTGTATTGTTAAACCCCTTCACCTATTTCACCCATCGTCCCACCCACCACCTCCCCTTTGGTAAATGTCAATTTTTTCTGTATAGTTAAGAGTCTGTTTTTTGGTTAGTCTTTTTTCCCCTTTGTTTCTTAAATTCCACGTATGAGTGAAACCATACAGCATTTATCTTTCTTTGACTCATTTCCGCTTAGCATTGTGCTGTCTAGATCTATCCATGTTGGTGCAAATGGTAAGGTTTCATTATTTTTTATGGATGAGTAACATTTCATTGTATATATGTACATATATTATAAATAACATTTTTTAATCCATCTAGCTAAAGACACTTGGGCTACTCCCATAATTTGGCTATTGTAAATAATGCTGCAATCAACAGAGGGGCACATATATGTTCTTGAATTAGTGTTTTTGCCTTCTTTGAGTACATATCAAGTCCTGGAATTGATGAACATAATCTATTTTTAATTTTTTGAGGAGCCTCTATATTGTGTTCCACAGTGATTGCAACAGTGTATGCTCCATATCCTTGCCAGCACTTACTATTCTTGTATTTTTATTTTAGCTATTCTGACAGGTGGGAGGTAGTAGCTCATTATGGTTTTGCACTTCCCTGATGATGAGTGATGTTGAACATATTTTCATGTATCTGTTGGTTGTATGTCTTCTTTGGAGAAATGGACTTCTCATTTTTAATTGGATTATTTGATTTTTTGGTGTTGTGTTGTATAAGTTCTTTATTTTGGATGCTAATCCTTTATTTAAATATTTCATTTGCATATACCTTCCATCCTTTCAGTAGGTTGTCTTTTAGTTTTGTTGATTGTTTCCTTTGCTGTGCAGACGGTTTTAATTTGATGTAGTCCTAATAGTTTATTTTTGCTTTCATTTTCCTTGCCTAAGGAGACATACCTAGAAAATTGTTAGGCCTATGCCAGAGAAATAATTGCCTGTCCTCTCTTCTAGAATTTTTATGGTTTTAGTTCTCATATTTCAGCCTTTAATCCATTGTGAAATTGTATTTGTGTATGGCATAAGAAAGTAGTCCAGTTTCATTTTTTTGCATGAAACTCTCCAGTTTTCCCAACTACATTGGTGGAGAGACTGTCTTGTTTTCATTGCAAATTGACTTCTTTGTCAAAGGTTAATTGACCTTACTATCGTTGGTTTATTTCTGGGCTCTCTATTCTGTTTGATTGATCACTGTGTCTCTTTTTGTGCCAGTACCAAACTGTTTTGATTACCACAGCTTTGTAGTCTATCTTGAAATCTGAGATTGTGAGTTTTGTTCTTGTTTTTCCAAGATTGCTTTGTTATGTGAGGTCTTTTATGGTTCCATAACAATGTTAGGATTGTTTGTTCTAGTTCTGTGATAAACACAATTGGTATTTTGGTAGGGATTGCATTAAATATATAGGTTGCTTTGGGTAATGTCGACATTTTAACAGTATTCAGTTTGTGTGCATGTAGCATCTTCCTGTTTATGTCATCTTCAATTCCTTTCATCAGTGTTTTCCAGTTTCCATAGCAGTGGTCTTTTACCTCCTTCGTTAATTTATTTAACGGTATTTAATCTTTGTTGTGCAGTTGTAAATGAGATGTCTTCTTAATTTCTCTTTCAGCTTTATTATTGGTTTATAGGAATGCAGTGTATTTCTATTACTGATTTTGTGTCCTGTGATATTACTGAATTCATTTATCAGTCTCAGTAGGTTTTGATGGAGTCTTTAGGGTTTTCTTTGTATATAGTATCATGTTAGCTTCAAAGAGTGAAAATTGTATTTCTTCCTTACCACTTTGGATGCATTTTATTTTTTTATCTTGTCATATTGCTGTGGCTAGGACTTCCAATACTATTTTTTTTTAAAGATTTTATTTATTTATTTATTAGGAAAGAGAGAGAGAACATGAGAAGGGAGAAGGTCAGAGTGAGAAGCGGACTCCCCATGGAGCTGGGAGCCCGATATGGGACTCGATCCCGGGACTCCGGGATCATGACCTGAGTCAAAGGCAGTCGCTCAACCAACTGCGCCACCCAGGGGCCCCTCCAATACTATTTTTAATAAAAGTGATGGGAGTGGACATCTTTTTCTTCTTCCTGACCTTAGGGGAAGAGCTTTCAGGTTTTCCACCATTGAGTATGATGTTAGCTTTGGGTTTTTGATATATGGCCTTTATTATGTTGAGGTATGTTCCTTTTAAGCCTCTTTTATCGAGGGTTTTTTATCATGAATGGATGTTGAACCCTGTCAAATGCTTTCTCTGCATCTATTGAAATGATCATATGGTTTTTATTCTTTCTCTTCTTGGTGTGATTTATAACATCATCGATTTGTGAATATCCAACCACTCTTGCGTCCTGGGAATAAATCCCACTTGATAATGGTGAGTGATTTTTTTATAATGTACTGCTTGGTTTGCCAATATTTTGTTGAGGATTTTTGCATTGATGTTCATGAGAGCTATTGCCTCTAGTTCTCTTTTTTTGTGGCTTTTTTTTTTTTTAATTTGGTGTCCTTATCTCGTTTTGGTATCAGGGTAATACTGGCCTCATAGAATGAATTTGGAAGTTTTCCTTCCTCTTCTCTTTTTTTTGGAATGGTTAGAGAAGAATAGGTATACTCTTCTTTAAATATTTGGTATAATTGACCTGTGAAGACTTCTGGTCCTAGACTTGTATCTGTTGGGAGTTTTTTGAAGACTAATTTTGTTGCCGGTAATCGGTCTGTTCAAATTTTCTCTTTGTTCCTGCTTCAGTTTGAGTAGATTGTATATAGGAATTTATCCATTTCTTCTAGATTGTCGGTTTATTGGTATATAATTTTTCATAATGCTCTTACAATTCTTTGTATTTCTGTGGTGTCAGGTGTATTTCTTTGATTTCTGACTTTGAGTACTCTCTCTCTCTCTTTTTAATGAGTCTGGTAAAGGTTTATCAGTTTGGTTGATCCTTTCAAACAACCAGTCCTGATTTCATTCATCTATTCTATTTTTTTAGTTTCTATTTTGTTTATTTCTGCTCTAATTTATTATTTTCTTCTACTCGTTTTAAGTTCTGTTTGTTCTTCTTTTCTAGGTCCTTTAGGTGTAAGGTTAGGATGTTTGAGACTTTTCTTCTTGAGGTAGGCCTGTGTTGCCATAAATTGCCCTCTTAGAATAGCTTTTAGTGCATCCCCCAAATTGTGAACCATACCGTGTCTCCATGTATTTTTTGAGCTCTTCTGTAATTTCCTGATTGACCAATTTAGGGTTTGGTAGCATGTTATTTAAACCTCTATGTATTTGTGTTATTTCCAGATTTCTTTTTGCGGTTGACTTCTAACGTCATGATGTTGTCAAAACTTATGCATGGTCTGACTTCATTTTTTTTTTTTTTAAGTTTCAGCGGTAGGATGTATAATATATGAGTTGCATATAACACCTAGCACTCATGACATCAGGTGCCCTCCTTAATACCCATCACCCAGTTATCCCTTCACCTCACCCACCTCCCCTCCAGTAACCCTCAGTTTGTTGCCTACGTTTTAGAGTCTCTTATGGTTTGCCTTCTTCTCAATTTTCAACTTACTGTATTCTTTCTTCCCTTCCCCCCTTTTTAAAATCTGTTTTGTTTCTTAAATTCTACCTATGACTTCGTCCGTTTGATTTTGTTGAGGTTTGAAATTTTGTAATCTATTCTGGAGAATGTTCTGTGTGTACTTGAAAAGATTGTGTATTCTGCTGTTGTAGGATGGAATGTTCTGAATATGTGTTAGATCTACCCGGTCCAATGTGTCATTCAAAGCCACTGTTTCCTTGTTGATTTTCTGATTGGACAGTCTATCCATTGATGTAAGTGAAGTGTTAACATCCACTGCTATTACTGTATCACTATTAGTTACTTCCTTTATGTGTGTTTTTAGCTGCTTTGTGTATTTGGATACTCCCATGTTGGTGGCATAAATATTTATAATTGTTTAATCTTCTTGCTGACCTATTTATCCCACTTATGGTATATAGTGTCCTCCTTTGTCTCTTCTGGCCTGCAGAGTTTTTGCTGAAAAACCCACTGACAGCATTATGGAGTTTCCCTTGTATGTAACTGTTTTCTTTCCCCTGGCTCTTTAAAAATTATTTTTTTCCCATTATAATTACTATACGTTTTGGTGTGGACCTCCCTGGGTTGATTTTGTTATGGGTTTTCTGTGCTCATAGATCTATATTTCTGTTCTCTTCTCCAAATTTGGAAAGTTTTCAGCTATTATTTCTTAAAATAATTTTTCTCCCCTTTGTCTCTTCTTCTTTTGGCATCCCTATAGTGAGAATGTTATTACATTTGATGGTGTTGTTGAGTTCCCTTAGTCTGTTTTTATTTTTTATTATTTCTTCTCTCCTCTGTTCAGGTTGATTGCTTTCCATTGCTGTGTCCTCCAGGTCACTGATCCATTCTTCTGATTTCTCTAGTCTACTACTTATTCCACCTGGTTTATTTTTAATTTCACTTACTGCATTATTCATCTCTGATTGGTTATTTATGTTTTCTGTGTCTTTGTTGAGAGTCTCACAGAAGTTCTCCACACTGTATTCTCAAGTCAAGTGAATGTCTTTATGACCATTATTATAAATTCTCAATCAGGCATACTACTTATCTGTTTCATGTAGTTCTTTTGCTGTGATTTTTGTCCTCTTCTCTCATTTGGGAAGATACTCCTCTGCCTCCTCATTTTGTCTAACATGCTTTTCTGAAAGTAATGGCCTTATTAAGAAGAGTTCCTACAGTGGCCTGCTGTGCAGTGTCCCTGTTAACCTGAACCTGGCACTTGGGGAATGTCTCCTGTGTGTGTTGCATGTGCCCTATTGTTGTGGCCGAGCCACTTTTTCCTTCAGTCCAGTCATCTGCAATGGCTCACTTTGTCTCTTGTGGGCACGGTTTGGTTCCTGTGTTGTTAGTGGGCTAGTCTGGGGCTTCACTGGCCCTGAGTTGTGTCAGGTCGGGCATTTTACCAGAGACTCAATATCATGGACCTGCAGGGCATTTTCCCTGTGTTAGCCCTTGAGATGCTTTTGCTGGTGGGCAGGTCCTCTGGTTAGAGGAGATGCCTGCCACCAGCCCACTGTGGGGGCTGCATTTGGACCGGTGTGTGTGCATATCTTACCTTCTCCCCAGGGTAGGAGTCACTTTGTAGTGGTGCTTGCCCCTGGTGGGGCTGCTTACACTGCCAGGCTTATGGCATTGTTTCAGATGGGTACCTGCTAAGGGCGCATTGGGAACGGGCAAGTTTGCGAAAAAAACTCAGGAGCAGGGTGGCGGTGTTACCAAGATATTTGCAGGTCTGCTGTAGGAGGGGACCTGGACCAAAGGCCTGGGTGCAGGGGTCATGTCTGCTGGAGAATGCAGGGGCAGGGCACTGTTAGTGTGAGCTAGGTGGAGAGTGTTGGTGCTACGCTGGTTCCTCTAGGTGTCCATGTATCTAGGCTGAGGAGCAGGGGAGGAAAAGCTCTGTTGTTCTTGGAGAAGTGTCCGGACGATCCCTGCCCACCCACCACCCGCACATGCTCTGAGAGCTGTGGCTTCTGTGTCATGTTTCAGCAGGGCTGTCTGTTGTGCTGTCTCTGGAAGAGCAGGGACTCAGACTCAGTTTGTGCTCACTCTTTGCATCTCTAAGAGCCGAGACTGCAGATTTTTACAGTTCCCAAGGTTAAGCTTGCTGGTTGTAAGAACTGAATGTTGACCCATCTAGTTTTCAAAGCTTCAGATGTCACTGAGGTTTGTCTTCCCTGTGCAGGTTCCCCATGCCTAGAGTGCCTGGTGTGAGGGTCTGTTTCTTTCACCTTCTTGTGCCTGTGGTGTCCTTTCCTCCTATGGACAATCCTGTGGGCCACTTGAGCCCCCGTTGGTGTCTCCGCCCTTCTGATCCACTTTGATGTGGCCTCTTCTCTACATTTAGCTGTGGAGAATCTGTTCTGCCAGTTTTTGCTGTTTTTTTTCTAGGTTATATACACTGATGTGGGTGTTGTATAGTTGAATCCATGGGAAAAGGTAAGCATAGGATCTTCCTACAACACCGTCTTCCTTGTTAGGTTCTTGTGAGATTACTTCAGGTTTTCCTAAGTTACCAAGAGTTATCCATAAAACATCTCCAAAACCTATAGTGCCTTAGTTTAAACTAATAACTTCAATAGAATTCCTAACCTTTACGCTATTACTTTTCCTTCTCCTCAGGTTTTAGATTAGTGATGTTACAGTTTATGTATTTTATTGTTTAGTTTAATAACAGAAAGCTGTATCTGGATTATTTTATTGTATTGTTTGATTTTTAAACTAGAATTGTAAGTGAATTACAACCATTGCCATGTTATGGAATCCAACTTTGACTATAGTTTTACCCTTACTAGTGAGTTTTACAGTGCTGCCTTAAGTTCTTACGATGTTAAATAGTGTCCTTTTAGTTTTACTCAGAAAACTCCCTTTAGCTTTTCTTGTAAGGAAAGTCTAGTGGTGATGAATTACCTCAGCTTTTGATTGTTTCGGAAAGTCTTTATCCCTCTTCCATTTCTGAAAGATAGCTATGCTAGGTATAGTGTTCTTGGTTGACAGGTTTTTCTCTCTCAATATTTTGGATTTATCCTTATGTTATCTCCTGTCCTGGAAGTTTGTGTTTAGAAAACTGATAAATTTATGGGGGTTCACTTGTGAAATTCTTTTGCTGCTTTTAAAATTTTTGTCTTTGACTTTTGACAACTTAATTATAATGTATCTTAATGTAGCCCTATTTGTATTCAGTCTTTTTATGGTCCTTTGGCCTCTTGGATCTTAATGTTTATTTCTCCTCCCATTTTGGGGGGAGTTTTCAGCCAATCTTCCCTTAAATATCCCTTTTGTCCTTTCTCTTGTCTTGTACCTCTGGGATTCCCGTAAGAAGAAGTAAGGTTTCTTTGTAGGCTTTCTTCACTCTTCTTGGTTCTTCTTTCTCTTTGCTCCTCTGAGCGATTTGAAATGTAAGACATTCGAAATTAACCATTCTTTCTTCTTCATGGTTTAGTCTGCTTTTGAAGCTCCTTATTGAATACTTCACTTACTAAATTTTTCCACTGTAAGATTTCTATTTGGTTTTTTTTTTAATGGTTTCTTTCTTTGTTGACTTTCTCATTTTGTCCATGCTTTATTTTCCTAATTTCATTTAGTTGTGCATTCTTCTAATTCCTTAAAAATCTTTAAGAGGATTATTTTGAATTTGTTGTCTGACACTACATAGATTTCCATTTCTTTAGGGTCAGTTATTAGAGTTTTATTAGTTCCCTTTGGTGGGGTCATATTTACCTGATTTTCATGATCCTTGATTTCTTACACCAGTATCTGCACATTTGAGTGACTTGTTTTGTGTGCCAGACTTTAATAGTTCTCTTTGGCAGAGACAGGTTTTCATGAGTCAATTCAGCTCAGGTTTTGGGACATGTCTGCTGGTAACATTCTTGGGCAGATGGAGCCTGGTATGAACGTCTATTTTGGGGTGAGGCAACTGTTAAAGCTCCGAGGTCATCAGGAGGAGTGGGAGGGATGGTATGACACTGACTGAGAACAGCTGGATAGGACTGCTGTCGTGTTCCCTGGCCAAGTGAGGCTGTAGGATGGGCTCCACAGTTGCCTGGATTTTCTGGTGAGGCTTACTAGACAGTCAGACGGGGTCTTACTCTCAGCAGTACGTGGGGCTGTGCATTAATTTCCCTGCCCCAGCCAGATGGGCCCCAGGGCCTGCTTGGCTCAGTGTTTGGGGACCCAAATTAGGCAAGGGTGTACACTGGATATCTTGGTCAGGCGAGGCCGCTGGTTTTATTGTGCAGACAGGGAAAGCCATGACCTGTGCCCTCTATGCAAGTCCACCTTGCAAGTGAGCAAGGCTACTGGATGGGCTCTGCAGCTTCCTGTGTGTTGCGGTATGGTTCCCTGGTCAGGTGCGCTGAAGATTGTATTCAGTGGTAAGATGGTATATGAATTATTTTCTCTGCGTAGTGCACTGGTAGAACTAGCTCCAAGGCGACTAAGGTTTTTTTTGTCGTCTTAGCTTAAGCAGACCTGTGCCCCGGGTTCCCTGGCCAAACAAGGCCACTGGCTTTGCTCTGAGGGTTTGCCTGTCCTCCAGCTTGAACGATGCTCTAGGTGTTCTCCGCCCTTCCTGTCAGGTGGGCCTGTGGCCCATGCTCTGCAGTGGAAGGGACTGTGGCTTAGCCTTTCTGTGTGGATGAGGGAAGACCAGACCTCAGGGCTGGCAAAGACTGTTGTTTAAAGGCCCTAATAATCAGATGTCCCTGCGCCCTCCCAAGTACTCTGGTCAGATAACACCCCTGACATGGTTCTGCAGACGAGCAAAACTGCTGGGTGGGAGCTACTGCCTGGGCTCTACAGGTAGGAGTTTGGTCTGCCAACCTCCACGTGTTGGTTGAGGGAAACCCCTCCTCCTTTCTGTGTTGCAGTTCGATTGCCAGTGGGTGAGTTCCCCAGAATCCCCTGTGATCTCTGTGAGACAAAACCCGAGGAGAGGCTCTCAAGAACTGACCCCACCAATGCTGTAAGGGCTGGATGTCACCCCTGGCCTCCCTTTTTGCGCTGGAGGAACTGTAGACTCAGGGGAGATCTCTTGGCCTGGAGGAGGGCAGTACCGTCAGCCAGTAGCTGGTCCTCTCACCTGTGCAGGGCAGTCTGCCCGGTTCTCTGTGGGGCACTGGGGACTCCAGCCCCACTCTGGGGTTCTAGGATTCTTTTGGTGTTGTGTTGTTCATGAATGCTTGTTACGTCCTTCCTTCCCCTCCCAAGAGCAACCATGTCCCTGACTCGGTTATGTCACTTGCTAATAACCATTCTGACAGGTATGAAGTGCTATCACATTGCGGTTTTGACTTGTATTTCCCTAGTGGTTAGTGACATAGGCCACCTTCTCATGCACCTTCAGCCATTTGTCTTCTAAGGAAACATTTCTCTTCAGGTCCTCTGCCTATTTTTAACTTGGATTCTTTAGGTTCTTTTAGCCATGAAGTGAAATGAGTTCTTTATGTATTTTGGACATTAACCCCTTATCTGATACATAGTCTGTAAACAGTTTCTCCCATTCCATAGATTGCCTCTGCATTTTGTTGATAATTTCCTTTGCTGGGGAGCAGCTCTTTGGTTTGATACAGTCCCACGTTTATTATTTACTTTGTTGCTTGTGCTTCAGGGGTCATAGCCAAAAACTGATAGCCAAGACCCATGTCTGAGAGCTTTTTTCCTATGTTTTCCTCTAGGAGTTTCATGGCCTCTAGTCTTACATTTAAGTCTTTACAAAATTGTAATTTTTAGTCAGACTTTTTAAGGGGAGAAAAAAAGGTTTTAATAGGTTGATGTGGTATCTGTTCTTAATATACCATACTTGCTTGCCTCTGCCTGCCCCACAGGATTTTGTAGGCTATGTCCTCTGACTCGGTGCCTCATGCTTTAGATACATAGACAAAATGTCATTTCCAAGTATACTCTTCTTCACATTATGAAAAACTGGACTTCCTATTTTGACTCACCTGAAGTGTAGCCTAAGACATCAGTTAGTGAAATGGGCCCTAATTCTGCTAATGCATTCGTGGCCGTGGTCACTGACGGCACAAGGGACTGGTCCTTAACTGCAGTGCTCTGCAGTCACCAGTTCTGTTGTGGGTTGTAACTGTGGCCAAAGTGTAAACAGAAAATCGGGATTGAGTAGTCTCCTTCATTCTGCTAGATCACATCACAGTTTCTGCCACTATTTAGACTCACGACTTTATGTTTACAGATAGGGAGGTAGAGGCGTGCGTAGGTGAATTAAGTTGAGCACGTTCCCACAGCTGGTGAAAGACAGAGCTAAGACACCCTAGGCTTCCTAAACTGCAAATCAGTCTATTTTCTATATAGATTTAATGCTGTGAATGTAAATCATATCATAAAGTACAATATATTTCTATCACTCATTAATGGTGGTAGGTTTTAATTAAAATACTGGCAGCACTATTTCAACAATCAAGTGATCCTAAGTAGTGATCCTTAAACTCTGGTATGTATTAAAATCAGTCTGAGAGCTTGTTGAAATCGAGATTGCTGGGTCCTACTCTCAGAGCGAGTAGTTCAGGGCCGAGGACCTTGGATTTGCACTTCTGACAGGCTTCCAAGTAATGCTGGTGCTAATGCCGTTAGTCAGGAACCCACTGGTCTAAAGCCAATTCCTCTGCCAGTTCCTGCCATTTGTTCCTGGCCTCTTATGCCCCATCAGCCAATGGAGAGTCCTAGTTAGATCCGCATCAGGAAGAGTAACCAGCGAACTTTTCTCTGGACCTCCTAGCCTTTCCCACTGGAAGGCTGTTAGAGCATCGGGATGGAGGGTTTCGGTTTGAGTGAGACCACATAGGTGTTGGACTCTGTGCTCTCATTGTTGCCTGATCTGAGTAAACCATCTAACATTGAATGGGAATATTGTCTTTAAACTCAAAGCTGTGTAAGGATTAAATGAGATAATGGACAGCAAGTGTTGAATGGATACTTACGTATGTTATTAATCGGAGATCAGCCAGGAAAAAAATTCTAGCTCTTACAGAAGGGATTGACTAAATCAAGAGAATTGGGTACTCACGTGATGGAAGGGCTCAGAGAGCAAACAGGTGCTGGTGAGGGAATGCAGGGGATTAGTGACAGCACCAAGCTGCTACCACTCCTGGGGCTAGACTAAAAATGGGAGGAGGCATGGATGGTATAGCTCAGGAGCCAGAGGCTTCTCCTGCAGGGAAGAGCATCAGGGGGCTGCTGGAACCTTGGGGAGAGGATTTGTGTGGCAAGAGTTGGTGCCTCAGCCAGACTCGGGCCCTAGAAGCCACAGGGCAGGAGATCCTGGGAATTAGATAGCTCCTTGCAATACACACCTGGGCGGGTAGGGGCAGGGGAGCAGGAGGTGAATTTGGTATTGCTGCACTCTGTGTGTTAGTCATTGCTGCCCTACTCATTTCCATTGCTGGACCAGGCCTCCCTGTTGGGGACCCGTGCTGTGCATCCACATTTCATGAGCACCGTATCCGTGCAAAGTAGCCTCACTGTCAATTTGCTCAGCAGTGGAAACAAATAGACAAGTTATTTCACATTAAGAGCGGTGTGTAATTAGTAACGAGATGCTATGATGAGAAACCTAGATCTGGAGTGTAGTTTAGCTCCCCCTCCAAGCCACATGCCACACCCTGGGTCCCACGAGGCCATGGTGGACACGGTCCCATGCTGTCCCTGTACCGTGGGTGTTGAGTACACGCCGACCACAGTTCAGGGACAGAAACAGCTCCCTTAACGAAACATAGTTGGTTGAGAACAGGTCTGAGGGTTTGGGGATGTATGGTGGACCAGGGAAAGGACTGACAGACAGTGGCCATTATAGCAAGAACATGCTTTGAAATGACATCACCTATTTGTTTTCGTCATTAAGGATGTAGTGAAAACTTGCCAACAACACTAACCTGGGATTCTTGTGACTAGTTAGTGTCTTTCTCAAATTACAAAAAAAGAGATAATGTGATAATAGGATGAAAACAGGTAGGTGGGAGAGTATAGGAACAGCAGCAATGTTGTTAACCAGAAGAAGAAGGAGGTTTAGAAATATTTCTTCCACGATAATGGAAATTTCAAACCATACCGTAAGTTTCAAAACAACCTTTATTCTGTTTGAAGACCTACTACAATGCATCAAAGCAACTTAAAACAATAAGACATAGCTCCACTGAATTTATAGCTTGAACAAAATGTCAAGGAGGCACACTCCCCCCACCCCCCAACCCAGTTGCCTTGTAAAGGCAAAATTACAACTGACCATGACATCCTCCCTCTCGTCAAAAGACCAACTTTTTTATTTTAACAATGTCATATAAACAGATTTGTGAAAACATTGAACAGATCGTAGCTTTAAAAAATACACACATATAAATGAGTTGGTTTGCCTTTTTTTTTTTAAATAGCAGCATCCTGGGCAGCTAATGCTATCTCATGGTGACAAGTTTAATGTTAAGTTGGATAGTGTTTCCAATGAACCCAATTCCGTTCCCTTGCTACTCCTAATACTAGTATTTTATACAAGTCGATGTGTAAAAAATAAGAATTTGGCATTTTTGAACTTTGTCCCATGTGAGGCATTGTGCTTTCAACTGCCCCTTTCTTAAAAGACCCTGAACTCAGATTTCAGGGTCTGCTTTCCAACTATTTGGATTCCATGCATAGCAAAAGCACAGGTGTTAAAACCAGCAGAATTTTTCTCCCATGAAGGAACATCCGTAGGACTCCCAAACACGACACCAGCTCATAACCAGCGACATGACGGAGCACTCGGTTCCCCACAGCGACAGCTCACAGAAACACGTTTTGACTCGACACACTGAAAATGAGGGTTTCCAAGTTAAGCAAGTCAACCAGACCAGCTCACCAAAAGGAAGAACTTTACAAAGCAGAGAAAAGCCAAAGAATTATGAACTTCTCACTTCACTTGCAAACAGTTTTCACCTTTAGAAGACAAAACAAAGCCACTTGAAAGGAAAAAAACAACCACCCATACACGTACACAAGAATTGTATTAGACGTGCTCGTTACGTACTTGAACTCAACGACTGTGGATCTGTTTTGGCTGAAAGGTGTACTGGGAACAGTCCATGCACATATACATATATACACAGATCAAGGGCCATGACCTTGTCAGACGTTGCAAACACATCCTTTTTGCCTTCTCAACACGGTTAGGATTTTTCCTTTTTGTGGGTAGCATCGGGTCCCCGTGCTCCCACTGTCCAGCCCCCTCATAGCCTCGCTGCAGCTAGCTTAGCTTCTGGCTTTTCTCTCTAGAATGCTCCAGTGAGTGGGGAAAATCACTGCATGCATAAAAGTGTGGTATCAGGAGTAGCTCTGCTGTCTCCATTCATACTCATGAGCCACTCGGTGTTATGAGATGACCGAGCGAACCCCGAGAGCCCTTCCGGTCACACATGTAGAAGGACGGATGTGGTGGGCCTGCTACACACAATCAAAAAGGCATTTGGCAGAGGCGTGACCTCACAGCTGTGGTGTAACTCACTATCAATAGGGAATGACGAATCCTGCCTTCGCTGTTGAGAGAGAAACCTACCGCACGTAGGTCCGTGAGGTGCAAAAACAAGGCAGGTGTCTGAAGACCAAGCCACCTTGGGAGACGGGTGACTCAAAGAACGTGAACAAAGCTTTTAATGAAACATTCCATCTTAGATCTTGTGTTTTTGATGTGAAATGAAAATTATACTTAACAGTATCCATTGATGTGTTCTCTCAACCACTATGAAAGCAGTGGCGGACTGGCGTGGGAAGTGCAAGGATAGGTTAAGGTGACACTTAGAGGCTACAAGCAGGGCAGTCCTCGGTCATGTGGAGAGGAGAGGGAGATGGTCAGGTCTCAGGGCTGACAGTCTGGTCCGAAGACTGACTCCTGTTCTTGACAGGAGTAGCCTCGTGTAAAGAAGAAAACAAAACGTTCCCCAGGTGATGGAATCAGCTGCGGGACCAGTTAGTTCCAAAGAATTTTGAGAAGGAACTACACTGAAAACCGAAACAAAAAGCCCTCCCCACAGTATCTGAAGTAAAAGCCATGGCTGAAACAATCCTGGCAAAGGGAAACTGCCAATTGTGAGATTGCACTGGAGCCAGCCAGGGTCGGGACTGTCACACTGATCCTTTATCCCTCACGACACAGGGACGCTGGCCACCACACAGAATGGGATCGGCCTGAGTAAATCAGGGAGAGACTCTCCCTCTGGCCCCAAATTGGGAAGGACACTTTCAGACCTCTGCCTCTCCCCCAGGGTGAAGCGGAGCACGTACAATGACTTGGACGAGCCAGAAGGACCGCGGGGATCCCTGCAGTGGCAGTGACTCTGAGCTCTCCACAGCGTAGCATGGGAGCAGCTCGGATCATGGGTCTTGGCCTTGCGTTCTCAACTGAATGGAAAGGTAGGAAAATAACAAATGTGCAGATAAAAATCTCTTTATCTGGTCAGGCTTTTTCTGAAATGAATGTTTATTGGTTGTAATGGGTAATCTCATGTTAAAAAGAAAGACACACATAATCTAAATGCAGCAATTATACCTTGCGAGCGGCGTTCCAAAGGTGAACACTGCCCCAGGAGGCTGACTTTCTCTCTACGAACAACGTTCTCTGACCCGCTGCCGCCACGCCGCGGTAGCGTTCCAGTAGGTCTGTCCTCGTCACTAATGTCTACGAATGAGCAGATCTGAGTGGGACAAGACTGAAATGTAAGTTACTCACTTCTCCGGAATTGTGAGAGAGTGCACACCATCTCACCACTCCTCCCTACCTGTCCACCCCTTTGCTACATCCCCCCTCTCTAGATTCAAGAAGTTCACAATTCTTTATGAAACAAACATTACCAGGTACCGTATTTTAAGAGTCTGGAAACAACATTGTTGAACTCAGCGATACTTTGTCATATTTATATATCTTTCTCTCTTTTTTTTTATTGAATAAAGCAGCTTTGAAGCTTATCAGGCACTGCCCAACAAAACATTTAGTCCAAAAAATCTGTTAGGAACTTTTTATCCTTGGGCTAATAGCCAAGTACTCTGTACAAGAAAAACTGTAAAATATTTCATAGTTTTAATTCTGAAGCCATTTTTTTTTTTTTTTACTGGCATCCTGTACATTTCTTTTTTTTTTAAAAAAAGGAAAAGAATCACAAACGAATATTAACAACAACCAAAAATTAGGGACAGTATTTTCAGGCAACAGAAACTGGGGAAGCTTATTCTGAAGGTACATTTAAAACGGAGATAACAATGACAATTAAAAATTGCATAGCACTGTGAATTTAGCCTTCAGCAAAACAAAACAGAAGCTATTTGGTATTGATACAAATCCATCTATTTGATAGTTAGTCATCCATTGTTATGTACATATTTTATATAATGAATGTCATTTAAAGTCCTGTTCTCCAAGCTCCGTTTCGCCGTTGTTGGTGGGCTTCATTTTTTGTTGTTTAAAGTCTAAGCAAAACGCTTGCTGGCACTCTGCTACAACAGAATTTCCTCCGAATGTACGTGAACAGACGTTCTCCCAAAATGTCTCTTGGGAGCTGAAGTGCCTTTCTGCTACATATCGTTCATTTCTTAGAAAAGGAAATAATCCACAGTGCGACGTGTCTGGGTCCACCATGCACAGCAAGGCCCAGGCCCAGCCAGGCTGGCGGGAGCATTTGCAGGCTGGGCCTCTGGAGCCCGTCCACCCTCTGGTCTCCAAGGTCCCCACTTCGAGCTGGTAAAGCTTCAGAAAGCATGAACAAGCACCATGGTTAAAGGCCTCTTTGTCCCTGCGCGCAGAGATTTTTGCATTTCTTTTTCTCTTTGTGTTGTTTGTAGTTGTGGCTTAAATTAAACCAAAAACCCAAGGAAAAAAAAAATGAAAGGAAGGACAAGCGCTCCAGATTCAAAACGTAGGGTCACCGCGCGGTGCTAGGCTGCGTGTCTTCCCCTGTCCTCTTTTGTCGGAAGCTCCAGTCCCATCTGAAGGCAGATGGCTTTGTTTCCGCAGCTCAATGACAGGTCAGGCTGGAGAGGAGCCCTGTGCTTTCCAGAGGCCTCAGGGTGGTTGAACGTCAGGAGCAGGATCTGAGGACGAGTGCTTCATCGCCTCTGCTGTGCGTATACCGGGTAGGCTAGTGTGACGTTGAGCGAGTCATTGTGCTGCACGAGGGACGTGTGTTGGTAATGTAGCACCAGTTCCTTCAGGGAGCTGTACAGGTTATAGGGCTCGGCGAAGCCGTAGCCGGTGGCCGTTTTGTTGATGACACAATGCTTGACCTCGCCGTCCACCCTGCGGAGGAGAGAGAGAACACATGCCTTCTGAGCTGGTCCTAGACAGTACTTGACTCCATGAGGTGTTGCTCATAAATTTGCTGTCACGGAATAGTACACTCTGCAGGCCGTGCTCCGGGAGGGGAAGCCTCCCCAGCTAGCCGTCAACTCTACTGGGCGAGTGCTGTGGGCTGGTAACCCTGCCGCCCGGAGCCACTGTATTTGCGGCTTTGGGCCACGACGGGGCCTCTACCGTTGCCGGCATTTGTAGGGCTCTTGCAGGCTAGCCTTTCGTTTTGCATTTCCCCGATATTCTCCGGGCCTTAACTCAAGGTTCTTACTTCCTTCTTCCTGTACCACTGTTTCTTTGCTTAAGTGAAGGGAGATCTCGAATATGTTGTATTTTTGGAAACTTTCCTTCCTAGCGGACACTCAATTTTCCTGAAATGATTGATAGGAGGGGATAAAAGTACAAGGGAAAGAGGCCCTGTGACGGTAATGTCTTCTCGAGGGTGCCCTGATCTCAAGGGCAGTGACATTGCTCTCACTGGAATTACCTCATATTCTCAAGCGATCAGCCATGGGAGGTTAAAGAAAAAAGTGGGGGCGGGGAGGGCGGCCAGTACTGGTGGTTTCATTGCCAAGAGGAAGAGAGCTGGACTACTCCTGATTGATTAAGCGTTTAGTGAATTAATTAGGACCCAAAGCCCGGTCTCTGAATTCCACAGCAGGTTTCTGTACTTCTGCGTGGACTCGCAAACTAGCCTGTTTTCCTTCCTGTCCTACACTCCCACACCGGGAGGTTCTTCCCCATCCTAGCCTGGGCGGCCGAACGGCCAAAAGCGAGCGGCAGGACCTACGTACACGACGGAGCAGGCATAGCAGCCCTGTTTGCTGCTCTCCCGGACCAGGAAAGTGCCATCGCGTTTCCCTCGGAGTAGGTTCTCAGCTTTGTTCCGGTTGCTGCTGCCCACATTCCAGGTCTTCTCGTCATGGTGCGGTAAATCCTCATCATCTTCCACCAGCGAGTATTGGCTAGAGAGGCCAGAGAAAGCAGATCTCCGTGAAGCGGCACCCCCAGCCCCAGGGGCCTGCCTTTCCTCATCCAGCCTCGCAGCCTCTAATGTGCCAGCAAGGGTAAGGTAAACTCTACAGGCCAAGAGAGGAAGGTGTAAACGAATCCTGTTTGTCCAGTTCAGTTCGGGAAATGCATTGACTAGGAAGACTGCCAGTTTTCAAATCATTCAAACAAAACATAGACTTAAGCTTTGGAGATACACTGAATAGGGCTGTGTCTTTTTTTTCTCCTGGTTGTGCAAACACTACCCCAGGGTCGGGAGAAACTAGTTTGGCATCCCCCTGCCCTCAACTTTCCTTCTTTAACAATCGGGATAAGGAGATGTCGTTTCTAGAGGATGCTCCAAATGTGGGCAAATTGCTTGCTTTTCTGCAAACAAAACAAGGCGTGCGGTTCCCTAAAATGCAAGACTACTACCTTTGCTGCCTCCCACCTGCAGGCAGTACTTACTCTTCTGTGTTTTCATTGCCCAGCCACTCATTCAGCTTCTTCTGCCGAACACCTTTCTGAGTCAACCACCTGGAAAACAGAAAAGGAAAAAGCATTAATAACGTGGCCTTAATTTCGGCCCCTCTCAGTCGCTGGCTTCCAGGGTTGGGCTTCCGGGCCTTACATCAGGTATTGGTCTCTCGTCTTTCTCAGCTGAATGAGGTCTGGTTTGATGCTGTTCATGCGCTTGTCAATCTCGCGGTACTCAGCTGCCTGCTTCTTCAGGTCCTCCTCCAGTCGTCGTCTGCTGTCCACAATTTCACTGATGCGCGACTTTAACTTCTCGTAATTATGCATAATCCTACAGGCGAGAGAAAGGCACAGGTCATTGCGGGCTGCCTCAGGTAAATAAAGAATGCTTTCTCGGGCTGTCGTGCGTTTGTTTTTTTAATTATTCACAGCACAGAAAGCCAGACCACCTTTGAACAGTTCTAGAGGTTTCTGGTTATCTTTAGCACTAGGATAACCCTCCTGATTCACCAACCTTTGTATTTCTTTTTCATTGCCTTCACGTTTAAATTTTTCTATGTATTCTTTGCTGTACCGTTCCTGGCTTTGGCACTGTTCTTCAAATATTTTTATGGTTTCATTAAATGCTTCGATAGCTGTTCTTTTCATTTGGATTTCCTACAATACAATGTTGAATGAGACAATATCATACCTTTCATAGAACAGATAATGTGTTACTGTGCGACACTGTCAGGACATCTGATGCTATTACTCTGCTAGCAAGCAAGGCCTCTAATTCATAAAACCCATAAAAACAGTATCACAGCAGCACACTTTTCCTTTGGGAGTTTTCCCTGTCTTATGAAAGAAGACTGACACTTTCCTATAGTTTTCATCATTTTAAAAGTCATTGCCCTTTATCAGCAACTTAAAGAAGCCACGTTGCCTTCTACTCCCTCTGGTGGTCCTAGATACTTTACGGCCTAGCAAAGATTAGCCTCTAGGAAAACACTGCAGGCAACGGAGCCTGCACTCTTTTATGACGAGGTACCTAACAGTTAAAATCTCCGTTCTGGAGGTCAGATGACTTTGTGTATGGGGGGGGCAAGGTGTTCAACCAGGAATTATGTCAAATCCACCTAAAGCTCACAGTAACCTCTTAATTCGCAGGAGTCCTTATCATTATTGGGACATGTGTAAGAGCTCCATTGAAAAGCTTAAAGCTTATAGAGATGCTTGGGGCTAGAGAGACTACAGATACTTAACAGTGATTCCCAAGTACATGATCTTTTCCCCGCACCCGATTAGCAGAAACTGAAAGGACACATCTTAAAGTCTAGGAGGTCGAAGCCTGAAATGTGACTTTTGCACAAAACTCACCTGGGAAGTACGGGTATAATCTTCATATAATCTATCATATTCCCGGCTTTTTTCTTGAAATTGAGTGTTATATTCATGTAATTTTTTCCCTACGGCTTCAATATTATCTTCTTTGACAACTTGATCCTGGAAAAATGAGGAAACTTCAGTTGATGAGGTATTTTAGTCAATGTTTTGGCCATTATCAAACTGTATTAAAATCTCATTACATGCAGTTTTTGGAAACGTTTCAAAGTATCTTGTCTAAGTACTGTAACTTGAATATTTCAGTTTGGATTACCTGTTGGTATTTGGATACTGGATACAGTAATTTCACGTCCAGTTTGGGATTATACTGAGCTAGAGACTCATTCCGGTAGTGGTTTATTAGCTCAACCACAGAGTTGAAGGTCAGTGGGTCAGAGAAGCCATATTTCCCATCTCGGTGAAATATTTTGATTAATTTGTTATTTCCTCCTTTCCTGTAGATACAATAAAACAAATGGCATTACAATCTTCTCTAAAGAAATGTGTTTTGACGTCTGCTCCCACCGCTCAATCTTCGCTGCGTTACCTTAGTGTAAGTGTATAATCCCCATGCATTTTAGTAGACGCATCTCGTACCAAAAACGTCCCGTCAGCTGTATCTCGAAGTTTTTCATTCACTTCTTCCCTGGAATGAAAATGACAAAACCCATTTTGAGGATTCAATGACTGTTTTTGCTTTTAGAGTTGTAGCTGCAAAACTAAGCACAAAGTAGGTAGAGCTCCTCTACCGTCCCCCGCCCCCAATAGATTGCATGTACCATTTATATAGAAACGTTAGAAATTTGATCTCATTACAAACTGGGAGCTACAACACAAAACAACATACCCACTTTCAGTACTGCTTTATCTCTGGTACAACGTTTTATTTTTTAACCACACAGACTGACAAAGAAGCACCAAAAGACAGGATCCCCAAAGGAACTCTTTACTCCCCCTTCCAGAATGATGAATAAAGATGCCTTTGTAAAGTACGTGTCAGATAATAACACGGACTCTGACAGTTTTCCCTAATGGAAAGTGACTTTGGACCCTGCTTTTAGGCAGTGCCACTCCCCCCGGGTGCTTTCCTGACATTTCTGTCCATAATGAAACTTGTCGAGTACTAAATTTCCCGTGGCATCCGGCACCCACAGTCCCCCAGCGCTCAGGGACTTCTCTGGAAGACAACCAACTATGCTTCATGCTTATGTTGGAGGAGATCCTAAAAATGGAACTTAGCATGCTGGTGCGTTTCTTTCTCTAAAACTAGGACTCTCTCGCTAGTGAAAACTCAAGAGTGCTTATATAGCCTTACCTTGAGATATCTCCCCAGTACCACTCAGCATCTTGTAAGGACATATTGTTATTCATACCGTTGTTGGCTACACTAGTGGGTTTCGGTGGTTTAGGAGGCAATGCTGCAGATGAAAGAGAAAGAGAAAGTTGTTTGCAATCCCAACTACAGTTGAACCCTTAGGTGTAATTTAGGTTTCTCTAGAATACTGTGAAATATAGCAGTATTTCATAATTTTATGAAACAAGATCGTCTTGTTAAAAAAAAAAAAAAAGACATCTTTCAGAGTGTGGGTGGGTCAAAAAGAAAAGTGGAAAAAGAGAGACCAATTTACAAATAAACCAGGCTGGCCCTGTGAATGAATTTCAGAGTGAATCCAGAGTCCCGGCATTTTCTACTTCTAGGCTCTGGTTATATTCAACTTTCAGGCCTGATCAGATCCAGCTAAAATAGGAAACCGTGAGCATATGAGCAGGAGGAATCACATGGGTTGGCTTTAATTTCCTCCTCTTATTTAATTATAAGAGACAAATTTGGTTTCTGTCCTCCACAAATGCTGTTGCTGTAATAAAACTCATCTACAGCAATATGTTTTAAGAGGAGGAACTAGGTTTCTCTAATCTTAGTAGTTCAGGCACTATTCTGCCAAAAGCCACTTTAAGACACTCATCTGTGACCTAAATCTCTTTAGTATTCACGTTAATATTCTTTTGGATAAATTGGGCCCTATATGTCAGGACTGAGGAAACACCATATCCCTCTTCCTCAATGTCAAATCAGTATTCATACACCAGTGGGTGACAAATAAAAGACTGCAGTGTTTCTGAATTTAACTGGGAGCAGGGCTAAGATTGGAATACAGTTTAGGAAGCAAAATAAGGCTAGCGTTTTAACTGAATTCTAAGTCACAAGTTTTAAAGGACAATTAGTACCTCCTGCAAAAATTGCAGGAGTCTATCAAGAATATTTTATAAAGGCTAGGACTAAATAATAGGAAGGCAACTCCGTTTCTCATTACAGTCTCTTAATATAAGAGCAGGCAAAGTCTCAGCATTCGCTTTAGAATAGTTTCAGGTCACCTAGGACTGAGTTGCAATCACTGCTAGGTTTTACATGCTTTCTAAAAGTACCAAGTGTTATCACTGCAAAGTACCACACTGTCCTCATCCACTGTTAGAAGAGAAAAGCAGCACAAAAGACCCATCTTTTTAACTAAAGGAACAGCATGAACGATACACAACACTATAACCCAACCAGCAAAGGACCTCGATTAACAAAAGACACCAGTGAAAAACTGGAATTCAATTCCTATCTATCTGTTCAAAGTAAGAAAAAGCATTCACCACATACAGGCTGATCTGCTTGCTGCTGCCACAGGCAAACAATTTCATGTCCAAGCTATGATCAAGCTAGTTTTTATTAAATTACAACAAGTCAATAAATAGACATCTAAAGAGGATCAGTTACAGTAGTTGTCACAAAAACAAACCAAAAAACCCCACAAAATAAACTAGCTTTCTAAAAGAATACTGTAGTATTACCTGGTGGATCCATTTCTATATAAAACATCAAGTCTGTGCCACAATTTCTATCTGTCTTAGCATATTCTAAATCCAGGTCTTCCATATTCCAAACAGTGTTGTACATTTGTGCGAGAGTTTCCTTGGCTGAGCTCAGTTATAAGAAAAGAGTCCGGCTTTCTTTGTAATGGTGTCTTGGAATTCATTTTAAAACCTATAAGGGGCTGCACTGTAACCTATTACATCACACACCCGAGCCAATCAAGTCAGAAAAATGTCACCAGACCACTCCTGCTTCATCATTTCTCTTCGACATCCAGCCCTACCACAATCCCAACCTCGCCGAGAACCTACATTTACTAGACCAGCAATGTATACATGCTCATCGTTCCAAAAAGGTGTTTAATTTGACTCCTCTCTACCACCAGTGAGTTCTCTAATTCCTTTTTTATTACTCCTTGCAGCATGGTACGCTCCGCTGTTGGCAGGTTGACAAAAGCTGATATGCTGCAGCACGTAGCTTTTTTTTCTTTCTTTTTCCCCAGTGCATCAGGGTTAATGGAGAGGCTGATCATGCCTTGGTTTAAAAATCTTACAAATGCATCAAAACGGTACGTTTTACAGTCCTTAAATACCTCCTGCATTTATTAAAAGCAGAAGGGAATCAAGAACTCTGGACATTTCATTGCATTCCTATAGAATTTACTGACAGCTCAGAACTTAAACACTGTTACCACACAAGAAAGCACAATTAAAAGAAAAATCTCCTTCTACCAAACATAGTGAAGTTAAAATTAGACCTTAGGGAATGACAATGAAAAATCTTATTAGGAATGAAGACGTGTGTATTATTAGCAGAAATTTAATGTCACTAACAAGACTAGTGAGGGTAAGTTAAGTTATATCTTCCAAAAAGAAAGAGGCTGTATATCAGAATGCAGAGGTGGCATGATGTTGGCAAACTATTTCGCACCGATACCACCAGAAGTCTCAAGATGGGCTTCATAGTGCTTGAGGGGGGAGAGTGATGTAATCACTTTTGGGATTCCCCCCCCCATCTCAAATTCCTCACTCTGGGGACTTTTTTAATCCTGGTTAGCAATATGTAAATAAATCAATTCCCCTATAAATCTATTAATTTTAGTTATTTAAAGCCATTCTGCATAGAATCCTGCCACCCTTAATACAGCCTCATGCACAGTCCCATTTTAAACCATGTTTTCACATTTACAATATAAATCAGAGAAAATAGTGGAGCCAAGGCAAGGCTTTCTCTGAGTCCTGTTCACTTGTACCCCGTCTAGAATTCATTTGCCCATTAATGAGGAAGGCAGACTCAACCCATACCCTACAGCCCGCTCCCAGGGACACTTTGCTATTCCTAAACTCAAATTCACACACGCAGTGGTCAAAGTGGGAATGTGTGATATATCCTCAGATTAAGGCTCAGAAGAAAATCTGTTTAATACAAATGCATCTCCTCCTCTAAAAGTCCTGTCAGGGCTCTGAACAGGCTCATCGCCCAGAGGGCCACCCCAGGCCACTGGGAGGGGAGCACTTGGTGCCAACCAGTCCTGCTGCTGGCTCCCTTGTGGCAAACCGACCCAGGGAGGAGGGGAGGGAGACAGGTGATTTTCCATGTCTCTCCCAGGCCTGGCCCAGCCCCAACTTCCAGCCAAGCACAGTGTAATTACGTCTTTCCCCGCTTCTAACCTAAACCCCATCTTTTCCTCCCACTGTGTCCCTCGAGGAAAGGGGGGAGTGTCTCCGCTCATCTCTTATCTGCCCTCCCCAGACAGCACTTAATCAGTCTCACTCACACACCCGCAAAGACAAACTACAGAAGTGAACCTTGCACACAAGTACACAAAGCAAAGCAGGGCAGCGGTGAGGGGGGCCCAAGGGAAAGGCAACTTACTTTGCAGGTTGTGCATGTCTGCAGCCTCCCGCGGCCGGGCCGGGATCCGACGGTGAGAACAATGCCCGCGGCTAGTCCCGCGGCGCCCGCTCCGAGGCAGTGCTCGCGCCGGCTGGGCGCAGCGGTGGCGCGGGACCCTCGGGCTCGCGCGCCGCGACACGGACGCCGACAAGGGACCGCTGCAGCAGCGCCGCTCCCTGCCCGCTCCCCGCGGAGAAAGCCTCTGGATGCCGGGGCCGCGGCCGGGAGGGAAAAAGCCCCGGCGCTCGCACGTCTCGCAGATAAAGATCACGGCTTCATGATTAACTTGGGCAGGTTCAAATATTTGCTGAGCTAGGGATTTCGGGTGGGGGAGGGGAGCCCGAGTCAAAGTCAAAGTTGTCATCGGCTAACAAGTGGCCACCGCCAGCCCCACTCGCTCATTTTCACCGAGGAAATGAGAAGGCCATTGTGAAGGGACCTAAAATAGTCTAACTGGCTGCGGCAGCGCGCGGGGCTCAAGTGGCCACAGTGAAGCGAGGCACTATGCGCGGCCAAACACAGGAAGTGGCTGAGCTAGTTCAGCAAAAATAGAATCAAAGCCTTGCTTGTAAAGGCCTGAGTCTCTCCGCACGGCCCAGAACACCGCCCAGAACACCGTGCCTTGCTCGAGTGCACCTCCTCCCACACACTAGCACGGACAGCACCGCAGGTGTAGCGGGAGCCCCACGGGGGACTCGGCAGGGCACGGGTTGGGAAAAGGCCTGCTCGTGGGAGGCAAGGATCCTCCGCCCATACTCTACTCCACGACCACGTGAGCACTGGCCGAAAAATCCCACCATGCAGCTACTTTTACCAGGCCGACTTCAACCCACGTGAAACTGGCCACAGGACTGTCTGATAATTAAAAGGTATGTCTGCATGACATTCACATGACCGCTAAGTGGCGCATAGGATAGGACCAGGGGAACGGTACGCCTTCCCAGAGGTTTTCTGGCCTTGGAGAAAGCTGCAATGAACCAGACTAAAATCTGACCTGAGAACACTTTCACTGGCATCAGCATAAGATGGACAGCTTTACTGATACCCCCCCCAACCCCGAACCGTAACAATGGAAAATCACCGAATCATTAACTCCAAAGCCAGACCGTAATTTTCAAGAGCACTTCAAGCAAACCCCCCGGGCTACACTCAGGTAACCCTGGTCCGTAGGGCAGAGGAGTGAAGTGGTTTGCCAGGGACCAAGGCACCAGCACCCCAACCTAGCCTGCAGACTTTTGGTCTTAAACTCCTTTTTCTTCACCCACTGGCCCTGGTCTTCACTTCCTTCTGCCAGAAAAAGTCAAAATTAACACGTGAAACGTGAAAGTTAATTTCTTTTAGGCCACAAGTGAAAAACTGCACACCTACAACAAAATTGACTTTTTCTGTTTTCTATTTCTAGCTTGTTTACATTTTTTATAAACTACCTTCTAATTCTCTGTGAAGAAACACGGGTCTGTCTATAGTATTTACGCTCAGACTCTGCACAGGAAGGTGACCCCATGGTCGCATGCTAGGTCTAAAGGAAGATCGAGGTGCTGACATCATGTGCACACAGGCAGGCCCCGGCTGCAGGATCACCCGCAGTGTCTGGGAAGTGTGCTAACCTCACGATGCAAGTGACTTTACCAACTTTCCTTTGCTGCGCCTGATAGACTGTGAAAAACCTACTTTCCGATGGAAAGAAAAAAGTCTTTAAGTGGACCTTCCAGCTCCTGCCTGCTTATGATTGGACATATGGTTAGTTCTTGAGAACACCCTTGCACCTTCAGCTACAGAATCTTGCTCTACTTTTAAAAATAAGTCTTCCTGGGCGCCTGGGTGGCGCAGTTGGTTGGGCAACTGCCTTCGGTTCAGGTCATGATCCCGGAGTCCCGGGATCGAGTCCCACATCGGGCTCCCAGCTCCATGGGGAGTCCGCGTCTCACTCTGACCTTCTCACTTCTCATGCTCTCTCTCTCTCTCTCTCTCTCTCTCTCTCTCTCCTAATAAATAAATAAATAAAATCTTTAAAAAAAAAAAAAATAAGTCTTCCTAAAGCTACAAAACTTGGAAACATCAGTCTCTTCAGCATACCTGTCTGATTTTACATGATGTTTCATTTCAAAACCTTCAAGATGATAACGTTTTCTAGTCCAACAATGTATTTTCCATCTCAGAAGAAAACTGTCCCCTGGAAAGCAGTACACCCTCAACTAGAAAGCAAGTCTTAGATTTGAGAACTTTGCGTTGTTGCTCACAATATGCACAATCCTCTACCATAGAGGTTCTGTTACATTACTGAACATGTGAGCAGGGTCTTCTCCCATTCAGTTTCAGTCTGTGAAAAGTGACAGGCAAGACACTCACTGCTCTTCATTAGCTTAAAAAGGGAGCCCTCTGCTGGCAGAACAGAATCAGTAACCTTTCTGGGAGAAAATGCTCAAGTGTCTGCTTACTTCATTCATCTCCCACTATGACCAAAATTTCCCAAAAACTAAGGATTCACTTGCAAATAATTAATAAATCAAATGTACAGACGTCATATCAACTTAGGAAGTGTTTCTCATCATACGGCTGCTAAGCTCTCCAAATACATAAATAAAGCTCATATTTTAATATCAGCATATATCTGAGACCCAAAAAGACTCAGCCACCCTAGAGAACTTACACATCTATTTGAAAACTAACTTTACTTTCTGGATTCCTCAAAAACAATGTGCCTTACTACTTTCCCTTTCCTCAAAGTTTTGTAAAACTCAGAGGCAAAAAAAACAGGCCACATTTCGTTTCTCAGCAAGTGTGATCTACTCAGGAAAATATCCTTAATTGTGAAAACACGCTTGAAAGGTACACACTGAACACTACCTCACACATGCAAGTTACCATCAGAAAGTGAGTGTTCCCTGCCCAGCTTTCATCGTTCACAGCCTCTTTAAAGAAATACAGTGAGGGAAAAAAAAAAAAAAAAAGAAATACAGTGAGAAGAAGAAAAATAAATGAACCAAAATCGTCAAGGGTTAAATGAAATACCTCCCTTCATCATTTTAAGTGAAGACAAATTAGGACAGAAGGGCCTTTCAGTATGATGCAAATCTTTACTCCACATCCAGTGCTCTTACTGATGGCCGCACTGAGGAAAAATGTCCACTTGAATTTATAAATAAACCCAGATTTACATAGGATACGTTCTACAAAATGCGTGAAAAGGTGTGACTGTTGCTTAGCAGAAGGCAGCACTGCTTCCCTCTCAAACGCTCTCCCTGGAGAGCAGGAGGCCCCGCGGTCAATACCCTCCCGATACACGCACCCTGAAATACGCTGCTTTTTCAGAGCACAAATACAACTTCCTATTTCTCGTTATAACCTAGAATGGCTGGCCTCTCTGTTTATTCCGACCCATCTAAATATATGCATTTTTTTCAAGGTTTCATTTCTCACCTTTGAAACAACCCTCTAATGTCAGACCACATTTTAAACCCAATAAAAAATAAATCAGAGAAAAGTAAAACTCTTTGAAAGTCATTTCCCTCTACCTTAGTGCTTGCTTTAGTCTTGGTTGAAAACCAAGCCCAGAGCATTTAAAACAAGATTTATGAATCAGACTCTTCAGGAGGAATGTTTTGCAATGCGCCAGTGGTTAAACATTAACTCTGACAGGTGTAGAAGGGCAGGAAGGAGAAAGAGTCATTTATTTTCCACTCTGGGCTTGAGGGTGCAATATTAGACTTCAATTATGCTGCATTAATATTTCTGAATATGCCCATGAAATCTGAAATATGTAAATACACTTATAATGGGTTTCATTCAGAGCTACCCTGTGTTAAATGGTCCTGTCTGTCCCTTAGTGGCCCTACAGAAATCTGCTTTTGCTACCTAAGCATCAGTAGGGTAAACATAGCACATAATGAGTCAAGAAAACCTGCTGTTCAGCTTGAGTTATTTTTAAGACTTTTAGTAACAAAGGGAACAGCAGACTATCCAAGTGCTGAGAACTCAGTGACTCCGTGTTTAACCTTTCAAACCTTAGTTTCCCCTCCAAATAGGGGAGATGCCCACGTCACAGGATTGCTGGGCACACTAAATGAGTGGGTATGCCAAAGTTCTTTGAAAGCTGGTTAGTCTGTCAAGGGATTTAAAAAAAAAAATCATGTGGATGATTGTGATCCTTTGCTTAGCTCGATGCTAGGAGGAGCTCACCAAGAGAAGCAGCCTTTGTCCTTGCGGAATGAAACTGAGCCGAGGAAAAGAACAGGCAGAACTCCACAAGGATTCAGTTGGAGGGACAAGGTCTGGAGGGCACAGGCCTATGGAACGGGTTGATCACTGCACATCAAGCAGGGAGAAGATCTGCCCGTGCAATGAAGGAGATGGCACTGTCTGGGGCTGCTGCGCACCGTTGTGCACTTCTGTGCCCTGCACAGAGGCACGTGGCATGGGGAGGTGCTACTGAAAACCAGGCCCTCCACGTACCAAGCCACACAGACGGGAAGGGGCATGAGACCAAGTAAGGAACCTTCCTCCCTCCACGCGACGCACCCACGGGGCAGCAAGTGCCCAGTGAGTGTGTGTTTTGCGGACTAGCAGAGAAGCCCACGAGGTACCCCGAGGCCTGGCTCGGCTGGCTGGCAGTGTGGGTGCAGTGGAGGAAAGGGCTGACAGGACTGAGGAGCTGGAGCTGCTGCAGGGGGCCCCCTCTGGTAGGTCCTTCAGAACCAGAGTTGAGCAACGGTAGAGACAGGCAATAGGGTCATGAGTTTCAGTACTTACCACCTCACTGAAATCTCAACCACCCTTTGGAAGAATCTCAACCATTCTTTGGAAGAATGCCAAAGAAAGAGGCATTCTTCCCATTTTGCGGACTAGAAAACAGTTTGGAAAGGGTGAGTTATTTGATAGGAACTTGGCAAATAAGCAGCCAAGAGCTGATTCAAATCCAGATCTATTTGAGCCTCACTGTTCTTACCAGCGCACTATGGATAGAATGACTCTGCGTTTATCCGCCATGGCTGCGGCAGTCGCACTGGGGCACTCTACTACAGGTGACCCGTACTGGCAACTTCAGAGGACTTTGGACTGGGTGCCAGAAGCAGCCCCATTCCTCATGAAGGCTCCGCGGACCCAGGAAGCAGGTGCAGCGCCGAGGCCCTGGCCCAAGGCCGGGACTGGGGCCTGCCCGCAGGGGCCTCCCCCGGGTGACCTGGTTCTGGCACGTACTAGCTGGTTAGCAGCACGTGACCGCACAGCCCGTGGGGGCGCTTTTGTCTCCTTATGAGCAAAGTTAGAGCTGGGCGGTGCTTTCAACTCTAAAATGATGCTCCTTACAGTGCTGTCATTTACAACATTTACTAGTTGTATCAGGCCATTCTTTTTGTATTTTGCAATTTATTTTGACTAAACCTTTGAAACTCCTTGAACTGAAATACTGTTTCCTCCTCCCCCTTTCAAACTGTATACCAATTCTTCAAAGCCCATTTCAAGTACCATTTTTTTCCCTCTAAGCCTTTTCTGTCCACTCAATTACCCTGCAGAGTCACCCATCACATCTCTACAATGTTCGAATTTTGAGTAAGCATCCTCCCCCCAGTACTTCCTTAGAGACTGTGTGTAGAGTCTTCTACAGATTGACACATTGCCTCCAACATCATCAGTTTTGCCTATCAGTTCCAGTTCTACCAGATTTCCACTATAAAAGAGGCCTATCTATCCCACAGAAGCCTTGCTTCCCCGTCTGCCCCCCAAATCACTCAAGTACTCCTTTGTATTCACAACAATAAAGTCAGTGCACATGAATGATTGATGACTGTTCATTGCAGATGCCCCGGTGCTGGCCTTCCAGAGCCCTCTGGTAAGAGCACATGCTGGGGCAATGACTGCGGAGTCCAGGATAACGTCGGATTCCTACCAGGCCTAAGAAATCATTTCTCTAACCAGCAGTGCCCCTCCAATCCTTTGCACAAAGTCATTCCTGAACACAAAGGGGACTGGGGTGAGGACGTTCGTCCTGAGCTAGTCAGTACTTTCCACAAGTCAGACATACTGAAGCGTTTACTTTATTCCCAAGGGCCTGCATGTTCTTCAGAATAGCTAAGACATACCACACAAAGGGACGAGTGGCTCAAACTAGCATTTAGCGATGACTCAGGTTCAATTTTCTTGAAGAGGCTTCATGAATCTTGGGCAGGTCTATGAAACGTTCAGTGCATTGCTCACCATACAGCATGGCTGCCAGGACTGACCTCCCTGGGACACCGGCGCACCAGTTTCTTAGGAGAAGGCAGCAGGGTCTGTGACCTAGCAGGCAGCCTCAGGTGTGCAGTGAAAATGGATGAACGTGAAATTTTTATTTATTTATTTATTTATTTTGTGGAATTGGGCTGAAACTTATAACGACATTTAACCAGTTTATACCAGTAAGACTAATTAAACTCCAACAGATGCTTCTTGGTGTGTAGCAGAAATTCTCAAAGACTCCAGGATAAATTGGTTGCCAGGTATCTATCAAACCCCGTCTGGCTTTTCAGCTTCCATGTCTCCCCCTCTCCAGAGGGGTGGGCACTGAGAAGACCAGGATCGCCCTCAGCCCTTACCTGCATGCGGGGCTCAGCTGTCCCCACTCTGAGACAGAGACCTCCACACCCACGGCGAGGAAGTGGGAGGCAGGGCTCCGTCCTTTGGCCCAGGGGCCTGTTCTGTTGTTACTAGTCGTCTTTCTCCACTCCTGTGTTTAGTCTGGGGTGGGGGGCTGTCAATAAGGGCTCAAGTGTCATGTTTCACAGCTGCCCGCGTCCCCTCATCACAGGGGACTTTTAACCTACCATTGAATCTTTTCTCTTGAGCCCAAAGGCAGCCTCTGAACACCCAACACAGACTCCCCAAATCCATTAACAAACGCACTGAGCAGTCACACGAGATGAAACCTGCCGGCCGCCCCCTGGACTGAAGTCCTCGGCCACTGCTGACAGGCTTCTGATGCCGCTCACCTACAACTCAGAGTATCCCTGCTGAACCTCGTCCTTGCCGTGATCTGGAGCCCTGGAAACAGGGGCGCTCGGGCCTTAGGTTCTGTTTCTGCCGCCTCCCCTACCTTTGAATACCGTACTCTGGTCCTGTCCACGGGAGCCCTTCCAAACACCCACTCCGCCAGCGGGGACCTCCCCCAGCCCGCAGGCCACACCGGTGGGCTTTAAGCCTCAGCCCTGCCTCCCTCCGTCTGCCCCATCCAGCCGCACACCGACCAGGCCTCGCTGGGTAACACCGACAAAACCCGACCCAATTCCCCACTGCTGCACTCAGGGGGTCCCCCTGCCTGTTTATACAGAGATAAACTGGGCGGTCTGCATGAGTTAATAAAGAATAAATTCATGGTGTTTTAACTCTAGGTGTAAATTAAGACTTACAAGCAACATCTCCACTGGTCCTGCAACTTCACTGCACTGACCGGACCCTGATCATTACTCCCAATGACCAGCCTCTGTCAGCTAACTTTTACCAGCACATGGGCACAGTGTTTAGACTTTCCACAGTAGAAGAAAAATACATCAGTTTAAATTAAACCCACTGCTAACGTGGTCTACATTTCCGGCCTTGTTAAATGACTAACTGATGCCAGCCTGCTTTCAAAGAAGTGTCTGGCTTGCTCCAACTTGCTCCAGCGAACACCCTGGGTTCATACAGCTTGCATTCTCGAAAATGTTTATTTGAACAGACATTTCTCAGTAGACCAGCTTCCAAAACACACATTCCAAAATACTTCAAATTACATAGTAATTATAAATCCCCTACTTTATAAGTATTAAAAAGAAAAACAAGAATGTCAACAACTAAAATGAGCTCCATAATTTATGTAACAACTGGAAGCATCAAAGTTGAGGGGAAGGGAGAGAGCTCCCCACAACCCTCATCTAAAACCAAGACCATCCCGATACTGACAAACTCACAGACACTGAAATCCAGAGAGTATTTACCACATGCACTACCACTCAGCCATTCTTTCTGTAAGTCGCAAGGTGACAGGTTATGGATCGCGATTCTACCAGAACCTTATGTTCCTTCAGAGAAGGTCTAAAGCCACCATTCTAGAAAACGAACCAGGACAGATTTTTACAAGTTCGAAAAGCCTTACCTGGTGCAGGCTGTCGTTCATTCCACTCTGTTGAGATTAAAATTTCTATAACTTTAATGAGGTGTTCAGGATTCTCAGAGCTACAAAAAAGGAGAGTTTTATTAGAAACTTTTTTTTCCAAAACAAACTCATGTTCACGTATACACATCAAGTCACTGTGTCTGGTAGGAAGGTGCACACGCATGTGTGAGCGAGCACCTTCAGATTAAGTTAAATGATCCATCAGCTCAGGACCTCCCTCATCACCCAAAAATACATGCTTCTCTTTCACCCTACCTGGCGGCTGGGAATCTGAAAAGCAGAGGGCTGAAAAGTTCCGAGAGTACTCTGGCACTCAGGAGATTCTTGCTGGACGTCTGACAGAGCTTGAAGAAATGTTTTAGCAAATACTGAAGCGTCAGCCAATACTGATGAGGTATGTTAGGTGCCCTAATGAGCTTCTTCAACAGCTGGATATAGTCTTCAGAGCTTTGTACTTCTACAGAGTTTCCAAAAAAGAAAGAAAAAAGAAGAGACTGTTTCTAGATATCGGTGACTAAACACCTAGAACGTTTCTGTTCTTCTAGCTACAGAAGAACAAGTCCCTTTAAACGAAGATCATCAGAAGCAGAGGCATTTGTTCTTCTCATCAGAAAAGGCATTGCGACAAAGTAGAAATCTCAAGTCAAATGGAAATGCAAGAAACTCTTGGTGTAAAAAGCCACAAGGATCAGGGTGTGCTGGCAGAGATCCGCCCTCCACGGAGCAGCTTCGAGCGTGATTGGCTAATTTGGAGGAGCATCAGATAAGTATCACACGTTTTAACTTTGAAGGTTATGAACCACAATTTCCTGTCCCCAAAGTACTTTAACTGAGCATTAGCTCCTCAGCCTGAGAGTCCTCTTCCCTCAGCACATTTTGAAATGGCCACTCGAGGAAAATGGTAAGAACATCCCCAGTCAGTGGGTCCTGACCCCAGGTTCCCTGAATCTGAAGATGGCACTTGGAACACCGTGGCCTCCAGTGACATAGTGACCTTTGTTAATGCTGATAAAAGGTTAACAATTAGCCATTTCAACATGCGGAGAGTCTTCCTAAGCAAACGAGAATCTGGGTCTTCTACTGGATGCCCTGGCAAGGGAGGGAACTGGTGCTAATAGGGAGGGAGGGTTTCAGGGAGGGGGAAGATTCCCAAAACATCGCACTTTATATGCCGCAGTTAATAGTTTACATGCATAGCTCAATATATGCTCATTGAGGTTCTCAGAAAAGAAAACAAACCTTGGGCTAAATAAATCATTTCACTGTAAACGGCTACTGGAATGACAGGATTTGGTAAGTCCACAAGGTAGCGTTTGAAAGCGTCTCCCAAAACTTGCACATCGATCATTTCCAAGTCCATGGAGGCGGCATCTGTGACAGAAACATTTTTTTTTTTAAAGATTTTTTATTTATTTTTTTATTTATTAGAGAGAGAGAGAGAGAGAGACTGAGAATGAGAGGGGAGAAGGTCAGAGGGAGAAGCAGACTTCCCGCAGAGCCGGGAGTCCGATATGGGACTCGATCCCGGGACTCTGGGATCATGACCTGAGCCGAAGGCAGTTGCCCAACCAACTGAGCCACCCAGGCGCCCGACAGAAACATTTTAAAAAGGATTTCAGACACCGTATATATTGGTTGGGCCCATTTTTCCAAATATTTGACTTACATGTGACACAAGAAAGGAAGCCACAGAAGGACAGCTATCAAATTCTTGAGTATTCATTAGCAGTGTTTCTCACAGGGGTTGTTTCTGGCATTGCAAATAGAATACCTTTTCTTTGTGGAAGCCTGTTCCCTAAGCTATAAGCATTTCGCATGATGGCTTCTGCCCATGATGCCAGGGGCATGTTCCCAGATGGTGGGTCAACAATAAGAAAAAAATCACACCCCCGTTTTGAGCTGAATCAGGTCTCCCACAAGTCATAGGGTGAAGCCCTAACTCCCACTATCTCAGAAGGTGAACGGAGATAGGGCCTTTAAGGATGTGGTTTGGCTAAAATGAGGCCATTAGGGCTGGGCCCTGATCCAACCAACTTGGCTGGTATCCTTTTAAGAGGAAATGTGGACACACAAAGAGACACCGGGAGCACAAGCATGGAGTGAATGCCTCATGAGGACACAGTGAGAAGGTGGCCATCTGTAAGCCAAGGAGAGAGGCCTCACAGGAAACCTGCCTGGACCTGGGACTTCTAGTTCCAAGAACAGAGAGAAAATAGGTTTGTGTTTGAAGCCACCCAGTCTGCGGAATTTTGTTATGTCAGCCCGAGCACACTAAAGGAGCCCCCTGAATATTTCCAAATACCTTCTGGAGGGTGTTTCTGCTCTGACTGAGAAGGGCTCTGTCTAGAGATGGCTAATCATTTAGTAAATGCTTCCTAAAACCTCAACAGGAAAACATGCAATCCAGATGCAAATCCAGAGATTGCTTAAATTTTGAATTGCTAAATACTGCATCTCAGAAGTCATACAAATTTAGCTCAAGAGAGTGACTGAACAAACAGTAAGATACACAGAAGTTTAACAGTCGATCTCAAAAATAGCCATAAAAATATTTTTTAACATTTTTAGAACATTTCCCCTAATTCTGACAGGGTATTCGAATTAGGATATAACTAATCTAACCTGTGGGCACCGAACTAGTTCCTAAGAAAGATGAATCCATCTGTCCAGTAAATTCTTCACCCAGAAAAGAGGTCAGGCAATTCAATAATTGGGTGATACTCACTCACTCACTCACTCACTCAGGGTAGAAAAAGGCATAGAGTCCGGCAGAGAGAGGGGATGCTTGGGCAGGAAGGGCCGGGGGCACCTCGATGTGAGGAGAGGCATACGCAGTCCAGTGACGTGAGGGCTAACCTGAAGATCATCCGCAGACTTGTGTACTCAGTGGGGAAGAAGTGAGCTGATGAATGAAATGCCACATTTTCCAACAGCTGTATTCTTTTTAGTGTCAAAAATCAGTTGGAAAAGAGTGCTGCTGGAAGTGAAGGGAGCACTTCTGGTAATCTGATTTGTAATGTGGGAGATGTGGGAGACACTGTCGAGAACTGACACAACTTGTGACTGACAGGGTCGTGTGGTGGCCGGGGAGAGAGGGAACCCGTGTTCTCCAAGCTGTGGGAGCTGGAGGAGGAAAGGTGGCGTCCTGGACGGCCGCAAAGTGTGTGTGATCCCATCCATCAGCCCGGCTCCGACGGGAAGCTACCGACGTTCCTGGGACACGTCGTTATCACAAACCGAACCGGGCCAGCTACCAAGGTGGGCCCTACGGAACACACGACACGGATAAAGCCCCAGGAAGCGTGTCTGGTAGAGAATGCGCATTGGTGAGCTGGAGGAGGAGAATTCTTTACCTCAGGGAGGGGAGAGGCTCAGGGTTCTGGCCCAGGGAGGCCCACGTGAGAAGGAATGCAACCACCGGTGTGCCTGTCAACCGAAACAGTGTGTGCACCACTCGGGCCTCCACGGCTGCTGACCGACCGCCGGACGAGCTGCTGGGCCCTGGGCCCCTCACGGCCCGCATGCTTCATTCACTAGACCTCTTCGCCCGGGGAATTGCTATTACCTCATTTGTGCCATTCGGTAATGGTAAAACAACAACAACAATGACCACAACAAAACACATTAAGATGCTCACAGCTTCATAGGCTCCTCCCTCAGGTAGGGTTTCTACTGCCTTCTCCGGGCAAGAGCAGCGCTGAGGAGCCCCGTCCGTCTCTGTCACGACACTTCCCGGATGGTAACTAGGGGTCTCTCTACTGCACCGCGAGTACCTCAAGGGCACGGGCCGCGGATCCTCCCTGCTCTTCCTGCTGCCCTCCGGGCCCAGCACGCAGGACGTGCTTGCTCAACGTTTGTGGACGGAGCCACGGCGGGTCCTCGGAGTAATGTTCATTCACCCAAGCCCTCCTCTAACACGTGAGGTATGTTCCCAAGAGCCTTAAGACTTGAACGAAATCATCTCAAGTCTTGGGATTAGTCTTTGGATAAGCTCGCTTTGCCAAATCTACTAGTGCTGATGACATAGTATATTATTTTCTTAAGGTAGCTTCTAAAGCTCCTTAGAGTTCCTGACTTTTGTCCTGTTAAGTCTCCTTTTCTTCAGACTATCCCAATGACCTCTTCCAAGAGCTATGGACATCTGTCATGTGATGACTTCTGAGGTTAGTTAGGCAAGAACGACACAAACTTTAGGTCCAGGGCGGAGGGGGTCATACCCTCTACACCCCAACTTTTCACGGAGTCTGCTCAAGACAGGTAAACTAGTGAGCTCTCCAGCATGTCACCCCTCCTCTCAAAGGGATGGCTCCCTTCCCCAGTTCACCTCTATGTAAGTTAGCAGTTCTCAGTTGGGGTTTCCCATTTTATTGTCCCAGCCTTCCCCCAACCCCCACTCCCAGGAGACATCTGGCCATGTCTGGGGACGTTTTTTGATTGCTAAAATCCAGGAACCATGCTACTGGCATCTAATGAGTAAAGGGCAAGTGTGCTGAGGCTGCTAAAAGCCTCATTTTTTTTTTAAAGATTTTATTTATTTATTTATTTATTTATTTATTAGGAAAGAGAGAGAGTGAGAGAGAGCAGGTCAGAGTGAGAAGCGGACTCCCCATGGAGCTGGAAGCCCGATGTGGGACTCGATCCCGGGACTCCGGGACCATGACCTGAGCCGAAGGCAGTCGCTCAACCAACTGCGCCACCCAGGGGCCCCTAAAAGCCTCATTTTTTAAAGTGAGGTATAACTCACCTAAACCTCTATCATTTTAACAACAGGATTTGATATGTATATATGTTACAAATGAACACCACAGTCAGTCCAGTTAGCGTCTGTCACCGTAGTTACAGAAGTCCTCTTTCTTGTAATGAGAACTTTTACAGAAAAGGCCTGCTTTGGATTAGGAGAAACCAAAAAGAATCAGGAGAAAAATCAAGTGAGAACAACAAAGATATACTTCCCTTTAGGTCAACACAGCAGAAATAAAAGAGTAAGGGCTTTTGGAGTGAGACTAATTTGGGTGCCAGCCCCAGCTTGGCCATCAGCAGTGACGAGCACTGCTATCACAGGCTGATAGGGAGATGAACAAAGTAGCTTAGGAGGGTGCTAATAAAAGTGGGATGCTGTCCTCCACATCCCTCCTGATCAGACATGGGTAATTCACAAGGTTGGTTAAAAGCCATGAATTCTTTTCTCCCTCTTTTTTTTCAAAAGTATAAGTGACTTATCCCTGAGCTTCCTCCAAGGTATTCGAGTATTTTTAGGGACTGAGTAATCTTCAAGCTATTAAAGTCCTGGAGGACCCACTCCTAAATTTATATCATGTGTACTCTTTTTCTTCTCACAAAATTCACTTTCATGATACAGAATCCACATGAAACCAGTTTTTTACTTATGTGTTTTGATCTCAAGTGGCGAAGAAAAGCTGTCTATCAAAATCCACTGCTGACGTGATTTTTGGTTAGTTATTCCATCTCAAAGGTGACGTGAAGGTTTTTTTCTAAAGTAAAGTGCATCGTTTGTATTCAGTCACATTTAAAAACTTAACCGCTATTTCTCAAATAACTCCCATCTCATCATTCACTGATGTCTGAACATTTCCTGTGACTGTTGTTCACTCTGACCAATTTTCTGACCAAAACATGTACCTCAACTTCAACTGGCTAAGGACAAAACTCGGTTACCTTACCACTCTGGTCAGGCTCTGAGAAAGAAAGGACACGTGTTTCACCTTGACTTTTCTGCCAGTCAGCTCCTCCTGACCCGCTCTGGGGGGAAGGCAGGAGACCAGCCGCCAGGGCCCACGCCCTGCACATGTGGGAGGCTGGCTTCCATGCACGAAATAAAAGTGAAAGTTTGAAAAATTTTTTTTCAAACTTCAAACATTCGGGTGGTGCATTTCAGGTGAAGCTATTTACTGATAGAGATAGAATCTTTTTTTTCCCAGAACATCTTTTCTAGAAACTGTCATGAGCTGCCTCAACTTCACATTTTCACTGACTGCATTCTTTGCACAAGTCCCTGTCTAGAAGAGCTTCTTCCCAAATGAGGTTTCGTTCTTTTGGTTTCAGAAGTCCAAATTCAATTACAAGAATGTGAGGCAGAGAATTATTTTTCCTAAAGAAAAATTCTGAGAGGGAATGAAGAATCTGAGAGATTCTGCAAGTTACTACAGAAGACGACTGGCTAGAATGATGGCCAGTAAGTTTATTCACGTTTGTAGTTTTAGTCCATTTGGCAAAGAAGAGAGGAACAAATAATAAACGTGCCACTAGGTTCAGTGAATTGATGTCATTTAACCAATGGTGCGCTGCAGCTGGCCTGCTCCTAAGGGCCCCCTGTGCTCAATTCTTTCCAAGTTGGGAGTTTGGTGATAACACGCTGGCAGCCTGAAACTGACCACAGTGGGCATATTTACACCACAGAAATGGGCAAATGCTACAAACCAGGCTTCCCCCCCCCCCCCCCGGGAGTTGGGTTTCCCAGCGCACCACTGAATATAATTTACTTGATAGAACCATGGCATGAGAAAGCGAAGCAGCATGAAAGGAAGGAAGACCAAGACAGTAAAAAAAGGAAAGGAAAATGGAAAAGGTCAGAAGAAACATTTGTGAAATGACATAAACTTATATTTTTTAAGCTGATCCAGATGAATCAGCTGTAGCCAAGTGCACAGAGGAAGATGGTAGACATGCAGAGCCAGAGAAATCCCAAGGGGGTGCTTCCTCTGCAGCTCCTGCAGGACCCAGAGGCTCCTGGCTGTGAGGTCAGCCCACATGCCTGCAGGCAGGCAGGCACACACACCCCAGCTCAGGAAACAAACATCAAAGGTCCGCGCTGGTTTGCACCGTTACCTTACTGGGGCAGAGGGACCTGTGTGCGATTTCTGAGCTTCCCTCAGACTTACAACACTGCACGATTACGTTCCAGTTTTTGGTGCTTTACTGAGACCGAAAGGTAAGAACCACATTTCCCCTTTGTCTTTCTAGCTCCATGACACTCACCACAATCAAGAAGCTGTCGTAGTTCCGCTGGGCTGCTGGAGCTCTGTGTTCTGTACAGAGTTGAACATTCCAGACCTAAGACACAAAACAGACTGAGCATGCAAAACACAGCTCTCCAGAGAACCTGTGAGCCTGCTGCCAGAAAGACATTCCAGTTTCCATCCCGTACCTATTCGAGATGTGCACCAAATATTCTTGGATGTGAACTCCTACTATTCATCTCAGCTGGCATGTCAATAATTTTGGCAAAGTCATCTGGCCACTAAAGAGCAAGTTAATTATATTTATTAAATTATGGAGAATTTAATAGTTTCCATACAGTAAGTACCTGTTACTGTGGGGTTAGAAATCAGACCAAGGTTATTTCCCCACTACACAGCAACACAGAGCTCATGTGTCTAGCACAAGGAGCAAGAAACGTATTTAATGAATGCCCAACAGACAAATGTCAATTACAACACCCATGAAATAAGAGTACAACAAGGTAACAGAGCTCCTCTATCACTTGATTACCTTTCTTTTCAATGGCTTCCAGGAGCTTCACCAGAAGAGGCGGAGCAATGTCAGGAGGTGCAAACTGCTCTGCGAGATCTGGAAGAGCCAAAGCTGCAAATAAACAAAATCCTACAATTATGTTTAATTAGGGTAATCAAATGCATAAGGCAACAAGGAAGAGAATTTACATACAAAACAATGTAGTTCTATCTGACACTGGCAAATTCAGGCCTGGGCAAGACCGAGCCCGGAGCTGGGCCCTGCCCTTCCGAAGGCTCCTCCTCTCGGGCCCTCTTCCTGCACCTTGGGGTTTGGGGGCCCAGCGGATAAGGCCTGCTTCTCCCCGGGGGATACACTCGGAGTACTTTGCTAGAATCCAGGAATTCCCTGCCCAGCTGGCCTCTCTGGGTCTCCAACCCAGGTCCATCCTCCCCAGGGCCGAAACTCCCTTGGGGGTTGCCACTGGGTCTGAGGCACCTGGCCAGGGTTGGGGGGGGGGTCCATTTCCCCCACATCACCACACTCTGGGGCAGAACCTGGCATCCAAGAAACCTAAATTCAATTCATTATGAAGGAAAAACTGTCCAGGTAGGAGGGTGGGACAGATTTTACTCAACGGTTCATGAACATGATTTATAACTTTAAAATATTTAGACGCAGGGCGCTTGCGAATGATCACTGGCCCCCTGACGTTCACTTTAAGCCCCTGTGTACCTGCCACCCAAGCCTTTGTTTGCTGACACGTATTTTGGTCAATTAATATCTTACAAAGTGTGACGCTTTCATAACGGTTTTTCCATGCTTTCTCTCCGTGTTGTACCAACTACAGCGATACAGGAAGAAACTAATTGGATGACACACAAATAATGGCCTTCGGCATCACATTTATAACTGTAGTCTCACTCCAAAAATACACCAAACCGTTTTAGGTAAAAATATTCATCTCATAATATACCAGAAGAGGGAGCTAAATATATTCATCTCACTTTTCTCAAGCTGAAAAATACACCTAAAGGATAGTCTCTTTGAAAATATCTGCAGGTGCAACCTCTTCATTAGCCACCAATACAGAACTTTTTCAACACTTCAGGTTCATTACTGTGCACGCTTATCTAGGAATTACCAGTTTATATAACTTAAGATGAATATAATTTTGTTTCAGTGAGATTTTAGATTTTTTCTTTGAATCGTAATTCAAGGTATTGTGTTATTAAGCACATTTTGAATGAAACCCATCTTCCTAATAAAAGGAGTCATCGCAGAGGAAGAGAGTCATGATACAAAAGTCAACCTCAGAGCATGAAGCATGATTTATGTCACTTTACGAACTCTTAAACCCTGCGGTCTAAGAGCCTTCCACACTGCACTGTGCCCTGGGATAGGGATACACAGACACGTGTGATCCTGCCTCGTACCTCAATTGGCCATTCGGTCCCCAGGATAAAAGGAGAAGAGCTAGATGAGGGAAGAAAATCCCACGGCAGTACTGTCCACTAGAGCTTTCTGTGATGATGGAAATGCTCTGAGCTGTGCTCTCCAAAAAAAAGCAGTGACCAGCCAACTAGCCACATGTGGCTGCGGAGCACAAGAAATGTGGCCACCGCAGCTGAGCACAGAAATTCTCTCAGTGCTTTAAACTGAAAAAGCTGTATGAGCGCACGCAGTCCTACAGCCTGAGCGAGGCTAGACTCTGTCAGGAGCAAACGAAAGAGCCCTGAGTTGGCTCCGGGCTACTAAGGCCCCACCATGAAGCCATCCGAGGGGCAGGGCTTTTGGGCCTCGGGCTCATCAATAGCTGAGCTCGGGCACAAAAAGGCTCCCCCAGCTTCCCGGGGACTTTGTTCAACTGCAACATCCGCAGAACATGTTACGGACTTCAGACAGGAGGGACAGAAATGCCACTGACTTTCCAGACAGTCATGATGCGGAGAGCTGAGTGGGAATGCCATCTCCCCTGTGCTCCCCGTACCTGCCCGAGCCTACGCAGCACCTGGGCAGCTTGCCAGGAAGACAGAGTCCCGGGTACGGCCACAAACCCCCGGAATCAGAAAATCCAGGAATGGAGCTAGTCATCGATTTTGGGTTGGTACTACATTGTAGGACGTGCTATTATGATGAGCAAATTCAGGTGGGTAACCCCCTAAAAAAAGAACCAATAACGACAACCCCAAATCTCTAAATGTCATAACCTGAGTGTATCTGAAAAGCACTGAAAATAAAAATGTCTTCCAACTAAAAATTAAAAAAAAAAATGTCTTCCAACTTTCATGTAGTCTTTTACATTAACAGCGTTGTAAAATAAGAGGGTTAACTGCAAAATGAAAGAGCATACCATTTCATTTCCCCTGATAAACTATCAACTACTTCCTTTTGCCTCAGATTATCAGCTCACAAAAATGTCCTCCCCCATCCATGTCTTCTACACTGAACAAAGTGGTATGTCATCCCATCAGCAGATGTAACAGGAAAACAGGGGTCGAGAAATGGTGTAGAGAAATATTAACTAGAATTCACTATAGTGTCTCTCCTTAGCCTTCTCAAACTTAGCAGTCTTACTTATTAGCACACGCCAAAATACAAAAAGCTGAAGATTAACTGGTAAATACACACTCCCACAGGGCCACTCAACGCTCGTCCAACTAACATGCCCCGTTTCTCCCTGCCGGCCCTCAGAAACTACGGAGGCCTTTTTTTTTTTTTTTAAATCTTTAAAGTTGGCAACTGAAAATGTAATTACTTATTAAAGGTTTATCTCCTTCCAGAATCTTATCAACACCATCATTTCTGCAGGCAAATTTGAAAGTTAAATTAACTGATAATTAAAGATTTCACCTAATTGCAATTGAAATATGCATCCAGCAGTTTTATGACTGGGCAGGCAAATACTACATAGAAAAGGGTTTCCATCTCTGTGTTTGTTCCCCCTGGCTTGAAGAAGAAAAAAGAAAAAAAGGTACATCCTTCCTTCTTTAGTCCTTTCAAGGTTTCTGTGGGAAAAATGGTGGTTTACCTTCAGTATCCTGAGCTACAAAATAGCATGTATTTCACTCAAGAACTGTTACATCAAGGGGCACCTGGATGGCTCAGCTGGTTAAGTGTCCGACTCTGGATCTCAGGGTTGTGAGATCGGGCCCCACCTCAGGCTCCGCACTGGGCGTGGAGCATACTTGAGATTCATTCTCTCTCTCTCCCTCTGTGCAGCGCCCCCCCCCCACCGCATTCTCTCTAAAAAAATAAAAATAAAAAATAAAAAAAAATGAAACTTACATGGAGTGTTGGAAAAGCACAGTGATAGCCATCAGGTACCTACATCAACACTGGAACTTTTCTCAGAGCACCCCAGAATACACACAAGAAAGCCAGACGTACATAGAGAGGGTACAGGTCCTCTTCTTGTAAAAGGTCTGTGAACTTCCCACTGAGTTTGTAATATTGATAAAAGCTGTTGACTTCAAACGTCTGAATCATTAATAGCTGATTAAGGTTTTGCAAAAGGGAGTTTCTTATAAGAGAAATTTTATAAGGAAAGACCTTATTTTTTAAATAACAATTCAGGGATTTCCTATTCTCTAGTACAAAATCTGTGATTCAATCCATTTCTCCTTTCAAAAACGTAAACATGGGGAATATGAAGTCCTACCCAAGAATTCTTTACAGTTCACATTTTCTACTTCAGGCAACAGGAGCAATCGCTATCAAAAATCTAAAAAGTATTCTAAAGCAAAATATTAATTATTTCAACAACCCTAAATCAACTATTCCTCTCATTTTATTCAGTACACAGGTCAGTATTTCCTGTTCCATTACATCCCATTTTAAGTAATTCCAACAGGAAATTACAATTGCCAGGCACCACCAAATTTGGCAAGTGGTTCTTTGAAAGGTCCAAGATAAAGCACCCACATCATACAGTTCAATAAACTAAAACAGTGGAATTAAAAACAAATATAGAATATATAGATCATATATGGTGGCTAGCAAACAAAACACAAAATGACACAGCATGTTCCTTATCAAGTTTATATAGAAATTCTTACTGAGTTTCATCTTCCAGACAAATTTTTGTATCTGACCGAGGAATGCTTTTTGGCTTTGGAGCTGCTGCAGCCAGCGAGTACGTCTGGATAGCCAAGTCCACTCTTAAGAACCGAGATGAAGACACAGATTCGCCTCCTATAGTCCAACACCAATTTTTGTCTTTTTTTTCTTTTTTTTTTAAGATCTATTTATTTGACAGAGAAAGAGAGAGAGGGAGGACAGAAGAGGGACACGGGGAGAGGGAGGAGAGAAGCAGACTCCCCACTGAGCGCGGGGTCCGACACAGGGCTCCATGCAAGGTCTGGTCCCATGACCCTGAGACCAGATCAGTACCTGAGCTGAATGAAATCAAGAGCTGGATGCTTAACCGACGGGGCCACCCAGGCGCCCCTGTCCAAGACCAGTTTTTTTCTTAGTGGGATTAGGTTTCGTCAAAAGAAATCAGTATCACTTAAGGAGAAAGAAAACAAAGAAGAACAGCAGAAGGGTCTAAAAATGGTGAAGCCAAGACTCATATTGTTTCGAAAGAGGAACCAGTCTTCAACACTGACAGGAACACCAATGAATTAGGTGTCCCTGGTTGCTGAAAAAATTTTTGATGACACATCGGATGCTGTGTTTTCCATTAGTTCTATTTTTCTACCTTAACCCTGGTGACAGCCAATCACATGGAAGAGGAGAGAGCCTTCTCTCCAAGCTCAGACCCTTCCCAAACCACGAACCCGGACAGGCCTCAACAGTCCTCGGGCCCCGGTGGTGTGTGGGAGACAGTGGCATTCCTCACATTCAGTGCTGCCAACACCGCTACAAAGTGCAAGACGAAACCGGCACACAGCTGCACCTTTTGGAGGCGGTCTCCAAAAAAAAGATATTTCAGAGTCAGTGCCTGGCAGGGACGAATGGAAAGTTTAAGCTGAAATTCTGGGACTCCAGAGACGGCCCGAGCCAAGTATTTCATTACCGATGGAAGTAGCTTGGAAGTACATGAAAAACTGCCACTTACCTTTTAAAATGTCATACAAATACACAGAAAAGAAAGTGTATATGCAAGACGTGGGTCAATATTAAATCAAGATGTTTGTCGATTAGCTATTGCTGAATCAAAACTTTATTTCTGTCTGAAACAACCACTCTCATTATTTCACATGAAAAAAACATACATTCTGGTGGGCAAAAACCTAACAAATCCCAATACTTGTCTGAAATAAACTGTATAAGCACATTCATACCTAGGTCCATAATGGTTAATATCCTGACATTTAAACGTCCTAAGCTCTCCTGGCAAAACCCCAACAAATGCTGGCTAAGACCATATAGCTAAAACACTAAAACAAAGCCAGAAACCAGGCTGAGTGCCTTCCCTCTGGAACACACCTGCTCAATCAGTAGTAGTGCAATTATTAAAAGCACACGTTTAAAGCCAAAGAGACCTGGGATTTAACCTTGGTTTTGCTACTTACTGAATGTATTCTTGGACATGCTATTTAGCTTGAACCTCAGTTACTTCATCTCTAAAATGGGAAGAATTATGAATGCGATAAGGATTCAAGGAATAATACAGATAAATACGGTAGGCATAGTGCCCAGTATGTAGAATGCACCAAACTAATGGGTAGCTGTTATGAATTTATAATTATTTATGTAATCTTTTTCACTGTTACAGATATTTAATTGTAATGGCAAATTTTAAGACCAGAAAGTATTATAATGGAGACAGGAAGAATTTTCAATTTTTTTTTTTTTAGATATTATTTTTTTACTTATTTGAGAGAGAGTACAAGCCAGTCGGGGGGGAGGGGGGGGACACGGGACAGGGAGCAACAGAGGGAGAGGGAGAAGCAGACTCTGCCACTGAAAGGGAACCCCATGCAGGGCTGGATCCTGGATCATGACCTGAACAGAAGGCAGATGCTTAAGGCTCTGAGCCTCCCAGGCGCCCCTCGATACATTTTTTAAGGTGGCATGCTAGAAGCATTTGAGAGGGTACACATTTCCATCTTGGCTTTCATTGTAACATATAAACACAAATGTCTTTTCAAAGTCATACCTAAAATGTCACATTATTCTCAATATATTGCACTTTTCCCTATAAAGACTAATCTATTTGAGTTACGATACTTCAGTTTTCTGAACGTGAAAGAAAAACGAGGTTGGAATGATACTGAACTTGGTGGAAACAAGGACTTTTTTCGAGAAAGGAGGAGAAAAAAGTATGGGCAAAAAAAAAAAAAAAGTAGAGTCCACATGGAAAAAAATCTTCAGCCGTAACTATGTTATTTTCAGAGATAACTACAGAGATAACTGGTCAGAGGGAATTAAAAGACCTGTCAACAGATCTAAATATAAATAGGAAGTTTGAAAATCCTTTCAGACACCCTAAACTAATTAGTCTTTAATATCTTTACCTTCTCCCACTTACCCCTTCTGCTCCACAGCTCAAAAACAAAGGAAAGGGATCTGAGATCTCTGCCCATTTAGTTTTATTTCTAGACCCACTGCCTAGTACAGGAAACAAACAGCAGGCAACGATCCTATTAAACATAAGCAGACATTACAGTTTTGCTTTGGATGGCCCTAGCCGGAACCTCAGAGTTGAAATATCACCGCCATGCGAGATTATACTTAATCTTTGACAGGCTAGCCTAATTAATTGTGATTGTTACCGCCCAAACTGGAGTCTGATTTAAAGACTACAATTTACAGTGTACAGCAAAAAGTTAAAATGCTGGGCAGGAGGTTAAGTGAAGAAGAAAGAGACTCCCCCTTTTGCACCCCAAAAAATAACACAGAGGTGAGTCCCTGGGACGTTGGGGGCTAACAATTTATAAGGGAAGTAGGTCTCTGGGTCTGTCGGCTTAGAAAGATTGGCTATGTGAGTCGGAAAAGCCCCTAAAGGGAAGGAAAGAAGAGAAAAATCACGGGACACACCACAGTGGGTGCCTGACCATTTGTGGAATGAATATTGCTGAACATCCATTAGGAGCCACACGCCCCCAGAAAGACATGCTTTCTTTTTTTTTTGTTCCTAGCAGCCCAAGGACTTACCGTCCTTATTATCCTGACTCCAAAGGCAAGGAGGTTGAGCCTTACAGAAACTAAGTCATTTGGTCAAGGTCGCAAAGCTTGTAAGCAGTGTCCTGAACTTGGGCTCTCCTTGTAACCCGAGAAGCCCCCGTCCCTCAAGAATTAAAGCTCCACTAATCAGCAGACCACGGAAGCCGGAGAAACTGGGAAGACATTACTGATGCAAGGAGAGACCTGGAAGAAGCATCTCCATCTCGGCTGGACCCTCGCTACCCGCGCGCCAGCAGGACGCTGGAGGTCCCGGGAGCAAGAGCCAGAAGAGGGAGGAACTGCCAAAGAGGGAGATTCGCCCATCTGGGGAGGCGCCCAGCTTCTTCACAAAGCCGGGATGGAAATCAGAGCAAAGAACCACCAGATTCCACTCTAATAACTACAGCGAGAGCTGGAATATTTCGCTGACATTTTAAAACATTCCCACCCGTTGAAAGAGTTGTACAGTGAGTGTCCCGGACATTCTCAGCCTCGATTCCACAAGCAATGCTCATCTGTTTCATTATCTATGGACCCATCAATCCATCTTACTTTTGGTGACGCGTTTCAAGGTACGCTGCAGAAATCGGCTGCTGTGGACGCAATTGCTTCGCACACCCTCTCCCCCCAGCCTTACAAGGAAGCTTTGTATGCTGGAAGTCATAACCACCGTTATGACAGTATTTGGAGATGGGATTTTTGAGAGGTATTTAAGTTTAACTGAGGTCATGAGGGCGGGGCCATCATGAGGGGCTGAGGGTCCTTCTCAGACTCTAGAAATCTTCCCCTTTCTCTCTCTGCCACAGGAGCGCGGGGAGAGAGGCAACTGTGTATAAGCCAAGAAAAGCCTAGGACCCAGCTGTGCTCGCTCCCGGACCTCGGACGTCCGGCCACCTGAACTGGGAAAAGCAGATGTCTGTCTGCTGGTTAAGCCACTCAGCCTACGGTATTTTGTCACAGCAGCCCAAGGCGACGGAAACATCAGTACACTCCACCCCAAGAAAGCAAAGGAACTGCAAGTCTAGGAAAAAATCAATGTCAAAGACAATTCTACAGAGATTTAGCAAACACCTTCTGTGTGTCAGAATATTCACAAGGGCAGTGCTTAACTTTATTGTGCACACCACTAACCTGATGGGGGCCTGGGTGGGGCTCCAGGGTTCTGCATATCCAACAAGCTCCCAGGTGAGGCCCATGCTGGTCCCCAGAACACACTTTGAGTAGCAAGGGCTGAGGGTGAGCCCACCAGTCCCAGGAAGACAATCCAGATCACTCTGGGAGAGAGAATCCCAACAGTGAACTGGCATACTTCACGCCTGTTGCCGAAACGGCCTGGGCTTCGAGGGCTGGTCTTACACCAGATCCCAGGAGCCCAGCATCTAAACAGGTGTCGCGCAGGCGGCAGGATTGACTCGGAGGCTCTAGCTATCACATCTAATCAGCTCTGGTATCACACCTCCTTAGAAATCGAAGGAGCGAGGTCAGCGGTGGATAGCTCTGCGGCTCCGTGCGCCTGTGTCCTGCTGAGTGTGGGGAGAGGGGTCCCCTGGGTCGCAACTGGTTAAGTCCCACAGTTAAGTTCAGGCTGACGACTAGCACCCAGTTCCCCGGACATCCACCACAAAGCTTTTCCCGGCAGGCCACAGGCAAGAGGACACACCTGTTTACACTGTGCTAGGAGGAGAGGAACAGAAGATATTACTACTACCCCGACTCCAAGGACCACCACTGCTACCGCCCGCACGACTATGCTGCTGCTTCTACTACTGCTAGTTCTCGCGTATTTAACACTTAGTACTGGAAACCGTGCTCAGTGCTTCGTGTGCCTGATCTCATTTAATCTGGGCAACCTTCTGAAATACTCTAACTGTCCCCATTTTACAGGTAAGGAAACTGAGGCTAAGAAGAGTTAAGCGCATTAGCCAAAGTCATGCCAGCAGTAGGTGGGAAAGGCATGATTTCATAGAACTGACCGACCTCACAGCCAGCAGTAACGACTCCATGAACCTCAGCGGCTTCCTCAGGGGGAGGCGCCGCAGGACTCCACTCGGGCGGGAGGGGTGGGGTGATCAAGCCGGGACAAGACGATAAAGATCAAAAAGCATGTGACAACAAGAGGACCTCCCTCCATCCCCCCCCTCGACCCCACAGTGACAACCTTTAGTGACAAGAGGTGAATTTGTTCAACGCGAGCTCCAGCCAGCTGGCCGACTTCTCACCATCGCCTTATCAGGACGGAACCCCCTGCCAATCCACTTAGCCAGGCTAAATATTTTGAGGACAGCACTTATTCAATATTTTCTCATAAGGCTAAACTAAGCACATTCTTCCCCAAGGTTCTATTCAGCTAAATATAGTTAGCTAGCTGATCACTTTCAGCAAGGTATAGATGGACTATTCCAGTTAATCATCAGGTGGAGAAAGAGCCCAGCAAATAACTGACAAATGCATAGATGTTGTAACTTGTATCACAAAGGATTCCAAAATGAAATCTTCCTAAGATACACTTAATAGGCATATGAAAGGAGTTAAAGTGCTCATGATCACAGAGGGAGAGAAAAGGAAAAGGAAGACCTGTCTAGGGGTTGGGAAGAAAAAAGAAAATTAAGCAAAAAAAGACAAGGGGCCAGAAAATAATGAACAGAAAATTCCCCATCAGCCACTGCAGAAAAATTACATAAGAAAATGTATATTCAGATTTTTTCAATGGAAAACATTTTTTTTTTTTTTTTTTTTAAATCACTGCTATAGGGCGCCGGGGTGGCTCAGTTGGTTAAGCAACTGCCTTCGGCTCAGGTCATGATCCCGGAGTTCTGGGATCGAGTCCCATATCGGACTGCCGGCTCTGCGGGAAGTCTGCTTCTCCCTCTGACCTTCTCCCCTCTCATTCTCAGTCTCTTGCTCTCTATTAAATAAATAAAAATCTTAAAAAAAAAATCACTGCTATATAAAACTAAACTATCCAGTTATAATAAAGCAATTGTTAGCATGTTAGCAACTGCTAGCAATTTTAGGATAAAAGTACACACAACCCTTAATAATTGTGTGAGGAATCAGAATAAAAACATAAAAATGAAACAGTATGCTTTCACTAGCTCAGACAAATGTGATTAATTCTGGGGGGCTATTAAGTTTCCCTACCTCAGAATATGCTATGAACACTGGTGAAATGAGCAAAAGATTATTCGCCTCTCAGCTACAGAAATTCATGGACTTACACCGGTTGCAATTTTCCATTTGAGGAGACCAATTTTAGAAGGATCAATTTGGGCAGCAGTTGGACCCTATCATTAAATTCTCAAAAAAGCCAGGGTAATACATAGTACTATGTCATAGCCACACATTTCTGTCAGACCCATCTACCTTGTTTTAAATAGACAGGAGGGCGCCTGGGTGGCTCAGTTGGTTAAGCGACTGCCTTCGGCTCGGGTCATGATCCCGGAGTCCCAGGATCGAGTCCCATGTCGGACTCCCGGCTCTGCGGGAGGTCTGCTTCTCCCTCTGACCTTCTCTCCTCTCATTCTCAGTCTTTCTCTCCAATTAAAAAAAAAAAAAAAAATCTTTAAATAGACAGGAAGCCCTACAGATAGAACCAAAGCCAAATATAAAATACATATCAATTCCAGAAAGAAAGTCTGACCATGTTCCCACAAAGATTCTCAGAAATAAGCTAAAACTAAAAAACAAAAAAAACCCAACCCATATAGATGGGTGATATGTGAGGAGTGGGTGTATTTTATAACTGCTTCAAAGTCAGCAGGGGGAAAGTGGCTTTGTCAAATAAGCTAGAGTGACTTGGTCAAAGAGGAGGAGTGAAGTAAAAAATTAAGCTGGACCCAGAAATGGAACTATTCAGTCAGTAATTATAACCAACACTTGAGACTCTTGATAGATGATACTCTGTACCAGTTCACAGATTTCACACTAAAACTTCCCCAGTGTAAGTGGAGAGGGTGAGGACAGTTGGGGTCGCCGATCTAGGAAATGACTGTGATGCTGTTCATGAAAAAGTGCCCCAGACGGGACAGCCGTCGCTGACCCTGAGTCTGTGCCTCCACGTTCTGGTCTCTGAGCCACCTCGGTCCTGGCGACCGTGATGGGCTGCGCTCGGCCTCCCTCCTGCACCACTTCTGCTTGGCTTGAAAGGGAAACGATAGGGCCTGAACCACAGGAGGGAGTTTTGTACATTTTGTTCTATCAGATTAGGCCTCAGTAACTTTATGAATTATGAGCTGTCAACTTCTTTTTCATCTGCTATAGAATATGCTTCTTAGAAATCGGGGCTATAAATAAAACAACAGATGTTTTTTTGCTGGCTTCAACAGGAGCTTGGGTCATTTTTTTTTTTTTTTTTTTTAAAGGGACTAAATGTTAAGTGAATTAATCCAAAAGGATGTACTAGGCTTCCCCCTGTTGGTCACTTTTTGCATTAGTAAACTGAAGTCACAGATTAATTTTACTTCAAAAAATACTTCTGGGGGCCACTATATGTAACCTACTGAAGAAACTAGAAAGGGCTTTCTAACACACTGCATCCTTTCTGTGACTTCTATTTTTAAAAATCCTATTAAATGCCTTGCCTATGCTTGTTACTGGATGACACCAAAAATAACTGAAAAGTCACTGTTCAGCGGCAGACAAGAGGTGAGGACATGAGTTCTAGATGCTTCTGTCAGTGACAGGGTAGGAACGTTGAGGAAAACATTTACTACCTCTGGGCCTTCACCAGACTGACAGTGATGTGATAAGGTTTAGGTAAATAATTTTAAAATAACTTCTAGTTCTTAAAATCTGTAACTGGAAGATAAAAGTCGAGGAAATCACAGGGCCAACATAAAACCGCTGCATTCCATTTCCACATGAATTACTTGAAAAATAACCCTATTCTCTTTAGCCGTTTTGTTGTTGCATCGCACAGCTGACAAAAATCACAGGAGGGCACCAAGGGGAGGGCTGGAGTTGGTAGCAGGCAAAAAGAAGTTACTTCAAGTAAGGGTGGGGAGGGTTGGGGAAAAAAATCAATTAAATGAATTAAAAGAAAGCAAAAATGTCAAAATCTAATTATATTTCATTGAGCTACCTTAACCTGTAATTTCTGACAAGGGGTGGGGAAACTTTTCTGAGGTCAGCTTTTCTTTTCTTTTCTTTTCTTAAAGATTTTATTTATTTGACAGGAGGAGATCATAAGTAGGCAGAGAGGCAGGGAGAGAGAGAGCGGAAAGCAGGCTCCCTGCTGAGCAGAGAGCCTGACGCGGGGCTCGATCCCAGGACCCTGAGATCATGACCTGAGCCAAAGGCAGAGGCTTTAACCCACTGAGCCACCCAGGCGCCCCTGAGGTCAGCTTTTCAAGAGAGATACAAACTTTTACTTTGTCTGAACACTGGCGTGAACACTTTCAAAAGAACTGAAACATCTCTCCCATTTGTGTGTATGTGGATCTAACAGAAGACAGTTTACGGCGTTCTTCAATGTTCTCCAGTCACGACTGCTACAAATCGAAGAATGCCATTTCTACTCGGGTGCTCCAGATGACGATTTGGAGGAATGGGTGCGGAGACCCAGACATTGAGAGCAACACCCGACTCGGGCAAGAAGGAAGGAGGGAGAGCAGAGGGTGAGCAGTCAGTGGCCTAGATCCTGCTCCAGTCACCTGGCTTCTTTCCACGAGTCACGCTGACAGCCTGGGCAAGGACGTCGGTCTTCTGGCGTGGGAAAGATAAGAGGCAGGTGACCAGAGCAGGGCCCCTTGCTCTCGCCTGGGAGAGCAGATGCCAACAACCCACGTCCGTCTCAAGCTAAGGGCCCTGCTCTTTCCACTTCCCCTCTGATCTCTCCTACAGGGAGTTCTTTCTCTTCTCCTCAGTTTCCGATTTAAGGGGCTTATAAACGAGGCCCCTTTTAACATTTTGGTATTTCCGACCAACAGACGCTGGGCTCTGAGAGACAGGAGGGAGGGTCCGTGCCAAAGTGGCTCACCATCTACACGGCCGGTGAGTACAGACGTCTGTGATTAAACAGGGAAGGGGTTAATGAGAAGTAATGATACACAGAGGAAAGTACTCTGTTCCCCGACACCTAGATCTTTGTTAAGTTTATCCATTTCCTTTTGAGGGGACTTGGCCTTCAGTCATTTGGAAGACGAGACATTCTTAAACCTGTGCTAGGAAGAAACACTCCCAAATCAAACAAAATCCGAAGTAATAGACCAAGGGCTGCCCTTCACAGCCCAGGCTCTCGTAACCAAGATGCTAATGATAACGGCTTAACACTTAGATGCACTTACTATGTGTCAGGCACTGTGCAAGGTTGCCTTCATAAAATTATCCCATTACGGGGCAGGTTCGATCCATAGAGTCCACCTCCATTTTACAGAGGGTAACTGGGGCTCAGAGATGCTAAGTGATTTGTCTAGGCTCACAGAGCGGTCCCAGTCCGAGCAAGAACTTAAGTGACAGAGGTGATCTCGTTTAGACATAACGGTTGCTCCCCTCCCAGGGATCCTTATTTACCAATGGAGTGTTATCTCACTGAATTCTGTGGGGCACCTGGTTTCCTTAAAGACGTCATCTTTTTTTGGTACAGCCCAGTCCACTAGCCTGGCAGCTGGGACCGCCTCGAGTCAGACAACAAAGGTAGAAAAAGAAGGGTTTCCTAGCTCAAGAACAGACGTGGAGAGTAGAGAGCTCAAGAATAGCACCTCTCTGCTCCTGGACTGGCCCGTTTCTCTGGGTGCGGTCTTTTCCCAGTTCTGTGACATCCACAAGACACCGAGCCTATCCGGCCGAGGCTGAGGGAGGGCGGGACACGCCAGTCACGGCGACAGCCACCCTCTCGAATCCCCGGAGACCTCAGTGTGCTCCCAGCCATTTGCAGGGTCCTGTGCTCCCTCAGATGACCGTTCATTTTGGAAGAAACGACACAGATACGCATGAATAAGAAACCCACCAGAATTTACAGAAACGGCTGCCGAGTAGAATGTACACCAGAATTTCAGAGCCAAAGAGCGACTTTTAATACTCTGTTATGATGGGGTTCAAATATAAGCCATCCAGGTTAATTGAAACTTTTCTAGTAGCCACAGTATGGATAAAAACAAACAGGAGAAAATTTAATTTTTTAATTTTATTTAACCTTTTTATTTAACCCTCTTTCTCCAAAAAGTGATCATTTCTACCTATAATCAACAGAGAAGTTATCAATGGGATAGTTTCCATTCCTTATTTCATCTTCTATGCTCCCAGGACATCTCCGTTCGGACGAGCCACACGCCAACGGCGTGGCGTGACCGTGACACATGACTGGGGGATCTGTCCCGGGCAGCGCAGCTCCGGGAGACACAGCCTTCCGTGCCCCACAGCGCGTGCAGTCTGCTGACCGCAGCTGACAAAAGTGCCATTATCGGGGAAAGGCTGCCGCAGTCCAACTAGTGAGTGAGGCAGCCTATGGTCTGCTTAGGTTCACATCCTGACAGGACGAGCCTCAGTAATGTCATTTCTAAGACTAGTGATCATTAACATGTCCAACACTGGCTCCAAGACAAAGGACCGTAAAAGGGATGGAGGGACAGTGATGCCTACTGAGTCTCCTATGGGCAGGAGGCGGAGCCTGAGGGGGCTCTCCTTCTGAGAAGATGGTCCAAGGCTGTGTATTTTTAAAATCCCGTACCTTCAAATTCAAATCCTTAAATATGCCCCGCTTTCCAAAACATGCCATTTAATGAATCCATTCTCATAGAAACTTGGAAACTCTTTTTGCTCAACTGTGTTGGTAATAATATTAAGTGCATTTTGGGCTTCAAACCCCCACTACAAAAGCAGCAAGACAAAGGGCTGTAGAACAAGGCTGGAGCAACGTCAGGGACATCTCGTTCATTACATACCCTCTCTCTCCTAACAGGTGCCCGTGCTCCGGCTCCCAGTCCTAAAAACTTGACTTTCCAAGTACGTGAAATGTGAAGCTTAAACCCAGCTCCTAACTGATGCTTCTATGAAAAAAAACAAAAACAAAAACAAAAACGAGTTTCACAGCTCAAATTTCTACTTCTGCTTTGGACCCAGAACAAAAATTATTTCCTTTAATAAGTCCAAGCTGATTATCGTTTTCCCCAAATGTAAAGTGCTTTACAAGAGGTAGAAACGAGAAGTGGGAAGCAGTTCCCAGCTCAGATTATAGGATAACATTAAACAAAGCTAAAAGGTACTGAATCAAATATTATTGTTTAGGTAAGGCAACAAAAACGTGGATCTGTAGCATGCTCCTCAGCCCTCTGGACTTTCTCTGGGAGAAGGCCCGAGTCTGAAGCGGGGGAGGGGTGTCGCTGTGCCTGAATTTCCAAGGAGCTGTTTGAAAGGACCTGCTGCCCTTATCAAACACTTGGCATCTTGAGAGAGTTTATCAAGTTGACATGGCTTTCAACGTGTCAATTTTAATGGTTTTAGCACTTGATTGTGCAGGTCAAACCTCGGTGTAAGGTGCTACTTGATGACGATACCCAGGAAATGGGCTCTGGGGAGGAAGTGCATGGCCGGTAAAGCATGTCCGCACGGTCCGCACCGTACAGCTAGACAGACTAAATCTGGAGGCGACCAGCGTCTCAAGAAGGGGGCGCAAGATCGCCAAGAGAACATAAGCTTTGGAAGTCACTCACAGAATGTGTCCCAACCCATCTCACCAGGGCCCAGAGGACGTGGTCAATGAATGGACGCTGACCGAATGCACGGATAAATGTGCCCATTTCTCCCAAACTGTTCAAGAACTCTTGGCCTAGGAGAACAACTTGAAGATGAGATTTATGGCAGACTATGACCCATGTGAAATTCTTAATTAAGAGATCTCAGTTATGTTTGATGCAAATGAAAGAACAATCCCTTTAGAAGTACCGTGCTCTGGGTTCAAATGATACGTCCATTTCTCTTCCCCGCGGCGGGGCAGTGTTTCCAGAGCAGGCTCCTAGAGCACAGGTTACTGCGCCTTGTGCTTTGTGCACTGCCTGAGAGAGGGAGGTTCTTCCGTGAACAGGGGTTGGAACTTCACCTTGCGTCTTTCTGGACCTTCGTTTGCTTCGTTTTCTTGGACATAAGCTACATGGACTGGGTTATCATTTCTAAGATCTTCTCAAATGCTCTACGATTATTATGAATTGAATTTGCTGTCTGAAAATAATTGAGTAAAAGGGGCGCTTGGGTGGCTCGATCGGTTAAGCACTGGACTCTTGACATGGCTCAGGTCATGATCTCAGGGTCGTGAGATCGAGCCCCGAGTCAGGCTCTGCACTGGAGCCTCCGTAAGATTCTCTCTCTCTCTGTCCCTTCCCTCTCACCTGCTCCTTGCACCTGTGCACTCTCTTTCTCTGAAAAAATAAACAACTGAGCAATTATATATTTCTTTTTTTTTAAAGATTTTATTTATTTATTTATTTATTAGCAAAGAGAGAGAGTGAGAGAGAGCATGAGAAGGGAGAAGGTCAGAGTGAGAAGCAGACTCCCCATAGAGCTGGGAGCCCGATGTGGGACTCGATGCCGGGACTCCGGGATCATGACCTGAGCCGAAGGCAGTTGCTTAACCAACTGAGCCACCCAGGCGCCCAGCAATTATATATTTCTGCTAACAATACTGAATGTAAGCGCTGAGGAAATCTATGGTCAAGATTTTAACACCCAAAAGTAATAGCCCTTTCCTTGCTCAGTACTTGAATATAATATACGAATACTTCAGAGATTACGGATGAACAAAAAAAATTAGGGTGTTGGAAATATCAAAACCCGAACAAACAAAAACCCAAATAACAGACCATATACAGTGGATGTTTGGAAAGGTTAATGAGTCTGTTCCACATAGGAAGAACAACACTGTTTTGCAGGACACGTGAAAGAGCATTAGCAGAACGGAGTAACTTCAGATGCAGCAGGCACTTTCTCCCCTTCCTCATGGATGGTCGTGACTGTACTGCTCCCTCTGGTTTTAGCCCTGTGTTAATGAGGGTTACTCTTTCATGGTTCCGTCTGCCTTTCACCAGGCTCTTGGGCAGAAAGGAGGCGGCGAAATTTGGGGGTAGAGGGAAATTTGTGGTTCCTCTCAATGAAGAGGAAGCTTCTACCATCGGTCTCTATTTCATTGCGTCAGGAATCCCTTTACTTCGTGTAATTCAAAATGCTGAAGCGGTAACGTACCAGGAAGTGGAGGTGAGCCAGGCCTGGCCCGGCCATGTAGGTCTCACTCTTCTGGTTCTCCCGGCTCAGACTGTGGCCCACGCAGCACCCGACATCCGTGGTGGTACACCTCCCATCAGTGGCCGGAGAGGCCCCCACCACGCACGCTGCCACTCCCCCGTGCGCCCAGCCCCCAAGGAGGAGGCTTTCAACCACAGCACACAGAGGAGGGGCACCGTGACCTCGGCTTGGCGGGTCACCAACCTACCGTTGGCTGGGTGAGTGCGAGGACCTTCAAAAGAGCCAGGCCTGGGCTACAGTGAGAAACACAACACTTATCTTGAGCATCTCCATCTTCCTTTCCCAAACTTTCCCCCCAATTTGGCAATATTCTTCTTTTCTCTATCATCTCACTCTCTTGCTAATCCTCCTCCCTGATCCACCAGAGTGTTCAGTGCTTCATGGTCTCTCTGGTCCCCGCAGGCTCACACCCCAGCCAGTCACAGTGGGGTCTGATCAACGATCACAGTGAAATGGGAATGACTAGCAAAGTTCCGTGTATTATCATATACAAGTACAGGCTTGATTTTAAAAGGATCTCCAGCCACGTTTGTCTAATTACAGAATTCCAGACATAATCTTCTCTGAAGACACTCACCCACATATACACGGCTCTTTAGTACTTGGCCATGAGTGAGTAATTAGAATGTGTCTCATTAAGATCATAAAATGCTCTGGTCCACAGTCGATTTTGCAAAGCTGAGTGACACCAGATGATCATTTAAGGACACCAATCCTGCTCACTGTTTGTACTTCAACAACAATCAACTTCATACCACAACAGTGAGATTAGTAAGTATTACAGTGATACCTGTATTTCTGCACTTAGAAGATGACAAAATGCTTTTATACCTTTCCTTTTTTTTTTGATCCTCAAACTAGAGAGCGAAAGCGAGAGAGAAACTAAAGAGAAACGCAAGTAAAGGGGGTGGTCAAGGCAGAGATAGACACAGGTTAATTAATTCAGGCTGTTTACATTAAAGAACAGGAAAACATGGAGTTGGGGTCATCAACGTTGCTTTGAACGATGGGCTATTTTGAATAAACAGATACTTGGTTTTAAAGATTTCTGTGAATACGCCCTTATGTACTCTGTGTCCCTCCCACTTGCAAGCAGGTGCTTCAGAGAAAAGAGAATAAAACCACACCAGAAAGGCACTTGGTTATCAAGCCTGCAAAAAGCCCAGGTCTGTGTGGTTTTTAAAGATGTTATCGGCATTTTAACGTGAAATGTCTTGCAGACTAAGGTTCCAAACAATCACCGCTTTTTGGGAATTGTGCAAAGCATAAATAATGCTCCACATGACAAAGGAACATTTGTGAACGTGCATATTATAATCTATTACAATAGCAATTAATGACAAGAGCTACGAATTCTAAAGAGAGCCGCTGTTTCACACTCATACTGACAGCCAGTGGGTTTATGTCTGCCCTCTGATTCCTTCCCAAGAAGAGCAGTGAGAGCTGGGATCTTCAAACAATACTACGAAAGCAGTGTAGCCGCCATTCAAAATAAAGACGCAGCTCACTCCACGCAAGCACAGGAGTTTTCTCTAACCGCCCCCCGCCCTCTTCTTCATAAAATTACTAACCCATTTCCCCCAAGGACTATTTCACGGAGCATGGCTTCAAATGAATGCTTGGCCCATGAGGCTCCTAAGTAGTAGCTAACAAGTGACAATTGTTTACCACCCTCTGGCTGAACCAGAGGCTGACCAGATAAAGATGCTATTCGCCTATAGCTTGAGCAAGAATGAATGTGGCCAAAGACCCCGGAGAAGCCCCGAAGTCTCCATTTGTTCCTGCACAACACTAACTTTCCTTTATCAGCAAGAGTGGGTTATTTCTTCCATATCTGTCACATGGAAAATCTTTATTTGACAAAAATTCCACAAGGACTAAAAAGTGAGTACTTTGCAAATTAGGGGATGAAATGATTCTCCTTAGGTAGTTTCAGAAAATTAGATGCTGTTAAATTTTATCACTCACTTAAAAATCTCAGAGGTTAAGCGGTAAGAAGCTTCGGGAGCAACCCAGTGACTAATGTTGCAGGCCATTCCAGAGTTATTTCTCTCGAAGGATTTCTCTCCCCACCAAGTTTAGCCACAGAGTAGCAGCAGGTCTGTTTGTGGCATGAACCGTGGCCTGATCTGTGTCAACCAGGGACGAAGGCAAGAGAAGGATTTCGAGGTTACCCAGTGGAAAACTTAGGAATAAGATTCTGGAACCTCAGGAAGCCCTGACTGAATTTAAGATACTACTTAATTTGCCTCGTTGAAATAAAGAACAAAAAAAGCAAGACTGTGTTCATGCAATCCATCCCCTCATATTATATAAAATTTTAAGACCTAAAATAAACATAATTATAGATATGAACCATGGCCTACCACTTCCAAGGGTGGCTTCTCTTAAATCACATTAAAACTGTAAAAAACAAGTTACAAATGACGACTAACGAAAACGCTTTAATGTTCCATTCGGGCCAGCTCCAAGAGAAGGGACTTGACTGTATAAACCAATGAAACATCTACACGTTCACTTTCAGCTCTAGGACTCAGAATCATTCTTTTGTCAGCAACAAATCTCTCCTGGTCTAGCTTTCAATTAGCGGACAGCGAGTGTCACAAGAACGGGAGTTCACCGGGCCATTTCCGAAGTTGGCTCAAACACAGACTGGTCAACTGAGTCGTAGAATACTCAAGCGTGCAGGCGCACACCGAGTTTCCGCATTTAGGACCAAAATGCCAAACACGTGCAAATCACTCAAGACTCTGGAAAGGTCGTAAAAGTACAAAAACCAAATAAAAAAGGGGGGGGGGGGTCATGGGAAGATACAATGTAGATATTTAATAGCTCCTGGAATGGATATAGATGGGTTTATAGTTTATCGTTTTCAGCAATCCCTCTGACTAAATCAACTTTCCACCTGCTTAGTCAAGTGCTGAGAGAACAGGACGACACTAAAGTATGTACGACGCATGCATTTCATCACCATAAAGGGCTTTAATAAGCAAATGTGTGCAGCTGGAACTAACTTGTACCACATTTCACCAATCTCCCATCTCATGGTAGATCTTTGCAAACACCTCTCTAAGTCCCAGCTGTTTTCAGTTATTAGCTGATGTGGAGAGCATCTTGTCTAACTTTCTGGACTATCATTTTATTAAAAAGAGGATTCTGAACTTTTTTTTTTAAATAAGGTCTAGATCCATTTATTTTCAAGTCAAATATCTGACCCGAAGATAAATTTAAGTTTAGCTCTTTTAAAAACAGTAATATTTCATATTGAATGCGCTCCTGAGGCCAGAGGAAATGTTCTTTCCTTTCCTAAAATTTCTAGCCAAGTCCTAACAAACCCAGTTTCTTCCCAAGAATATTTGTTTTCTATTTCTCTGAGTCTAGTTTAAAAGGGCTGGAACCTTTCTCAAGACAGAATTATTCCATTGCTGGCTGGCTCTTTCTCCGAGTCCAGCTCTGATCCTGCGGGACACATAAATCCTCTTCTGAGATGTAGGGTAAGTGTCGAGAAGCATACTTGGAAACTGGGAAACCATAGTTCAAAGCACAAACACAAAGACAGAAGTGAAAACCCACTTTAAATGAAAGCTCTAACAAGCAGAAATACCACTGACCATTAATTCTTTGGCAGTAAAAAAATAAAAAACATTCAAGGAAAAACCATACATATTATTACTAACTTAGGGGTAAAGACAGTAATGCAGATGATAATTCGTACCACCAGGAAGGAGGGACAAGGTCAGTAAATTCTCATTTACCCTGCATGACTTAAGCCAGACATTATAGTTCATTTCTCTCATCAAATACTGTGTCAGGTAGCATCGGGGGGGAAAAAAACCAGGAGCAGCAAAAAGGTGGACAGCAGGAGGCAGCAGATTTCAGGGGCATGGTGCCGCTCGGACAGCTGCCACCGGATGGCAGCGGGGTGTCACCCAGGTAAGGCACCCCAGAAATTGAGTGCTCATGGGAAATAAAAAGTAGTTCCTCTCTCACAAAAATGGCCAGGGACCTCTGGCCTAAGAATGTGCAAACCGTCATTCTGATCATCACCCAGGGACTTTGTCAGAGTAGGGACATGGGGACCGAAACAAATTAAAACTTTGAAATAACTTCTAGGATTCTGAAATTCAGAGCGTGCACACACACACACACACACACACTCCCTCCCTCCCATTTACTATTGAAACACTATCATCCCAAGCCCAGTACAGCAAATTGAAACCACATTTTTTCTACTTTTTCTTGTTAACTTGATGGCTTCACCACACTTTTAAATGCTACACACGCTCCTCCCTCTCCCTTGGCATTTGATGCTTTTTTTTTTCCTTTTTGGTGAAATCAGTAATCTCACTAGCGACGAGCTTTGCTTTCAGTAAGTGTCTCTGCCAACTCAAACAACGTCTCCTCAGGCAACGGAATAATCAAAGACACATGTAGGTACTTGCCCATCATTAGATACAAACTCCTCAGGTCGGCCTGAAATTGGGCCTGCAGTTCTGGTGATCCTTGGGTTCGGGACAACTGTCCGGAGTGGTCTAGGATGGTCTAGGTCTTAGTCTCAGCCGCAGTTGAGAGACGCAAGCGGCTGACCATTCTCATCTGCACTGGACTCATCGTGAGACGAGTCCCAGTTCTTCAGTTCAATGGGGGAGATGTGAAGGATTGCTCAACACTTGGCAAATGGTGAGGTCTCAAGACATCCAATCGTGAATTCTGCCTCATTCTTGCTAGTGAACTTGAGGCCGGGCTTTCCAAGCCCAACCTCATGATCCAACCAGAACATCTCCAAGGTCAGCCATTCCTTCTGCACACAGCCAAGGCTCCACCAACTCCCAACCGAGCTGGGGCCTACGGAACGGATCTGAGTCCTTCCGTGGATGACATGCAGTTCACCCCTTTGTCCCTCTCTCTCCACACTGTCAACTGGGTACTCTCCTCTGGGCACAGAAGACTCTAAAGCCTATGAAGTCTGAAGAATGGACTAATAATAAAAAGTCTGGACGACCTAAAAGAAAGACAGGAGCTGTAGTTTCAGCTCACAAGCAAAGTTTCCTCCTTTTTGCAGCTGATCTACCAGCAGAAATCAGTGGCTGATTAATCCAGCCTACAGGAACTCCCCTGTTCCGCACAACCTAATCCCAACCTGCAGACTGACTTCAGCATGTTTTATGCACTTCCCGTGAGTGTGAGTCAAGGGCTCACAAAGGTCCAGCCCCCTTACTTCTGCCCACCAAGTAAAAACCTAGAGGACCATTAGGCCTCATAAAGACTGCTCATTAGTAAAATTATTATTATTTTTAACATAACAGAGTCCACTGAAAAACCAGCTCAGAAACAGTTGACACCTTTCATCTTCTGAACCAAGAATCTGAGTCACCTGATGCACAGCACGGAATCAGGGATCTGTTGCAAAGGCTTGATCAAGAATACATTTCCACTTTACATTATTAGATAGCTATTTTAAAATCAAATCTAAAATCCAGGAATTTTAACTTCCTTAATGACAAAGGCGATGGTATTCAACAGAAGTGCAGTTATCACCTACCATCTTCAAAGAAGCTCCCTACCCCCACCCCCAAAAAATCCTAGGGTCCTTTAAATGGAATCCTTATCTGAAAGCAATAGAAGTAACCCATTGTGCGCTGATAGGTTTTGAAGATAAATCTTTAATAGCTAAGAGTTGATTACTGTGTCAGGAAATGAATCATTTCCCCTACACTTCCCTTCTCCCTTGGGGAGTCACAAGGCAACAAGTCGCTGGAGCACTAGGTTAATTTTAGTAATATGCATATAAGGGAAACACACACTCCTGATTTAAAAAGACCTTTTAGGATATGATTTAGGTTCCCTTTAGCTCAGTGGCTCTGGTAAGCAGGTTTGCAAAATGAATAACTTCAAGAACTCCAGGAGAGTCCATTTGAAATCCCCAAGTGGGGACATCTAAGAGCTGACACAGCTTTCCAAGCATGGCTACGTACCAATGCAAGAAGTCAACTTACATGGGGATGATGCTTCCAAAGCTCATTTCTAAGCTGGTTGTGTAAAAACTCGGAACACATTTGCCCCACAGAGATATTACAAAGGGTGGTCCGGTCCCCAGGTTTGACCACCGAAGTCTCTTCTGCCTGAGTTATTTTGAATAACTACATGGGTGATCACCACACATGGGCATATTGCAGTGACATCATGGGTAATAAAAATTTTAGCATATAAACATGGAAACCTAATGCACTTGATAGTTTCTATATCTAAGTATGTCAAGACCACTGGGATTAATCCAATCCACATCCCTTTGCAAATGACATCAGAGGTGAGGGTGAGGACAGAGCAGCGGGAATTACAAGGGGTGGTAGGAAGGAGACACAGGAGGTCTGGCGATGCGGAGAGCAACACTGTGGTGGGGTAGGAGTGGGGTCTCACAGCCTCGCTATCCTGTGCTGGGGCCTGTCACTGAGATCCCAGGCTCTGATCCTGCTCTGACAGTCTGGGGAGGGGGCAGTGCAGCCCCAGCCACCTGAGAAAGGGCAGTGAGTAGATGAAGAGAGTGAAGGAAGGTTCCTCCTCCTGTTTGCAGGCACACTACTGCTCGCACAGCCGGAGAGGCACTCAGCTCATATACCTTCCCACCCACCTTGTAAAGTTTTGAGCTTCACAGGAAGCAGTGAAGATACCGCATTTATGATGCTGACCCCAGCATCCTGCCCAGTGCCACTTGGCATACAGTAAGCGCATAATAAATGACCGTAAACAGGGGTGCCCAAGGAATCACCTCCAGATCTCCAGGGAAACAACTTAAGGTCAATGGCACGACACGGATATTCACCCATTTATTCATTACTCACCAGATAGTCTATCATCTGCCTTCTGTGTGGAATGTTCAAATAGCGGCCCAGTTGAGAAAGTATCTGTGTTAACCTTTTTTCCCAGCAGTTCCCATTCAGAGAGTACTTGAAACGCCTGGTAAGCGCTGCCTATAAACACCTACTGAAATGCAGCTTTATGGGAGGTTCAATCATGCTTGAGGAGCAGCCACAGGAGCCCTACGGGCTAGCAGTGCCCTACAGGGGCCCGGTGAGCTAACCAATGCCAACTGGAGAGAGATACGGTCTCGTTACAAAGTCCAACTGCCTAATACAATATTCTAGAACATGACATTTGAATTGGAATCATTTGATCACATGTGTTTAAGTACAGGATTCTGTGACAAGACCCCTGAAATGCTAGCACAGACAATGGAGGCAGCATTGACAAGGCCCAGTGTATCCGCTTTTATGGAAACACACTATAAAAAGACCAAGGAGAGATACCACTACACACGTGAAGGTGGAAGGAGGAGAACTTAGAAGGGGAATCTTAGAAGATGGAAAGCTGAAAAAAGCAGAAACTGAAGAGAGATCAAAGTTTCACACGTACCTAATTCTACTCTTCGTTAATGTTAAGAATAAAACCAACCTGGGGCGCCTGGGTGACTTAGTGGGTTAAAGCCTCTGCCTTCGGCTCGGGTCATGATCTCAGGGTCCTGGGATGGAGCCCCACATCGGGCCCTCTGCTCAGCGGGGAGCCTGCCTCCCCTCCCCCCTCTCTGCCTGCCTCTCTGCCTACTTGTGATCTCTCTCTCTCTCTCTCTGTCAAATAAATAAATAAAATCTTTAAAAAAAAAAAAAAAAGAATAAAACCAACCAGAACAGGAAAATGACTCTGAATTTTAAATAGTGAGTAAGCATATATTCCTCTTCCTAAAGGAAGGGACAAAAATAGAAGAGAAAGAAGGTATCATTACTGGTAAATGGGCAAGCCTTTACAGAAGGAAATTACACAGACTGAGTATAACAATGCACTCTGACTTTCCTACAGAAAATGCTCATGTCTTAAATTCCCTGACAGTGTTCACAAAACTATCTTTTTCCCTCTCCCTCAACTTTTCAAAGTACAGAGGAACAACACTAGGTATGACCCTGCTGCCGACATCCACAGGAAGCTGCTGGAAAATATAAATATATTTTACTTTCTTCAGGAAACATTTTTGATTTATTATGGACTCACTCCAACCTCTCTTCAGTTTGGTTTTTGCTTTTATCGAGCCTACTAATTTAAATTCACCAATATGTTGCTTCATGACAGTTTATATACATATTTTCACACATATATAGGTGTACTACATAAAAATTAAAGCAAATAACATATGGTTCTCCCAGTTTCCCAGTACTAAGCTCCCAATGCAAAGTGGAGCGAGGGCTGGTGGTAAATAAACTTTGCAAAAACAATTACCTGAATATGTAATGCCACCGATGGGTATCAAATTATTATTTGGGAGCATCAAATGGCTTAAAATTACAAATACGAACAGTCATGTAAGCAAAAAATAAGGACATGATATAGGAAGAGTAGTGGCTTTATTCCAAAGTTTCTCACACACCATCACAGATAAAACAGTAATTTATGTAGCTTTTAATTTTCTCAAGATCTGAAAGGTGTTTAGATACTGGGGACATGGAGGAGAGGTGGATTTAAGATGATCTGCATTAATAATAGAAAAATTGCTACACCATTTTTGTATATTGAAATCCAAGTATTCTTAATAATTGAATTTATGTAGCTATCCTAACATCGTGGAAAGAATTATTATGAGGAACATTTTCCAAGTTTGTAGCACCTTGAGATTTTTTGACAAAAACAATGCATGTTTCTTTCTTCTTCTTCTTTTTTTTTTTTTTGGATTATCAATCAATGTACCTTGATGTTCGATGACTATGGGGAGATGACATCACTCAGGACAGTGCTCTCTGTATAGTGCTCATGATCTGGAAAAACAGATTTTGGAACCAAGAGGCACGGAAGGCCAATGTCACCAAGCCCATCCCATTTTGGCTGCACGGGAAATGCCGGACTTTTAAAGGTTTGGGGTAAAGGAAAGCCCAAACTAACAATAAAGTTAGAGAAGTGTTTTTAAAATCAAGCCTCCAACATTTGCTTAAGTAAAAATCCATTTATCCACTTAATATTCCATTAAGACGGAATTCTGACAGTCTCAAAAATATGCTTTTAAAAGGAACCATGAGAGCGGTACACCTCCTCTCCTTCAATATCGGCTATGATTTCATGAGGCTGGCTGTGAAAAAGTGCAAGCACAAAATAACAGCTCCTCATCGAATCCCACATTTTCAAATACCGCGGCCAAGAGCACCACCAAAATAACTCTGTTTTTATCACACTCACTACCTATTTGTTTGGCAAACACCTTTCAGTTTTATTTCTTTTTTTAACCAATAGGTGGCAATCTTTATTGCTAAGACTGTCTAAGCCAAACATTTGAGAAAGACTGTTTTTCCTTCCTCCTGTCAAGACTCAGAATCTCTTTTACTTACGAGCTATTGCATAAATGATTACTAATCATAAAATCGAAATAGTTGTGATTTATTACGTTACCGTAATTTTGGCTTTTAAGGAAAAAAAAAAAAAAAAAGACCTGACGATCTCCTCAGTAAGAAACACACCCAACAGACAAAGCAAAATGAGTCTATTTTCCTCAGTAAGACTCTGATGGTCTTATCACTACAAAGGAAGGCTGAGTAAGTATAGGATAAATATATTCTATTCTCTGCATATGGCATATTAAAGACTGTGGAATGGCCCCCCACCGAATGGTATAGGGAATGAAGACATACGATATAAAAAGAATACAGGAGTTGACCAGACTACACATTCCAGGGGACAGGACTTGTTAAGATAAAGACACTGTCTTAAGAAAGCAAGCACGATACCAGTGGTCTTTTGTTGGAGGGCAACACGCACACAGGTGTTTGGTGATTTCACTGCCCCTTTCACTGGAAGTAAAGACAAGATTCAAGAACACACATGTCTCAGAAAACAGGTCAATGTCACCGCTGGTGCTAACTTCAGTAATTTAATTAACTTCATTTACTCTGGGAGAGCCGCAAAGAAAATGTACAAGAAATCATTACTATTCTCCATAAAACACTGTCGCATACAATTTTCAGATGTTTAAATCGGCTCTTTATTTCCTGTGGCTGAACAATTTCAATCCCTTTCATTTCCTTTAGATCTAAACATATTAAGCTCGAGAACTTCTTTGGTGTGTATGCCAAATGTGTTTTTAAAATTTTTGAATGGTATCAACGAGTTGTTGGGTTTTCTTCAAACACTTGATTTTAAATACTCTTAAGTATCTTTTTAGGGACTTGGTTGTGACCATGATGCCTCACTGAAATCCTTGGCCTGCTAGAGTGTCATTAAATTCTATTTTACAGATGAGAAAACCAAAGGGAAGCATGTCACTGTCTTTAGGACACACAGCAAATTAGTCACAGTAATTAGCACTAACGGTTGGACAAGGGCATTGTTCAAAGCCCAGCCTATTCAAAAGTGTTCCAATGTAAGCAAGAACAATGAAAAAGGACGTCGAACAGAAGTGCAATGATTGCTTTGGTGATTCTACATAAGTAAGAAACCCCATCTCCTATTATATAGCTTCCAAATGCCCTCAAACATCCAAAGTTAGCACATTCAAAACTCAGCCAGCTTGAAATCAATGAAGAAAGAAAGCGTATTTATCAGAATTCCTCAACTTTCCAACAGGTGCAATGACTGTTCAGTATATCCATTTATAGTGCGATAAGTAATTATGAAATATAGTAAGAATTTGCTCATGTCCAAAAGTATTTCAAAATCTTCCTCAAACCATGAGGCTCTTTTGAAGAAGGAAAAAAAAGAATAAGACCCAACATATAATGTGCGCTATGTTCTTTCGGGATGCTAAAATGCATTTCTTCCTTTTGAAGACAGCAGCTGCGTCTCAGAGAACCAACCTGAAGCAGAATGACTTGGATGCCTGATTTAATCTGGCAATTAACTGGTGAGTCACTTCACCCCTGGTTTGTCCCTTCAATAACAAAAATAATCCCTTGGGCCAGAGGGAGCAAGGGAGACTGATCAAACTGCACAGTCCTTTGGACTTCTATAGAAATTGTCTATAAAACCCATGGGATGTGTTATTCAATAAACTATTATGGACATTTAGGTGATGTTCAGTTGAAGCTATCATTTCTCATCTCTAGTCCCACCAACTGCCACATGAGATCTCAGTTCAAAGAAGTGCATTTTCTGAAAGCCTATAATCGTCTTACCATGATTATTAGAAAACAAAGGGAGAAAACTTACAATTACCATGGATCTGACCAGTCAACTATTCAGTGAATGGTGGCATTAATACATTCAGCATGAGCTACAATTATGGTTACAACAAATACTCTTCATGGTACTACGAAATTTAACTTCTTACTCAAAATAAAATATGCAGTTAGAAGACAAGTTTTCACAAGGACCACTGAGTGAGCTTAATAATCTAATTAAAAGCAATACATCTTAAAGTCTTTAATTAAGACCCATTTAGGTAAGAAACTTTCAAACATGCTGCTAAGTCCCACTAAGTGAAAGAACAGAATTTTCCACCACTCGGTCCCGTACCCATGCAAATACACTTCTCACAACTGGGTTTCGTGTTCAGATTCTTTTGTTTTTCTTGTACCTAACTAGAAGAAAAAAAAAATCAAGTCTAATTACTTCAATTTTAAAGGGTTTTTATGTTTAAATAAAAGATCACCAAGGATCAGTAATTCACAGAACTTTGGTTTGCTCCTGATGAGCCATACTGTGGCTTCTATGCCTCTGTCAAATCCACGGGCATGTAATCTTAGTCAAGATATAATTAATGCAGCCACAGAACACTCCAAATTAATGCTTTAATTTAAACTACAGCTGTTTAATCTTCTCACTGTAAGAGACCAGAATACCTAATGCTTCATTCTAGAAGAGTAGGAAGTAAACAGGAGGAAGAGAGGAAACTGAAGTTACTCAATTGTCTATGAAGCTTAAGGAACCATTTTACGTAGTCTCCATTAGTCCCTTGTCACCCTGGTCCATGTGATTGTTTAATGAAAGATCATTCAGAATCCGAATCCCAAAGCTTACTCCCATTTTTGCCCGGAGTCACCTAAGTTAACTGAGCACTTGCTTTATGCTTCAAGTGCTGGGTTGGGAGCCAGTCCCCATGCAGCTTCTTCCTGTCTAACAAACCAAAGCATCTCTACAGCCAGAGAGAGGCTGCCGCTGGATGTGGGCATCTGCCACAGTTATACGGATTTTCTTCAGTGAACATTCTGAGAAGGAAAGAAAGGTAGGACTACTGATACAAACTCCCAGTGGGGCCCAGGCTACCTCTCTCCTCCACTGTGAAGGGAAATGAGTGATGTCTGTGACCAACAACGGGACTGCACAGGATCCTGGCCGAAACAGGTTTTTGCCGCTGTAGCTGTGGTAGCACAGAACTATGGGTTTCCTAATTCCGCCCTGTTTTAATTCACTGAAACTTCCCTTCAAAAATGTTCTAGGTTATGACCTTCACATAGATGGTTCTTCCCAGAGATGAATTTTCTCTAAGGAAAGTCCTCTCGTCTAGTCAGAGTTCATAAGAGAGGACACTTTTTTTTCAAACAGGAAACACAACATCAAAACCTTTCAAAGTTTTATGTGTCTCCTCATAGCAGCAAACAAATCTTTTCTTAATCAAAGTTACACTTTAACAGTTAGAGAGCCTAGGTTTTACATGCCTATGAGAGACTAATAGACTCTAGTCTATTAACTAAAACAAACTTTAGTTAGACTAACTAAATAACCATTCTTCTGATAACTAAGAGCAGGAACACAAGCACGTCTCACATAGCACAGAGCTTGCAAAGGCCTCGAAACGGGCCTTCCTCTTTCATCATGGCCTTTTGTAAAAATTGCGACAGTGGACCAGTGGGAATTCTGGCAGGAAAAAAGTCCCATCAGAGACTGGCTTTTTGTTTAAAAAAAAAAAAAGGCGATGCTTATGCAGAAAATTCTGGCTTTTTCCATTATGTGGTGTCTGGGGGAGGGTGGGAAGAGGAAGGCTTCTTTCTATATCTGTAGAGCACTGTAATTTCAAATGAGTCATGTAAAACATAAATGAAAATGTTAACCTCTGAGATGGGGGTCAGCAAATTTTATTAGTGCTTGAATCCATTTTTCTCTGGCAAGCTTGACTAATCCCAAACCAGGGGCTTTCCCTATAGACATACTCCAACTTACCCAGAAACTGAGGGTTAAGTCTGAAAAATGACCAGCTTGAGGAGGAGGCCTCAAGGATTGAGAAATCCTCGGCCACAACTTAGCCATGGGCTAACCCTAGGCTATCCCATCAGCCCAGTGGACCTCCCATTTCAAGCAGTGAGTTTTCCCAAACACTACAGATACAGAGGATACCCCGACTCCAAAGAGCGGTGTAATTATTTTTCTTAGTGTCAACTACCACAATATGGTTTACCTCCATCTCCCTTGTCCAGCCTGGGAAAGCATCGCATGCTTTCTACCCATGGAACACCACTCTTTCTGGGTACCCGCTGCCTTAAATCCATCCTGCTGGTTTAAAGGAATCTCCTAGCACCAAGGACTTTTCTTCTGCCATCATCCCTCAGGAGTGTGACAGGAACTGAAGTGTGACTGCTATGCTCTCTGAGCAAGACTCAATGTGGGGATCACATGGAGACGTCCAGATGTCCAATCCACAGCCAGCCTCACCTGCTGTCCACTGGGGCTGATCTCTAAGATTAAACTTTTACTAAACCGAGCAATTAAAGTACAGACATTCTTCTAGATTGTAACTGCTATAAACGGGTCCAATTCTAGGTTCAAACGCTGATAACGTTCTAATAACGCAATACTTTCACCTGGATGGAATGAGGTAATTGCTTTAACTTATGGTATTTCATTAGTCTTCCCTCTTTATTGCTAAGAAAACGTCTAAAGACAGTGATGATTTGGTACAAACACTCTCATCTAAGTCTCTGGTTCGATGTATGGTTCAAGGACAAACATGATCTTGACAGAAACAAGATACTGGCCAATTGAGCATTGTTAATACCTAGAGCTTTACGATTTTTAAATGAGCGTGAGGGTAACTGATTATGGCCAAAGATTATAGAGATGTGAGACTCTCCTGAAAAGTCTATGGCGAATAGGCCACCTCTTCCTAATATTTACTTAATATTTTTGCTTCCTGCATCAGTGGTTGGTCTAATATGACGTGACCTCTGGGGAAGTTCATGCTGCTAGAGGTTCCTTTTCTTGTTTCAGTTTGAGGGTGGGACGCGGCATGATGCTGGAAAGCACACACCCTGAAGTCAGAGGCTGCATGCAAATCCCAGCTCTCTACCCTTTACTAGTATTTGCTTCTGGGCAGGTTTCTCGCTCTAAGCCTCAACCTGCAAACGGCATGAGGGAGATGACGCAGGCAGCGTATGCGGCATGGTGCCCGGAACAAAGCAAATGCTCCATGCGTGCCAAGCAAACCTTAAGAATCATGAGGAAAACATTTCAAACTCTTCGTCCCAGATGTAAAACACTCCATGCTACACATATTTAAGGAAAACATAGCAACCAGATGCAATGAACTAAAAGGGGTAATATAAAAAAAAATACAAAGACACCCTTTTTAGCAAATAAAAAATTCCTGTAATCATTCAGTGACATGCCTCTAAGTGAAAGGTCCAGAATAAGGTGACAAAATTAATGGGAGCCTACACTGCCTTTGCCTAAAACATCAAATATCAACTCTGCAAGATGGATTTCGGGGAAAAAGGCTAAAACCATCCATCTTTTTTTCACCTCCTATAAGCAAAATATTTTTGCCTTCATTTTAAGCTTCGATTACTATAACTATTAACTCCCGGCCTTCTTCATTTCCTTCTCTTAGCAAACTATACGTTAAATGTGAGATAACATAATTTGGAGATTACGAACTATATTTCCCAGAACAGAGAATTTTAAACATTTCAGAATATGAACTCCACATAGCATCTGATGCTGGCAAAAATGGTCCCCTTAGTGATTCACTGAATCAAGAGATTCTTAAGCAAAAGCCTAAGTTGTATTTCAAACGTGTTTTAGAAAATGGATTTGTCAGGGGGTTGCCTGAGAGGTGGTTTTGTATTCTGGGGAAAAAGATCATTGTAAAACTGTCTCCGTCGTTCTCTTTCAGAATATATGAAAGGCAACTAGCCTCATAGACAGACAAGTAACACTACCCTCCCCATCAAAAAAAAATTTTTTTTTCACCCTGATAGCTAAAGAATACTCCAAATATTAAATACTAAAAGGATATTAACAGGCTGGAATTCACCAATAGCACTTAAGGGAATAAAAGAGTTACGTGATTAGATAAATGCCCTTATTTGACCACACTGCCATCGGATAGGCGGAGAGCTCAGGGTCCACTGCACAGACTCCGGAAGCCGGCAAAGACAACAAGAGTAAACACTGGGTGCATCTTGTGAAACTTGTCCTGAGTGCAGGCCACAGTTAGACGATTCCAATCACGTAAGAGCTGGATAGATGTGGTCCGAGAGGAAACAGAGTTCAACCTAAACAACTGTGAATTTTATGCTCCAATGTTTAAACTTCCTCTAAATGTTAAAGCTGACCGGGTTTCTCAAGTTTCCCTTATGGGGAAGATTAGACCACAAATGACAGTTACAATATAACCGTACAAGTAACTACAAGCATCTGATGGCTAGTGGGGTAGCAAGTTACAACTAGCTTTCAATCCTTTAAAGCTAATTTTAGTGAAATTAGCAAACTCAATTACAAAGGTGCATCTGCATCACTAAATCAACAATGACTTGTCTATATTGCTTTACATACTGTGCTATCAGACATGTTTATATACATTATATATGAATGCTATTTTATATAGTCAGATGTTACACCATCTTATAAAGAAATAATGTCACATCTACATGCATATTAACATTTTAAGAAGCGCTAGGTAGTCCAGTGAGTGCTAACTTGAAGGTTAGTATTTTAATCATTTATGCCCCAGAGATTCCAACACGACCTTAAATCACCTCTTCCCAGCCTACTGTTCTGATGAGGTCCTTCTGCTGAAAAGGAGAGTAACTCACACAACTGCCTCATTCTCTGTAATTTTTCTTAGGTCTATTTCCTAAAAGTGGAAAAACCTTGTTGTTTAACTCACTGCCTAGTATCAGGCCACGTCACAGGTCACTGGCAAACCAGGGGGTCATCTGCCTTTGGCTCAGGGGTGCCCTCCTGGCCGATGGGCTGTGTCCAGGGATATCGCGTTGTCACAGGGCGTGGATGCTCCCACCCGAGACCCATTCGCTGCAAGGTACAGACGCTTAGCCACACTGGGGTGGCAGACGGTCTGGGGTCAAATCCCAACTTCCCCACTAGCTGTGTGAGCCTGGGCTATCATTTAACTAAACTTTAACTTCTTCTCCTTTACAATAGGTGTAATAGTTAAGGCCAATGTCATAGAACTCTTACAAAAAGTAACAAGTTAATGTACCACAATGTTAGCACAGCACCTGACAGAGAACTAGCATTTGTTGAACACACAAATATAGGCAGGTATAAATTCACACTTCTCTATTTGTATATGAATACACACATGCACGTTTATATAGGCATTTCTGTAAAACTTTCATACAAGGCAAGGATTTTCCCCATGTCTATAATACTGTCACACTTTCTCTGCAGTCTGTGTTTTCGAAGACACATTTTATTTTTAGGTGTTTGAAAAATACACACCTTAGAGTTTTACTCTTCGGGTAATTATTCTTCAAGGTAATCAACCTCTGCCTTTGTCATTACAAACTTTAAAAGAAAAACAATGTTTAAGTTTTCCCATGGGACATGGGCAGTTTAATGTATCTTTCTGAGCTCTTGCTGATATTATCAGAGTGTCTCTCAACTGCCTTTTCATGTGAAATATGAACAAGCCAGACCCTAAGTTCTCAAGTCACCATCTTTTCTCCTCAAAACTCTACTACTATCTTTTGGCATTTACAGCTATAAAGAAGAAGGAAGCCTCAATTTTATTCGTTGGTACTTAAGCAAGTATTGTGACTAGATGCTTTAATGATGTTTTTAAACTTAAGACTTTTTTTTCTGGCCAACATGCATCTAGAGGTGGCTTTCCATTGATTTCCTATAAACGAGGTGGAGGACATGTTCAAATGTGCACACATGCATGCAAGGTTATTTTTATTATGTTGCTCTCTTTCACTTGATACGATTTCCTGTTTATCAGCACTTAGAATTCTCATGTTAGATCTTCGGTCCATGTATCTATCATCTTTCTCCCTCACTCTTCTTTTTCTTTGCGTTCTGGAAGAGCTTTACCTACATTTCTTGTTCACGACACTGATTTTATTTTCAGCTGCATTACCGTCCCTCACATGGATTTTAAAGGTGTTACTGAAACTTTAATTTCTTCACAATCACTTTCTTATGTTTTCACACCCATTTCATCCCGCCTTACCATTTTTTTCAGCTCAAACATTTAACTGCTTTCTGCCCCTCTTTCATTAGGGCCATGCCATTTTGAAGTATTAAATCATTGGTGGAGATCTGTTTTTCCTCACAATCTTCTATTTGATCTGCCCTTTCCCTTTCTGGAGCAACACTGTTCAGCAGGCTCAGCTATACCTTTCCTGATCAGTGATCTTACTAGGCAAGGAGAAATCTACCCAGACCTGGCATTTTCTCCGAGTTACCCCCTGATCCACTGGGTACTGGCTTCAGACCCAGAGTTGGCTGGCCAGTTAGAATGAATAGTTCTCAGCCCAATTCCCAATGCGGTTTTCATTCTGATCCAGTTTCGCTAACCTGAAAGAAAACCTTCTGCCTCCACTGGCTGGCTTTCAGAGGTCTGAATGATGGAGAACTCAACCAGTACTCAAACCCTGAGTAGACAGAGGTCTTTCTAACCCTTCCTCACCTCCAACACTTTACTTTTGTGGAGGAAGATTCTCAAGATGTAACAGTAATAGCCTCTGTCCCACCACTCTGTCTGGTTATTTTCTGAGTTATGATCTTCCACTGAATAAAAAAGCATCACTGGGGGAGATTAGAAAAGAGGAAGGGAAGGGCATCCTGAGGACAGCTGCCTAGGCTCTTTCTGAATTACGGGCAGAGAGTCGGGGAGGACACGGCTCTGCCTCTCTATTTATAGGTGGTCAGAACTTACTCTATGTTTTAAAACCTGGCTCTGTTTAGTTTACAGTAGACATTTTCCCTGCTACTTCTCGCTTTTGTAACTCTTGAGAATGCAAGTATTTTTCTCTACCTTCTTAGGGACTCTAGTGAGAAATCTCAAGAGGCTGTGTCAGGACCACCAGGCAGAGACCTTTTTCAATGAGGAAACTTTCAAATGTTTCAAGGGAAAAAACATAAGCAAAAATAAAAGCATCCAAGACGTTTGTTGGCACTCATCGCCTTTGAGAGACTATCTCTGTGCAATGTCACATTGTCCTTTTAAACACCAGAAATAAAATTCACCTGTGCCTTTCACGTGCCCTCATCTACCCCCCCGTCCTTGGAATTCTAGAAACAGAAACACAATGTTTATGTTATAAACTTGGCAATGACTGACTTTCCTGAGAAATAAAGTTTGACATTCAAAGGAATTTAGCCATTTAGCCAGTCTTTAAAGTGGCGTTTACTGCTAACTCTGACAGAACTCAGGCTTAGGTTTAAGACTTCAAATTCATTTCAGTCAGTTTGGGATTTCTTGTATTTATAGATTTCAAGCAGCCACGATCTACATGCCAAAACACATAACTCTTCTGCTGGACATACTCAGCTTTCTGGGTCTTAAACAGGTAATAACCAGCCTGCACTCCATTTCAATCAAAATGATATAATTGTAAGACAAAAAGAAGAAAGTTAGAAATTCAGGGAAACATTTGAAACAGACAGTAACTTCTTCCAAAATAACAGACATGGAGGGAAAATCATTTATCAATGGTACATAACTTCTGAGGATCTGATCAAGGTTTATTTCTTCTCAAGAAAGACCACATATACACACACGTACCCAAAACTTTTAGTTTCATGGCCTCATCAGTCTCTGTAACTCAAACCTTTAATACATTTAAGAGACATGAGAAAATGCAGTGAGTCGTATGTAAAACAAAGGTAATTTGTTGTATGGTTGTATGAATGTAACAGCCAATGAAACCTAAAAGATAATACAAACATAATTAAAGACCACCCAAAAAGCTGAAACTATCTGGTTTCTTCAGTTACTGATAACTTCACAAAGGACTGCTTAACAAGATCTACACAGCTATGTGCTGGAGGGCTCTGAACCCTCTGAATGCCCCTTTTAAGAAGCCCCCTTCTTTTTAAATATTTACAAAATCATTTGAGCTTTAGCTTCTTAATCTGGAAAATGATTTTAACAATGCAATCTTTGCAGGATGGACAGAAGAATCAAATGAAAAATGTCTATGAAATGCCTAGCAGAATGCTCAGGGAAACTAAGTCTGCAAATTTTACGGTCATTTTAAATTTTAAAGCCGTGATGACATTTATTTTGTTAGTTTAAGGTACATTTTGAAAAAGGCCTTTTCAACATTTAAATATGTCCATGTATTTAAGTGTGGTATAATGACTATACTATATACTTCTGATATATTCTAGCCAAATTCATTAAGTCTCATTCCTTGGTACTCAGTAGATGATCAGTGTTATTTATCAATAAAGTCATCTTGCTCTAACTTTTTTGAATAAATCCTTCTCCTTCAACAATGGGAAATTTACCTTTTGGCTACCTAAGAAAGCAAGTGAGCCATGTTGTGAAATACTTTCAAATTATCAAGTAATGATACAAACATTCAACTATGTTTCTACAATTAGGACACAGGGACAGAAAGATATATTTCAAAGGAACCATTCACTGATAAAGAAGCAACATTCTTCAACATTAAAAATTATTTTTAAAATCAGGCTAAAAATAGACCCAGCGGTATTTAATGTGGATTCACAGATCATATTTGCAACCTGAAGTAACTCTGAAAACTGAAATTTTCCAAGACCCGGCAACAAGCTGGAGCTGACTTTTTCTCACAGTGTCAATGGTACCACGTGCCAAGTCTGAGGGCACTGTGGCAGGCCCCTACCTGGGTAAAGTTTGAAGGATGAGGATGAGCTCCCCACCCCAATCTGGCTGACTTTACTACAAAGCAGCCCTGCTCAATGCCTATGCTAACGTGTTACCTCTTGGACACATACTCTAATACCTCTACCACATAAATCTGAAGAGCTCTGAATAAATAAATCTTTATAACCCAAATAGACAAACATTATAACCATTACCCTGTCCACCTGCCTTAGAGAATTTAACAAAACACCCACAGCACAAATCCCTAGGAACTCTGACCTCCTATCAGTCAACAAGTTCAGTTACACCACAGAGACATGGTACAAGGAAGGCATTCCATGAGTATCTCTTCATGCACTCATGAACTGCATGCAATGTGTCAAACCGGAAGTCACAGACTCATTTAGGTGTCAGCCATTCCTGGGAGTCCACCAACACAGGGAGAGCATAAACTCTCATACTGGTGAAATGTATCTTAAGGTCATACTGTATGCAGTTCTGCAAAATCTTGCTACCAATCTGGCACCTTTGTCAGCAACAATCCCATCTGATCTCAGAGCCCAACCTCCACATCAGATCTTGCCATGATGTCACGTGAGCACATCGGCCCAACCTCCACATCAGATCTTGCCACTACATCACGTGAGCACATCTGCCCAACCATCGTAGCTTTTTTTTTTTTTAATCTAAGTCCTTTCTTTTGCCTTCTGGGCGGAAGTACTGGGGAAACACTGCTGGTGAGTGACAACTTAAGTTTCCTGGATTATGTTTCTCAACAATTCTTCAGGAATTAAGAAATTTTTACTAACCAAGTGGCAGCAAGGTTAAATCTAAACTATAGTCAAAAATGAGGACAGTATCTACTTCTATTTTCCAACTAGAGAGCACCAGATTGGAAGGGTTAAGGAATTAAAAAACAAACAAACCAAAAAAACGGGTTAAGGAATTTATAGGAAGCAGAGCAGAGTGGAGTTTCTGACTCAACTACTGTATCACAAAGATTTATATTTCACTTATACCAATATCTTTACTACCTTGGATACCAAATTTGATCACCAAATTAGAGAGTCTCCTACAACACACTGTAATAAATTCACAGTCAGAACTTCAATACGCATCAAACTGTGACAAGACAGAAGAATCAATAGGCACCACATAATACGTGCTACCAAATGGAAATAGATGAGCAGATGAATGCCAACACCTCCAAGCAAGACAGTGTCCAGAAAGGTATTCCTGTAAATGAAAGCCATACGTTAGATGGCATAAAGCTACCGGGACAAAGTTCTGCATACATAATTAAACAGAAAGATCTGCTGCTTGTGTTTATTTTTAATTGCAAAGTTCTATCTTGTCAGATGATTTAGCAATGTATAGTGCATAGGATTACCATAGTAAAAACAAAATACTGTGGTTGTTTCTAGAAATTAGTAAGAATAACACACTTAATGAAGTATTCTTACAGTATTTTGTTAAATTTGACATTTTAGGGAAATTATATCCAAGGAATTAAAATAAAGCCAACTTCTAGTACACTCTGACCTCCTCTATTTAGATCAGTTTCAATGAGAGCCTAAGTACTGTTTCGGTACTGAATGCTATAAAATCAACCAAGACCTCAAAACATTAGATATAATCCATCATGCAATTATGCTTCTCATTTCTAGCTATCACACCAAGTTATTTTCTCCCACTTCAATTTGATGTCATTCCTCGTGGAAATTTGTTCGCAACAAAGACACACGTATATGCAACAGCCAGCTCTACTGCTAACATCTGGTTTCTCTTACTAAGAAAAACATGGATATGTAAATGGCATCACATATTTGGTATTCTTTTCTGCCAGAGGTACAAAATTCTCCCCTTTTTGGACTCTACTTAGCAGATGTAAGACACCATTTGTTGTTGACTTTAAAAATCTGAATTGTTTACTTTCTCAAACTCTGACTTACTGGAGAAGTGCTTATGAAACAGAATTTCTCCTGTTTCAGACAAAGATGCATTCACCTAGAAACCAGAGAAGACGGACGTCAAAGTTATCAAAGAATCTACTGACAACTAAACTAAAAAAGAAACATTTTCGAAATATAGAGTTCTACTTTTATGACAAGGAAAATTTCATTAGAACATCATCATTAGCTTGGTTGCTAGGAAACAAAGTAGGCTCCCCCTCCACTTAACAGAGATCCTGTTCACATCAGAGGTGTGAGGCTTTATTTCAGTAGTACAGATAGGGACTTTGGACGCTTTACCCATTTTGGAAGAAATAAAAGCACAGAGTGAAATGTCTAAAGCCAGAAGCCTTCATGAAATCATCTGACCATGTATCTTGCTTAGGAAACTACAACCTGCATACCATAAGCTCTGTGATTCTGAATGATATGCATCATGGTAACATGGTAGAAATCTTTTCCTCAAGTAATGTCTTATCTGGAACCTTGAACTTAACTGTCACCACAGCTCCAGGAAAAGAAAAATATCAAGTCCTTCTGGTCAAATAACAGACTGGACAAAGGAGGGAGGAATGTCTCCCTCTCTGGGAGTACCAAGAGGAACTTCCTACTCATCCCCCCTTAGGGTTTGCTTTTATTTTTTATTATTTATTTGACAGAGAGAGAGAGGGAGGGAGAGTGAGAGAGAGAGAGCGCCCGCGTGCACACAAGCAGGCAGAGCAGGAGGCAAAGGGAGAGGAAGCAGGCTCTCCCCTAAGCAGGGAGCCTAACTGGGGGCTCAATCGCAGGACTCCGGGATCATACGCTGAGCAGAAGGCAGAGGCTTAACCAAATGAGCCACCCAGGAGCCCCTAGGGTTTGCTTTTAATTCCTACCATGGCCAGCCAGGTTGGGCAGGGCAGAACTTTTCTGCTAAAAAGTAGGAAAGATGTGAAAATCTTTTGTTGGTCAGTTTCCTTCTCAACTAACCATGGATATGCAAATTGCTAATTAGGGTTACTTTCCTTTCTCTTCACATTTCTGGGGAGACAAAATAATTAAATTTAAAATTCACAGGAAAAATGCCTTAAAAAATCAAGCATTTAGTAAAAATATTCGAAACAGAAAAACAAACAAACAAAAAAAATGGAAACGCTGGGACGAGCAGAACTCTACAATAGCATGTAACTTAATACACTAGTAATTCCTCTGGGATCTTAAGTGGTTAAGCTCATCTGATTTTATCAAAAATAATCATCACATCTGACTTCTCCAGACCTACTCTTAATCAGTTATATTTATGCTATCTTTTGAAAATGAATTTCATTTTATATTAAAATACAGAGGCCAAACACTTAAGTTTTTATACCTGGGTAAAAATCTCCAGTGTTCTGATTAATTTTTCCAGTGGGCAGTTAGAGGCAGGGTTCTAAGGCCTTGATCTTCAAAATACCCTCTACTCAGTCTGGCTTCCTCACAAAAACAGCAGGTCAACGCAGAATGCACACTCAGCACCCCAAGTCCGAGGTCCCACCCCACCATTTGGGGGAGCTCAATAGGACGATCCTCTAATTCACAGCAAAGTCTCACGTAAGTAGGAGAAAAGGTGAAGAAAGTTATGACCAGCCATAATCTCAACCAAAACAGAACCCATAAAGGCAGGAATTTGTGAGGAAAAGCAAATTACTTTCACAGGTACTACTTGGGTGAGCAACAGCGGTATGGTATGACCATGAGGCTCAGCAGAGGTGTATAATTTGGGATCAGGTCGCTATCTTCTGTGACCTCTATACAGTGTAGTCAATTTCTGTGATTTATTACAACCTCGCTTTCTAGACGATGAATGACAACTACGGAGGGGCACTCAAAAGCTGAGCGTGGGAAATGTAAAAATAACTTGGCCAGGGAAACCTTGAAAGCAAACACAAGTTACAAGCTTTTTTCTTTTCTGCTTATGAAGAATTCTGATCAAAATTTAAAACAGACCTCACCCAATGTGTGTTTTGTGTTTTATAAATGGAACCAGCTGGGACCTGGGACTCCCTGTCAGGGTCTAAGGTGGGAGATGGTAAGGGGTGTGAATAGGGGACGGACGTGGGTATGAACTCAGGTCTTTAAGTGCCCTGTCAAGTTAGCAGATTCCAATGTTCCAGTTACAAAGTAACAATGATCACTAGTCTATACAATAAACTAGATTCTAGTCACTAGAATCTCACTACTCTAAATTTTGCACATTGGCATGACTTTAATTAATGAATCGCAGAATACTGTCTCAAGAACTAGCCCCCTTGGACAGCTTACTTATAAAGGAAGGAATGCATTTTCATTCCCCTCTCCACCTTCATTATCTCTTTGTGTACGGAGGAAATAAGGACCATGGTTGAATGGGGTTGTGTGTTTGAGAATGGAATGCCAGTGTCTGAAGAGTGTAGGGCACAAAGAACTAGAGTATTGTTTTTCAACAGCATGGCTCCCCTAAGGACCGTGGGACACCCATTTTGCACACCCGTCATCTGCGTGTAGCACTGAGGGGATTCTCTCCGAAGTAGGTCACACAGGGCTTCACTAGATTGAGGGAAAGTATAACGTGACACTCCTCTTGGCAATTTTAGCTCCCACGCAAAGGGAAGGAGATGAAAGACGGGGAGAGGGAATAAAATCTGTGCCTGAGGACACTTGCTGATCCTGACACATGTTCTAATCACTCTGCTAAGCGGCTGACAGAACCCACTATCTTAACACACTTTCCCGCTAGCAGAACTACCTATCCTAAGCACTCGAGTAGAAAATAACAGTTTTTGGAGACACAGAATGCAATTGTCAAGGCCGAGGCTGCAAGACTCCTGCGATGTGAATGATGTGAAAACAAATAAGCTGTGATTTCTAACAACAAAATGGGCTGTTACAGCCCCGTGTGCCCGCCCATGACATACATGAAAGGAGAGCGTGCGTGGCTCTCCTTTCATCACCTGGATGTGACACATTTCGATGAAGAACCTCAAAAGCAAGCCTTTCTCCACTGAGAACGTATTGCGCTGTTGTAGACACTCGGGATAATGGAGGAACCACCAAAATTCCCACCATCATGGAGCCTACAATCTACTAGAGGGAAGACATAACCAGTATCAACATGGGAAGTAAATTCCATAGCAGGTTAGATAATAAATAGTTTGCAAAAGCAGAAGGGAGGTCACCCCATGAGATAGGGTGAGCAGAGCCAGCCTCCATGAGAAGATGGGAGCAGAGGGGAGAGTAGGTCGCCCAAAGGATGTGTGAGGAAGAGCTGGGCAAGGGGATGGTAGGAAGCACAGCCCTGAGGTAGGAGGGGAAAGGACACGGGATCCGAAGGCATGCTATCTCTCTCGAATCTTGACTTCATTTGTCATCGCTACTTCCCAGCACAAGATAGGGATGCAGTTCATGTTTACTGAATGGCTTCGAAGCCAGTAAATACAACACTGTCCAATGAACGAATTCAATTCAATCGACAGGCTAGACTTCCTAAGAGACTATACGCAAAATGTACCAGTGGAAGGTTTAGCAGATTTTCAAGTGAGTTCCAAAAGCTCGACTTCACAGATTTATTTCCAGGAACACTCAAAGAAAAGTGGAAAGTGGGTTCCATTATGTAAGGAGGAGTCCCTCACACAGTCTACTTCCGGCCAGAGTCCAATCACAACTTTCTATTAAGGACAGAGAACGTTGCAAGAGGAGGAGACAAGAACCACACGATCAGCAGGCAGGCGGGAGCACCCTCTGTCTCACCCCTGCCCATCACGGTGACACTAGGACACTACCTCAACAGGAGACCTACATTCGATCTCAGGTCTCGAAGGTAACCTTTTAAGTAAGACAAAGTCAAGCACAAAAAACAGGCTAAATCAAGTATGCGGGGTAAAAAGAAAAAAGCGCTAAACAAATTGAACTACAGTAAGAAAAGAACTATCCTCTTTCACCGTCCCAGAGTTACTATAAAGGCTTCCCAATAAACTTCCACGTGGCCAAAGGAAACCAGAATCCCATTGTTCCAATATGTATGTTTGTCCTTACAAACTACCTTCCTTATCAGTGTGGCATGCAACTAGTAGGAGCCTCTGAATCCTCATTTCAGACAATTTCTTTTTACTTATTTATATTAAAAGATTTTATTTATTTGAGAGAGGAAGAGAGAGAGAGAGAGTGAGAGAGAGAGAGCGCGCGCACAAGTAGGCAGAGCAGCAGGTAGAAGCAGGCTCTCCACAGAGCAGGGAGCCCGATGAGGGGCTCGATCCCAGGACCCTGGGATTATGACCTGAGCCGAACACAGACATTTAACCGACTGAGCCACCCAGGCACCCCTCCTACTTAAATGAGAAGGGAAGACTAAAAAATTTCTGAAAAATCTAATATTTGGTACTATACTCCCCTCACAACCTCCCCTTATTGCCTCTTCAACCTTTTAGGTACTTCTAATTCTCATTTATTTTTATGCCTACTCTTTCTAATACCTGAATGCACATTATCACGGATTTCTTTCCTAAATTCTGCTAAAAATTTTCAATTACTCTACTTTTCCATGTGTTACACAAAGGAAAAACGAAAAGGTTGTAAAAAATCTCCATTGTCACCACATCACATGAGAAAGAAAGCACTGTAGAATAGTTTAGGACCTAGAAAGAGAAATTCATTTTACTTATAATGAAAGTTACACCTAATAGCAGTTATCAAACGCAATTTTGGTTCGAAATTATTTTCGGAAAATCTGTTGCTAATCTTGACCAGATGCCCCTTTTTTTCACCTTTTAAACAATCTTCTCTAATGCAACACAGATAGTCGTAGGATTCTGTCCTCTTTTGTATTCTGGGGCAAATTAAATAATTTTTCCTTTGGAATCAGCCTACCTTTTTTTTCTTTTTAAACTTAAAAAATAAACAGCCAAATTAAAATACATAGTTTGGTGGGGGGGAAAAAAAAACAGTAACATAAACAACCTTCAATCTGCTCAATGAAATGGCAATGGTTGACAAAACTCTACTACATATGCAGTCAAGGTTTTATGCCTCACCTGCCAAGAAAAATTAACTTTTGCTTTTCAACTGTACAGTAAAACATTATCTGGACATTATTTATAAAGCATGGCATCATGTTCATCCAACAAGTATCCCTTTCGGGTCGGGCAGGGGAGGAGAGGGCACGTCCCCCTTCAGGTATCTCCAGGCAGGAATGCTGGACTTTGATAAAAGATCCCCTGCCGTATTATGACCCAGTGCTAAAAGGCAGTCCTTTACCCTTACACTGTGCTCCTTTATCTGTGACCTCATTCGTATGTGCTGGAAGGAGCCAGCTTAAAGAAGGCAGAAGAGGATCAGAATCCCTCCCAAAAACACACTGTAATACCAAGGGCAGTTCTCGTTTACAGGCAAATGCTGCGGGACGTGAGGGCGGGGAGGGCACCTATTTTAAACCTCCCTTTCCAAACCCTTCTCAGTCTGAGGGGAAAAAAAATATGTGGGGGGGGGGGGGAACAAAGCTTGAAACTTACTACCAAGGAAATGAGTATTTAACAAAGGTCTGAACAGCAAAGCTGAGCAAAGGGCCTGTCTCTGCGTGACACTGCACAGCAGAAAAACCTTCAGTGACCAGCTGCGCACCAAGCTTGAGCGTGGCCCATCTCCAATCATAAACAAGGAGTGGGTTTTGAATCAAGGTGGTTTCCATTTAAGAAAAGCATTCAGGAATTTTTTTTTCTTTCTCGTGACGGCCATGCACACTAGAGGCAACAGTGCTACGAAATGGCCCTGCCCATAAAGGAAGAGAACTCCCTCTCCATCTATACTGGGTACGGATTAAGTGTCAGCTTCAGTCAGTGTTTCTGGAGGGGAAACCAGGAGGGAGATACCGGGTCACAAAAACAATGCTTTCTTCCCTGCTGAGTTCTGTGGTCACTTTATTGCTCTCAACATTTTTCCATACACGTTAAATTAACGTTAAATAGACGGACTTACCCTCTACTTTCCCCAAATGATTATTTAAATATATTAATACCAATTACAGAGGAAGAACGCAGTAGTGTTTAATTCCATGGCGACTATAATAAAAGGGTTTAAAGATGCTTACAAAACAGGTTCTCATATCCCACCTCCCCCTTTTTACAACTCTCTGCCCTACAAACACAAATTTCTAGTCTTGTAATGATTGACCAAGCTTTTATATACCATGCATAAATTCAGATAAAGTTGCCAAAATGAGTCCCTCCCCGAGGGCAACAGCCCGACATAAATCTCGGGCTTTTCCTAAAAAATAAAAACAAATGAAAAATAAGAAAAAAATTAAAATGCCGCGAAGCAGTCACTCACGAATACTGACCTTGCTGTTGTTCACTGTCTGCTTCAGCTTTCGAAGAACCTGGTGCAACAGGAAGGGGTCGAGGTGGTCGGGGCTTTGGTGTGGGAGGTGAGATTCTTTTCCTTCCAATATATTCGACATAAGTTCCCGGAAAGTCCCCTCTTTCCCCCGTGGTTTCATTATAACCATTTAACCAGCCGATTTCTTCAGGCCTGGCTTCCTGTCCGTCACTGAATCCAAGAGCTACTAAGGACCCTTTATTCACAGTCAACACATCACCCAAGTGCAAGTCAATATCTTCGTCTCGTTCCTTCTTGTAGTCGTACAGCGCTCGGTACTGGTAGCCCTCGGCACTCATGGTGGCGAGTCTGGGACCATACAACACAGCAGTCCGGTCACCCGCTGCAGTCTGAGCTTATGTTTCTATGGAAAGCGAACTCAGAGTGTATGGTAAGATTCCTATTATGTGTCCAGCGGAGGACAAAGGACAATTCTCCAAAGGTTTAGGAGGAGAGGTGACTGGCTGTCCGGCAGTCCATCTGTCCTCCATCAATGGTGTGACTGAAGACAGGGTGCCACTTCCTCTGCGGCCCACAGTCCTCCCACTGGCCTCCTTTTCAGCAGCTCGTCAACACTTGGCCTCCAGGCTTATTCTCGCAGCGTGGCCCAATCCTTTCTGACACTCCTGTCTCACTGTCCATCTGGCGTCTGATCTGACTGTGTCACTCCACACGCGAGCTTCACCTAGCAGAGGAAAAACAAGACTTATGAATGAACATCACACTTTGCCATCTGTGTGAATTTGAATTTCTATTTCTATTCAACAAGTATTTAATCAATTTGGCAAACACACACGGGCCAGCATGCTATCGCTCAACATGATATACCCAACAAAGATTA
>CM052809.1:45213657-45225969 GCA_028533885.1 Nasua narica | reverse complement strand
GGTCTGAAGACACAATGGAATGTGTGGCACGAACTCAGGTACAGATGTGACTAAGCACATGTTGTATTCTGGGAAGAGCTAGGACAGGCAGTCCAAAGCGTCCGAAGCCAAAGAGGGAACACTGAAACTGGATGAGAAAGACAGGGAGGGTTATATGACATGACACATGCCGACACTGAGCTTGGGGTTACTGTGGTCTAGTCTCGGGAGCCACTGAAGATGCTTAGAGAAAGGGGAGCAGCACGAGAGAGGCGCATGAAGAATCTCAGTTGGACTAGGGTGAATGGGATGACAGGTGGAGGGATGGGGCGGGGGCGGGGGGAGGGGGAATGAAAGCTGAAGAACAGTGGTGTGGGCAAAAGGCCCGAGGGCATGAACCAAGGCGGCAGCAGAAGGTAGGGAAGGAGAGGACCGAAGCAACAGACACCCCAGAGAAAGCCTGAGTGCATGTGGTGATGCTTGAATCAAAGTCAAGACCAAACAGGAGCAGAAGGCCGAACCCGAGTAAAGTCTGGCAGGCTTTAGGGGATGCTGGGCATACGACTGCTACTGTGGTGGGGTCAAGGGCAAACCTGGCCTGTGATTCAAGAGAGGGAACCTGCTACAGATTTGATCAGCCGCAAAGACGGCGAGACTCAACTCACTGGAATGGAGGAACTCCCAAGGAAAAAATATCGGAGGTTAAGAAAAAGATCCAAGGCTCAAACACACCGGGGTTCACTGAAAGCAGCCTTAAAAGCAAAGTCAGGGTTTGGAGACACGCTCCGTCCGGGAAACAGCGGATAAGAGGACTTGGGTGGGAAAAGGTAATCCCTAAGACCAAATCCTGCAGGCGCCTCCAGCAGGGGGAAAGTGAGGCAAGGCTAGGTAACCTGGGGCTCTGCCCATCACCCTATCATCGCCGACTTCTGAGAAACCAGTCGCCAGTCCAGAGACACTGAGGACAGCCGCCAGAACTGAAGGAGTTAAGGAACTGAACAGGAAGTAGAAATGGTCGCCTGAGATTACCCTGGAAAGATAGCCTGCTGCAAGGGGAAACCAGCAGTGCAAGTTTTTGCTTTTTTTTTTTCTTGTAACATAGTGGAAGCAGAGGAATTAAAGACTCTCTAGAGAGAAAGTCAGCACGTGGCCTGCCAACAGCACAGGGCGTTCATGCACACACTTCGCACTTGGGTCATTTCTCAGCACTATCTTCATTATCAAGAGTAAAAGCAACTTATAGGTTTCAGTTAAGCTGGCTGAGTAGCAAAGCAATGAACGCGAACCACATAACATCAGCGTGCTGTATCAAAGAGAGCTCCGTGAGTTTTAACCAGGGGGCCGCTTGAGAAGTTTAGTATTATAGGAACTCATCAGTATATGCATCTTAATATGCAAAATCTAATCACAGCTTGTGATCCTGGTATTCAGAAGTGTCAAGTATCCAACTTTACGTGGTTAGAGCCTCTTAGTGGTAGTACAAGAACACTTAGGAGAGTTAATATTAAAAGAAGCAAAAACAAACATTACAAACCTTTGAGTAGTAAGAATATTAATTTGAGATTGTAGTCCAACTTTGTATTTCAATCATATTAAAAAAAAACAAAAACTAAAGCAGCCAGCAGTGTATTAGAAAAATAAACTATATTATGTTTGAAGACAACCTCTCCTTTTGATGGATCCAGAATCAAATTAAATATTCACTGCAGAAATTCACACAAAAATGTAGGACTAGCAAATATCATTTTTAGTACTAATGTACTCTGTACAAATGAGACACAGAACTCTAAGGAACATGAAAATTTACATATCCCTAAATGCCTGGAAACCAGGCAACATGCCTAAGAATAATTTAATTCCTCCAAATCTGCCTTGAAATTTCTGTTAGCTTTTCCTGGCAATGTAGGTCTTTTTGGGGAAAGAAAGAAAAAAAAAAATCCTCAACTAGTACATCGGATAGATCTTTCCACCAGCTGCTGCCTATGGCTTGTTCTATTCCAACAAGCCAGTGGGCCAGTTCGGTGAGATTCTTAACAGAATGGGGAATATTATATCCACCCTCTCTCCCTCCCTCCCTGTCTCTCTTCATCACTCCCTCCCCTACACAGCCCTCAGCAACCACCGGAACCCTGGTCATAGCACACCTATAGAGATAAAAATGATCCTAAACAGGGGACACCATACTAAGAAGAGGCCCCATATCTGGTCAAGGTTTTACCAACCTGAAAACTATGCTTATGTTAGCCTGAGGCTAAATCTGTGCCAAGAGAAAAAGAACCCTGAGGAACATGATGACTGAGAGTAGCAATCCCCAACCCGGGTGCCAAAGACCTAGATGTCTCTATGTGCTGTGCAGAATTCTGGGCCTTCGTCTGATTTAAAAACAAAACAAAAAACCAAAATCAACAAAACTCGCATCTTCCATGATGCTAGGATTGTAAGAACACATCATTCCTATCTTCTGAGACTCCACAACATCAAGGCCAGGAAGACCAATCCAAACAATTCAAGGTTGGCCACAAGTCGCTGCCAACTAAGCGGTTGGAGAGCAGCGTTGTGAGAAGAGGGAGCGCTGACTAACCAACAGGGCGGCAACTGGATGATGTCCTGTGGCCAAGTGCATGGCGGCCTTGGCCAGGGAGAAGGGGCAGACACCTCGCCAGCCCCACTGCAGGCTGCATACTTTCTGGCGGCCACACCCATTTTGATGACTGTCACTGTCATTGTGGCCATCATGGCCATCCTCTAACACTTACTGGGAGCTGGATGTGTATTAACTCACTCAACCACTGCCACCTGATGTTCATTAGGAACTAGGCGTGCATCAACATGTTTGCTGTTCACCATAACCCCAAGGCAGCAATATCAATATTCTCACTTCACAGAGGAGGAAGCTGAGGCACAGAGCAGTGAGTACCTTGGCCGTGGTAACACTGAGCAACTGGGATCTGGAATCCCAGTTCACAGTCAAGCAGTCTGGCTCCAGGGCCACGACTTTTGACAGCACTAAGGCCTACTGTCCAAATTCAACGTGCTTTGCTGACCGAGGACGGCCCAGGTATGTCCACAGGCTCAACGATGCACATTCTTGGCCGGCACATTCTGACCCCCTCAGATGAACCCTGAATGTCTGCTTTTTATTTACTCTCTGTGACAGTGGCCTCACCCATAGCGTTGGTGGTTCTTTTATGAACACACCTGCCCCAAAAAGCCACTACAATTTGGCATCAGTTCCATCAAGTTCAGGACCCAGTATCTTGGACAATGCAAATTCTCCTGCAAAAAGACTTCAGTAAAATGCATCCTTGCCAAAAAAGTCTATCAACTAGAGAATGAGAGAATACCGGGCACATCACTTCTGGAAGGCTGCCCACTTCTGCTCTACGAGCTGAAGCTCCTGCCACGTGTATCCCTCTTGGCATCTATGCCCCCTACGGATGTCCCAGGCCCCTGACGACACAATTTCTAACAACTCAGCTCCTCCCTAGGAGAATACATGGAACATGAATCCATAATCACAAGAACTATCATATCGAAACACTGGCAAGTTCTTTTTTCTCTTACCCTCACATTCTCCCCAAGACTGCAGAAGACTCAGCAGCCTGAGACACTGGCAATACCTTTGTAATGTAACCCTCCTAGGATCAATTTGGAGCTGGAACTACCCACATCGACAGGATATATGCTGCCCAGATTCACAAGACTATGCCTCCAATCTCTATGGCTACATTGACCAGTCCAATGAACTATTTCCACCTAGGTCCAACTCAACTATTAACCAGTAAACGTTTTATAGGTGGGTAATACCCACCCATCCATAATTTAATGTGTTCAAATACGCAACGTAATTTTATGATCTAGGCGCCAAGCTAGTGCATAAGTAAGTCATAGTAACAAAAGATATAAAGGAATTTTATAAAAAAAAAAATAACTTATTCTTACATAATATCACATCCAACAGTTTGAAATTTCTTTAATGCTAATTACTGTGTTCCAGTCTTTCAATCCTTTTAAAGACTGCCTGCCTGCAACACCATTAATCAATGTATATTTTCTCTCTTTCCTAGGATACTGCACAATTCCTATTTTGTTCCCCAAAATAAAATTGTGTCTGATGCCTGACAATCAGGAACCCATGACTTCTTAATGTAGAAATGCCTGAATGTAAACTTCCAATTCAACCCTCTAACCCGCAGGCATTCTGGCAAAGAACCAAACAAAATTCTTTGAAATAGTCCTCTGACTATGCTGACCTACTCATTCCCCTTTTACAAGGACAAGGATTTAGCAAACTTGGTGAACAGACAGGAATATAGGATATTTTTAAATCACTTTGGGTAAATCAGGAATACGCTCCAATCCTACATTTCTATCCTGTGATCCCAGCACACAGTGGGTCTTCACCTTGGCTGCAAAGGCAATGGAGGGTTCCTGGGCCCACAGCCCATACTTCCCTACATTCCATCTCTCCATCCTCCCCAGGCTAGCTCTGAGTCTAGGGTAGGCTCCCAGCCTAAATTCACGGTCTTTTAAAGACAAATCGTCGTTTAAAAATCTCTTCACCTGTCCAATACAATGTCCTGGAAATCATAAAAATCAAAGTTCGAGCAAACTCAGATTAAGCATAAAGTAGCAGTCATCAGATAGCCTCATTCATTTTCAAACCAGCCACAAGGTCTTGCCAGCTGCACCGCTCAGGGCTGAGTCCATACTGTGGGCAAGCAGGGTGCCTAGGGCGAGACTCCGGGCGCAGCCCTTCTGGGGCTGGAGGAGCAGTGCGGGTGGGCGGGGTACGGGAAAAGCCCAGGTTGAACAACAAGGAGGCAGGACTCTCCAGGAGCAAAGTGATGACCCAGAACCAAAACACTTTAGGAGGGGCAGAGAAGAGAGGCCCAGGTCCAGCCGGAGTCCTCACCGGAGGCAGGCAGAAAGATGCTGGTTCTCCTGCTGCGTGTCCCCAGATGCCTGAGAAACAGACCCCGCCCCGCAGGCAAGGCCGACTGTTCTGGTTCCCTGCACCATCACAGGGAAGAGGCCCAAGGAAAAGGCAGTGGAACAAGGGGGCTGCATGAGATGATCTGAACTCCCTTCTCTCGGGAAAATACAAGGCTGTTTTGCAAAAGTCTTAACGAGGGGATCAGTATAAGCAGTGAGTTTCGGACAGAGGCAGCTGTCCCCATCACTGTCTGGATTTTTAACCCTGGGCAAGTTACTCAGATCTCTTTGTGGCACAATTTTATCATCTGTGAGACAGCTATAAGGAGCAAACTGACACCTCCTGGGGTTACCATGAAAATTAAATGAAATTACATATATAGAGTGCTTAGCTCCATGCTTGATAATTAGAACTTAATATAATTAACACCAACATAGTGTTTACTATGGGCCAGGCACAGCTCTTAAGAGTTTTGCAGAGAACAACTCGATGAACCCTCACAACCACCCTAGATACAACCACTACCCCCATTTTACAGATGAGAAAACAAGCACAGAAAAGTTAAATGATCTGCTTGATGTTACATAGCTAGTAAACTGCAGCTATGTTATTACTGGTACCATTACTACTATTATTACTACCATTTATTTATGCTTTTTATACCATTATTACTACTATTTATACGATTCTTATTCGAAACAGGAATATTTGCTAGGAGTCTTTGTACTGCCTCTAAAGGCTTGCAAACTCTTGTAAAGGAATCCTCAAGTTAGGCCCAAATAAGACTCTCTGCTGTCCTTTTAACTCCTTTTCAGAGTTAAGTAGACACAAAAAGGCTGCTTGTGGACTTTGCCCACCTACTTCTCTCCCTGCCTGAGGGAAAGGGGTGGCTCTGGTGGCGGTTGGGGCAAAGGAGACCTGGGAGGGGCCAAAGCTCCTCTCCAACAGGGGCTGGTGGAGGCTCCCTAGGAGCCCTCAAACAGCAAAGAGTCCTCCAAGGACTAGAGGTAACTGCGTCCTGAGGTTTCAGCCTTAACTCCTCTGGGGTCTGAGTCTAGGGTCAGGACTACTGGGGTCCAGCCAGGAACGGGTGGGGTAAGGCATGCGTGACCAGGCACCTCACTTTATTAACTCACTCTTGCACACCCGTGGAGTCTTCTCACGCTCTCTGGGGTGATCCTGAACCTGAAAACTATTTTGACTACAGGTGTCTGTGGGTATGTATTTGATTTAGTTTAAGGAAAACAATGCTGGGAAGATAAAATCTCCAAGGATGTTTTCACTGCAGGATTCTTTTTTTTTTTTTTTAAACAAAAACTATGCTGTGCTCATTATACATTTGGGGAGGAAAAAAAAACCCAACCAACATAAGCCAGACAGGCAAGTTTATGAGTAATCAGTCTATTTTTCAGCTCATTTGGCATAATGCACATAAAATGGCCTTTAATCGCCATTTTTTAAGGCAAGTAATTCTAATAAGAGAGTTGGCAGAAGCACAGCAAGAAATCACATTAGGATGGAGGTGAGTCAGAGAAAAAAAGCAATAACATGAATATTTTAAAAATTACTTACAACCTAAGTTTTCGATTAAAAACGGCCATAGAATTTATATTGTGCCTTCTAAGGTATAAAAACTAAATTGATAAGCCGTTCCTTCCACTAGTAAGTAAGCTCATTTTCTGAGAGCTTCACTAAGAGGCTCCATTCTCTTGAGTTCACTGGCAAATCCCTGTGCCCTCCCAAACAGATCTGTGGGGAGCCTGTCGAAATGTGTAACGTACAGAAAGAAGCACTTCCCGTTTTCTTCTGCATGGTGTATGCTCCACAGGTGAGAGAATTAAAAGCAAAACCCCAAATGCGGCCATTATCTCAGCTCTTTATCATCTACCTGACCATAAAATCATTTTCTTTCAATCTGCTCGTTCACCATCTCCTTATTCAATAATACGCATTTTGGAAATCACAAAATGCAAACACAACAGAAGATGAACTGAAACTGGCCCTGTTTTAATGAGCAAGTGGGCAATCTTTAAGAGTGGATGCCTTTTTAGAACCTGACCCATGAACTACCTAAGAAAAAAATGGAAAATTCTTTTTTTGTTGTTTTTTTAATAAATGGAAAATTCTGACCAACACAGTACCTTAAAAATTACATGGCATTCATGGAAAAATTTAATTAATATGTATGGTCACTTTTAACAACACAAGATTCGGTTAGGTGGTGTTTGCTTGCATTTAAGATACAAAATCTTTCAAAAATTGGCGGAGGTGCAAGTGGCAGAAGATAAATGCATACTACCAGCACCACTACCAACAACCAAAACGTGTATTAACTATAACTTAGTGTAGCACTTCTGTTCCCCAAAACTAACTTTTTATGCTGTGGGGATTTCCTGTTCTTAATAAATATGAATTTCAAAAAATAGCTAAGAAAAGACAATATAATTAATTGAAGGGAAGTGAAGTGCTTTTTCACCCTATCAGCATCACATATGTGAAAGGACACAGTGATAATACCATTTTACAAAAGCAGATAAAACAGCAGATAGACCTGTGTACACTAGAGTCCTGTTATGCAACTAGTAAGAATAGGTCCCAAATCAGGATGGAAGTTAAAAAGCAAAAGCACGTCACACTTTGAAAGCTAATATAAGATACACAGATCTTCCTCCCAATCACAAAAACCTGTACACTGTTATGAAGAAAGTATGACTATCTACCACCTACCTGCAATGGGCATATAAAAGCTGAAGAGGCCAGCAGTAACATAATCCAACAATTCTGCAAGGCAGGTAGTCGCCTCCACTGACCTTTCCACTGACCTTTAAGTTTGATTCTGAACCAAACACATCTTCTCAAACTTTAGAGGGTCACTGCCCCCCTCAACTACTTTTAGGGTATTTTCTTTGTAATAACCGAAACACTTGCTTTCCAAAATTTAAGCAACTTCTGTTTCTAAGAAACTACCCTCTTCTGATTTGAACTGTTTATTTCGAGGACAGTGTGAGCTATCAAAAACCTGTACAGGGGGTTGGGTGGGGGTTCTTTCTTAAAGATAAAAGCTGTGGTCTCTGCAGAACTCACCAAATTCCCAATGATTTGCACCTTGAAGATCCATTATTCTTAACAGCGTGCCTCGGTAATGAACCTGTCTTCTATGTTCTTTTCTAGCTAATTGGTACCCATCTTGAGAGTTGCAAAAGGAAACCCGAGCTAATGAAACATTAAAATACAATTCAACATAAATGCCTGGGTCAATAAGCTCTGTGAATGTCCGGCCTAACAACTAAAACTTGAACCTCATTACAGTGAAATGACAATCTTATGCTGCACTCAAAACCCGGAACTGCTTTATCCAGTCGTACTTCACACTGAAAGACAAAGAGAAAGAAGAACAGAACAGAAAAAGAAAAAGAAAGAAAAAAGTGTCGCTTCCACAGTCATAAAAGCCCCCCAAAAAAGTAAACTCATACGCAGCTACCAACCGTGCTGCAGCATCACCAGGGATTAACAGTGGAAGTGAGACCTTTTCCGATATTAATAGCACTCAAGGAAGCATAAGAAATTCCCCAAATCCAGTTCACACGCGTTCTGCATTCAACACGTAACAGCCATTCCACTCACGCCCTTCTATTTCATGCTCGAATTCTCGTTACCGAAGTATGTATCTGTACAGGACTGGCTGGCCTGAGCTTTTCCGTTCTCTTTGTCTCGTGATCTGCGGGGCAGTTTCTGCTCTTGGGAAGTGAGTGTTAGAGCTTGGTTGCCAAACAATTCCCCACGATATTTTAGCTTGGTCTTGCCACACTCTTGCTCTCCCTAGCCGGCTCCATATTGCTGGGCAGGTCCCTCCATTCTCGTCCCGCGCTACAAAAAGCTGGATTTCCGGACTGTTCGAAGACCCCATTAAATATGCCTCCAACAACCTGTCCAGGCCCAGGGAGCACTAGACGACTTTAGGGCCCCAGCGACCAGCAGCCCCGAAGCGCACTTCCCCCACCCCGGAAGAGGAGGAAGGCAAACTTCGGAGGGCGGGGGCTCCGGCGAGCTCTGGGGACCACCGACATCCCACTCGATCGGAGGAACGGCCCGAGCAGCGACCCCGACTGCAGCTGGAGGACGCGGAGGAGACTCCGCTCCCTCCCGCTAACTCAAAGGCAACGGTATGGGCGCTCTCCTCCGGTGAAGGACCCCGGAAAACTGCAGCAAGGAAACAGTAAGGACCCTCAGAAGTGTGCGATAACGAAGGGGTGGGGACAAGCCCAACACCACCTGCAACTCCGGGGACGAATGAGTCCGGCGGCGTGCAAAGCCAGCTCACTAGAGGACCGGGGAAACGGGAGCTCGGAAGCTGCCGGAGCACGCAGAACGCTGGCCGAGAACCGGCGAGCCGGGCGGCCGGCCCGCTTTCCCCTGGCTTGGCTCTGCAGAAGCGGCTGCTGGTGACAGGAAGAGAACGGCGGTAGCCGCGCGCGCACGCACCGCCTCCTCCTCCCCGGCACACACACACACCCGGACCCACTGCCGCCGCCTACCTCCCCCGCCAGCCGGCTTCCTTCCTCTGCGCGGCCCAGGCTGCAGCGGCGGCCTCCGACGCGCCTCTGACCTGGCCCTGGCCTGCTCGTCGTTCCCGATCCGAGGTCGGCGTCTCCAACCCGCTAGCCCGCCGCCCTCGTCGCGGCCGCCGTTTCCTCCAACTCCGCTCCAGCTGCTCGAGACTCCTCTCCGTCAGCCCGCAGCTCGAGTGCCCGGCCCCGGCCCCGGCCCCGCCTCTGGCCCAGCCCTGCGCGCCCCGCCCCCGAACCCGAGCCAACCAGCGCTCGCGTCTCCGCCCCTCTCCGCTGGCGCCGCGCCCTCTGCCGCTGCCACTCACTGTGCCGGCCTGCGAGCCAGGCGGCCGGAGGGGCGGAGCTCCCGCTCTGCGGACCCTTCCTGCCGCCCGACTAGCCTTCCGCCCCCGGCCGCGGGGATGCCCCAGGCGGCCAGACCGCGGGCTACCTCCGCGGTGTAGCGCTCTGGGTCTGCGCCCGCCGGCGGCATAGCCAGCTGCCAGTGTCTCCGACACCGGAGACGGCAGGGCTGGGAAAGGTGGAGGACAATCTCAGACTTAGAGGCTGCGTCTCTAATCAGAGTGTCTAGAGATGAACCCCAGCCTCCTTCGAGCCCCCAGCGCCCTAGCCGAGTGCCAGGAGCGGGGAGGACTGATTCCAGGGCTCGCCAAGGCGGGGAGGCTGTGCAATTCCCAGCCTCACCAGCTCGGCCTCGGGAGTGGGCGGAAAAACCACGCCACCCGCGTGGCGCCTGGGGGTGAACGAAGGGTGAAAGAGTGAGCCAGAGTGACTAGTGCCCTCAAGCTGCCGCGAGCTCCAGCAGCCTGGCACAGCCGCCACCGGGAGCCAGGCAGGCCCATGGAAAGGGAAGATAGTTTAATGAGGAGGGTGCACGCTGACTGATCCCTTCCAGCCTTTGCATCACAGAGCAAATGTAGGTCGCTCAGGCGGACCACAGTCCCTCTCCTTGCTCAGGGTGTCGGGAGTAAAAGCTCACGTGAATTATACAGTCCTGTAATTCGTTTTCAAATGCGGATTCTCCCACTAGGAATCATTACTAAATTGCTTAAAAAAAAAATCTGATGTTGGTTCAGACCTTCCAATGACAGGGAAGATGAAATGCGAGCAACCTGGGTTCTGTCTGCCCTTTACTATTAAGCCCTGTACAAGTCCGCTGTTTAAACCTCTATTCCCAGATTTCTCTGTCAGCAGTTTGGAGAACTGCACCCGCCCAGTCTGCTTGCCCTCGAGCACTTTCTACAGCTCTCTCCCCCATTTCCTTGCAAGGATATTCCTTTTTCTTTAACAAGCATTTAAACTTTTGTCAAACTCTGAATTTGGTGCTTTATTCTCATGGGTGTGGGAAGTAAACAACATCCTGAAATGTCTTGAGTATCCTCAGACAATAAAATCATTTTTAAAGGTGACTCACACTCTAACAGAAAAGTTAGTTCCACTTCAGGTATCAGGTATTGGCTTTTCTATTATTCCAACATGTATCTTGAAGTGGAGACAGAGAAAGAGAGAGCTACCTACATGTTTAAGAATCCACTTAATCTAAAAGTTTACCGAGGCAACGTCCTTTCCACCTCCTCTATGAAATGAAGGGCCTCATTTATTGTTCGCCTGAGCTTTGTAACTGAAATGAGGTGTCTCACCCTGTGGTGAAATTACTTTGACCCAATCCTATAAGCTGAGCTGTAAGTGGTGTGATGTTTACAGTATTTCCTTTAGGCTTGGATCTGAAGAAACCTCACCAGCCATCTCCTCCTTTTGTACATAATGAGGTCCTGGAAAGGGACTTATGTTTCTTTAGGATGGGGTTCTATTCCCCACAAACCTAAACACACATGGAATCTTTAATTAAGATTCTTTTTTTTAGATGGTCTTCAGCAATTTGTGTTGTTATCTTCTTTCATCTTTTCCATCATACTGGACCATAGAGCCTAAGTCCAAAGACTATTCCATGGGAGGACAATAGGCCTCTTTTTTGATAACATGAGTAAGTTCAGTCTTTGTTTCATCTGTACTGATACCTGCCCATCACTAACAATAGCTTTTTTTTTCCATCTTCCACTGATTTCTATGAATAAAAAGCAATAGAACAGTACTCGGACTTTAAAATAAACCTTTTTCCTAAATAAAATCTCTGGATTTGTAAAAAGTAACTGTTAAAAGAAGCCACGTGGCGAAGCCAAGGGGAACCTCCAGGTCTTTGGCCACGCCTTGTTATTCTCTCCTGGGGAAGTGCTGGAAACGCAAATTCTCTGTCCTTACTGAATCAGAAATGCTGGGGCTGGAGCCTCACAATCTGTTTAAATAATATGCCTTCCAAGTTGTCTCACACAAGAGGAGATTTGAGAGCCTCTGCTCTAGGCCTAGGGCATCTGGGAACACAGACTGAAAACCACTGCAAGGAAATGCTCAAATGGGCACAGAAACACCACCGTCCCATTCAGTAGCAGCCAAACTGCTGGCTGGCAGGTGGTGCGACCATCACGGAGCTCAAAAGGTCAAAGAATGTACAATTTCCTAAAGCAAGATAGGGATGTCATGTACAGTTGGTGACAACGAAGGTGGTTTGGAAGTCAGACCTAACAGAGACAAGGACCCCCAGCAACCTGAGAGGCTTTCAGCAGCCACAGCAAGCTAAGGGTACTCCCCAAAGACGACTGGCCAGATACTCTCATTTGCCGCTACCACTCCAGCTACTGTAATGATGTGAGGGCTGGAATACAATTCCTTTAGACTCAAAACCCAAGTATGTAGTTTAGGGTTCACAAAACAAAATATAACAAATACAACAAATGCCTTATAGCCTTACATGTCACAGGTCCATATGCCAGC
>CM052809.1:45196596-45213557 GCA_028533885.1 Nasua narica | reverse complement strand
AACCCCCCCCCCCCCCCCCCCCCCCCGTGCCTGGTCTGCACCCCAGAGAGATGATATCAAAACCTCTGTGGGAAGAACTCAGGCATCCCTGGCCTTTGTTGTTCATCACATGATTCCAGTGTTAAGCTGGGACTAAGAACCACTGCCCTGGAGGACCCAGGTAGGAAAGGAGCCATCAGGAAAGCCAGCTGGGAGAGATGGAGCCCAAATGGCTGGTCTCACAGGAAGCAGCTGGTACTAGGGTTCAATTGATTGTTACCACACAGGAGCGTGAGCCCAGACTTGCCAGACCTTCCTTCTCATTTTCACAGAGAAGCTGGAAACCCAGATTTGTATGGGCAATTTCTCAATTACTAAACGCTGGCAATTAATTCAACATTTTTTGAAACCTAGGTTAGCCCACGTAAGTGCGATGATCACCAGTGTATGGTATTACGATGCCTTACATCATAAAATTAAGTGGACCTCAACAAAAAAAAGGACACCCAAGAGGACAACTAATTTGTTGAAATGACAAACTTCTGGTCTACAGACCCATGTATTTTCAGTCGTTTGTTCTCTATGGCACCAAACATTGCAGGTACTCGACAGCTCACAGAGGGTAGTGGTCAGATCCCCGCGCGAGCCATGCTGGGGCCCAACACTAAGGAATGTGGCCTAATATTTCTATTTTTCCTCTCTCCTGCCTTGATAGCTGAAATGCTTGGCCGGTGGGGGGGGAGGAGGGGAGAGTCAATCCTTGTATTACTTAAGATCTTACCCTACTGTGAGTTAACTAGGTTAAACACATACTAGGAGAAACATGACAAGCTGTTACCCATGGTGAAGTACTAGATAGAGTGGCAACTTCTGACTGTACCCCAGAGAACATGTCACGTGATAAAAACCTGTACCCCAAGTTCCCTGATCACCATCTGTTCTCTGGGCACCCCTGGCTGATATTTTAGTGTCTGAATCCTCATAAGCTGTTGGGAAGAAGACCCTACAAATCAACGAGTATGAGATGCAGCTGAATGAGCAACCTGCGGCATAGTTTCAGCTACATTTTATTCCGTATCTGTTCTCAAAATCCCTTGAAATAAGAAGCTAGCCTTTGGGGGGGGGGGGAGTTACAATACAGTAATCTCAGTAGAGTTGATAAAATGTGAAACATAGAAACAAATTTCTGCGGAGTTATTTTCTTGAATCCAAGGGCCACTTTTTACTTTTATGTAACTCTGGCAGCTAAGAGACTTCTTGGTATATAGTGGGCACTCAGCAAGGGAGAAAGGCCTGGAAAGCTCAAGAAAATGCAATGCAAATTCCTGTATTTGTGACTGTTAAAATACTAGTATGCAAGTGCGAATGAGAAAGAATCCCTGAGAGTCCCAGTAAGTCAGAGCCAGATTTGGGGACAGAGCAGCTCCCCTCACATATGAGGAAAAATGAACTTCAGTACTGATGTCCCACCAAATAAAAATTTGACTGGAAATGGATCCTAGACGTAAAAATTTCAAAGACTACAAAACTCCTAAAAGAAAGTATACATTTAGAAAAGATTTCTTAAAAATTAGAGGACACAGGGGCGACTGGGTGGCTTAATCCTTAGGTGTCTGCCCTTGGTTCGGGTCATGATCTCAGGGTCCTGGCATCAAGCCCCACGTCAGGCTCCCGGCTGAGCAGGCAGCCTGCTTCTCCCTCTCCCATTCCCTCTGCCTGTGTTCCCTCTCTCACTGTGTTTCTGTCAAATAAATAAAATCTTAAAAAAAAAAAAAATTAGAGGACACAAAAACCATCAACTATGAGAGAAAAAATTGATAAACTGAACTCCATCGAAATTCAAACATTTTGGGGCGCCTCAGTCGCTCAATCAGTTGGGTGTCCAACTCTTCATTTCAGCTCATGTCATGATCTCAGGGTCATGATATCGAGCCTCTCAACGCTCATTGTGGAGTCTGAGATTTATCTCCCTCTGTCCCTCCCCCCACTCATTCTCTCTCTCTCTAATAAAATCTTTTAAAAAATCGGAATGTTGGGGCACCTGGGGGCGTCAGTGGGTTGAAGCTTCTGCCTTCGGCTCGGGTCATGATCTCAGGATCCTGGGATCAAGCCCCGCATCGGGCTCTCTGCTCAGCAGGGAGTCTGCTTCCCGCTCTCTCTGCCTACTTGTGATCTCTCTCTGTTAAATAAATAAATAAAATCTTAAAAAAAATTGAAATGTTGTGTTCTTCAAATGACACTGTTATGAAAATAAAAAGTCACATCTTGGGAGAAAATATCTGCAAAATGTCTATCCAACAAAGGACTTGTACTAATAGTACATTAAGTCTAATAGCACAATAATGAAAAAGCAAATACATTTTTTCAAGACCAACAGTTTTAAATACTTTATCAAAGAAGATATATGGATGGCAAAGAAACTCATGTATAGAAGTTACACATCTTTAGTTATTAGAGAAATGCAAATTAAAACCACAAGGAGAAGAGACTAAAAAAAAAAAAAACCTGTATGCCAATGTCCACAACAGCCAAAAGCTGGCTTTTGGCTTTTGGCAATTATTCACAATTGCCAAAAGCTGGAAACAATCCAAGCGTTCATCAACTGATTACTGGATGAACAAATGTGGTATATACATACAATAAAATAGTATTTGGCCATAAAAAAGGAATGGAGCTCTGATCCACAACACAATGTGGAGGAGCCTTGGCGGCATTCAGTGTAAACTAAGGGATATTTCCTCCTGGCTCTGGAAAGCCTTCTTGAAATGTCCCCGGCACCCAGTGGGGTATACCTCCCTAGTAAACAGCATGTTTGTATCTCCCACCTCAGGAACTTCCTCCTTGGTGCTGTCTCCTTCTTACTTTCTGACAGTCCTTTGCATGGGCTCTGTGAAACTACCTCATTTTGATTAAAAATCTTTTATGAAGCTTACAGGACACTTAGCTTTCTGAACTAACATCACACTCTAGGCTTGCCTCTTAGAAACTAAAACAGACTTGGTGGATACAAGATTTTCTTCATCACTATTTACAGACTCTCTGTCACACACCCAAGACAGACACACACACACACACACACAAATGCAACATCATGTGTTGTTAACACAGATTTTTCTCAGACTGCCACTTTTTCCCAACCTTCTGGAGCCACCTTACTCGAACACAAGCAACCCACTTAGATCCATAAGCATGTGTCACTTGAGCTAAGAAAGCAATTCTGAAACATTGTGCTATTTTTTTTTTATTTGAAAACCAGCTTGCATTTGAAAAGTGACAAGTGTAAATACAATGAGAAGCAAGAAAATAAATTGTATTTTTTGGTGATTCAAGTGACTGGAAATTTAACCCGTAGTTGATTATATTCCACACCCAAGCTTTGAGTGCCGGCACAAATTGTCAGAGTGCCGTTACAGCTGTCTGGGTAAAAGGATTTGCTTAAATATGCTCATGTTGGCCCTGCCAGCATGAAAATTAAGGGCAAAGTCATACCGATAGATAATGAGCCCTTTATCAAGGAAACTGTGTTGGACAATCTCAGTGCTCAGAAAGAATTTTTCAAAAGAAACTCTAGCCTTTGTTCCCTCCACTGGAGGAGATCCAGAACTGTCAGTGCTTCTGACAGAACCTAGCCCGAGTATTCAGACAGCCTCGCAGAATAAAGGAAACACATTACCATCAGCCTCCCCAATCCAGCTCCAAGCACACAGCCTTTTCTCTGGGTCTTGCCAAGCTGTGTGTGCAAGAAAACACTTTAGATCAGGTAAGGCTGTATTCTGACAGTACTGATTTTTCTAAAATTGGTTAGAGTCTTTTATTGTAACACTCAAAATCCTTGCTGGGTGGATATATCATAACGTTAACAAGGATTTCCTTTCTTCAGTTATGAATAAGATGCATCTCGAGGGAATGACCGACTACTCAGAATTTAGGATGTTTTGTAGGTTATCAGTTTCTTTAGCCACTACTGTCTTCTGTTTTCTGTTTTAAAAAGGCTGTTGCGTTTATGAAGGCTTTTGTGCTGGATTTCAATGTTTAAAGAGGACTTTTACGTGCCCTGTTTTATTTGATGCACCCTGGCGCTGGGCTGCAGGCAGAGCATGCACTGTGATTTCCATTTTACAGATTAAGAAACAGAAAGGCTGTGTGATTTGGCCCAGGCCCCACTGATGGTAAAGCAGCAGAAGAGAATCTCCACCTGGACCTTCTGCCTCGAGGACTGTATTCTCAGCTAACTCATTGTTCAGTGATACCTTCCCCCTTCCGGTTAATGTGCTCCTTATCCTGAATTTGTGATAGGCCACTCCGAGGCAACTTTGTCCTAACCACTGCAATTATCAACTCATCTATCACCAATCAAGGAGAAACTCTAAAAGGGCTCCCAAAGGATTTGGGTTCATCAACACAGAATTTCAGACCTCTGGGACTGCCTGGTCTCTCCCCTTGGGTAATCCTGAATTACGTAGCTGCCAAGGGCCTTCGGCCTCTATCTTACCTCTCTCATTTTCAGAGAAGGAAACCGAGTCCCAGAGAAGTTAGGGAACTATCTCTGCGCTATAAAGTTAGCTGATGCTCCAAGCCACCAGCTCCTGAGTGCCAGCATCAGGACAAACCCGAGTCTCCTTGACTCGAGCATTCCTCTCCCTGGTGCAGCTTATGGCCTCACTGGTATCATTCCGGTTTAGTTAGTGCCTGGTAAATACTGGCCAAAGAGAAAAGGCACTGATGAGTTATTAAAGAAAAGATTTATGATTCTTAGGCATGCTTGCAGGCCTGTCAACAATGCCCTTATAAAGATTACTAGTCTTGTGCATAACTTAGGCACCGTGCCACTCGAAAAACAGGAGAAACTAGGCAGGCTGATGATGCAATCTGAGGCAGAACTTCTTTAAACCTGAAATGCTATAAAATATTTGACCACACAGTTCTGTGGCAAAGGAGCCGGCAATTCCTGCTATTTTTTTTTAAATCACTGAATTCGAAGAGAAAAAAAAAAGAATACACATCTGCTCCCAAGCCATTTACCTGACCACGAATGACGGCACACCCCACCCCCTGATGCCTACCAGTACCTCCTTGCCACAGTCCATGGTGGAGCCCTCTAAAACTGTACCTTAAGAGTCCCCTCATTCAGGGAATGTTCCCTCACCAACACCTGCACAGGACTAAAAACCCACTGTTACGAAGTCTGAAAAGCTCACTCTTCTCCCTAACAGGAGACTCAGTACTTTGACAGAGGTGGTTTGACCACCCTTTTCCTTCTTTGTTCTTTTCCGGAAGGGTGCTCCGAAGCTGGCTTACCAAGAGGCTACCACACAGAAGGCTGCAAGACCATTTGTCTAGATTCAAAGCACCATCACCTGAGTGAGCATGAGAACGGCTAGCGGGAGGTGGGCCAAGCTGATGCGCTTTTGCTCTGGTAAGAAGCTTTAAATCTACCTAAGACTTTCCACTGGTAGAAAGTTCACAAATAGAAAAGCTTCCTTATGAAGACAGGTCTTTCTTCACCTGGTAGGGGAGCAGCTCTTGCCCTCTTTCTCGTTCCGTGCAGAAGAGGTGGTTGGACCAGGCTCAGCAGCAGAAAAACACTCTATAGAAGCCCACAAAGCAGCTGCAAAGAGGAAGCATAACAAGAGCTCCCAACACTTCTTATAAATTGAGCGCGCGTCCAAGTGCTTTCCGCAGATGAATTCAGGGACTCCCCACAGCCACCGAGGAGGGACGTCTACAGCATTTCTCTCACTGTTTACAGATGAGGCAACTGGGCACTGGAAGGTTAGGTAGCTGGGAGAGGTCCCCACCGCTCAGTTCTGCTGTGCTTGAGGTAACACCTCAATCACCAATTAACACCTTATCAGTGATTAGTTCAAAATGAGTTGGGAACAAGACCAGAGAACATTAGAGGTACCATCCAGTAGACGGAAGTTAAAGGGAAGTATGGAGAGTGCAAAAGGGAGCAAACAGAGTCCTTGCTGATAAAGGGAGCAAGGGCACCTGAGGCAAAACGCACTTGCTTCGCAGCCCGGTCAAGGGCCAGTGCCGGCAGGGCCACTCAAGCCTGCCTGCGCGCCGGGCCCCTGGCGTCTCGCTCAACTAACAGAGATGGTCTGCGGGACACTCAAGAATAGATGAGTTTATAAGTATTATTTTTTTTTTAAAGATTTTATCCGTTTGACACAGAGAAAGAAATCACAGTAGGCAGAGACAGAGGGCGAAGCAGGATCCCCGCTGAGCAGAGAGCCCGATGCGGGACTTGATCCCAGGACCCTGAGACCACGACCCGAGCCGAAGGCAGAGGCCCAACCCACCGAGCCACTCAGGCGCCCCTATAAGTATTATTGACCATATTATTTGTTTAGTCCTAACTATCCATTTCTTGAGGGAAATTCCAAAGGTCATGAACACATGATGTGTAGAGTCTGCAAAGAGGGCCATACCCTAGGAAATCCAAATGGAAATGGTTATTTCCTAGTTGTCTGCCATACCCACTCATAAGAAAGCTCATGGGAAATCTTTATTTATGATCGTTTTCATCACCAGTAACTGGCACCGCCCTCATTTCATCTTGGAGCTTCAAAAGAATACACTGTCAAAACCAGCGTCTTCATGACTTTTCATCTAGCATGTTCTGCTTTATTTCTTAGGGAACAAAGTCCATATTTTAACCCACTGCAACTGAAATCTCCATTCTCACTACTTCTGTTTGGGCTTTGGGGAGTCTAAATGTTAAGGAGATACTAATGAGAATCGAAAGAGCTAGAATTTGTTACATAATTTCCCATCTACAGAAATGCAAATGATAGTTTAAAATCAGTGTAATTTCAGAGCTAGCGCACTGCTTTGTTGAATCAGCTCAAAACTTCATGATCCAAATACTATACCAATGCAAGTCTCCTGACATTCCTTGCTATCTAATAAAAAGTTTTAGAAAGCTTGAAAACTTTGGATGCCATAATAATAGCAGTCTAGAGAGATGGAATATTTTGTAAAATTATCAACCTGCTTGGAGTTGTTGTCACTTAGATCTTGTGGTTTGCTTCTGTTAATTTCCTCGAGTGGGATGTAATGGCAAACCGGTACTATTCATCGAGCCCCACCTTTTCTAGGACGTGCCACCCCGGTCCTACCTCAGTTCCCAAGGACCACCATACGAGCAGAGCATCCATTTCAGCCACAGTTCAGGGGGGTCAATGAGTCAATGTGGGCTGATCCCAACCTTTCCTTCAGGTCATACTTCCCTGTCACAGGTGATTGGTTCAAAGGAGGACACCTGGCCCAGCTGAGCCAGTGAGTTCCTTCCTCAGGACTCCGGAGTTTGTAATCAGAGCCAGGTCCCCTTCCGCAAGTCTGAGCTCCAAAACTTAAGCCTCAGAAGCTATTAGTTGCCAGCTCTAGTATGTTTGAGAAAAAAAAGTGATGGAATCTGGTTTGTGAGGGGAGAGAAAGATGGACAAAGCAGATGTGCACATTTGAAGAACTAAGGGGAGATACCATCAAGTCATGAGTTTGTGACTTGAGTTTTTCTTGGAACCTAGCTGCAAATTCATCTTTCTATTCTGTGTGAGACTTGTACAGCCTTACAATTAAGTGTTCCCTTTTTTGAAGCTTATTAGAGTGAGGTTTCTGTCATTTGGCACTAAACATCTGAAGGAGTACATAACATGAAAAATTTTAAGGAGAAGACAAAACAGCAACAACTTTACTAGGAAAAGATGTGTATTTCCTAGGAAGACTCATTTACTCATCAGCAAGCTGCTTCAAGTTAGAATCCAAGGCAGATCAATCAAGTCAATGACTTGAATTTAGTATTGAGTAGTTTTCTGGTGCTGTTGCTCTTGTTTTAATGCATTATAAATAGCAAGGGTTGGTGAGTGTCATGTTAAAGTCCTAGAGAAAAGAGAAGTAAGGGACTCCAGGGTGGCTCCTGGGTTAAAGCCTCTGCCTTCGGCTCAGGTCAGGATCCCAGGGTCCTGGGATCGAGCCCCGAATCGGGCTCTCTGCTCAGCAGGGAGCCTGCTTCCTCCTCTCTCTCTGCCTACTTGTGATCTCTCTCTCTCTCTCTCTCTGTCAAATAAATAAAATCTGAAAGAAAGGAAGAAAGGAAGAAAGAAAAGGGAAGTAAGGCACAAGATGAAATGAAAGCAGACTCCACCTGCCAAAACTGAAGCCCTGCCATCCCTCTGACCACGTTTGGTTCTAGTTCTTGCTGTTATCCCAGCAGATAGTCCAGCTATCCAGCCTGCCATGTACACAGCATCCAGATAACCCACTTCTCTCTTTTCCCTACACTGACTCCATAACGTCATCATTCCACTGGACCCAGAGGTGTGAGCAAACAGAAATCTCTCCTATCTAGCCATCGCTTTTCATCTTTACTGCTGCTACCCCAACCCAAAGCTGCAACATTCGGCAGTCCCTGAGTTGGTCTCCTTTCTGAGGGCAGACCTAGCTTTCCTAGCCTCAGAATCCCAGCCGTGGAATGCTTTCTGAAATGTCGATCTGATGATGATGACATTCACTTCCCGCTCAGCACACATGGTACACATACTCCCTTTTAACATCTTGTGGTTACCCCTGGCTGGAGGGTCATGATTTCGAATAAAATCACCTGGAAGCTTTAAAAAAACAAAACAAAAAACCAAAAAAAAAAAAACAAAAAAAACAACTATGCTCGGGTCTCAAAGACAGGACTTACTTTTCTGGAACGAGATTCTCTAATCAGTATTTCTAAAACGCTCCCCAGGTGATTCTGAAGAGCGGCTGGAGTTGCAAAAATCGTTCTCTGTGTACAGGCCTAAATCCTTAACACGGGCGGTGCAGTCTCACCCCTGCTTGCTTCTCTTTGCTCTTCCTCTATCACGTCCCCATCCTTTGTTCTCCAGTCATGCTGGCCTTCTTTCAGTTCCTCAAAATCACCACACTCCTTCCTGCCTGCGTGTCGGGCCTCGGAGCAGGCTCACCCTGTGACACGGTCTCTTTTCTCCCCAGATCTGCACTTGGTACCACCACCCTAGGGAAGGCTTCCTTGGCCTCCTTGATTAGGCCAACTCTCCACTCTGGGCTCAGCAAACTATTCCCAGTCACACGGCTGCTTCCTAGGATGTGTGAATCATCTGCAAATAACGTTTGTCTTCCCGAGTAGACTGTAAACTCTGTGTGGGCAGGGACCGTGTCTGCTTTGCTCACCAGCCCTTCACCAGCCCCCGGCCTACATCTGTAAGAGGAGGCCCTCTTGATATGTGGGCAAGGACCAAGTAAGAGAAGGGTGATGTTTACTGAGGACAGGCCATCTGGCTGTGGAAATTAAAATTCTATACAAAGATTTTTTTTGTGACCAAAGTAGCAACAACTTCAAAGGGTAACCCACGTCTGGAGTGGAATGCACCATACAATACTCCAAGGGGCACGCGGCGGAGGTGGGTTGCACAATGGAGGGGGTGGGGTATAAAAAATACCTCAGGACGGGTGAAAGGTCTGGAGGAGAAGCCTCTGACCCGTCCAAGTCTGCTTTCTCATTTCATCCCCCGAGGCCACTGCCTCTGGTGTAAGCAGCATGGCCTGAAAGCAGACAGGGAGAGCGCCTGCCCAGCAGCCCTGTGGGGACTGCGGGTTTGCCTGGTGGCAGAGGGAGAAATCACTCCACTGGACGCCTAGTTTGGTAGTTAGACTTGCAGCCAGACTCCCCAGTTTCAAAAGCCTGCAGGGAGCTAGCTCTGCTCCTACATGCTGTGTGACCTTAGAACAAGTTTCTTATGTTCACCCAGCTTCTGTTTCCAGGCTGTGGCCTTTGGACAATAACAAAACCTACGTCACAGCAGGTAGGTAAGACTATATCATTTCTTTTTATCATGGTAATGACAGACGTAATGCATTCTGGCTAATACAAGCCCAAATTCTAGCGAACCCAAGCCTTCTTCAGCCATGATTTTTTATAATTTTATGCCTGCTCTAAGAAGTCGACAAGGTTTCCCATTGTTGCTTCTGTGTGGGTAGGTCTGCCGTCGGAGCCGTGGTAGTTCTAGGTTCTCAACCACGGCAGCGCACAGCCGCCACACAGCCCAACTGTCTACTGTCAAATGAGAAAAAGCCACTGGTTTCTGAATAAAATCCAAGTGCGGCACACTGACAATTTCTGAATTTTAGATAAATCACCATTGTGCAGATGGTCTGCTTCCCAGCTGTGTGCACTGAAATGTCACCGCTGAGAACACCCATGAAGCTCTGCTATCATTTCCAGGAACTGTAATGCCCCTAAAGGCACCTCTGTCACCTTCTGGAGTGAAGACAGAAAGCTTTCACCAACATCCCTTCCTCGGAGCGTCACAGACGCAACCATGCAGCATAGAACATCCTCCTCCTTCTGACCCCCCACTATCACTGCAAATGCGTTCCCGGGGACACGGATAAGGGGGCAGCCCATTTACTCACATGCTCTGGCATGCTAAGTTCTGAGCACCCAGAGAATTGGAGATATTACATGTTCTGGTAGAACATCCTCTTTAACAGAAAATCATTTTTGTTACAACGATGAAAATTTTACCTACAATTTCAATTTGACGAGCACTTGTTGGAGGCGTGATGGTCCATTTGATGTGTGAAGTAGACTGGGACATGGGGTACCCAGACATTTAGTTGAACACCAATCTGGCTGTGTCTCTGAGGGTGTCCCGGATTGCCACACCGAGTAAAGCAGATTGTCTCTCTCTAGCGTGTGTGGGTCCCTCCAATCAGTTGAGGAACTGCCTACAACAAAAAGGCTGACTCTTCCACCAGGAAGAGGCAATTTCCTCCTGCCTGACCACCTTGAGCTAGAAAGCTATTTTTTTCCCCTAGGATTCAAACTAAACAGTGGTCCTTCTTGAGTCTTAAGCCTGTGGTTTTTTAGACTGGAACTATACTCCTGTTCTCATCTCAGGCTTTTGGATTCATACTGGAACTAAATCACTGGCTCTCCTGGGGTCTCCAGCTTGGTGATGGCAGATCTTGGGACTCATCAGCCTCCACAATCACATGAGCCAATCCTTGTAATATATGTCTGTGTGTGTGTCTGTATACATATACAAGTGTACATTTTTTGCATATTGTGTGTGTGTGTGTATACATATGTATATATATGTATATATATATATATTCTATTTGTTCTCCAGAGATCCCTGACCAAGACAAGGAGCTTAGGAGAAAACCTTAGTAAAGCTTTTTCTGGCTTAGTAAATTCGGAAGGCCAAGTGTATGACTTTTTTTTCTTGCTAACCAAGATTCAGAGGATTTTAGAGCAATACTCCACATTGTGAACATGAGTCACTCACTATACAATGCTGTATGAAACAAAAGGGGAATTAACAGGTATGGAACACTCACTCTAAGCCAGTCACTTCCACAAACAGTGATTTTGTTTTTCTCTCTCAAACAGCGATTTAATGAATTAAAGCAGTATCTACCAACCTTAGAAATAAGCTTATGAACAAGTCCCAGCACTAGTTCTATCATTCGTCTTTCCCAGTAAATACAGAGTTTACTAAACTGAAAAAGCCTCGAATAAGGCCCTGGCATAGGCTAAGGCAACAGACTTCTCTTGCTTAGGAAAGTTAGAGAAACTTCAAAGGAGAAGGTGTGATTCCTTTCCTTGTTAAGTTACTGAATGGTGATGTTAAGAATGCTATTCTTCCTGACAAAACTGTGGTCTTTGTGATGCAGGAGACTTGGCTTGATACTCTGCCTTTCTGACCCACAACAGCCCGGAAGATGTCTCACCGTATCACAGGACCACAGGGGGTGTCACCCCCTTGGAAAGACAACAGGTCCCTGTCAAGATTTTGGCAGGCTCTGGGACATCTCGGTTTCCCAGGGGCATTTTGTAAATCACAGGAAGCCTTCCAGACTCAGCAATGCCCCAGTGTAGAGACTCCAAGATTTTATGGGAAGACATGAGGAAAGGGTCAGAAAGTTGGTTTTTTTGATCTGTATCTGAAGAGAGCAACTCGGGAGTCTTAGGGTCTTTCTGAGACTTTTCGATGGCTGCCCAACGGAATGGATAAAAAGGCTGAGGAGGAAAAGGTCTCTCACTCGCCTCTCTCAGCCCTATATTAAAAAATTTAAACCTCAGTGACCCTGCCAAAGTCATAAGCCTCAACAGTAACTGACAAAATATTTTATAACGGAAAAGATGCAATGGCTAGAATTTATAGATAGAGACTACCTCTGTCATCTAGTTAAGCGACTTTAATTCTCTGGACCACAGCTGAACAACTGCTGAGGGGGGTGAGGGGGGAAAGTGGTTGGACTGAGATGGGGAAGAGGGTGGGGTGAGGAGGACTGAGAGGGGGGAGGAGGGCGGGAGCACAGGATTTCTGAGACTCCTTGACCTTTAAAAACCACGCTTTTCTGTTATCTCTGTATTAGAGTGGTTTTAGCAGCATGATAAACCTTACAACTTATCAAAGGTAAGAATTTGGTAGCCCACAAGTAGCTTCTCCATTTGGATGGCAGGGTTCTGGGCCTAGTTTAACAAATATTCTGGAGCATTTGCTAGAACACAGACCCATGCTAGCTTCTGGATGTACAGAAGGAACTCAGAAACTTGCGGGGTCTTGAGGAGGACCCAGGTACTAGTTTAAGATACTATACACTACGTTGTTATTCTTAGAGAGAATCACAAAAACACACGTAGCGTGGCGCTGTTTAAAAACAGCTTTGATATTCTGGGCAGCAAGAGGGGGCCCATCTTAGCCACTCGTTTATAGCCAAACGAGCCTTGCAGTGGCGATGCCCTGTCATGTTGGAGGCTAGGTTGGAAAAGGCTGCTGCCTGGTTCTTCTGGGAGAATCGCTGTGGCGGCAGCCGTCCACTACACAGCAAGTCTGACTCCCCTGAGGCGGCCGAGCTGACGGGAGTGCTCTGTTAACTACCCCTGCAGAGCTCCCGGAGGACTCCACTGTGGGCCTGGGGCCTCGCCTGTCTCCCACTGCGACAGCACTGCCACCTGCCAGTGCCAACGGACCCCTTGCTGAATTCCCAGCCCACGGGACTGGGAGCAGAATTAAGTGGTGGCTACAGCTATTGCTTTGGGGGTTATGCAGCAATACTACCCAGAACAATATCCTCACCAAAATTACTCTTGAGATCATCCAGAATCACAGTTACACAGCAACATTTTTATTACCGTAAACTCTTCCAGTGGGTGTATAATCCATGCTTAACGGAGAGAAAGAACAAGGTACAAGGGACCTAAAACCTTCGCGAATGGAATGATGCAATGGTCTAAATTACCTTTTTCTCCCCGCTTTTTAGAAGTAGAACCCTGAAAAGTAGTCTTTGCTCAAACTACAAACATATCCACAGAACATTATATTAAAAAAAAACAAAAATTTAAGAGAACTGAAACCAAGATGACCCTTTAAATAACAACTACAGTTGTACTTTTTCACATTATCAGTCCTCAAGACAACAGAATTTTTCATTTCTATTTGGGGGGAAAAAAAAAAAAGTCATCCTGAGTCTTTATTTACTCTAATCACAGTGAAACATATTCTGGCCTGGTGATCAGAGGAAAAATACAGGAAGATAACAATAGACTCCCTGCCTCCCACCCTTTTCAGCTAGATTTCATGACCACAATCCTCCCATCATAAATGCGTGGATATTTTCAACACCAAGACTCAAGTGCTCCAAAAGAAGTGGTGAGTGGAACATGAGCCATCTCCTACACATGACAGCTTCATGACTAGACGGACCTAAAGCTTACAGAAGATGCAGCTTCCAGTCGCTGCAAAAAACAGCTCCATTTCGAGAGGTCAGAATTTAGGAGTTCACCTGGCAGAGCAGCTACCAGCTGACCTCACCTCTTCCTTTTGGATTCTCTATTTGCAAAGTTGTAATTACACTGCTGACCTACCTTAAGAGTTACTATGTCAGTTGGGGGACATAGTAAAAAAAAAAATTCTGAGAATCAAGAACACTGAATCAGCTTTGCAAATATGATAGTTTTCAAGATGCACTGAACTTTATTTTTAAGTTCCTATTTAAAATTTTGCATTCACCCTGGCCACGTTTGCTGGTGCTATTGCCTCCCTTTTGTCATCTGAATTTTAATATCCCCTGTAAGGGTACAGTAACTGCTTGTTTGTGAATGGGGGTAAGGTGTCGGCAAATAAACATAAAACTCAAGGTCCTTCTGTGCTTGGAACTAATGAACGGAACAAGTGAGGAGACAACTGGTTACATGGCTGCACTAATCACAGATGGTATGTAAAATCCTATATGAAAAAAAAACCCCACAGAAAATAAGGGGTTATCTAAACAAATTCACAGTAGTGCTCCTTTAATAGCAAGTGCCATTGTTTATTTGAAATATACTTAGAAATGGCAAAATCTGTCCTTGTAAAACTTCTCAGGAATACTTTAAAAAAAAGAAGGCTGTATCAAATAATTTTGGAAAAAAACATTTTAAAATACAGTTGCTTTCCTTTGCTAACCCAACTGTGCAAAGTTCCCCAAATATTTCTCCTTTTCTCCTCTCTTTGTGAGGTCTCATTCTTCTCAACTTGGCTCCAAAGCTGCCTTCTCTCTGAGACCTTCTGATCTGCTGTGAAACCTCTTCTCTCTTTTGCTAGGCTCCCACCGGACTTCATTCATTTCTCTCGATATGCAATTCCAATGCTGAGCTAAAATGGCTTGCTTACCGCCTGTGTGTCCCCCCCCCTTAGACCGCGGTTGATGCATCTGCCTTCATATCCAGTGTAGGGCTTGGTGTGCAGCAGGTGCTCAGCCGATGCTGACGGACCCATCCCTGCGTCTCTGTGCCATCGCTTTGTTTCCTCTGCATTTCCAGTACCTAATAGTCCTTTTCCTCTGAATTCTTTTCACTGAATTCTTTTCCCCGATTTTCACTGAATTCTTTGAGTTTTGATTTTACAGTTCCTAATTAAAAGACAAGATCACATCTGCTGGTGCAAGGCCTGCAGAACTTGGGTGTGTGCGAGAGCTGAGACACTACCTCCCATGTCTGCCTTCGCTCTTTACATCCACACCCCACCCTTGAGCTCTATTTTCATTCCTTCTTCTCATTTCCCTTTCGGAGCACATGTGAAGGTGAAAAAACGGCATCTTAACTATTCTATTTGTACTTGCCAAATACTGGGCTGAATTCAGCTGCAATTCTTCAATTACTCTGAAGAAGGGGGCTTATCTACTGCAGAGTAAGTTTCCTTATAATCTCTGATCATAACAATCCTGTTCTACTTTGTTCTAGTATGTCAGGGTCTATGTAAAACTCAGTTCTGTACTTTTTCTGGCACCAAGAAACAGGGTGAAAATATTCCAAAGTCACCACAAAACATTTTTTGAAAGAATATACAGTGGCATGGGGAATGGTCCCCTGAGGTGGACGAAAAGCACCACATAAAGGAGAACTGGATTCCATTTAAGTATATTGAAAATTTCTCTTCATCTGTGTATGTGGGCAAATACAAAGATAAGAAAGGAAATCCATAAAAAAATCAACACTAATTCAAGGACATGGGATTTAGACTTTCTTGATTGTACTTCTTTTCTGCATTTCTCAATTTACTACAGTTATAATAAATTCTTTCTCTCTATAACCAGAAAAAAACCCAAATTCTGACATGTTAAAGAAAGATAACTGAAAAGGAAATAGAATGGAGTGGACATTAAAAAAAAAAAAGAAACCCATGTTTTGCACTGTAGCCTGAGAGAAGGGGAGACTATAGGGGCTTTTTATCGTAGTATTTTTTTTTTTAACACACTCGGTTTCTAAATTCTCAAGAGTGGAAAAACCATACACAGTAAGGTCCTGGCTACCACCACTCACTCGGTTTAACCCACTAAGCACACTGCCATGGTTCCTTCCCCCACTTCCCCATCCCCACTTTTTCTTCAAAGCAGTTTTTGTAGGGATTCCAGCTGTCTTTTCATTTGTTTGGATCTGTTTTATTTTGTATAGCTTGGATTTTCTCTTTTGGGAGAGCGTACAAATTCACAAAGCTTCTCAATTCTCCAAGTTTGTGCCCTTCAAACCCCTGAGTCGAATCCTACTACAGGCCCTGCAAGCAAACAATCTAGCAAAAGCAAAGCGATATGGTATTTACTCAACTTTACTTCTGTCCGGTGGGTCACAGAGCAGACTCCAGGGTCCAGGATAAAGCCAGGCCTTGCCGGGCCCTGGCAGCTCAAGCCGCTCCACTGTGACTCCAGATTCGGGGTGTAAACACATGCAGTGTTTAACCATGGCCAGTTTGCTTTGAATGTTTGATAGCCGTGACTGGGACTCAGGAAGAACACAGTAGTGACTTCTTCCCTGGAACTGAAGCTGAGGCTTTATTTAGTATTTGGGCAAGCAGCACTGGCAGCTGCAAAGCCTCAATGGGCGCTTTCTAGTCGCAGAGCAGGCGGAGTTGCTGGGAGCTGAGGGTCTGGGGCCACGGGGGAGCCTGCTGTGGGGGGCCGGGAGCGGAGCGGGGAGTGGGGAAGTAGGACGGTCCAGCCTGGGTGATCCCGGAGACCAACCGGAGACAGGTGCTGAGGAACGAGGAGGAGGAGGAGGAGGAGGAGGAGGAGGAGGAGGAGGAGCCGCCCCTCCCCACCAGCTCCCAAGCCCAGGCCTGGTTTATGACACTATCTGCCGTTTTTATAGCATTTTTGTTTCAGGAATACAGGACCTTGGCAGGCAGAAATGTACCCTGTGGCTTGGGCTTTTCTTTGCGTGGCCAGTGGGGATGAAAACGATAACAAAGACCCTGACTTTGCTTAATGATCAAGACTCACTCAGATAACAAACCAACGCAGGAGCTGGCAGAGGGCCTTCCAGACCCTTGCTTAGAGTGGGAAGGGGGGCTGCGCGGAAAGAGCTCTAAGTGGTATTTCCGTCCAACCAAAGGAGATTATCTTTTTCGTATCTGGACAAATGACCACATGTCTTAGTAACTATCATTTACTGAGAACTTTTATGTGCCAGGTACTGAATTAGGTAC
>CM052809.1:45159404-45196096 GCA_028533885.1 Nasua narica | reverse complement strand
GGAGGCTAGATACTGGGCCTGGGAGCCAGACTGCTGAATCTTAGCTTTGTCATTCAGCACATGTCCAACCTTTCTCTTGCAGTTTTCTCCTTTGTAAAGCACATAATTGTACTGTTATGAGCATTAAATAAGTTAATACATTCAGAAGTGCCTAAAGCAGTGTCTGCCCTTTACATAGTGCATAACATTTACTGTAAGGAGGCAGTAAAATGTTAGTGAAAATGACTACAATAGCTTTATTTATAATTACTTGTGAAAGTCTTCTGCTAACACATACAGTCAAGTTCATTTTTGAGAGACAATACACTTATAGAATGTATTTGATCATTTGTGAACAGTTCAAAAAAAATATAACTCAATTATTTTCAATGTAATGGTTTACCGGCCTGGCAACAGATTTCAAAATATTTTTCAAAGACGGGAATACATTCCCCCCCCCCGCCAAATGTACGCTGAGCCCTTCCATGGAGATGGTGCCTTAAGCAAACATGGAAGGTTGGCCATGCAATGCCCCATGCTCCTCCCAAAGCTGAAGCCAAAGCAAAGGTTTGAAGGCCAAGAAGGCAGCACTGGAAGGGGTCTGCAGCAACACCACCTAAAGAAGTCCACGTAACACCCACCTTTTGGCAGCCCATGCTGCCCAAAGATGTTTGAAAGAATGCCCCGGGGATAAACAAGCTCGATTACCAAGACCAGAGATTCCCCTTGACCTCACGTGGGCCACAGGGACAAAAGACAGTGCACTTGTGTTCACTGTGGATGTCCAGGCTGAGGTCATGCAGCCTGTCAAGATATTCTAGGACACTGAGGCAGCCAAGGCCAACACTATGAACGGGCCTGATGGAGAGAAGAAGGCATATGTTCCATGGGTTCCTGACTAGGATGCTTTCTATGTAGCCAACAAAACTGGGATCATGTCAGTGCAGTTGGCTAATTCTAAATACAGTAAATTTTTCACCATAAAAAAACGAACGCTGATCATACCTCTAACCGAATACCACTAATATTTGTTGAAAAATTCACAAAACCAGGCTGGGCAGGCTCCACAAAAACTTTTGCTAGGTGAGTTCAGATGCTGTACCTTTGCTATTTAGCAAAAGTTCTTTTTTTTTTTTTTTTTTTTTTAAATTCCTCACCTCTTGTCAAGTGTCTACTAACTGCCCAGTCTACTGTACTATACAGACTGCCTATACAACTATTCCCAAACTTTCTATTCTCCTCAAATCCTAGTTGTTCCATCAAATCCCCATCTTAATCTCTAGACTTTCCACTAACAACCCAGGGAAGATCATCTGGTAAGTGGTGCTCCAGCTCCCTGAGAGTTCCCCCAACACTTTCCCTAATCCTTTGCTCCAATTTCCATAATAATAATAATAATAGCACTAATTATAGTAAAAATAGTGTCCTTCTTTCCCAACTGAACTTCCCATTCCAAGTGCTAATTTTTGTCTATTACTCCCTGCTGTGAATTACCCCTTTCAATTTCATCTTCAAATTATGCTCTTAAATTTTTTTTACCCCCATAATATCAGAATTCCCACACTAAATGAAGATGAAGAAAAAGTACTAGAACCTGAAATCCCTAACCCAGTGAACCAAACAAAATACGCTCAGTTAAATCATTCTTTTTAACCAGTAAGAGGGGCTAGGAGCAGGAGTTGAGAAGAAGAGATAAAGGTGGTCGAGAGATCTGTAATTAATGCAAAATAAACATACTTTGTGATTTTTTTCAAAATCTAGTATGTCAGTGAGTCATGTAGTATCTCCTTAATGAACTCAGAGTTGGGATATCCTGGCTAATCTTGTCGCCTTTGCATTCTTCCACACGCTCTGCAGTTTTGTTTTTTTTTTTCACATCTATTGAGCTATACTTAAAATACAATAAACAGCACCTATATCACAACACAGAATTTGCTGAGTTCTGCTATGCTCGTACACCTGTGAAATCAGCACCACAATTAATCAATTGTTTTATTGTGCTTTCACAAGAATAGTTGGCTTTGTCACTTGTGATCACTTTTGTCTGGCTTCTTTTGGTCCACATAATGATGTCAAGATTCCTACATGTTATTGCATTTTATCAACAGCTCATTCCTTTCACTGGCAAGTAGTGTTCTACTGCATGGATATACCACAATTTGCTCATCTATTCACTTGTGAATGTAAATATGGGTCGTTGAGATGTTTATAATCATAGATAAAGCTGCTATGAACAGTCTTATGTGAGTTTTTGTATGGACATGCGCTTTGATTTCTCTTGGATAAATATGTAGGGAAAGAATGGCTGAGTTAGCATGGTTGGTGTACATTTAAGTTTTTAAGAAACCAACAAATGGTTTTCCCAAGCAGTGTACCCCTCTGAACACGTGAAAGTTTCAAACACCCTTTTAAAAAAATTACGTGATTGCAAAAAAGCGTGGGTTAAATGCTGTGAATAAGGTTTTTAAGAAAAACGATGTGAGTCAGCTTCGGTCAAGTTCTAGGAATATAATCCTCTGCGTCTGCTTTGCTAAATAAGACAGTTCGAGTATTCAACAATGTGAGGACCCGTGCCAAGCACAATGCATTCACCGACCCAGTAACAGCTGTCCTTGGAGGGCTGCTGATTAACCAGCAGGGCTCCGATAGCACTGCAGCCTAAGTAAGGTGGCCCCGTGCCAGGAGCATAACTATCTCATTCATTTTAATGGTTTTGGCAACATGCAACTACTCATGTCATCTTATTTTGATGAAGCTTCCAATTTTCATTACCCCTTTGGGAAATCAATTTCAAATAAGCTGCTGATGGCACGTGTGTGTGTGAGAGAGAGAGAGAGAATATATGTGTCTATATACACACATATTTGCACACAGTTACATATATAAACCTAGACATCTCTTGCTCTAAGACTGAGGTCATAGTTGTGATTCAATCTGTGTTATGGCAATCTGAGCAATTTCTCACTTTTAAATTACCAAGCCCCATGAGAAACCTGTGGCACTGACTCAGCAAGCTTCCAGAGCTGGGACAAGGACAAGCAGGTCTGTATGGGCTGGTGGGAGGAGCCAGGTACCTCTGGCCTTGAGTACAGGGTACGGGTGGGACTGGGGACAGATCCTGATGACGGACACAGGGGGCCAGGGTGGCAGCTGCATGGAGAAGGTTCTTTCCTGGGCACTTCTGCTCAATATTCCCGTAACTTTCTGCTGCTATCACTGGTAAGCTAAAAAGAAATTCTCCTTTAAAGATGGCACTTCTGGGGAATCACTGACTTCCTGCATTTTATTCTGCTGCATTCCTGTCCAAGATACTGTTTACTAAGTTGGAGCACCTTGCACCAAATTATGAGGTAACACTTCAGGGCATCCAAGTTACAAAGACATTTGTTAAGCTAAAGTTCAGCACCCCTTCAACTATTAACTGTTTGTTTTTGGCCAAGGACATTATGCATATGTAAATGCCTGGAGCCTAGTAGGCTTACATAGAAATGACATACACTTAAAAGTTTAATGATTAGAGCATCTGAAATATCAAGACTTCTTAGAATCCTCACCCTGTAAGCAGAGAATCTAGTTCTTTGCCTTACTTTTCTGGTAATTTTCAAACCCAGACTACAAGAAAACCAATCCAGAGAAAGGCTACTTTCTACCTAATACCGAACTAGCAATGATTGAATGGGAATGTGAAAAGGACTCTTATTTTCAAATTCAAAACAGCCACTGAAGGAAATGCTAGATACTGTCCAACTTGAACTTGAGGAAGCCAGTGGCCCTAAAGCCTGATTTTTTTGTGACTCATGCCTGAGTGGGTCCCTTTCCTATTGTAAGAGATCTTTATCCCTTCTCCTCCTACTTCCACACTCAGAACCCTGTTCCCCTATCAGTGGAAAGAACAGAGATCATGTAGCAGGAGAGTCCCTCCGGTTTCCTTCCTTCCTCCTTGTCTTATCCATCTGCACCCATCCCGCCTTCCTTCCTTTCATCTCTATACGGCTGACTGCTCCAACTGCATGCCCACCACCGGTCTTATCCTTTCATATGGGACTTCAGACTAAGTTCTCTTCAATCTTAAATTCCTTTCTACTACTGACCCATCCTCCCTTCTTCCTCCACACATAGCCACTGTCTGATTTCTCTCCTGATAAAACTGTTGTCCACTGACACCGCATCTCCTTCCAACTGCACCCTCCCTGCATGGCAAATGCTTCCTTCAATCAGTTCTCCACACCAGCTCCGCTTCTTGATCTCCTCCTCACCCTTGGGCTGCACCTGGCCTCTGCAGTCCCATTTTCCACTTCCTGGTCCCTCACAAGACAAAGGTCTCATTTGGGTTTTCAGCTGCCTGGAGCCTTCTACAACCGCTGACGCTGCAGATCCAGCCTTCGCTCTGGGAACTCCTCTCCTTTCCTCCAGCACATGCCTCCCCAGTGGCTTCCTTCCTACTTTTCTCATCATCATTTCACAGTCCTCTTCATGGACAACTCCACCTCTGCCAACGCTTCCAGGTCAGGGCTGTCTGTCCCTTGTCCTACTGTTATTCCTACTTTATTTACATCTCTTAGTGATGTCATCTGCTCGGGCTAGCTGACTACATAATTTGTGAGGCCTACAAAATCAACAAGACAGTAAACAACCAATGTTGGAGAGGATGTGGAGAAAGGGGAACCCTCTTCCACTGTTGGTGGGAATGCAAGTTGGTACAGCCACTTTGGAAAACAGTGTGGAGATTCCTCAAGAAATTAAAAATAGAGCTACCCTGTGACCCTGCAATCCCACTACTGGGTATTTATCCCAAAGAACCAGATGCAGTACAAAGAAGGGCCACATGATCCCCAATGTTCATGGCAGCAATAGCCACAATCTCCAAACTGTGGAAAGAACCAAAATGCCCTTCAACAGATGAGTGGATAAGGAAGATGTGGTACATCTATACAATGGAATATCATGCCTCCATCAGAAAGGATGAATATCCAACTTTTATATCAACATGGATGGGACTAGAAGAGATTATGCAGAGTGAGATAGGTCAAGCAGAGAGAGTCCATTATCTTATGGTCTCACATGTGGAGCATAAGGAAAATCATGGAGGGCATCGTGAGAAGGAAGGAAAGGGTGAATGGGGGGAAATCGGAGGGGGCGATGAACCATGGGAGACTGTGGACTCTGAGCAACAAACTGAGGGGTTTGGAGGGGAGGGGTTGGGGGGGGTGGGCGAGCCTGGTGGTGGGTACTGAGAAGGGCACATATTGCATGGAGCACTGGGTGTGGTGCATGAACAATTAATCTTTTAACAATGAAAAGATAAACATATTTGGAAAAAAAAATTTGTGAGGCCTAGTATAACCTGAGAATGCAGGATTCTTTGCCCACTAGTTATTGAAGCCAGCAACAACACAGCATGAAGGCCAATGTGGGCCCTTTGCAACTGCCCCAGTCACAAGTCAAGTCCAGAACTTCCAAGTGCATAGTGTTTTCCAATACTGTATTTCCAGCCAAGACCCCTTTCCTCGGCCTTAGGCTTCAACAGTATTCTGCAGGTACGCCACTCCCTCCTGCTCCAGTTAAATTTTGTTTCAGTGCTGGTACTTTTACTTACCAGCTGTGTGATTCTGGTAAAGACATTTACCAGAGTCTGCTAAAGACTCTGAGCTTCAGTGTCTCAATGTAAAGTCTGCAAGGTTATGGGGAAACAGGTGCGGCTCTAAGGTGATAATTCAGTAATAGAGATCAATACTAAATCCTATAAACAGCTATAAAGTGTTCACATTCATAAAAATGTAAAAAGCCCTGAAGGAGGAAAACTGCTGGCTATTTATCCAGTTGTTGGAAATTGTGTGAATTAGGACAAGTAACCCTGCTACTATATATATATATATATATATATATATACACACACACACACACACACTACATTAAAAATATATTTTTTTAAATAAGAACAATCCCACAGTATTTATTTTCATCTGGCAATAACGTAAAGGTAATCAAAACAATATGAACAAGTGCTTCAGAACTATACTCCCAACAAATGACACCTAAAAAAACAATTCTCAGGAATTCCTCACTTCATTGATCGTGTTTATTTGGAGACACCTTGGAACAGAATCATATCTCTGTTTAACATGATTTCACCCAGTTGTTTTCTTGACTTTTTTTTTTTTTACACAATCAATCCCTTAGTATATCATCTAATAGGATGATGTACACTCATCAAAATGACTAATATGGCCCTTCACCCACATACTCACTTGCTCATAAAGCCATTCGTGAATCCAAGATCTATTTCTCAACCATCTGAATAGGATGTCCTTCTGCCCTTACTGGCCCTGGCTGCAGTGCCCCACAGCAGAAGCTGACCATGACCCCATGAACCTGCGCACTGCCTCAGAAAGCAAACTGAGCTTGGGAAGAATTTTTGCCCAGAAGGGTATTTTAAAAACTTATACAATATTGTCGATCAATCATTGCACGGGACACTGCAAATGAGTTTACCTAACCAAGACCTACTCAGTCTGGTTCTAGGAACTCGATGTCATCTTCTCTGAGCTGATGGACAGGCTCCAACCTCATAAGCAAAGAACACAGACCCACACAACAAAACTAGAACAAGTCATCCCTGAGCAGCAGACATCCATAATGAGATTGCTCGGTGACTGACCTATTTCTTACTTACTTACTACTGGTAATCGCAACTAAGAAGTTTAGTTGGAAACCCAATCAACAATCCCCTTCCCTCTCAAAGCGGCTTTTCCTCAAACCTGTATGTCAGTACCCCTGACCACCAAGTTGCTGCAAGCTGAAAATCCTGCCCAGGTTCTGCTCTGCTTTCCCTCCTTCATCCAGCAACCACTCCCCACAGACATCCAGAAACAGTAGCAACAGTAAGTGCAATGAACCTCACGGAGACAACGATGGTCAGACGGGACTAGGTAAAAAGAGACGACAGCTCTATATGGCAATAGGCATATGAATACGATGACAAACAGACCCCATAAAATATGTTTACAATACTGATTTCATATTGACAGCCCCAATCACATTATTGTGTGATTCCTTGTTTCTTCCTACTTTTCTCATTGTTTTGTAGGCACACTCACCATCCGGACTATTTTAGATGTCTATAAATCAACAGGAAAACACACAAACAGATCAATAGAGAAGTACACAAAGGACATGGGTAGTCGATTCACAGAAATAACAGATGACCCATACACTTCTCAAAAGAATCTCTATCTAGTCAAGATTAGAGAAATACGGATTAAAATAAGGTATTTTCCACATCATCAGGATGGTTTTTAAAAAACGATAACATTTAGTTTTTATCAAGTGGTGGCAAAAGTCCGCCTGAAACAAACAATACTTGGAATGTGCATACATTTTGACTCAGAAATTCTACTTCTAGGTGGCTATACCTAACAAATTCTTGCATGTATACCCAAAGCACACAAAAAGCTATGTCACTGACACTTCCTGTGGCAGCAAAGAAAGGGGGAAGAATAACACAAATGTAGATCTGTTGGAAAATAGTAAGCAAATTATGTCCTACCTATACTAAAATATTGAAGAACAGAAAAAACGCGTTTATGAATTCTAACTTGGAAATTCTCTACACATTAAGTGAAAAAGAAACTTAATTCTGTCAAGTTAAAACACTACGATTTAGCTGCATCACATTTATACTTATGTAATTGTACAGAGACAGGTCTGGAAGGATCTTCACTCAATAACTAAGAGTAGTGAATGTCATGGTGGGAAGGGGATGGAGGGGAAAATGGCACTATTTACTTAACTCCCTATGTGAATCTACTTAAGAATGAATGGCCATATTAACTATATAACTATAAGTTTGTGGTCATTTAAAAAACGTGGCTGATATATTTTATCACTCTTGGATCAAAATACCCGATTTTATCTGACTAGTAGGTATGTGTTTGCATAATCTAAGGCAGTGCTCCTCAAAGTGAGGTTTATAAGCTACCTCTACCATAATCCTTTGAGGTGCCGGAAAAAAAAAAAGTAAAAAATACAGATCCTCTGGGCCCCATTCCTATTTAGTTCTATAGATGTGGGGTGGTCCCAGAAATTTGCTTTTAACAAACTCGTGCTCAGAGTGGGAGAGCCAGTGGAGCAGGGAATTAACTTCATTTGGGTTTCATTGCCCCTTGAATGGTTTTAAATTCCTGGTTCTCTTTAAAGAGAAGAGAAAATAAGGCCATATTTACATGGAGTAGGAACAGGAGACTGTAATTTAGTAGCTAAATTTTCAAAAATGCTGCCCAAATAACTGTGTTTATGGATGCAGGTGCTGACCAGTATCTACCAGAACGGGTTACTTGTACGCAAATTCATACCTGCCAGATTTGCATCAACTCAGAGTAAGTCAAAGAATGTGTTTTCTCTTCTGTTTCCTATTTCAGGGATTGGGCTTCTGTTCCTAATTAGAATCACACTTTTTTTTTTTAATTCTCCAAGGAGACCTCTCCCTGCTAGCCAATACAGATTCAAGAAAAAACAGCCCCCTGTGCTTTAGCTATCATAGCATTTATACATTATGGTTTGCTATTTACCTGTGTCTTTCTCCAGACTGTGAGCTACTGAAGAGTAGTGCTAATCAACAGTTGCGTTAGCAGCCTGAAGAATTTCTGCTGACCCTATTTCTGCTATGCTGTTCATATATTCTTTCTACCACAAGGTAATTTTTTTTCCCCCAAAATCTAATCTAGAAATTGGTCTGTCAAATGAAAACTCCCTCCACCCCCCATTTCTCTCTCCTGCTTTTCACCATTTAAAGCATCTATTTTGTCCTCTTCATTTGGATAAATGCAATGAATGATTTACTAATACCATGCTTTAGAAATAGGCCTACTGGGGCGCCTGGCTCAGTGGGTTCAAGCCTCTGCCTTCGGCTCGGGTAACGATGCCAGGGTCCTGGGATTCAGCCGCGCATGGGGCTCTCTGCTCAGCAAGGAGCCTGCTTCCCCTTCTCCCTCTGCCTGCCTCTCTACCTACTTGTGATCTCTGTCAAATAAGTAAATAAAATCTTATAAAAAAAAAAAAGAAACAAATAGGCCTGCAAGGGGGTACCACTCGGGGACCCCTGAGTGGTGTAGTCGGTTGAGAAACTGACTCTGGATTTTGGCTCAGGTGTGAGCCCATGGTCGTGAGATCAAGCGAGGAGTCTGGCTGGGATTCTCCCTCCCTCTCCCTCTGCCCCTCCCTCTCCCACTCTTTCTCTCCCTAAAAAAAAAATATATATATCAATGAAAAAAAAATACGCATATGAAATCATCTAGATTACCTTGATTTCTATTCTTCAGGATGTTTTACTTTTAATTCTTTTCACATTTATGTAACTTTAACACCATATTTTGTTAAAATTATTAAATATTTCGGTGTCTGTTTCCCTTTCCTGGGCTCTCTGTTCCTTTAGGCCAGCAAATGGACCCAGTGCCAGGTACCTAGAAGGTGTTAGGAATTTTACACAAATTAGGAGTTTCTCACTTGTAATTTTTGTGTTTCTTCCTGATATGACAACACCATGGTTTAAGGTAGACAACATAGTTTTGGGAGGAATAAACAGACCTGTTTTTTTTTTGTTTTTTTTTTAATAAAGATGGACTCTCAAAGAAACCCTGAAAATAATCAGTGGAGCAGCTCCAAAAGAACACATATTTAAGAATTAGGACTAAACTTATTTCAAACGATGCTTTCACTTCAGCAGATCACTTGTTGTTAGGTCTAGAATTAAGCAAGGTAGGTTAATAAGGTAGAATTAAGGGTGTTTTAGTTTGCCCACCCGATTCTAAAATTCTGATTTCCCTAAATAAAATTTGGTTTCTTCAGCACAATAACTTGAGAAAACTAACTCAGACTTCCGCTCTTGTTCTTTTCCGTCGTTCTTAACTTTCAATACATTTCCTGCCCTTTTCTCTGGCCCTTTAACATTTGAAGACTGAGGGAAGAGAGAAAAAAATCGATTGTCCAAATATTGAGCCACTTTACAATGTTGGTGCCACCTGACTCCTTAGCAGCCTGAAAGCTGATAATCCCTTCTCACCCCCAGAGACTACCACATTGTCCTGAGCTGAAGGTTAGTGATTACATCTAAGGCAGTGCTCGATTTTTCGTAAAAAAGCAGTTTCCAGTCACCTCACAAGTGACTTTTGCAATTAGGACAGCTGACTCCAATTTCAGTTTGTCTTTGATTCCTGGTTTGAGTACTAGACATGTTAGGCATAATACAACATATTATTTATTGGTCTCTAAGATAATTCTTTAGCTGACACCAAGCTCTCCACAGTTTACAGGGTCTCTTAAGCTTTTGCTCTCCGCTGCCATCCAGGATTTCATCTGTTTTTCATGCCAGTCAGTAATAATTTGCCAGACGTTCCATGTTAATGCTGTGAAGAGGGCTACTTCTACCGACCTCTGAAATGCCACTAGTTCAACTAGGACCTTGCCACATCAGAAAAACCACATTTCAGTCTTTTGTTAGTTGTAACTGACTTCTGCTATCATTTAGGAAAAGAGGGGTGGATGTGTGTGTGCGTGTGTGTGTGTGTGTGTGTATTTATTTTTTGTGAAGCGGAGACAACATTTAGACTGTAGCTTTCAAGAATATTGAAATGCATGTCAGACCATCTCAGAAAACTCTACGTTGGTCAATTATTCTAGCTTCTCAACCACTACCTTGTACGTTTAGCACATGCACTGAAATATTCAATTGAAATTCAGACAATGAAGTTTTGTAGATTCACACCAAAGCCTCCCATACTGGTGAATAATTCAGGGGTAAGATAACCTTTGGTTCACTTGTTGTGTCCAGAGACAAAAGGGTCTCTGTAGAAAATGCTGCCGTTTCTTTTGGATCTATTTCATGAGGCTCTCAAGCACACAGGTGAAGCCACTGATTCCCACTGGATTCACCTGCGCCCTTAAAATACTGATCCTGAACCCACGTCAGACCTACACATTCAGAATCTTTAGGAGTTATCCATGGATCTATTTTTAATGAATCCCAAGGTGATCCCAACCTGATTCATTAGGGAAGCACTAACTCAGTCAGTGGTTCCTAACTAGTATGCTTAACAATCACAGAGAGGCCTCATTAAAATGCAGACCCTAAAGCTTCAAGCCCAGAGATTCAGATTTTGTAGGACTGCCTGGGAACCCAGGAATTTGCATTTTTCACAAGCATCCCAGGTACCAGTATTGTTGGGAGACCAAAGAAACTCACTTGGAGATACACGGGTAGAGCAGTTAAGCAGGCTCTCGTATACACTGAAAATTATCGACCTGGCCATCTGATTAATGCTGGTTATTAGAAGCAGTATTTCAGCAAGCAAGTGCAATATTCGTAATTATTGGAATATACAAAAAGCTATCTTTGTGTAGTGTAATATTAGCTTTAGCTTTCATGCTGAAGACAGAGAAAGAGTATGAAGAAATAAGTACAAAAAGGTACAAGCTGCTATCTTGCAGGTGTCACTTCTATGAATACAAAACACAAGGAAAACTTGAGAGGCCTTTAGTTTTAACTTTTGTCCCTCCCCCTCTCCCCGCGTCATGCATGATCACTGCAGGAAAACTAGAGAAGTTAAATAAACAAAGAGATACCAGAATTTAGAATCTTCCCAGTACTTCTCCCATCAGATGCTACTGTTAAGTTTACCCAGATGTAGCTATATATATATATATATTTTTTTTTAAGATTTACTTACTTGAGAGAGAAAGAGTGTGAGCAAGAACATGAGCGGTACGGCGGGGGCTGAGGGAGACAAAGACAGAGAGAATCCTCCAGCCCACTACCCTGAGGGTGCAGGGCTCCATCCCGCGACCCCGAAATCATGACCCGAGCAGAAATCAAGAGATGGTTGCTCAATCAACAGAGCCACCCAGGCACCCCTAGCCAGACCTTCTTAAAAGCAATCAGACCAGGTTAACCTCCTTCAAATATTCCCAGTTTTTCTCAGGATCAAGTTCAAACTCCTCAGGACTGCTGAGAATAGGTTCACAACCTGGTCCCTTCATCCTGCTCTACCTGCTGCTTCTTGCCCTTGTTTAGCTGTAGGTCAAGTAACCAGGTGTTGATTTACCGTACCGTCAACAAATGGTAGCCAGAAAATGGATTACCCCAAAGATACCCAAAATATTTTTTCAAAAAAATGTGTATTCTTTTCAAAAACTCTCAAGTTTATAGCAGTTTATATTGGATGGGATTTTAAAAGTTTCTGATGATTTTTCACTAGTTTTCAGAGAAGCATTTTAAAGACACTGAAATCAATTCCACAATTTCTGATAAATCAACTCCTGCCTTTAACACTATGGCAGAATATGGACAGAAGAACCTTTTTTGCAGATGTGTGGAGTGGCCTGGTGTGGGTTGGGTGGTTTGGGAAGACATCTCTAAGTTTCAGATAACAAGAGGGAGCCAGCCACGACAAGACTTAAGGGAAGAGCATTCCGAAATCTTTCAGAACAAAATCTAAGCTTTCTTTAATGTTTATAGCACTTTATAAATTTTATACCAAATCATGTTGCCCTACCCTAGTTGCCTGCCCTGCTTGGGAATTGGATAGCTGATATTTTTAGCTTCCCTACTAGGAAGGAGTTTCTACTATGTTAGGGAACCGTCATCATTGAAAGAGGATACAAACCTGGGTTGCCAGAAAGAATGGTAAATGTTAATTGGTAGCACGTGGAAGGAATACTGAAAACAAAAATGTAGAACTTTAAACCATATATAAACAAAGTTTTTTAGTTTGCAGTTAATTTCACCAAAGTCATTTAACTTCATTTTTAGTTACCAGCTCAGTTTCTGTACTTTAGGTACCCTGGATTTATGATTTGGGGAATGAGGTAATTCTTGTGACTTTCAAGTTGCCTCTACTAAAGAAAGAAACCTAAACACTGAGAAACACTCTTAAAGGCTGTTGCAACCATTTATGAAAAGTGATTTACCATAACATCTGGAGAAAATCCAAGTTTTTGAAGAACTAAAAAATGGACCCCTTGGTCATTCACTGAATTGGTAATACTGGGAAATAAGCTTTGGTAAATTCCAAGAATTAGTCTCTGTGCCACAGCCCTACTCGTTTTCTTTCTTTCTTTTTTTTTTTTTTGCAGTAAAAAGCAATCTCTGTCTCCCTCCTGACGCTCGCACGTGAATTTCTCTCCACCCAACTTTGCGGACCACAGGGCTCCAACTCCGACCCCCTCACAGTTGTCAAGGTTCTTACAAAGTCACACATTCTCGAACCTGTAGCCCAGGTGCCCTCACTTTTCCTCTGCAAAAGGGACAAGCCTAAAAACCCCGAAACACCTGAGATGAAACAAGAAAATGATTCTTTTAACTAAAAAGACGGCGCCAGTAGATAGGAATAGCATACCTGTCAAGGAGCGGTGGATCCCATCTCGTGGTGGTCTCGGAGAAGCTGTCTGGTCGCCGTGGTCTGGGGCCTGCCTTCCAGGCCCGACTAAGAAGGTCCTCAGAGGCAGGAACTCGGATGCGGTTCTGCAGCCCCCAGAGCTCTATTCCCAGCCCCCAGCTGGCTGCGCTTTCTATGGCAGATGGTCTCGGTATCCGACCATGTGATACAATGTTCCTCCAATCGCCAGCCTGCGGGGAGCGGGTGGGGAAGTCAGCTATTGGCTAGAACCCAGGCAGCAGCTCGGCTGCCATTGGCTGCCGTCGTTGCTACCCTGGTCAGCCCCCGCAGCCCGAGAAATGAGATTTCAGACTAGAGTCACCTGTAATGCCTCCGCCCTAGTCTCTCTAAACCCTGGGATTTGTCTTTAAGTATTATTTGTGATGCAAAAGCACCATTCCAGAGGAGGTAGACCTTGTTCTTAAATAGAAAAAAAAGAGAATCACATAGAGAAGGACCTTACAGTCATATATGTGTATACACAGGTATCCATATATACATAGGCAGGTATCCCCCGCTTTCTGAAAGTTTAGCATATGCCGCTTCCCTTTTACGGAAGATCTATATTAGCCTGGTAAAGGTTTTTTTCCTGTAACTGAGAATCCTTTTTGTATTTGTTTCAGTTAGTGAAAACAGGTACTAACTAGGTTTTTCATAAAGTTGAGTGGCTTAAGAGCATACTTTCAGAAAGCAGAGGAGACTCGACTTTGTGCCAGTTGTGCTTACTGAGAGTTTCATAGGAATGCTCTGCTTTTGAACTAGACGTGGAATCTGTATCAATGTATACTTACAGACGTATAATAATATGTGTAATTGTTGTGTATTGATCTCTGCAGATTATGAACTCAAGTCACAATTTTTCTTTTGGATCCTAACATACTTAAGGCCTAAGCGTGTGTCTGACACATAGTACATGCTCAAAAATATTTTATGAATAAACATATTTACCCCCAAATAACCTCAAGATTGAGTATAAAACTGAATGTTTGTTCATCTGATGTAGTAAAGAACCACGTTAAAATCCTATTATTTGCGAGATGCTGCATGTAATAACATGAAACTTATGAAACACTTATGTAATAACATGAAACTTATGAAAATTATAAAAAAACTATAAAAATAAATTTTATATATGTGCATATTAAAGCGTAGGCAGATGTACACTATGATGTTGACATGGGTGTTAAACCAAGTCACCTTAAATCCTGCACTTCTACTTCTCTCATGATCTACTCTGGTTTAAAATATTAAAAACTGAAATCCTAATAATTTTGCTCATACCTCTATATGCAGTTCCTAAATATCACCTGAAACCCAATAAATATTTTGTTGAGAGTGTAAAATAGCCCTATTTGACAGCTTAGGCAAATCAAGCACAGCCTGAAAGTGTATGAATTTTGCTTTAAAAGAGATAGCAGAAAAATCTTCTTTTCCATGTACCTGATTATTAAGAATTATTAAGAGATATGAACGTCTTTCTACTTTTTCTCCTGCATTAGTTTTCTGTTGCTGTGTAATGAATACTAAGTTTAGCAGCTTAAAACAATACCCAGTAATTATCTCACAGTTCTGTAGGCCAGCTCTCCTTCACAGCATGACTGGATTATCTGCTCAGGGTTTCACAAGACTGAAATCAAGGCATTGTCTGGACTGAGTTCTCATCTAGAGACTCTGGATTTATGATTTCTGGAGGAAAATCCACCACTAAACTCATCCTTGTTGTTGGCAGAATTCAGTTCCTTGCACGTGTAGGACTCAGGTTTCCTTTTTTTTTTTTTTGCTTGTTAGCTAGTGGTTGCTCTCAGCCTCTACAAGCAACCCACATTCCTTGCCATGTGGCCCCCTCCACCTTCAACCAGCAGTCAAATTACATCAAATCCTCTGGCACTTCAAATTTCTAGTTTTTCTATCTTTGATCTCTAGATCCAGATTTAAAGGCCTTCTGTGGTCAGGTCACACCCACTTGAATAATCTCCCTCTCTTAGGCCCAACTGATTTGGGAACTTAATTATGGCTGCAAAATTCTTTTTGCCACATTAGTGTAACATAATCATGGAAGTGATGTATCATTATATTCAGATTCTGCCCACACTTGAGGGGAAGAGATTATGTAAGGGCAAGTGTCATTGGAGATCATCTTAGAATTCTCCCTTATGCTATTTTCTTATCCTGGGGTTTTGCCTTGAGTGCAGATACTGTCAATCATGTCTGTGTGTGTGTGTGTGTGTGTGTGTGTGTGTGTGTGTGTGCAGGTATGTGTGATATGAGAGAGAGAGAGAGAAAGAACATGTGTGGTGTGTGAGAGGTTGGATCATTCTGATCTCTGAGGTCAGTTGGATTGGTCTGTGAAACAAGGATCATCTATCTGCAATGGCATCATTTTAAAATAAGAATATTCTGCTTTGTTGCCTGGTCTCTTGGACACCCGTTCTTTACCCACTACCTTTCCTGTCCCATTTTGAAATAGCTGGTGGTCAGCAAGACTTTCACTTTTCCCTCGGCTTCTGTCTTCACATAGGATGACATGCCAGATATTTCTGGGGAAAACAGTTGGAGTGGAAGATGGAGGCCCAAGAATATGAGCACAATTTTTCCTCATGGTAATGACTGGAAAGCTGTGGTGCTTAGGGCAAGTTTCTTAATTAGTTTCCATGGAATTAATGTCAAGTGATTACTCAAAATCTGCCCAGGGGTTTTGATTACAAATGTTTTCCCTGAGATCCTGGATTCCTATCAGCGTATCCCGGCAAAAGCTGGCATTAGAGAAAGTCGTGGAAGATCAGTTATCTGGAGGCGTGAAATGACGTATTATTTAGGAAGAGACTTCAATCCTGTTATTTCTGAGTAGAGGTTCTGTGTTACTGCTGTGGTTTAATATTTCAAAATAGGAAACAGAAAGCCTTGTTCCGGCCCAAGGATGTTGCATCTGTGACCCAGAGACCTCCGAGGTTCCCAGGTGGGCTTACCGAGAGCCAGGGACCTTTTAAAATTGAATGTTAATTATGCATTTGTATGCTTATGTTTCTAGAGAGGGATGGATGGTACCATTAGATCCACTCATGGGTCCAGTTCACCAGAACGATTACAAATGATTAGGCTATTTGAAGACTGTCTTTCTATGAGCCAAGAAATCAGTGCCCAGTGAGGTGAAATGACTTGCCTCCAATCACAGGAGTAGTTTATTTGTTATGCAACTAATATCTGATTCCTAGGCTCTGGATGCCCAGGCTCACCAACCCGCACGTTACCACACTTTACCCTGAGTTAGACATTTGAGGTCACACAAGTGAGACAGTCATATACTAACTACACCAATATTACGCTGTTCCTTCAGAAGTAGTTCTGTAGGTACAGGGTATTCTTTTAAAAAGAAGGAAGCTGAAAATGGGGAAAAGGTATATTAAGTTGGGTCACACATAGATATCACCATGTACCTAATAAAAATTCTATGAATAGCCATTGAATAAATGGGATGTTCTATTCACAAAATGAAGGTAGATGAGGGACTTGCCTTTTGACCAATACGCTACTATCTACTAGTTATACTATACGCTGGAATTGCCATAAAAATCACTTTGGGGCAAAGACAGTTTTTTAAAATAAAGGCAGGAGAAAAAGCTCAGAGGATAATAATGAAAGAACGTATTAATGATGCTAATGAAATTAAGAGTATTTCAGTGAATTTGATGTACCAAGCATGGCTGTGCTAAATGATTTATCTAAATTATCTCATTTAGTTTAATCCTTGCCAACATTCCATGAGTTAGCTGTTACCACTGAATCTATAAATGAGGAAACAGAGGTGCGAAGAGGTTAGTTAGCTTGCCGAAGGTCACAGTTAACAAGTGACGCAGGAGGATTTCAAATCCAGGTGGTCTTTTCACCCTGACCTCTAAGCACAAGGTCCACTCCTAGTAAATTGGAATAAACCATGGAATAGGCAAGTTTTTAAGAACCGAGTAACAAGGGGCACCTGGGTGGCTCAGTGGGTTAAAGCCTCTGCCTTAGGCTCAGGTCATGATCTCAGGGTCCTGGGATCGAGCCCCACATCGGGCTTTCTGCTCAGCGGGGAGCCCGCTTCCCCTCTGTCTCTCTGCCTGCCTCTCTGCCTACTCATGATCTCTCTCTCTCTGTCAAAAAAAAAAAAAAAAGAACCAAGTAACAAAAACAGTATTAATTATCTTCAAGGCAGAATTAATGAACCACCTTCCCACCCCTTAAAAATGCACCCCTACAAATGTATTTTTAGGACTTACCTCAACATTAGCTGCACATCTTTCTTTTGTTGCTGGTTTTCCTTTGGGTCCCGGATTCACTGAATTAACAGAAAAGAAATATTTTTACCAAAGCCTACTAATATAAAAAATAACTATATAGAAAATCCCCTAGAGACACCAGGAAAGTTGAATGTAAAACCCTGGGGCCGAAGGCAGTGGGAGTGGCCTCTTTCTTAAGGTGAACTAAATTTCTGCTCAACGTGGTGCAAGAGATCTCGATGCTCTGCTTCAATGGCGGGTGGATTTCCATCTGTCCTCAGTTCTTACACATGACATAGTTCCTCCGCAAATTAAAAATAAACCCCAACTTTTTAGTGATATGCTACATACCTGCAATAAAGACCACAGCTCATGAGGGTTTTACGTTTGATTCTGACACCTTCCGGGGTGACAGAATTTGGGTCCTTGGAAAGATGTCTGACAGATCATGATGGCAAAAGGGATCTGAGTGTGACTGAGTTGTTTGGTGTGGCTTTACACTTGTGTCTCAGTAACAGGAACCAACGGCAGGGCCAACCTGACCCAGACAGTTTATATTCAAATGTATCATGAGGAAAACTTGGGTGAGTCAGCTCTTCTAGCCCCTTTATTCAACACTAGCAGGAGACCTGGTGTCCGTTACTGCTGTGGGAGCCTTTACAATACCAATGACAGCTGCTTGAATGTTCCCAAAATGTTGTGAAAGTAGCTGTGGAAAATGCCTCTCATTTACTGAGGAGGACTGAGGATGCCACACCAAGCCTGGCTCTTGCATAGGCGGAGGAAGGTCACTGCTCCCGACGTGAATGGGCTTGGTTCTCACTCACCCTCTCCTTAAACAAAACATGTTCTTCGGCAAGGACTTGACTTCCCTCATCTCCTCACTCACAGTCAGGGAGCTGGACAGCAGCAGTGATTTCAAAGAGGAGGATTTTCCTCCTTCCTCTCCTCCGCCCCGAGTTATCAGATCCTCTGGATGAGGCGAGAACGATTTAAATAAAACGATAGTCGATAGTTCTGTAAGCTTTGGGGACTAAGGTCTTCTTTGAGTCTTTATTTTCTTCTTGAAGACCCCGGTGTTACATGTAAAAATATTAAAGACAATCTGGGTGCTTTTCTTCTATTAATCTGTGTCGTTAGTTAATTTTTTGGCCCAGCCACAAATACGAGACAGAGAGAAGCCTCCCACCCTCACCACTACCCTTTCCTCTCCTTGAGGTCCTGTAAGACTAGCCCCTCCACATGCTTCCTGCATTTCCCTCTGTGTGCTGGTTCAATGGTGTTCCCCTCAATTCATGCCACGTAGAACCTCAGCAGGAGGACCTTGTTTGGAAATAGGGTCTTTGCTGATGTGATGAGTTAAGAGGAAGTCAAACTAGATTAGTATGGGCCTAGAAGACGACACGGACACAGATAAATGGGCAGCAAGTACACTTGGGATGAAGGCTGAGAGTTTGGAGCAATGTGGCCATAAACCAAGGAACACCGAGGCAGGACAGCAGCCACCAGAGGCTGTAAGAGGTACAAGGATTCCTCATTAGAGCCAGGGAGTGTGGCCCTGCCAGCACTTTGATTCTGGACTCTGAGCCACCAGAAATGTGAGAAAGTACATTTGTTATTTTAAGCCCCTCCACCCCCTTTTGTAGTACTTTGCTACAACTCCAGCAAAATGGATTTTTATACCAGAAGCAATTCCTTTACAACTTTATGTCCATTATTTCCACTCTTTGCATCTTCCATTTCTCCTTGAGTATATTCATCTCTGCCTTTATTCATGTTTATGCTATTCTGATATAAAAAAAATTGTCTAGTTCTCAATTTTGGCTTGCCTTGATAGCCCCTCCATAAACTGTCTCTCACCGCCAAACACGTTCTTTTCTCTGCACTATGTTCTTAACTATGGTCAGTTAATAACCCACCTAACAGGTTCTAACTCTTACGGCCAGGTGCTCCAGGCCTTTCTTAATTTCGTTTCTCTCAACTTATCTGACTCCTTCACGTGTTTCCTCCACTCTGAGTAGAGGATGCTACCTTCAAGTCTCTGCTCGTGCTATTTCCTCTTTTTTTTCCTGAAAGGCCTAGAAGCCCATGCATCCCCCTTTCCCCCTTTTGTCCATCTCTATAAAGCCTACTCAGCTTTCAAGACCCAACTCAAGGGCTCGCTCCTCTGCAAAGATTCTCCTACTTTCCTCAGAAGACCCTTGTTTCTTCACTTTCTGAACTCCTTTCATAATACCACCACACTTACAGGTCTTGGTTTTGTTTGTTTTTTTGTTTGTTTTATCAGTCATTCTGTGATTTATTTTAGCCTTTCCAACTCAACTGTAAGCTGTTCAATGCCAAAGACTGTGCCGTCACACTTTCCTGTCTTCGTATCCTTTCTATCCCCTCATACGGCTGAATATCATGATGGGTACACATGAAGATCTAGATACATTCATGTCCACGAATTACAGGGTGGTCATGGGATATTCAGCAAACATAGCCAGGGATTTCTGTTAGGAGAGAATGTGCTTAATCTACTAAAATTCCCTGAGAGGGGCAGTAAGCATGTGGACATAATTTCTCTGACCTTTTGAAAAGCTTTGACAAAGTTCCACACCAGAGGTTATTTAAAAATAAAAGTGAGTCACGATGAGATTGTGGGGAATGTTTTGTCATGGTTAGGGAACTGGCTTAAGGATCAGAAACATCCTGAACCAACTCCTCTAGTAATGAATTCCATATGCTTACAACTTTCCACCCAGAGAAAACTGGCCCTTCCCCGAATGGGGAGGTAAAATGAGGGAGGGGGACCCCAAATGGTGCACACCGCTCAGTTTTATTTAGCATGTCTGGGAAGAGAGAGTTTACGGTGAAATTTTTCTCTGAATTAAAATGCCACATCAGAAGAAGGACAACTTGAGAAGACCTTAGGAGGATACATGCCATCAAAGAAGTGATTGATGAGTCTGCATACTGGCAACAATAAGGGAATACATTGGGGAAAAAGCAACATAAGTTCGTTTTAGGAGGTGATGAGTTCTTAGCTACCCATTACTACCAAGGAAGGGAACCAAGTCACTGGGCTCTTGGGACAAATTAATAACTTGGCACCTCTTCAAACAGTCCTGTTAAAATATATGGTCAACATTTATTTAGAAGAAAGGCCAAGAGCTGCCTGCGGGGAGAGCTAAGAAGGTGGCAGCTCTCAACCTTTTCTCTGTTGTTCTGCGAAACTCAGTTGGACCCCAAAGTTGCATATCTGCATCAGGGAAACCGAACAACAATTCAACAAGTGCCTGAATGCATCTTCTCTGGTGTAAAATGAGTCTTGTGGACTCTCTCCTCACACCCAGAAATACTGGCACTCCAAATGTATCCTTATTTAATATGGAGGGAATGTTAATACAAGAACAGTTGCCTCGTTGGTGAAACTTAGTCTTAGGAGGAAAGGGGAATGTACACACAACCTGGAAGACATGGATGGTCCAAAAGAGAGACCTTTATTGCAGGAGTATGACTCCCACCTGAAGAAAAAAATGGTGTCTAGAATCCTCACGAGCCAGCGTGCCTAGAGAGGCACTGGGTGACCGGGACCATCAGACCCTACACAAACAAGAGACATGGACAGTGGGATCGGGTACTGCAGCCTTTGCAGGTGCATATTTGGTGGCTGCAGATCTCAGGTCTAGAACCTTCTGCAACAAGTAATCACAGAAAAAGTGAAAATTTCAACCCCGAGGCTTTCATCTCCCTCTAAAAAAGAATTTAAACAGAAAAACCAGTAGGCGAGAAGCTAGTCTTATTTTAGGTGTGCGCCCATCTCTGGAAAAGCCTAGATTAGAACAGTTTGGAGGAAAATTACGATTTCGAATCGGGCAGATAACAGTGACTCTGCTCTTTAGCAACCCAAATATGTACAGTAGAAATCATGCTAGGTTGGGCACCAAACAGTGATGTGCGAGAAGTGTCTTGAAAGGGAAAAGAGGGCTTTTTTCTCCTGATTTCTCTCCTTTTAATTAAAAAGAAGTCCTGCAAAATGGTCACAGATATATCTTCTCAGACAAATTAACAAACTATTTGTTTACAAAAAAGAAATGAAGGAAGAAAGAGGGTGAATCTATGGTGATGAGCACAGAAGAATTGGCCGTTGGCTGGGCTTTAGTGATACAGGGAAACTGAATCATGGATTAAGGAAAGAGAAAACCAGAGCAAGACACAGATGACGGTGGGGAGGGCAGGAATGACTTGACTTTCAGAATGGCACCCGAAAGGACTTCTTTTTTTCTCTCAAGGGTCATGAGCACATTAGAAAGAATGAGTAATCTTTCAAATAGAGACAGATTATATCAGGAGTCCATAAATTCCTGAAAATAAGAAAGACTTCGTCAATACAAGGACTGTTTAACCTTACAGAGTAACGACATTGTGACAGTCAACACGGGGCCGGCCTGTTGGACAAGGCTCCGCCCTGGCTTTCTTGAAGCTTACCATGGACCCCTTTGTTGAGAGGGCAGTACCCTGCATGTAAACATGCCTAGGAAGCCCTCAGGGGCCTCCGTCATCCTTCTCACCTGACTCCCTCTCTTTCCTCCCCCAGGGGAAGCTCAGTCAGCCTTCTATCACAGCAAGTCACACTCTTAACAGTGGGCTGTTTCCCTAGGAGATTCCTGAAATTTTAGATTATATTTTGTGTAAGATATGTGCTATGGTGAGAAAAAAATAAATTAAAAAAAAAGATGAAAAAAAAGGCATGTATATATATATTTGTGCGTGTGTGTACACACACACTGGAATACTATGCAGCCATCAAAAAAATGAAATTTTGCCATTTGCGACAACGTGGATGGAACTAGAGCTTATTGTGCTAAGTGAAATAAGTCAATCAGAGAAAGACAATTATCATATGATCTCTCTGATATGAGGAATCTGAGAAAGAGGATCATAGTGGAAGGGAGGGAAAAATGAAAAAAGACGAAACCAGAGGGGGAGACAAACCATAAGAGATTCTTAATCTCAGGAAACAAACTGAGGGTTGCTGGAGGGGAGGATGGTGGGAGGGCTGGGGTGGCTGGGTGATGGACATTGGGGAGGGTAAGTGCTATGGTGAGTGCTGTGAATAGTGTAAGACTGATGATTCACAGACCTGTACCCCTGAAACAAATAATACATTAAATGTTAATTAAAAAAAAAGAATTCCTATTTCTTGTCCAAAGTTTACAAATAAAAGCAATATATTGTTTTTTAAAAAATAATAATAATATAAACGACCTTGTCTAGTTGATTAAATAATTGAAAGAAGTGCCCCAAAGAGTTTTGAGAAACTATACAGAGATACCTAAGAGTGAAAGTGTAAAAGTAAATAAATGCAAAAACAAATAAAGGGTGGGATACCTGGGTGGCTCAGTCGGCTAAGCGTCTGCCTTTGGCTCAGGTCATGATCACCAAGTCCTGAAATAGAGGCCTGTGTTGGGCTCCCTGCTCAGTGTAGAGCCTGCTTCACCCTCTCCCTCTGCCCCTCCCCCTGCACTCATGCTCTCTCTTTCATGCTTGTTCTCTCTTTCTCAAATAAATAAAGAAATCTTAAAAAATAGAAAAAAAAATAACGGGTGAAATTGGGGCAAAGGGAAATCAGGTTAAGAAAAGTAAGATATACCTAGGAATAATTAGAAATTCTTAAACTTGATTTTGAAGCTTGGATGGTGGTTTCCTAGGTGGAGAAGTGAGGTTAAGAGACTTCTAGAGAGCTCTGATGGCTGGCATGTTTCGAAAACACCGGTGCTAGAAACCGGGTGGGAGAGGTGGTGGTGAGCTGGCAAGGGCCGGTGGAGGGGAGAGTGGGAGCTCTATTACTGGAGAGTGGGAGTGGTCTAGGCAACATGCTATGGGGGAGGTTTTTATCTTGTGGCAAACTGGGAGCCAAAAAGCGTCATGGTTGGATCTTTATTTTGGAAATACCCCTCTAGCAACAACTTGCAGGAGACATGAGAGCCTCCTCAGGTCTTTCTTTTACCCAGATTTGCCTCAAAACTCTCACCATCTTCTCTATGAACCTCAGAAGATGACCTCACCTCTTATTTTCCTATTTCAAAGAGGAAAAATACACCATTTGGTGGGAACCCTTTGAAGAGTTGCCTGTTCTCTCAGTCAGCTAGAACCATGCCACCACCGCCCTCGCCCCCATCCTTGCTGGTCAATGGCACAGGTGGCTCTTCTCCTGCTTAGTTCTCTCTCCCCTTGCTTCTACAGTTAAGTCGCTATAACTTTTCTACACTCAGAGTCAGTATTTTTTCCCTTCTGACTCACTCATCAACTTACTTCATTCTGTATTTGGGATCCCAAATTTCCCCTGTCAAGGTTCCAGTGGCCTCCAACTAGCTGTCTAGAGAATACTTCCATTCCTATCTCTTTTGGCATTACCATGGCATCTGAACCAGCTGACTATTCCCTTTTTGAAACTCTGTCTTCTTCATTTCCTCTTTTTCTTTCCATGTAGAAAATAATATCACCATGTCTCTTGCTTTTTGCAGGCTTAGAATCCTAGGCTTATCTTTTAAAGTTCAAGTTCCTCAGAAATATGTACCTGGACCCCGGAAAAGAGACGGGTTGCGGGGATATATTTGGCCATCATTAAACATGGATCCTCATGAAATCACCAGAGAGATGATGTATAGCATGGAAAGAACAAGGACAATGATGGAATCCTAAGGAACATCAATATTTATGAAGCGGAGAAGAGAAACCAGAGAAAAGACTGCAATCAGAAGAGCAGACTGACAAAAAAGAAAGAAATGTTGGAAAAGTCATGGAAGATGAGTGTCTGTGTGGCTCAGTCCATTAAGCGTCTGACTCTTGATTTCAGCTCAGATCATGATCTCAGGGTCGTGGGATCAAACCCCACATTGGGCTTCGGCGCTCAGGGCAGAGTCTGCTGGAGACACTCTCTCTTCCTCTCCCTCTGCCCTCCCCCCTGCTTGCATTCTTTCTCTCACTCTCTCTCTAAATAAATAAATTAATTAATAAAATCCTAAAAAAGAAAAGAAAAGCCATTGAAGAATTTTATGTTCACCAGGAACACATAAGGTAATACAGAGCCCACTAGATGAGGCAAGGGTCCAGAATGGCCTTGGAAGGGACAATTTCAATGGAGTAATGAAAAGAAAAGCCCACGTATGTGGGTTACTACAACAAATGGAGGGGCGCCTGGGTGGCTCAGTGGGTTAGGCCTCTGCCTTCGGCTCAGGTCATGATCTCAGAGTCCTGGGATCGAGCCCCGCATCGGGCTCTCTGCTCAGTGGGGAGCCTGCTTCTACATCTCCCTCTGTCTGCCTCTCTGCCTGCTTGTGATCTCTCTGTAAAATAAATAAATAAAATCTTAAAAAAAATTTTATTACTACAACAAATGGAGACTTCAAATTTATACTCCATTTTTCAAGAAGGTGCGCTTGAAATAAGGAGAAGGAATAATCTGGGAAAGAGTAAGGTAGTCCTTTAGGATGGTAGATCTGAACACACTTAAAAGCTCCAGGCAATCTTTGAAACTGGTAAGAGTAACTAATGACAACATAAGTGGATGGAAGTGCAAATGTTTTATGCAGTTTATTGTCAAAAATATGATGTGTTGGCTTATTAGATTTTTTTTTTTTTTGGAGAGTCAGTTGGCTTTGTGTATGCAAATTATTGATAGAAGGTGGCATCATAAAATACAAAGCAGCTTGGTAAATGCTATTGTAGCAGAAAGGGGCATGAAGTTGGAATCCAGAGACCGGGATATGTTCCTAACCAGTGATTTAACCTCTTCAGGTCTCTGTTTCCTACCTGCAGATTGAGGGATTAAGATCATCTCTATAGGTATTTCCAAGGGGTCCTTTCTTCTCCAAGATCTTCACTGGTTTTCAAACTAGGCTTCTCTCTTAGTCTACAGTCATATTCTCCGGGGTTGCGAATTCCTAAGGAAAAATTTTAAATTTTATATTTTCATTTTAATGGCAAGTAAAACAGCACATTTTTGTTTCTTTGCATGATGAACCTATGTCTGTAGACTTCAGCCCCTGCATTTTTATTTGTATTTGTAAATGTACCTCTCAGGTGGCTTTTGATCTCTAAAGGGATTTCAAGGAACTTTAACAGTATTGGAAAACTTCTCTAGCTTTATGGTTTGTTTTATTTTCAAATTGATAACCGATGTTTTGTGTCTAGCACTGAATTTGTGTTGAATTACTTCATTTGCTTTAATGACAAAGCGTCGTCAATAATTTTCAACTAAAGGATGTTTTCATAAAGTAAGACTTTAGTTTCTTAAGTGAATTAATGCATTGATAATTTGATGGGACAGCATGGAAATGACTTATTGTAACAGTGTAAACCAGAGGGCTGGCAGACAAAAGAGAGGGAAGTTGAACCCCTAATTGATGGGTTCTGGCTCAAAAGGTCAAAAGACATCACACTGTTCTGAAGAAACAAGGCATTGTAGAAATCAGGATCAAAAAAAATGTTGGGCAAATGGAATCATGACATCACAAATAATACTATAAGTGCAGGAATTAAAAGAATCTTTGCCATGGCAGTTGGTACCCTTTTCACACTGAGCAAGCGGATTTCATTCCAACAATGTAAACTCATTGCCTACATTAAATTACTTTAATTTTATGGATTTTTTTTATTAATGCTGAGTTTATAATTTTATTTCGAATTGATAGTTGTTTAAAAGCTACGGATATAAGGAGTTTATACCTGAATTTATGCATTTGGATGCTTAAGTAACATTTCAATTAAATAACTGAGGTTACCAGATTTATCTTAAGAACTGTTTTCCCTTAAAAGATGTCCATATCTAAGTTTTGAGAACCTGGTCTTGATTTTAAAGTTTTCTCTGTTTCTCTAAATTCCCCGGAGCAAAGTGTGGGGAAGGGGACAATACTGGAAGCCAACATATACTGATGCCACAAAGAAAAGCCTGACAATTCTGGGGACTTTATTGACAGGAGTTTCCCCATAGCCGGACCCGTTTCCTCCCATTAGGGAAAAGCCACATGGAAAGGTAGCATTAGATCTCAAAACCAATTTGCCAGATTGTTGGGAGAAAGCCCGCTGAATGAGGGCAGGTTAGGGCTGCCTACAGAGCAAGAAGAAAAAGCAGCGTCACAAAGGCAATGTTGATTTTGTACATATTAAAGAAACTGGGTATCAGTTTTCGTTTTCAGTCAGAAAACCAAAAGTGGTTTTTTGAAAGGCCAGTCCAAGGCTGGCGCATAAATAAATGAAGCTGCCTGGAGGGTATCCCCATCATATCAGTATCCATCAGACCCTCCGGGGACAAGAGTGCAGGCAGCTGGCTGCTCCATGATTCGAGTGAGGAGGGAAAGCAAAGCCTAATGAAGACAGTAGGAAATGGCATCAAGTAAGACTACATTAAAGGATTAAAGACACCAAAGTTGATCTTGGCAAGGGATATTGAAGGAGTAAGAATTTCTTTTGACTCATGTGCAAAGGCAGAATATACGAAAAGGGACAACAGCAACTCTCCGTCTCATGTAGGAGAAAAGACACATGGGACAAAAGGCAGACTGTAGGGATTCAGACTGGTTACACTGAAGGGAAATGACCTTACAGGGAGCCTGGAGAGAATTCAGTGGATTCTCTATAGAAGGTGTTCTCATGGTCTCTCGGAGCACGTGCAAAGCAATTTACTGAATTTCAGTTCCGCCAGAATGAACTCTCAACCTTCTGGCCATCTCTGTGAACCTCAGACAAGAAAAACGAGAAGGCAGCGGGTGGGGGATGACCGCATCCCAACGGGAATGTCCACAGAAGTGGAAAGAGACAGGACTCGCTTGGTGCTGTCGCGGAGGAAGCCGACAGAGCGTGACTCGGCCAGAACTTGCCCGGGTAGGAAAAGGATGAGTCAGTGAATCCGAGGTTGCCCTGCTGAAAAAGGGAGGTCATGTTTGGAGTTCATGGAGTGGAAGGAGCTGTGTAAATATTAGGCTGTCTTTTTTTTTTTTTTTAACTAAGATTCACCTATAGCAAATTATGCTCAGTATTTGCTAAATAACTTTTTACTCTGAGTACAAACTCCTCCAGCAGCTTCTTTGGGCTCTTCTAGGCGAAGGACTGGGGGAAGTTTCTTTTTTCCCTCAAGTTTTTCATCCTTGTTGAAGGTCAAAATGCTTCTGTTTCACCAGAGAGTTCCCCAGAAAGAACACTTAAATGATGAACAAACAAAACAAGGACAGGGCAAATGTACTGAAAATCTAGCCTTTTACAAGGCAAGTTGAGAAATTCTTACAAGTGTACCTCTTCCAACTTCAGCTGCTATTTAACCTGGCAAATGTGGGCTGGGGGAAAGAAAAAAAAGCACACTTTGATGAAGCCTTTAGTTTTTACGTGGCTACTTTAAAAGTTCATACCTCGGGCACAGCTCTCTGAAGAGTTCAGAGAGAAATCCATTTTAGAGAGATGGTTACTGTGTGAGACATTCCGGGAAAACATCGGAAAATGTGACTTTTCTTATGACATTTGCTGCCTTTACCATGAGGAAAATCTGAGGATCGATGAATTCCTATGAAATGAAGCCCGACGGCACCCTCAATGTCCTTTCCTGAGAAGTGGGGACCTCTCTCTGGGAAGGGGTCTTCTAGCGTATGTGTTTTAGACTTGGAATTGAATTAGGGACAGGGAAAGGGAAGGTATTCAGGAAAGTCTCTAATAACATTTTTTATTACCACACCTTCTTGAAATTGACATGTGAGTCACACTGAGGATATTTTCGATAAACTCAGATGTTGAGAAATTGGAACCAAGCAGTTTCTGAGTAAACTAGCTCTGTATACTTTCAACTAAAAATGGAACAAATCTGTCTATCAAATTACTGAATGTTAGTCTCCATCAACTAGAAAGTAGTGTAGGTGCCTGCAGTCTAAAACGATTTTTGACTTTCTCATAAGTTTCCAGAGGCTTATCTTCTCCACACCTTTAAATGAATAACCACAGAAACTAATGAGTGATTTCCTAGCAGGTGAGGGGGAGAGACCCTCTCTTGTCCTTGCTACAAAGTTTGAAGGCAGAGGTGTAGTGGAAAGAGCATCGGAATAGGAATTAGAGCACACGGGCCTTGACTCCTCCCTGACTGGTTCACATAACCTCCCTGGGCATAAATTTCCCTGTTTGAAAAGAGAATGCGTCCAGAAATCTACCTGTAGTCTCTGCCTACGTGTCCTCCATGTAGCTCAGGCCCAAGAGAGCCAGTATTGACCCCATCCCCTTGCGTCTGCAACGCACTCTTTCTTCCTGAACCCTCTGACGCAGTGAGGGAAGGTTGTCATTATCTGCCTGACCAGCCAAGGACAAGTTCCTTGGAGATAACCCATGCTCCTCACGTCCATCCCTTCCTTTCTACCTTCCCTAATCTGCTTCTCTCTCATTTGGTTTGCCGTACATGGGAGGGAAAAAGACATTCCATTTCTAGACTTGAGCCCTAAACCCTCCCATAGGTTTATAAGGAATGCAAGGAGGTAGAGGGAGTTGGTAAACCTCGGGGGATTGGCTTACTTTTCTGGATCCTACCTAATCACAGAACGGTAGCTGTGATGGGGACCAGAGTGTTCATGGAACACAAGCCCTACTTCTATTGAGATAAGGAAACAGAGTCCCAGGCTGATTAAAGAACTTGGCTGTATTTCTCATGAATGGATTCCCAGAGCTGTGGGCCCACAAAAAGTCTGCCTTATCAGAGGAACTGTTGGCTTTCTTCAAAGCCTCAGGTGGTCAGGAGCCAAGGAAGGTAATGATCAACTGCAACGATCAATTCATTACAGGTGCCTTGAACAAAAGTCTTAACATTTAGTTGGTTTGTATCTGACTTTGTTTCCTTCTCTTCTCTTTCTCCTCCTCCTGGTTCCCCTCCTTCTTCGGTCCTTAGTCCTATTGCCTCATGTTTTCATACAATCAACCATACTGCAAGAAGGTGAATATATGCTAAAAATCTTCCCCTCGGACCAGCTGCCAGCATCATTACAGGCACTATGGGCTTTTCTTGTGGCCTTTTTCAAGACCGAGTAGAGCACCTAAAAACAGACTTCCAACCCTCCTCTCTAAGGAAAGGCACTCTGCCTGCAGGGTGCAGAGAAGGGAACCTTGGCTTTTTCTGGGGGACTAAAAGTCTTTGGGGTTGGGGATCCAAGGCTGCTAGTGCTCGGACACCTGTGCTTCCAGATGGTCTCCGAAGTGGTCATAGCTGAATTTCCTTATAATTGGTGTCTCTCATCTAAATCAGTTTGGGTCCTATATATCTCACCTCTCCCAGGCCCTGGGAGGTCCTCGTCGTGGGTCTCAGGTGAGCACTGACACTCAGGGTCTCTGGCCAGACACTGCTGCTTGGGCATGTCCTTTATCCAGGAAGGCTGCCTCTTAAAATGGCCTTGACCCTCAGCACCCATGAAATGAACTGCGCAGGTGCTACAATCATGCCTCTGATTTCCTAATGATAATTTGAGAACTATTTGGGAAGACCAAGTTTAAATATTCAAAACCATATCAAGGCATCCCTGAAAAAAAAACACGAAACATTTCCTTTTGTTGTTTCTACCACAAGCTTGGTTGACCCACATTGGGTTTGTGATGGGAATGTGTCCAGGATCTCAAGTTCCACAGGATGGGGAGGGGGGGTGTTTGTGGTGGGGGTGGGAGGCAGACAGTGGGAGGAGCTGGGAGTATCAAGGTTTGATTGGGGGAGGGAGGTGGGTAAGGTCTGTGAACGATAAAGGGAGAAGGAACAGGCTTGGGCAGGGAAAACCTCAGGATGGTGATGCAGCTCTGATGCTTGGAGAAGGAAAGGGAGGAGAAGGCAGGATTGGGGGTTTCTAGAGCAGAAGTACCTGTGAGAGGGGTCCTCTTGTGGGCTTGGTAGGGGAGTAGCCGGGTCTTCGTCTCCTAGGTGCTCTCAGTCATTGGCAGAGGTCTGCCCAGGAAGACTGTGGCCTCAGAGTAAGGCTAGCAGACCCTGAAGGCACCATCCCTGGAGGCTGTCCCCTAACCATGTACTGAAGGGACGTCTGAGCAGAGCACCTCCAGGGCTGCCATGGGGGTGGGGGCGCGGAGGGAGGTGGAGGAGGTGCCCCGGAGCGGGTGGGCGACCGCGTACAAAGAGAAGGAATGACAATTATCCAGCAGTAGGCATCATCATTCTTTTTCTTTCAGAAAAAATAACCATTAGGTATGCAGATACATTTGATTACCGGACACATGTAAAGGCGCTGATTAAGTAACAGAACCGTATTCAGTTGGAAGAGCCTAGAAAGAAGGGTTTGGGATTGTTTCACAGTACCCCTGTGTCTAGAGCAGAGGTCAGCAGACTATGGCCCAGGCAGGAGACCCGACCCACAGCCTGTTTTTTGTGACTGTTCCCGGAAAACAGCCAAGATTCTATTGTGTGCAGTTTGCTCACACTACGATGGCAGAAGGGGGCAGAGCCTCCCAAGCAAAGCTACTTTCTGGTCCTTTAGAGAAAACTTGTACTGACCCCTGGGCACTGCAATACCACCCCTCCGCCCATGCCCTGTGTATGGACTGGCCCTACTGTTGGCCTGGCAACACCTGCAGACTGACCTGAAAGCCTTGGATTGATTCCCCCCACCGGTCTCCCCCCATTGTTTTAATGGCACCAGTAGGGTAAGGACAGCCGTAGGGCACTTGGGATTTGATTAGCTACAACAGTCACTGCCTGAAGTTTAGGTTTTAAATCACAAAATGATTGTTTATTGTAGGTGACTGGTTAACGCGTTCAACTGCTATTTTTTTATAGGTTTAGTTTATCAGACTAGCTAGCAGCACTAGGTTATGTGAGATTTATGGATGGGATGGGGGCAGGAATGATGAACAAAGGTCTAGGCTGGGTTTGATGCTCTAGGAGAGGGCCCTGGGAGTCTGGAAAGGAAGCCTGTTAAGAGTAAAGCGATGAAATAGAGTCGTCATTGCCTGACATCAATAACTTACGACAATGGCAAGGCAGTCATTCACCCAGTGTTTACTGAGCACCTACTAATGCTGGGTCCTGTTCTAGATGCCAGAGATACAGTGGTAAACAAAACACACAAAAATCCCAGTCTTCAATCAGCTTACATTCCACTGAGCAAGGCAGACCATAGCAAAATAAATGAGTGAATATGTATATCCTTTGTTTTATACATAGTGTGTCGAAGAGTGCTAACTGCTAGAGAGGAATAAAAACAGCAGGGAAGTGGGTTACATTATTATGGGTGTTTGGGTTTTGGGGGTAGCACTGCCATTTTTATGGTGGGCCAGGGCAGGACTCGGGGAGTATGAATAAAGAGAACACAGAGTTTTTTCATGGGTCTCCTCATCAGCCTCATCAACAAAAACACTCTGAAATTAAAGAGAGAAAGAGAAGAAAATGAGTGAGAGAGAGAGAAACATTGCATATCGGCATTCTAAAAGTGTTTCCCAGACAACATTCATCGTCTGAAATTCTTGACAGATATGTCGTGCAAAAAGGAAATGAATAAAAAATGGAATTGTTGCTATCGACAGTCATTTTTTTTTAACACATGGCATCTTCGGAAGTAAAATGCAAAGTAACAGTTAAGGAGATTTGTGAATGTCCAACTGATTAATTTCAGACCTACTGCAGCCTAGGCTGAACTTGCCTATAGGTTAAAACAAATTGAGGGTCTGCCCTTCTTCAAGGGTTTCAGGCATGAGTATAGGGTTCCTCGCAGTGTTAAAGCACCACACTATAAAAGTCCCGGCTATAAATTTTGCTGCGCTTCCCGGCTAAATGGACACTTTGAGTGGAGACAGACTGGCGGGAGCTGAAGTAGTTATAGCTTTGATTTACCGCTGCTCTATCATTCCATCCTACTGAGAGTCTTGAGCAGTGATGTGAAGGCGTGCTGATCGGCTGCTCTTCAGAGACTGAGACAGCACCGGGGATGTCCAGCCTCCGTCAGTTTGTAGGCAGTATTATCACGACTTACTTCGTGTGGTGCAGTCTTACGGGAGATGAAGGAATGGGGCATTGGCTAATAAATCTGTTGGGAGAGTAGTCCTCTCTGACCCTCTTTTGTTTCTAAGAAATCCTATTGGAGCGTTACTGCTAGGAAATCACTTGTGAAAACTCACTATTTGAACTCAGTTAACCACTTGTGAAGGTCAATTTATAACATTTGTTTTGAATATCCCGGATTCGGGGCATCCCTACTGATTTTTTTTCTTTCCCCTGGTGCTAAAAATGCTCAAATGAAAGTTGGCCAAAACAACGATAACGACAAAAACATTTGATTAAAAAAAAAATGAACTGCAGATGCTGGAGATGAATTTAGTCAGATACTGTGTGGTTAGAACATAACCGAGGTCTCCGTAAGAGCTATATTTTTATTTTAACTTCGGGCTTCCCCGTTTGAAAGGAAGGAGTACATGATTGAAATCAATAAGAGATTCTATGGCTGTGAGATTTAAAAAAAATTATTTCATTCTCTTGCTCGTTTTTCATCAGCTTTCATTTGGTATGTTTTTATTTACTTTGATGTTGGTAAATCTCTCCTAATGCTGTAATTATAGGAGTAAGACTGAATATGTTTTGCTTAACATCTGCGAGGAAAATGCAGTGTTTGATTTGTTTCTTTTTTAATTTGCAGTTTGGAAGAGGTTGATTAATCCGTTGGTAGAGTCATCTGTTCCATCTTAAGTTACACCCATTAGAGGTTGTTATAAATCCATCTGTGTAGTCAACTGAGATTAAACGGCTGCATGGATCTGTAACTATATTAAAAATATAGTTTCACTCTTTAATTAACGAGGATGTTTCTAGATAGTGCACGTGGATCACATTTGGAATGTTCTTTTGTGAAAAGAAATTTCATTCACTTGTCTGTATCATGAGTTGTCATCATATGCGTCACCTTCTGTCATCTTGGCTTGTGGCACCATATTGAGTCAGAATTTTAGTATTCGTTTAAAAAAAATCCAAATATTTGGTTCTGTTAAATCATATCTGGAAACTTCTTATTCAACTGTCTTTTGAAGGAAGGATCACCAGAGAGGAATGCGTGAGGATAAACACGTGCTCACTCACATCACCTCCTTGTCTATTGCTATTATGTAGATGGGGCATCAAATCAACCTCAGAATGCCAGCCATGTGGGATAGCAAAGCCAAACAAAGGGGCAGAAATCTCATAAAGCCTCAAGGGAAACCTGTCAGTGACATGATAAGTTTCCTTTCTTTCTTTCTTCCTTCCTTTCTTTTTCTTTCTTTCTCAAGATTTTACTTATCTATTTTAGAGAGAGATAGAGGGCATGAATGGGGTGAAGGGGCAGAGAGAGATGGAGAGAGAGAATCCAAAGGAGACTCCACACTGAGCATGGAGCCCTAAGCAGGGATCGATTCCAGAACCCTGAGATCATGACCCAAGCCAAAATCAAGAATCAGACGCTCAACTGACTGAACCACCCAGGCACTCCCCATGATAAGTTTTCACAGGCAAGTGCCTGATATACTGCTGGATAAAACAAAAATCAGAACTCTAGAACTTCCAACATTTTCCATCTTGACCCACTTCTTATAAAATGTTGAGAAAGAAAAAAAAAAAAGGAACTTGATTCACCACTTCACCATAATTATAAATGAAAATAATTAGTACCTGTGGAGTGTTGAAAATTAACAACTAGAATGTGACTCGGATAGCTCAGCTGACCTAGCTGCTGAGAGTGAAAGTCAGAGTTTCTGGGAAGAAGAGAAGCACTCTATTGGTTGCTCACCATTGCATTCATTCCCTTGGTGTCGTTGGGGGAACATGCTGGAATCTGGGTGCACTTTACACCTTTCATCTCTGTGCCTATGATGAGGTAACAAACTTTTAATGATTTCAAGAGTACTTCTGAATTCTGGGAATGGGAATCCAATAGGTTCCCAATTTTCCAAATAATAACCAGGATGCAGATAGTCTGTTCGCATGGACTCAAACATTTCTAGGTGACAAAAGTTGCTCGATGTTAGATTAGATCCTAAGAGTTCTTATCACAAGGGAAAAAAAAAACCTTTTTTTTTAAGTCATGATTTGGTGCACCTTAAACAAACACAGTGCCATATTTCAATTACATTTCAGCAAAACTGGAAGAGAGTTGCTAAATTTGGCATCCAGATTTAGCCGGTTCTACTAAAACCACAGACTAATAAAGATAACAACCTCTTCTGGTCTAAGATTATTTTAAATCCCTGTTTAAAACTCTTAGACAAATGTAATGCAACTAGGAATAACATAGACTAATTTTTATAGCACTTATTGTGAACATGATACTACGTGGGGGAAAAAAAGGTATTTTACCAATAACTATATCTTAACCTGAAATTTGGAGATCTTACTAGTTATATAGATGGGAGAAACTGTTAGAATCAAGCAGGAAAAGAAATGTACAGTTGTGACAATTTATACTGTAAATGAGTCCCTTTTGTATAGACTGTGTTCTTTTCTAAGTAGATGAAGATTTAGATAGTGACAAGTTTTCACTTTTCCCCAAGAATAGTACTCATCTCATTGCGGGGGCTGAGAAACAAGTTCTGAGTATTAAATTCCTCTCAGAGTACGGCATCACCCAGTATGTTATTTTTTTGCAGGCTTCTTCAGTGTGTAAATGTTTTCACCTTGTATTAAAAGATACTCCATTTGGGGAGTAAGTGTATCCCTCTCTTCCATCCTACAACCATCTGCCAGAGGTAGATGTGGCAACCTCTTAGATATCAACCCCAAGTTCCCCACAGGGCTGCAGAGATTGATGTTTGGTTGCCCAGAGAGAAAAAATGAGTGACACAGAAGAGGACTTCAGAAAAGAGCCCCTCTGGATTGCCCAGCTGATCTCAGGATGCCGCTCAATGGGCATTGTTCACGGCCATTTGAAAAAATGTCTTCGCTTGAGTGAACTTGAAGAAATGAGGGGCACGGGAGTTAGTCCAAATTCATATCTTTGTGAACTGAGGGTCGACTCTAGAAGGACAACCAATGTCTTTACCTCAGAGGTCAGTGTGTAGCTTCTGAATTTCAGTCCAATTAGGTCAATGTAGCTTGTACATGGCATTCTGCTGCAGGCCTGGGTGGTGACTCACAGGCCCTTCTGCTGTTGTTAACAGCATCAGCTTTAAGGACTTTGACAAATGACATTGGAAAGTGCATGTAGTGCTTGAGCCAGGGCACATGATGAAAACCGTGTATATCTTCACTGTTCCTTGCAATCCCAAATTTATGATTAAATTTCTGTTTCCCAAATTGGGCCTATTGAAAATGATCTTGAGCAATCTTAGCTTCTTTCACCACTCCCCAAGCTAACAAACTTTTCCTATAAAAATATTTGGTTGTCACTGCTGAATTTAATTATATGCATGTTTTTGCCTGTAGATCTCATTTTTGGAGTGAAATTGTAGAATTTAACTCTGAAATAGTTGGTTTAGGGGTGTAAGTCACCTACAATTGTTTTGTAAGACCATGAGATTTAAGTTTTGTATTTGCTCCCCCTATGTTTTGGAGAAAGGGTAGAAGGAAGAGAGATGAGGACACTGAACTCACCTAAGGAACGTGTCCAGGTGCAGACCTGGATGTCCTCCAGTTGAGTAGGACTGAAAGACAGACATTGGGACATTTTGGTATGCTCTCCAGAAAGACCACCAGCTGCAAGTGCCCAGCTGCAAAGAGAGTTGCCTGAATTTGAGGGGAAGTGTTACCTTTAAAGTGTTAACTTTAAAGGAGCTATTTTTGGTGAACGTGGCATAAAATTTAGTGATTATGGGCAGAGCATCTCATGATATGGTGCCCAAATTATAAGACGCTGCAGTTACGTTTGTAATTTAAAGCCGTTCAAATTAGACTTCGTGGGATTTTGGAGATTGAAAGACAGGGAGGCTTAGTAGAAATAGCCTGACACAAAAAGACGTGGCTTCCAACATCACCCTATCGCTTAGTGAATGTCTAATATAAGTCACTTAACATTTTTAGGCCTCACTTTCCTTAGAGATAAAAAGTTACCTGGGAAGTCTCCTCTAG
>CM052809.1:45122769-45158904 GCA_028533885.1 Nasua narica | reverse complement strand
AGTATCTATTGTGACCACACTTCCGAGCAGTTTCAACTCCCTGGACTGAATGATGCAATACGCAATATTCAATGGAGAGACGAGCAAACTAGGCCTGTAACTGCCAGTACGTTATTAGGAAAAGAAGTGACTTAACTCTACCCTTGAGAAACTGAGGCGCTCCAGGATCAGGGCCGGTGAGTGGCTGGCTGCTCCCTACTCTCCCATCTCTTTCATCTCCTCATTTCATCTCTGTCTCTCCATCACTTTCCCTTCTTTCTCTCTCTTGCTTTTCATTTTTCCCTCACTTCAGCCACTGAAGAGTGCCATGAACTTAGCATCTTCCCAAAGGCCGGGGAACCCAGGCTAAATATGTGAAGATGTTCCTGTTGAGCCACTGGAATGGCCTTCTGTCTCTAATCTAGCTCCAAAGAAGGCTGACTGGGGGAAAGTTCGGTTGTAAGGAGTGGTGTTCACATAAACGGGTGTGGGGAGGGAGCATCACCTGGATACAATTCTCCATCATTCACCTAGAACTGGTCTGCTTATTACTCTGATGGAACGACCCCTGTCCCAAAAGGTGTTCTTAGACATTGTTTCCCTATCCTCACCAGGGACAGGGTGGTTATGGAAGGAAGACAGGAGGCGAATCGGCCCAAGAAGTATTCCTTAAGTATCCTACTGGGTAGCTTTCTGCTCAGATCTGCCTGGGAGATAGCCGTTACACGGGTCCAGACTCTACATACACAGTCAAACAGATATATAATCAGTGAAAAGGCCATCAGTCCACTTGGGAGGCCCCAGGCAGGCAGGTCAGGGGAGACATCATATCAGCACCACTGAGGATAGGTGCTCTCAGAGATAATATGCTTGTTAAGACAGGATAAGAATTAATTTGGAGGGGTTGGTTCCAAGGTACAGAAGAAAAACATTCTCCTCACTCAGTGGACACATCCCTGTTTAATATCTGTATTGGTTATCTATTGCTGTGTAACAAAAACCAGGAGGCAGGGGTTACCGTGGATTTAGCTGCCTGCCATAGATAATCAAATTGATGACCAACTATAGTCTTCATATTTAAGTCCAGATGACTTTTTGTTCTTTTAAAAAAAAAAAATCCATCCTCAAAAGGAAAGATGTACCATCACTGAAGCTATTAAAAAAGCAAAACTGTCATGGCCTCTTAAAGTATTAAACATCTGACCAACTGAAGCATCTATGCCAAAGGTCAAAGAAGACAATGTTTTGGGGATTTAAGATCTGAAGACCATGTACCTCGTCAATTCCATTCGAATTATATTTTTACTTTCATGATCAGGCTTTTTGGACATTGGCAATTAGCACAAATGAAATATATACTTTTTTTCCAAAGTGAAAATATATTCCTTGTATGAATCTAGCTCTCACTGATTTGTGGAATCCTTGAAATGGGCAAGAGAGAGTGACTCCCTGGCAGTGATTTGGTCTAGTCATCAGCTCCCAGGCAGGCAGCAGAGATCTGGGTCCCTGAGTCCAAATTCTCTGGGTTGCTTCACCTAAACCTACAACAGGCTGGCCACAGCATGGTGTCCCTGTGCTAACTGGAGAGCATAGTGGGAAGGCCACCCAGTACCAAGATGGGCAGAAACAGGCTCCAGTGTGGCTTTGTTCACTCTGCTCTCTTAAAGATTTTATTGCTTCGAAAATTTGATTCTCATGGTTTGGGGGAAGGGAATTTCATATTTAGAAACTCAGAGATAGTGTGAAACAGGAAAAACTGATTTTGGATTTGCTGGGTGTTCCAGGTCCTGCTGGCTTCTGGCCAGGCTTCAGGTGGCTTGTCGGAGCTTTTCAAGGAATCCAACTCTTCTAAGGGGAGTGAGAGCAGGACTGAGTTCCTTCACATAAACCCACCCATGTTGCTCCAGTAGGGGCTCCAGACTTTGGAGCCAAATTCCCCATTTCATCTAACTTGCCTCTGGCTCTAGTTATTAAGTTGAAGCTTTGTTCTAAACACAAGGTTTTACTGATTGGGTCTTTTTATCTGTGACTCCAAAGATAAGTTATGTATTAGTAAGATTACTAAGGGGTAGGGTTGGGCAGGAAGGCAGAAAGTTTAACTCGCTAGTGACTGGAGGAGACCTCCGGGGTCACTACAAGTCAGGAGGAAAGGAGAACCTGGAGAAAGCAGTGGTGCTCTCGCAGGCACGCACAGAGGAAAGGTGTGCACAAGGGCCACAGGATGAAAGACTCAGGGCAAGTGAACAGCGCCTGAACCCTAGTGTCTTTCACAGAGGAAGCTGGAGCCCGAGGTGCTTCTTGGATTTCCGCTCACAGACAGGAGTGTGGGAGAGCGAGGACACAGGGAATTAGCTTGTTGGTGGGAGTGCAGAGATGAAATATGGAACCTCGAGAATTTTCTTATCATGAAGTATATTTTCATATATACCATGTGTATGTAGAAGTTTTCTTTCAGGTTGTGAAGTGTCTGGATGCGTGTATGGGATGTTGCATGTGCACACGCATGCCCGGCGGGGAACTGGAAGTTTGCCGTTTACTCATTTCTGCACGTCGAGGTCAATACAAGACGTCTGTGTTAGCTGGCTATTTCCCCCTTTGCCATGCAAGCCCATGGAACATGACTTTGTGCTTCTTTCCACCTAAGCTAAAAGATCATGCAGAACAGAGTGTCGTAATTAGAAAAGTCTACTCACAGTTGCTCCAATCTCCCTCCCAATGCTCTTAGCAAGGCAATGAGTCAACAAGTCAATGCTCGCTCACAGGCCTGCTTTGCATCCGCGTGTGTACGGCAGCCGAAGCATTTAGTTTGAAGAACAGGGAGGCTCTGAGAAAACCCAGAATCTGTCATGCAAGTGTTGGGAAAAGAAAAGGGAACAGGAAGGGTAAAGTCTGAGGTTTCATTCTGATGTGAGTTATAACAAAGAGACTTCACTTTTTCTTTTATTTCCTCAGCAATGATTACTGCATTTTCCTTTGTATTATTAAGTGTGAGAGCACATGATTAAGAGATGACTTCAAGAGCGGCAGTAACAGGGATGCCTGAGTGCTTAGTTGGTTAAGTGGCTGCCTTTGGCTCAAGTCATGATCCCAGGGGTCCTGGGATCAAGCCCCACATCCAGCTCCCTGGTCAGTGGAGAGTCTGCTTCTCTCTTTGCCTCAGCCTGCTGCTCTGCCTACTTCTGCTCTCTCTCTCTCTATCAAATAAATAAAATAAAATAAGAAAGAAAGAAAGAAAGAAAGAAAGAAAGAAAGAAAGAAAGAAAGAAAGAAAGAAACCAATTTCAATAGCACAATAAACAAAGATTTGCTCTTTGCTGTCAGTATCTGCTTCCCCCTTAATGGGCCACAACTATTAAGAGTAGGTGAGCAGAGGGGAAGGGAAACCAAATTCTGAAAGGAAGGGTAGAGGGAGGAAGTCACCTAAAGTATAAGTTGTGTCACATGACTACATCTGCACCTTGACAAACTTCACTTTTATCAACTCTCAGATAAAGGAACATGTGTTCATAAGTGCGTCCACCTTAACAAAGGTGTTCGGCAAGAGGAGTTAATTATTGCCAGAGCTCTCACTGAGGTTTTGGCTCAATGTCTAGCCTATTTAGGAAAAGTTAGGCTTGCTATAAATTACCACGCCACAAACTCCATCCACTCTAAGTCGCTGCACGAGGCTGCCATGCCATCCGGTTGTCAGCCCAGATGTAAGAAACTTCCATTCAGGCGCTAGCTGAGAACATGCTCTCCTCCCAGCTGGTCTGATCTGGCTGAGGGGCCTGAAGGTCCTTTTTTGGAACCGGCCACAGAACTTTGGAAACCGAGAGTCCCTTCTGGGATTGATAACTCATGCTTTGGGAGAAAGTACTGCTAACATCGAGTCCTCCTAACAGTATGCGAGTAAAACTCTTTTGCCCTTCGTCAATGAAGAAAATGAAGTCCAGATATTCAGTGACTAATTCCAACACATTCAGTGGAGGATGAAAATTTGGCCTCAACAAATCTTCAGACATTTATAGAGTTTGCCAAGTACAAGGTACCATTACAGGTGCTATGGGAAACAGAAAAATTGGAAGGTATAAGCTCCATCTTTAAAAACCACATATTCTTCTTTTTTTAATCATATATGCTTCTTGGAGGCAGCGGTATGCTCTACACTGGGGTACCCTAACTGAGGTAAAAGGATCCCTCGAGGGCTGCCATGGATCCCTCTCAAATTATATATGAGAATTTTGTGTGTATTTTTTGATGTGACAATGTCAAGGGTTTTAAATCAAGTATCCAAAGGGCCTCATTTTCTAAAAACTAACAAGCAATCTAATTATTACTTAGTACAAACAAGAACTGACATTTATTTCCATGCACACTGCATGTGAGGATTTAAGCTAGGCACTTTCCTTTCTCATCACTGATTGTCCCGAACACCTGATGGGGCAGGTGTTATTATTTTCCCATTTCACAGATAGGAAACCCGACTTCAGGAAGTTGCTAATGGCAAGGGCACATGACAGATCAGTGGCAGTTTAGGATTTGAACTCTGATCTATCTGATAGCAAAGTCTGTGTTCTCAGTCTCTGTGGTACACAATAGTCCAAATAGGAGATGAAAAGCAATAATGGACAAAAAGAGAAGAGAGGCCAGAGGAAAAAAAGAACGTGGCACAGGGAACGGTGGGTGGTGTGGAGGGCTTACAGTCATGAGAGTGACGTGCTATTTAAGGATGTGAAGATTGAATAGGCCTTGTGAACACGAGAGGGTTTGCTAATTCAGGCCTCAGGACATGAGGTTTTGAATTTGGAAATACTTCCCTGCGGTCCTAGTTAGTGAGAGCTGAAATCCCTAGCCTTGGCATCTTAAGCCTTTAAGTGTACTTCTATATCCCACTCAGTAAATAACTTTTTGCACTCCTATGAGGGCAAAGTAAACAGCCAGCTCCAGGGTAATTTGCAGAGGGGGGGGGAAAAGTGAGGCCCTGCTCACAAACCGGTGGAGGGGAAACCTGGGCAGGGAATCCTCATTGGAAGTTGCTAAGTGCAGAAAGGTAACAGAAGGCAGATTTAACTCGGATCCAATAAAAGGATGATATTCAGTTAGCCTGTGGGAGTGACGCTGCAGGATTTGCTTTCAACAGGTAACAAGACTCGGACCAGGACCCACGCACTGGACTGGCGCGACCCCTACGTTGCCATGAGCCCTTGGGGGCACTGTTTACCTTGCTGGTCCTCGCTTTTCTCTCCTGTAAACTGGGTGCAAGCTGGTTAAGGTTCCCGCCTGGACTGATCCCCTCTGAAATTACAGATACCACTTGATTCTCTAAATATGTAAATTATGAAAGCATATACACCTTCAGTGAGGCCAGTGATCCTGCCCGGGCCACAGGCTGCCCTTTCTTAAAGAGCCTCTGTAGGGGACTCTCTCACTGGCTCACGAAGCACACGCACGCACGCACACACGCATGCACACACGCACACGTGTGTGGGCACGCCTCCCATTTGAGGCTCTGAAAAAGGGATGAGCTATTTAGTCTTCTTTTCAGGAAACCCCGTCATTTGAGTGGGAAAGGACTAATGTGTGAGACATCTGGGTCATTATTAGAAAGAAAACTGAACTGACCCCTTCCCCCAATAATCAATGCTTTTTTCTAACACTTGCCTTCTCCTCTTCAGTGTGTCCCTGACTACAGGATCTGGGTCAGGGAGCCAATGGCCCGGCAGACCTCAGAGGCACGGCTGTTCCCCACCAAAGCTGCAGTTGCCTGGGGCTCGTAGCAAGTCTGTTACGTCTGACCAATGGCTGCTCACTAGGCACTGGCGGCCAAGCCGAGGGCAAAGGCAAGTACTTCACTGTCTATCTGTCTGTCTGCCTGTCACCCTGCCGGGGCTGCAGAGCTCAAGGTGGATCCTCTCAGCAGATCAGACTTTCCTCCACAGACTTGAAGTGGCCCTGGACACACTTTCTTGGGGTACAATGGGAGCTTTAGAAAACTCCAGTTCAGTGTGGGTGGACCAAGGAATCTGCTTTCTCAACAAGTTAGAATCTTATGAAAATTAACTATTTTAATCTTGGCGCTTACCACTGGTCAACCTCATGTGACGTAATCACCTGATTATGCTCTTGCACCCGCCACATGGCACTCTCCTGCATGCCTCACGACTGTAGCGAGTGTGTCTTCTGGGTTACTGCTCTAAATACAGTCCCAGCATCTGGCACATAAGAGACTTTGAGTAATTACTCGTTCAATGAACTGAAGTCTGAAAAACAGTGCTCTTTTGAGATGTTGCCAAACACCGAAGACTTGTGCGTGGCTTTTAAGAAAACTTCCTTCTGGTCTGTTGTGGTAACATCCCTGTGAGTGTGGCTGATCCCAAAGGTGATGGGGGGAAGGAGGGATGAGTGCCAGCCGCCACACTGCCCCAGGACTCACGACCTGGGTGTGAGCCAAATAAATGTGATAACGCAATTTTAAACTAGATCAGTGGCACCACGATCCTGTATTTTTCGAAAATATGAGTCCCAAATATTTTCAAAAATGTCATTTGTATTAAAAATTCCGCTTCCATGCCAAACCAATTGAATAGGTAGCTTAGAGTAGAGTGATGTGCTATTTGGCTCTGACTGTAAAGCCATCTCTGGATAAAGCAAGCTGTTGCCCGCACATCCTGGTGTCATGACCGTGAGACACAAACATGCCGTAAATACGTTCTATTTGCTGGTTTTCCAGGCTGGGCAAAGCTCAGCTGTTGACATAACCATTGCCTACTTTATGAAAGTCTCAAACGAAAACTATATTCTTGAGCTTTTAAGATTCCGGCGAAGGAAAATACAAGAGATAGCTCATCTATAGACCACGCAGAAATGTGAGAGTCAGCTGCCAAGCTCAAAGTAGAACAAGACTCAGCCAAGTTCAGCTGTCATAAATTTCAGTATGTGTTCCTTGCACTTGAGAACGGCTTACTTCCATCACTTAGAGGAAGAGCTGACTCTTCCACGGTAGACATTCGCCAGTCTCGGAAAAAAGCTATAAAGTAAATTCAAGTGCCCACAAGGTATTTACTAGCCTACAAAATGTTAACCAACCTTGAGGTCTTTCCAGCATGCCTCCCGATGAAGCTAAATGGATGAGATCGTGTAGCTATAACCAAACTCCATCTCTAAGCTTATCTGTTAAAAGTAAGTCTCAGGCAAAGGGGTCAGAAAAAATACTGGAGAAAAGAGGAAAAAAGAACTTGCTGCTTCGATGAGAAACATCTAAATGCAGAAGAGAAAAGAGAGGCCCCAGGGAAGAACATGTAATCATCACTACGCTATCCTGGTAATAGCATTTTTGGCATATTAACTCTATGGTTTGTCTATTGAAGTATTCTTTGGATAGAGGTCACATAGTCAGGCCACCATGTATTTAGGGAACAAGACTAGTTAGAGATGAATCCATGCATGTCATCAAATGTAACACGTCTCTCAATTACGTGTGTGGCCTGGGAAAGGCATTTATAACTAGGAACCAGTACTGAGCTGGGGTCTTGAAGTCTAGTGAAAATTCTCTTAAGCCTTGACAGTAACGAAACCAAGGCCACTTGAACACCAACTCCTTGTAACAAAAAGAAAGATGGGATCCGTCATGTGACAACAGGCCAGAATCTGGGAAGCGAGGAGCCTTGAAAAAGTGTATAAGCATCTTGCATCAATATTGCCTAGTAGGAAAATTATCTCTCATAGCTTCATGACACACGGCTTGTTGGGTCAACAGTTTCTCACACCTTTGATTTTTTTCTATTATTTTATTATAGAAATAAAGGAGAAGGAAGAAGCAAAGCAACATTTAGCATTTACTATGTGTCCAGAATGTCACATAGGCATTCATAAAGTTCTCAAATTCTCCTGCTTTAGGGACTTCCCTCGAATGCTCAGCAAATGTGACTCAGTGAATGGGTCTCCCTCCCACGCAATCTCATCTTCATGAGTTTCTCCTCTCTTGATAAGTCTGAGGCTTGCCAAAAAAAAATGCACCCGTGGTCCTCTACTCTGACCTTCATCATCTCCTCCTGGACTTCACCTCTAGGCATTTCTCACCACTCCTCTTGCTGTCTTCTCTCCGCACTGAGGCAACCCAGAGTGAGTAACAACCTTTCTCTTTTTCCCAAAAAGCATAAATACCACCAAGTTTAAATGTATGATAAAAGGTTACAAATGGCTTGAGAATAATATAAAGCAATTACAATGCCAAGATGGAAAATTCAGACCACACCCCACATGTTTCCACTCCTGGCAATGAACTAAGCTTCGTCACAGGAACCAGCTACTGGCTGTTTCCTTCTGAAGCACCAGTCTGCAACCCTGCTACTTATTGATTTGCTCATTATCTATCTTCCCCTATTAGAATATAGGTTCTGCAAGGGCATGATTTGTGTGTGTGTGTGTGTGTGTGTGTGTGTGTGTGTGTGTGTGTGTGTCACTGTTTATCTAAATCAGTGTCTGACACCTAATAGGCACTCAGTATAAATTTGTCAACATAATAAATCTTATTTTCCCTCAGTATAAACCTACAAGATGGGCATTATTAATTTCATTTTCCAGAAGAGGAAAGAGAGGCTAAAAGAATGTAAATGGTTCTCTGCAGAGTCCCACAGATAGTAAGTTATAGAACACTTTTTTTTTTTTTTTTTTTGAGGTAGAGAAAGAGAGCGTGTGCGAGCACACATGTGTGAGCTGGGCAGGGAGGGACAAAGGGGGAGGGAGAAAGAATCTTAAGCAGGCTCGACGCTCACTGGGGAGCCCAATGTGGGGCTCAATGTCACAACCCTGAGATCATGACCTGAGCCGAAATCAAGAGTTGGACACTTAACTAACTGAACCACTCAGGCGCCCTGGTTATAGAACACTTTTGATGACTCTCACAGACAATATTATTTCTGCTATATATACTTATTTTCATATTATTCCCCAAAGTGTTTGGCAACTCTAACCCTCTCTCAGTTTTGTCAAGGGTTTTAACTGAGTTTAAATAAATGTTTAAAAGGGACCACTTCTCAGAACAATAATAAAATGTGCTGAGAGAGCCCCAAGGGAAAGGAGAAATCTGAAGAGAAGGGAGTCAGGAGCATGTAATACAAGGGTATGATCCTTCTGAGAATTCGTCCTTACTAGCCTCACCTTGGCTAAAAACAAAATAAAAGCAAAATCCTAGTGCCTAGTAAATTTTTCATGGTTTTTCAGCATGGATTTGTTCCAGACCTGAGAGTTCTTTGTTCTCTCTCCTTGGTCCAAAGCCTAGTCTTGAAGAGCTTGTTGCATTTTGGTGCACAGCAAACTTGGGCCACTGACAGTAAAACAAATCTACAAATTTGAAATCCTGGGACACACTGTGCTAAGCTTGGATACTCAGAGGCCCCCCTGAGTTTAAAAAGAGCAGAATAAAGAATGAAAAAAGAAAAGACAGCCTTAGAGAGAGATCACTGCAGTCCCCAAATCATTTTGCTTTGCTACCTAACCCGGTGTCTAACTCAGAGCAGGTACATAATTAGTATCTGATGGTTGACTGACTGGGTGAATTCCTCACATGCTGCCCAGTCTCCCTGCTTTTGAATCTGCACCCACCTGATGTTAGTTTGTTTTTGAGGATCTCCAGGAGCTTCTGAAGGATCGCAGAGCTGGTAGCTTCATGTTGTCACATCTAACGATGTCTGATCTCTTGACTTCATAGGCCTAGGTTCAAGGAAGATGTAGAAAAGAGTTAAATAGACTAAAGAAGACAAAAAGAGAGGACAGGCTGCACAACTAGTTCACAACTGTAGAACTAAAGTTCTACACTATGCATGTTTATACTACCTTTCTATTTTTTTAATGCAACATTTCATTCACCTGCTCCAGACAAATGGTCTAGGTCATGGCGGCCATCTTGTTAGATACCTCCATCTTCCTGGGGCTCTAAATTGGTCGGGAGGTGAGCATGACAATCACATACCTTCTTTTTTTAATCAAAAATATGTGGGGAAGATTCTACTCCTCTCTAATTGTTAAGTTATTAGGGACCAGGAGTGAACACAGAGCTGGCGTTGGCTAGATTCCCACCACCTAGAGAAAATAGTTAGGTGCATGCTGCTGGCATTATTCACAATAGCCAAAAAGTGGAAACGACCCAAATATCTGTCAGCAGATGAATGAATAAAGCATGCTGTTTCCATAAATGGAATATTGTATGGCCATAAAAAGAAATGAAGTTCCGATACAGGCTACAATAAGGATAACCCTTGAGAACATCCTAGGTGAAAGAAGTCAGTCACAAAGCACCACATATCATGTGAATCCATTTATATGAAATATCTAGAAAAGAAGCACGTGTTGAGACTGAAGGTTGATATGTGCTTTCTTAGTGCTGGGGATGATGGGGAGGTTGGGATGAAGGTGATGGCTAAGAGGTACAAGGTCTCTTTTTGCGATAATAACCAATGTATTTTCTAAACATTGTATGTTCTAAAATGTATTATGAACATGGATGTACCACTCTATGAACACACTAAGAGTCATTGAATCATACACTTTAAATGGGTCACCTTCATGCCATGTGACTGATACACAGCAGTTAGGAGAGAGAGCAGCTGAGGGAGGGAAGGAGAGGGACAGAGAGAGCACCAGAGGGAGGGTAACAAAAACAGAAGCAGAGACAAGAGATGCACACGGAGCTTCCAGATGGTGTTTGAGTCACTGCTTCTAGACTTCTGTTCTGCATATTCCATCCTTGCTCTTTCCAAAATTTGGATGGATACACCAATAAAATTCCAAAGCTTTCCTCTCCCTCCTTTCCTTTCCTTTTTACTTGCTTAAGCTAATTCAGGTTAGCTGTCTGTCACTTGCCATAAACTTAAAGGAATGTTTCCAACTTAAATGATGGAGCTTTTCCATGGGGATCTGAGTCCAAAGATCCTGTCCTTTTAGCTCAACTTGGTTTGCTTCGATGGCATCCTGTCAAGTTATTTCCAAACCCTAACCGTTTTCTGGGATTCTTAATACCCTCTGAGAGAAAACTTCAACTTTCACCTGCTCCCTTAAATTTAACTGAACTCGACTAAAGGACTGATGGGCCTATTTTTGGCTGCTCTCACACTAAGTGGTGGACAGAATTTGGAAAATTAAAGAAATTTTCAAACCCAAGCCAATGAAATAATTGCAGGTTATAGTCGACAGTAGCAGCCCCAGAGGCAACAGCTGTGGCCCCATTGGCCCAATACAGGTCAGGCTTCTGCATGCAAATGTGCACGCACACACACACACACACACCCTCACATCCACGTCCCTCTGCGAGAGAGTTTATCTTGCTAGATATTCCTTTACTATTTCTGGCTTATCAGGAAAGCAAAAAAAAAAAAAATGCTAATGAATTTTATATCATACTTACTGAAATATGTGAAAAGCATATTTGCATGATGCAGCACAATGGTTATGTTTTAACTCTTTGTAAAAGAATCCTCATTGATATCAGTGGTTCTCACACTTGTATCTGCATCATCATCACCTGGAGGGCTTGGGAAGGCACAGATGTGTGGACTCTATTCTGAGACTTCCGATTCAGTACATCAAGGGCAGGCCTGAAAATGTGCATTTTCTGACAAGTCCCCAGGGGATGCTGGTGCTGAGGACCCCATTTGGAGAGCCCCTGAGTATATGGTTGTGTGCTTCATTTTTAAAAACTGATATTTAACTATAGGACTGTATGTCTCACGGATTAGAACTGTAATATGACTCTGGGACCTGAATGCGAATGTTTCATAGCTCATTTCTGGTTCTTGAGTCCCCATTTTGAAACTAAATGGTCATTACTTCAGTTTGTGACTATTCTATTATAAATATGACTTTTTGTCCAATTGTATGGTTGCCCTTTCCACCTGAGCTCATTCCCAACATCATCATAATTCTTCTGGGACAGTTGAAAATGTAAATTCCCAACTGAACAGGGTCTGGCAGAGAAAGAGGAGGAGGTGGGTGGAAAGACTGTTCTAAACTATCAACTGCACAGCTATCTAAAAATAAGCCTGCTAAGTCAAGAAGGCTGGTTTAGAGATGAAAATAGGATGATGAAGAACATTTTGCAGAATCGCATCTGAGGTATAGAAGTCTTCATGTGACATTTCCTTTTTTTCCCTCCACTGGGAGAAGAGAAATGTGCTGAAATGCCTAAATACCAAACTTTGTGTGACTTCAAATAAAATTATGAGAAAGGGCAAGTCAGCACAAGGGACACAAGGAATTTCAATGCTCAGCTTCCGAATGCTTTTGCTCAGCTTCCTAAACCCTCTGTAAAGCAGTGTTCCGTGCACGAGTAGTATGTAGGGACACATATCAACATTCTTTTTTTAAGATTTATTTGTTTATGTGAGAGAGAGCGTGAGCAGGGGGGGGGCGGAGGGGGAAAGAGAGAGAGTCTCGAGTAGACTCCTTGCTGAGCATGGAGCCAGAGCGGGGCTCCATCCAAGGACCCAGAGATCATGACCTGAGCCAAAATCAAGAGCTGGATGCTTAGCCGACTGAGCCACCCAGATGCCCCATGTAGCAACACTTTTACATGCATGTATCTGTGTTTTTTTATCAGACACCTGGGTTGTCCAGAAATTTTTAATGTAATATGTACAGAGAATTGCTCATATAAGTGTACAGCTTGAATTTTAGGAAATGGAACATACTTATACAACCAGTACCCTGATAAAGGAATAAGTCATTACTGTTTCCTCAGAGTCCCCATCATGTTATCTCAAGCTACCTCTCCCTTCTAGCAAAACCACAATCCAGTTTTCTGACAGCATAGAGATTTTGCTTTTTTCCCTCTCTTATGGAAAAGAAATCACACAATATACATTCTTCTATGTCTAGCTTCTTTCATGTTTCTGAGAAAAATCGAGCCCTAACACAATCTTTTTATTTTTTATTATTTTTAAAGATTTTATTTATTTTAGAGAGAGAGCACCGGCAGGGAGGGAGAAGCAGAAGGAGAGGGACAAGCAGATTCTGTGAGCATGGAGCCCGATATGGGGCTCAATATCACAACCTGGAGATCACAACCTGAGCTGAAATCAAGAGTTGGACGCTTAACCAAATGAGCCACCCTCAAGCCTAAGACAATCTTTAAAATTTAATTTTGTGATTGACAAAATAATCTATGTGGTAAAACCAAAAACCAAAAATCAAACAATACCAGAATATATAAAATAAAAATAAGTAGATATTTGTGTACTTTAGTGGTAGACAACTAATTTTTGCTGGTGTACAGTGTATTGCATTGTGTGGATAGAACATATTTATCCATTCTATTATTAATGAGTGGTTGGGTAATTTCCAGTTTGGGACTATAATGAAGAGAACTGCTTTAGAAATTCTAGTACATGTCTACTGATAAATATATATATTAAGTTTGTTTGTTTATTCATTTATTCATTTTTAAAGATGTTTATTTATTTGAGAGAGTGAGCAAGAGAGAGCACAAACCAGGGGGAGGGACAAGCAGACTCCTTGCTGAGCAGGGAGCCTGATGTGGGGCTCTCACCCAGGACCCTAGGATCATGACCTGAGTTGAAGGCAGATGCTTAAGTGACTGAGCCACCCAGGTGTCCCCGTATGTATTAAGTTTTATTGGGCTTGGGGAACAGAATGTTAGGTCATAGATTATGAATATATTCAGCTTTAGTAGGTACTGGCAAATCTTACTAGTTTCTAAAGTGTTTCTATCTATTTATATTTTAACCAGGAGTATATGAAAGTTACAGTTTCTCCGTATCTTCAGAAATACTTGAAAAATTCCCGTCTTGGGGCACCTGGGTGGCTCAGTGGGTTAAAGTCTCTGCTTTCGCCTCAAGTCTTGATCTTAGGGTCCTCGGATCCAGACCCGAGTTGGGCTCTCTGCTCAGCAGGGAGCCTGCTTCCTCCTCTCTCTCTCTGCCTGCCTCTCTGCCTACTTGTGGTCTCTGTCAAATAAATAAATAAAATCTTAAAAAAAAGAAAGAAAGAAAGAAAAATTCCCGTCTTACTTATGTTTCACCCACTATGTGGTTGTGTAGTATTATCTTATTGTGATTTAAATCTACATTTAAATTTAGATTTAAATCTAAATAAATAAAATCTAAAATAAATAAAGATTTAAATCTACATTTAAATCATGGTAACTAATGAAAACGAACCTTTTCATTTGTTTTTGTGTGGGGTTTTTTTTGGCAATTTAAACTTTTTTTATTTAAATACTGGGTTTTATTTTATTTTTATTTTTTATTTTTTTATTATGTTCAATTAGCAACATATAGTACATCATTAGTTGTTGATGTAGACATCTGTCTTTTGTGTAGTGTCTGCTCAAAATGTTTGCTTATTTATTATTACTAGGAATTCATTGAATATGCAACATATGATCTATTTGTCAGACATTTGTACTATGACTATCTTCTACTACATGAGTTTCTTTTTCACTCTCTTTTTGGTGTCTTTGGTTATCATTTCTTAATTTTATGAGGATCCCTTTTTATGATCTGCTTTAGAAAGTTTTGCTTACTGCAAGGTCACAAAGATGTTTTCCTCCAAGTTTTATTATTGTACCTTTCATGTTAAAATCTGCACTCTATCTGGAATTGATTTTTGTCTATGGTATGATATAAGGGTCAAAGTTCATTTTTTTCTCAATGGAAATCCAGCACCACTTGTTAAAAAACTCGTCTCTCCTTATCATTGTCTCTTACACACCTTCTTTTGAATATTCTTTCAAATATTTATTCAAGGTGACTCTTGGGCTCTTTCTTCCTTCATATTTTCACAAGCACAATTCCTCAGTATGGCCCCTTTGCCATAAATAACCTAACTAGCATCTCTGTTCCCAAGACCTGGTCACTGTCTATTCTCTTCTTGATACCTAGATCGATGATCTTAAATAATATTTGCATCACATTCAATTAATCAAGAGGGATATTAAGTTTTTGTTTCTGCTATAACCAATTGCAACAAACTTTATTGGCTTAAAACAACAGAAATTTCTTTTCTCACAGTTGAGGTCAGAGGGCTGCAATCAGTCTCAATGGGCAGAATCAAGGTGTCATGGGGCCGTGCTCTCTCTGGAGGCTTTAAGATGGAATCAGTGCCTTGCCTCTTCCAGGTTTTGGTGGCTGCCAACATTTCTTGGTTTGTGGCTGCATGAGCGCAATCAGTCTTCAAGTTCTTTAAATCTCTCAGATATTAGTACCTGAATTTTTTTTTTTTTTTTTTTTTTGGTGGGGGAGCTATTTTTCAGCCTATTACAAGAGGTTTGGAGCAAGCTCTTGTATGTTTTAAAATTTTAATTTAATTTTGTTATCGAAAAATAACATGTGTGGTAAAAATCAATCAAGGAATCAATCAATCTAAAGATTCACACAATGCCAAAGGATATAAAGGAAAAAGTGATTCTTTCACCCAACCCGACCTCATTCTAGTTCCTTCTCTCAGAGGCAGTAGTTATCCTTAGTTTTATGCATATGCTTCTAGAACTGTTCTGTGCATGTGCAAGCATGTATACATGTATGCATTCAACTAGTTTTCAGTTTTGGGGCATTTATTTTGCTTGCAGTCTTTTGTTATTACAGACAATGCAGTGCATGTCTTTGTATGTATAGTCTTAAGCAATTTGCTTCTATAGGATGGATTCCTGGAGATGGAATTACTGGCTCATAGAGTCTATGTCTTAGTCTGTTTGGGTTGGTAACAACAGAAATGAATTTCTCACAGTCCTGGAGTCTGGAAGCCTGATGCTCACATGTCGGATTCTGGCAAGGGCCCTCCTCCAGGCTATAGACCTCTGACTTCTTACTGTATCCTCACCTGGTGGAAAGCACTGAAGACCTGGGGAGCTGCTTGAAACGCAGGCTCCTGGCTTCACCACGCCTAAGCCTTGTTCTGAGTCTGGAGCAGGGGCCCAGAAACTGGCATTTTGTTTCGAGGCAGGTCGTATGAGGACTGCGGTTTTAAAAACAGTGGTTCACAATTGACAGGTAAACGGTTTGGGAAGCAATTGACACTTGAACCAGGGTTTAATGGGAGAGAGAGGACAGAGAGAGAAGGGAAAGGATACAGGGCCTCCATGATGTGAGAAAAAGCATGGAGGTAGGAAGTGAGATGCCATTTGGGGCGCAAAAAGAGTATTCACTTTGGCCGGTGTACAGGGCGGTAGTGGGAAGAGAGATTAGAGAGGCAGGTCAGGGCTGGATCAGGAAAGACAAGAGCCGGCCCTGCCCCCATCAGGGTCCCCCAGCATATGATGTCCTCTGTACGGATCACAGTGAAGGGGGCATATTATTACTTTTTTAAAAAAAACAAAACATTTATTTATTTATTTATTTGACAGAGAGAGAGATCACAAGTAGGCAGAGAGGCAGGCAGAGAGAGAGAGGGGGAAGCAGGCTCCCCGCTGAGCAGAGAGCCCGATGCGGGGCTCGATCCCAGGACCCTAAGATCATGACCCGAGCCGAAAGCAGAGGCTTAACCCACCGAGCCACCCAGGTGCCCCATATTATTTAGATGTGAATTCCGACACACTGCAATGCCAGCACATACACGTGTTCACATCTGCTTGCTCAGAAAAGCCCTGTGTCCCTCTCAGTACCAGTCACTTGGCCAGACTTTAGAACTTTAGTCCTAGATCTGAGTTGGTTCAGACTTCTTCAGATCACCACACAGGGGCAACTTCATCATTATTTCATAAAATACACCAAGGCAGGAAACAACATGGGCTCCATTTTGTTCAACACTCCTCCCACCTCCTCCATGGGCTGTTCTGTCCACTTCATTTCTCCTACCTCCAGACTCCCACATTGCTCACGAGGCAGATTTTCTGCCATTCTTATGTGGAGTCTGGTCAGAGGAGACTGAAGCCCAGAAGGCACTCAGCTTAAATTCCAGGCTAAGGAGTGGTAGCTGGAAAGGGGTTATTTATATATTCCTCAGCTTGGAATAGTAAAACATTTTAAAAGGTATGGTGTTTAATCATGTCTGAGCCTGAGGAATGTGGAGCCCCTGTAAGGAATTCTGCTTTATGAGGGTAAAAATAAGAAATTGATAGCTTCTCCTTTCAAGCTTTTCAAAGTGTTCTTCTTGAATCTCTTGCCCTCTCTGTCACATTTTATTTTCCTACTGTCTAGTTTGTATACTGAAATATTGTGCTTAAGACTAATATCCATTTCACCAAGATTTTGAGTACTCAACCTTGAATCCTTTTACCATTTCATGCAGTTCTGCCCTGCATGTATGCTATGCAGAGAGAGTAAATGCACATTTACTCCTCAAAATGAATTACTCAGTAGTCTTTCATGTATCAACTAATTATCATTTTCAAACACTTAGGATTTCCTTTTCATTTTCCATGGTCAGTCTTTTGGGAGGAAGGTGGTTTTTATGATTCTCAGATTAAAGGGATAAAATCTACCAACAAAAGGTGCTGAAAAGTAAGATGGGTGAATTCTCTTTACAGGAGACCATGCTTATCATTTTGTCACATTCTTAGCTTCTCCTTACCCAGTGTCTGAGAATTTGAGACTTGAACCTGATCCTCTCAAATTGCAGGGCAATATATAACAATGACATCATCTGAAGGTCTTTCTAATAAGGAGCTACTATTTATAAACAAAGACAATCCCTACCTTAAAAAATAGTATTGTTTAGTATGTAAACTTTTGGAATCAAATTTCAAGGCATTATAGATCCAGGTACCATGTCAAACAGGTGTAACCTTAGACATGCAGGAATGCACAATCACTCTGAAAGGTTATACTCTAAATGACAGGCCTCTCCACTTGAGCTGTGTCTGACATCAGAGTCAATGGAAGAAAAGATTAAGATCAATGTCATGGTCATAAATTACACTGTGTCTCATTCCTTCCCCCAAATACAGCAAAGCATCTAATTCCTTGTAAATGAAACGCTGCCTCCATAGAAAATAAGGGAAAGGGGTATTGCCAATTATTCAGTTAATTTCCTTCTTTTACAAATAATAATTTTTATTTTTAGACTAGTTGAAAACATTACTGAGTCCTCCACTGGTTTCTTCATGTGTTTATGGTATATCATATTCAACCTTATTTTGGGTCATAAAATTCTCAGCCTAACTTGTGTTGTGAGGAGAGAGACATGATATGGAGAAATCATAAAGAAGAACGATATTCAAGGTCCAGGAATAATTCTTTTGCTATATTCAGCATTAACACTTTAGCAAAATATAATTTCCATGGTTACATTAAACACAAAAAATTAATGATGTGTTGGACAACTTAGCCTATAAGGCTATATCAGGGAAGTTTTAAAAATGGTAAGAAATTGAGAGCTTTTCCACCGAGATCACAAACAAAACAATGATGTCCACTCTCACCACTTTTATTCAACATAGTACTGGAAGTCCTAGCCATAGCAAGAAAAAGAAATAAAAGGCATCCAGATTGCTAAGGAAGAATTAAAACTTTGTTTGCAAAGTTTTTCTACATTCCATATGTAGAAAACCCTAAAGACTCCACCCAAAAACTACTAGAAGTGATCAATGAATTCAGTAAAGTTGCAGAATACAAAATCATTACATAGAAATCTGCTGCATTTCTATACACAAATAATGAAATAGCAGAAAGAAATTTTTAAAAATGCATTTACAATTGCACCAAAAATAATAAACTTGACTATTATTTATATATATTTAATATATATCTATTATATAGACAATTGTGGAATATTAGAAAGAAGGAAATGAAGGGTATTTAGAGTTTTTTTTTAGTTCAACCACTTATTCCTACTACCATCATTTTACACATAAGGAAACAGAGATAGAGAAAGGTTAAAGCCATCATGTCTACATAACCAAGTAGTGGTCGAGCTGAGACCAGAGCCCAGGTCTTCTGACTTCCACTCTAATGCAGTTCCAATAAGGTAATAGGGGTGATGTGATGACAGAAGTCTCTGGATAAATTTATCCATGTTATTATTCCTATTCCCTCAACTACTGCCTTACACTTCTTTAGAGTAGGAAACTTTCCCTTCTATGTCGTCCTTCACTATGTGAAGCATATTACATGAATTCCTGTTGAATGTATGATGTGCAGATCATTCCCAGTGATTGTAGAAGATGAAAAGAAAGAGATTTTGTATAGCATCAAGGAATCCTTGACTTAGAAAGGCTACATAATGTGGTCGCAAAGTCTCTAGACTGAGGAGTACTGAAAAGAAAATAGAAACTCATCTCCTCTAGGTTATTCATTCCTGAAGCTAAATGTTAAGATATGACTTCTTCTGAACCTTCACCAGATCCAGTTCTCTCTAGATTCAGAATATTGCTGGAAGATTCCAGTCCTACTTCTGGCCCATTCTTCATTCCTCTCTAAACAAAACCAAAGCTCTTAAATGGATTCCTTAGGTTCTATTACAGACTGAATACATATGTTGAAGCCCTAACATCTAGTGTGACTGTGTTCTGAGAGAGGGCCTTTAAGGGTTAAAGCTGAATGAGGTCCTAAGGGGGAGGTCTTAATCTAATATGACTGATATCCTTATAAGCAGAGGAAGAGATACCAGAGAGCTCTGTCTGTGAATGAAGAGTGAAAAGAACAAGTCAGGTGATACGACAAGAAGGCAGCTGTCAACAAATCAGGAGGAGAAGTCTTACCAGAAACCTACCCTGAAAGCATTTTGATCTTTGACTTATGGCCTAGACACAAATAAATTGTGTTGTTTAAACACCCAGTCTGTGGTATTTTGTTAACATTCTAAGCAAACTGATAGAGATTTCAGTGCAGTGACGTGGGGTGCTGCTGTAACAAATACGTAAAAATGTGGATGTAGCTTTGAAACTGAATAATGGGTAGAGGCTGGAAGAGCTTTGAAGAACATGCTAGAGAAAGCCTAGATGGCCCTGGAGGATGATTGGTAGAAATACCGATGTTAAAGCTGGATCTGGTGAAGGTTCAGAAAGAAAAGAGGAGAGCCAGAGAGAAAGCGTCCATCATCTTAGAAAAGACATATATCATCATGAACAGATCAGTGGTGGAAATATGAGCGTTAAAGGTGATCCTGGTGAGATTTCTGTGGAAATGAAGAATTTGTTATTGGTCTCTGGAGGAAAGGTGATTCTTGTTACGATGTGGCTAAGAACTTGGTTGATGTGTGTTCTCACACTCTGTGGAAGGTAGAGCTGGTGAGTGATGAAATTAGATACTTAGCTGAGGGGATTTCTAAGCAAATGTTTGAAACTGTGGCCTGGTCTACCACTTGTGGTAAAATGAGAAAGGAGAGAGATAAATTGAAGAAACTCTTAGGCCACAATGCCACCAGAACTTGCAAATTTGGAAAATTCTCAGCTTATCTATGTTACAAAAAAAATGAGAAAGCACATTCTGGAGAGAACACCAAAGGTGTGGTTGGAAATCATTTTCCCATAAAGAGATTATCCATGATTTTAAACAGCCACCTCAGCAAAAGTCAGGAATAGAGATAGCATAAGAGACACTGCCAGTCTGAATAAAAGGAGATGGAGAGATGAGGGAACAAAGGAAAGCTTCCAGAATTCTGGGATTCTATAGGACAGGACAGTAAAATAATCTAGCTGCAAAGAGTCTGTATCCTTCAAGAAAACGAAAGAATGGCACCAATGGGGATTTGAAGATCAGCAGATCTGCCATTCCTACTACAGGTCTGGAGTACGGGGGGTTGTGGGGGGCAAGGCCATCTTCTCCCTGGTGGGGCGACCTTCTCTCTGTGGCCAAGGCTATCACCTCTCAGTGTTGCAGGGTAGGGCACTGCAAAGATGGTGGTGGGAAGTGCCATCCAGTGCTGTGGAAATGACACTGCCCTCCTGCCCCCACCCCAACCACCACCACCATAGGCCCAGAAGGCAGAGCACTGAGCCAAAGAGGATTATTCCTGAGCCCTAAGTTCTGATGAAATTTGCCTTGCTAAGTTTTGGATTTGCTTGCAGCCTGTCACCCCTTTCTTCTTCACATTTCTTCCTTTTGGAATGAGAGTATCTATCTTAGGCCCATCCACTCTATTTTGAAAGCACAAACTGGTTAGATTTCACAGGGTCATAGCTGGAGAGGAAATTTGCCTCAGGGTGAATTGTACCTCAAGTTTCACTCATATCTGAGCTAGATAACATGTAGTGAGAGTGGACTTGGAAATGAAGCTGGAGTGGGTTACATCTTTTGGGGCTATTGGCCATTCCCCAAGTGAGAAGGACATGAATTTGTGGAGGGGAGGGTGTTACCACACAGATTATGTATTGGGCTGAATTGTGCTCTGTCCCCCAACTTTACTGTATTTGGAGATATGGCCTAAAAGGAGGTTTAAAGGTGCAGTGAGGTTGTAAGGGGGGCCTTAATCTGAGAGGGCTGTTATCCTTTCAAGAAGAGGAAGAGATACTAGAGAGCTCTCTTTGCATGCACACACAGAGGAAAGGCCGCATGAGGACATAGTGGGAAGGTGGCCATCTGCTAGACAGTAAGAGAAGACTCAGCAGAAACCAACCCTGACTGCACTATGGGAGTGAACTTCCAGCCTCTAGAGCTGTGAGAAAAGAGATTTCTGTCATTGATACTCTGTTATGACAGCCCTAATACAGATCCGACTAATACAGACCCATTCTGACTTCGGCCTCCTCCCCTTGTTCACGGCTATCTTCTATTCTCAAGATTGATGACACTTTCTTCTGTCTTTCCAAACCATATTTTATATGTTACTTTTTTGGGGGGCGGGGGTCAAACTCTGTGTAAGTTGGTTTATTTCCAAACATCAGTGACTGTGAATACTTTTTTCCCCTTATGACTTACTCTTTATCGATATCATATATTATGAGTGTTGTAGACCTTAAAATTTTTGAAACTGACACACAGTAAAATTGACTTTATGCATCAGATTGAAAAAATAAATGGTTCCAAATACACAGAGAGACTGATGTAATAAATAGACAAGAACTCAAGAGTTCTCACCAACCACAACTTTGGATATTTATATGGCATTTTTATAAGTTCACAATTTCCATTGTCTGCAATATACAAGACACATAAAACAAAAATAATTTAGACAAATTAGATGGAATTCTGGAGTTAATCATTGCAAAGTTTAAATTAAATTAAATGCCATTATTATGAAGTCTAAAGAAAGTTTAGTAATAGCTAATAATGTTGTAAGCTAGAGGGACTGATCAGAGCTGTTTTTAAAAAATGAAGAGATGTGGAGGCACCTGGGTGGCTCAGTCAGTTAAGTGTCTGCCTTTGGCTCAGGTCATGATCTCAGGGTCTTGGGATAGAGCCCCGCATCAGGCTCCCTGCTCTGTGAGGAGCCTGCTTCTCCTCCCTCTTTCTCTCCCACTCTGTTTGTGTGCTCTCTCTCTCTCTTTCTCTCTCAAATAAACAAAATTTAAAAAAAAACAAGATGAAGAGAAATGAATTCTTATAATTAGAATTCAGACACATATATTTATATAGATGCAAAGCCCTCAACAACAGTGTGTTGTCAGAGGTAGGAAACTAATGATCCAGCTTTCACAGTGTTTTATAGTTCAGTTGGTATTTAGTCTGTGAGGGCTGCCATAACGAAGTACCACAGAAGGGCTGGCTTCAACAACAGCAGATAATCTTTCCACAGTTTTTGAGGCTAGAAGTCTGAGATCAAATGTCCACAGGTATGTTCTCTTTCTGAGGCCTCTCTGCTTGGTTTGTAGTTGGCTGACTTTTCCCCTGTGTCTTCACACAGTATTCCTCTGGCTTGTGTCTGTGTTCTAATCTCTTCTTACAAGAACATCAGTCAGATCGGATCAGGGCCCACCGGTATGACCTCATTTTACCTTAAATACCTTCAAATGTCCAATTTCCAAACAGTCAGATTCTTAGGTACTGGGGGTTGGGCCTCAATATATGAATTTGGGGACGGGGCACAGTTCAGGCCATAACAGTAGGCACTTCTTCATCAGCTTATCCCACCATCGAAACCATGCTCAGAAGAAAGTAGGGTCTTCTTCAACACGCAGAAGTGGGTTTCAAACCAGATCTGGTAACTATAAATTATAAATTCTATCTCTATCATAACACTCCTAAACTTTAATGTAAATTAATGCATAATAATAAAACATGAAATATATAGTAATATAAAAAATTAATTGGTTAAAGATGTCCTAATTTTCTAGAATATTCAGGGGTAAACTGCAATTCAGCCCAATGACCACACATTCCAAAGGAATTCTGTTGTAATTTGGGGGCACCCGGGTACATGCATTTGGTTTTCTATTTTGTACATGCAGAGAGGGAATATGATACTTGAGAATCCATGCTCTTTTAACTCAGGTCACTAAGGTCTCATCACTGCCTAAAAAGGTAAAGCAATTAAGTTTCTAATTTGCTCTCAAGGAGATCCTTAAGCACAGGGTAAAAGAGAATGAAAGCTTTTCTCTTTGGATCAGCTCTCAGATGGAGTTAGTAAGATATTTTAGTAAATTGCAATAGTACAACTTCTAAAGGAGATAGAGGGTGCAGTGGAGAATTATACGCACACGTTACGTCATATGTATGTATGTGTGTATATAATTGTATATATATAGTACATATGTAAATGTATACACATATGTATATGTGCAGCTCTATGTACATATACATACATGTACATATATACATAAACATATAATATACAAAAACATACACCATTCTCAGCATTATAAAAATTTCCTACTTTCTAACATCAACTATACGAAAAAATATTTTTGCAACACTCTCAACCTGGAGGTGAAGTCATTCACTATGTGTGTGGGAAGTTAAAGATGATTCTCCAACAAATGGAAAACTGCACACAAACCCTCTCTCTGTGCTCAGGATTTGTAAGACATGGGATTTGTAAGACACTCAGGATTTATAAGACATTTGCTATCTCACGCAGAAAACAACAGGTTGGACAATGGCCATTTTCCATTATCTTTGCCGATGTAGGTCAACAGGGAAAGCCAAGTACGGAATAACCTGAGCAAATATTCATGGTAAGACTGAGTCCAATATATAATGTAGATACTGGGTGCAAAGAAGGTATGACCATAAAGTTACTTTCTAAACAAGTGTTTCCATCCTCATAATACCCCTGCCAAAGGTCACACAACATAATGTGGCCAGCAATAACAAATTGTATCCCTTGGCTCTCGGTCCTGGCTCATATTTCCTTCCTGTGACGTACAACCAGTCTACAGGAGATTACATATGGAAGAGTTAGCAGAAAACCTGAGGTCTATGTTTTCTAGTGCTTCATTGTTATACAATTATGCTCCCTGCGAATTTATATATTTCTGACTGGAGACAGATAAAAGAGACATACTACTGTGTCATCTTGATCATGGATGTGTTGGATTGGAGAGTTGTCTTTTGACTTTCCCTCTCTCCCAGAACAGACTACAGAACACCGACTTGATTAGCAGTGTGCTTTATCAAGAGTGGGTGAGCTATCTCCATTAGAATGACCTGATTCTATACAGCTGTGTGTTAATGATCCGGGGGAATTAGCACAGTTGGGCATTCATTAGAGTGGCTGGGTACAGAAACACTTCTATGGAAAACAGAAGTGAAAAGACAAATACTTGTTTTCTTCTTAGAGCAGAAATCAAATTCATTAGATTATTATCAGCAGATTAGCTAAAAGTTATACCCTAATATTTCTTCCTGAAAGTTCCTTTTGAAATGCCTCACTGCCCTTATCTGTCCATCAGTATCTGCCATAATGGAATCATAAGAGTTAGAGCCACACAACTAACTCAGTTAATGGACTAGAACTCCCTGAAAAAAATTCGCCATTAAGCAGATGATCATTTTCCACTGCGAATGGGGTGTCTGTATGAAAAACAATGGAAAACAGAGCATGCGTAATATTTCTAACATGGGTCTGACGATGCAGGTGAGGTTAATGGCATACACGACTGGACTTTTATCTCTGATGAAACTCAGGCATCACTATTGTAAAGACAGAAGGAATGAGCCAAGAGTAGTAATAACTGTTCGGTTCTCTAATCCTAACTTCAGTTATGAGGCTCTGTATCATTACTGAAGAGGGTTATTTTCCTTGGCCAAATTAAAATCAACTTTCTGCCATTAGCTGAATCTTAACCACTGCCCACCAGCAGACACACCTGTGGCTAGTCAGAATGAAGGTCCCATTTTGATGACCAGAATCAGAAGCCTTGTATAGGAGGCAAAATCATGTCCTAGAATCTGCCTATAAGTGAAAATCTTGAGAATCTGTTGAAATGCTGGTCTCCTTCCTCCGAAACACACACACATGCTTACACATCAGGGGATTCATGGATTCCTAGGGACGATTTCATGGGCCTTCACAGATTAGGTTAATGACCCTGATGTCAAATGTATCCTTGACTCCACTCTGTCCCCTCCACCCCTTCCAAAGCTGCCCCTTCCCAGGCGTCCCTGCTTTTCTGCCTCCATCCAGCCTGGCCTGTCCCCCACACCCCCCAACCAGAGGAACTAGCAAACACACCATCCTCCCCTGTTGTTCCTCTACTCCCTGCCCTCCCAGGGGCTTCCTCTACTCACGGTCTGGGCTTTAACTCTACTTCTCCATCCTCACTTTTCATCATATCCTGAGTGATACCTAAAGCCCCAGAAGTTCCAGACTTTTTGCAATTTCCTGCATGGATTTTTTTTTTTTTTTTTTTTTTTTTGAGTCCAAGCCTTTATTTTCCACAGTCATGTCAGCCTGAGGCCCACACACCCTCTTGGTCTCATTCCCCTTACTCCTCGAATTTCCTTTGTACCTTAACTAGTCAACTTGGTTGCCTTTTTTGGCCAGCACCCTGCCACCTTCTGTCCTGAACCCAGCTTGTTTAGTAGCTCTGGTCCGTCTACAGTGGCCCATGGACACTCGTCCTCTTCCCGCAGTGCATTCTCATTATCCACGCTGGTTCCTGCCTTTTACACTAGACTGTCAGCTTCTGGGGGGTCAGGGTTGTATCTTATTCTTCCTTGCATCACCAGGTCTTAATAATGGGCTTAGAGACAGTATGTATCCAATAGACATTTGATTTTGAAATGAATAAAAAAAATGAGTAGTTTAAAGAACAGATAATAAATAATCACTGATTTTTAAAATTCTTTGTACAGCCTTTTGTGGCATAAATAGTAGCTATTCTTTTGTATCTTCAGGACTTAGGAGGGAACTCATACAGAAATGTCAACTAAATGAGGTGAATTATGTGTGAGAACCTAGTAGAGTGCTTGACAGATAGTATGCTCAAGGTTGATTTTTTCCTTTTATGTTATATTATTTAAGTACAAGTTAATTTAAATTATATAAATTTATTTTACATAATGTAAATATATATTGTAAAACATAATGTATTATAATTTATAAATTAGGATGTATTATTTTTCTTAAATTACATCTCAGAGTCAAAAATTAAGGAAAAATATTTTCCGGAAGTTATTTAATCAGTAGATGCTTATTGGACATTACATCTACCTGCCAACCATTGTGCTAAGGGCTGGAGGTCCTTTGAGGGTCAGGATGTGGTAGCTCCCTGCCTGCATGGAGCCTACAGTTAAGTGGACTTCACAAGAACCAAGCCTCCATTCATGCTCCCTCATGAACCCAGGAGCTTCCCTGTAAGCTTGTATCTATTTCTGGATCCAAGTGAATTGTTACTTCATTCTTATTTTTATTTAATCCAGAAGGAAGTCATAATTTCTATGACATGGTGGATGCCAGGGACAGATACATTCTATAATTTTAGATCTTATTTGAGAATGATTCCTGGGGCGCCTGGGTGGCTTCATTCCTTAAGCACTCAACTCTTGATTTTGGCTCAGGTCATGATCTCAGGGTCATGAAATGGAGTCTGTGTCCCGCTCTGTGCTTAGTGGGGAGTCTGCTTGGTATTCTCTGTCTCCCTTTCCCTTTGCACTCCCCTGCTCATGCACGCTCTCCTTCTCTCTCTCAAAAAAAAAAAAAAAAAAAAAAAAGGATTCCTAAGGCACATTCCACACACTATTCAGAGGCAGATTATTCAACTCCAGCCTGATCCCAGACTTTGTTCTTCTCAAGCACACCCACCAAAAAAAGAAAGGTAAAATTCCTCTGACTCCTTGGTTCCGGTCTACTCCATGTTGGTATGGGGAGCCGGCTGCACTACTGGAGTCACATGGGGATAGGAATCCAGAACTATGAACTGCAAGGAGGATGTGGATACTAATCTGACCATGAACTCCGGCTAGCCCCAGTCTAATAAGCAGGCTTGAACTATTCCAGGAGATTGTCTTGAGGGCTTTACTCAGCATTGTTAGAACAGTAGAGAAATTCTCTATGAACACAAAATAGACATTGGGAGCAAATGTTGCCCTTTGGGTTCTGCCTTCCTCCCTCGTAGGCCCTGGGGACTGGTTTTTAGTGCACTGAACTTTTACTCAAACACTTCTTAGTGCCTTGGGAAACCAGATTCCACATCAAATTCAGTATGTATCTTTTCAATGTCAACATCATACATACGTGTGAATTTAATGATATAACAATAAGGAAATAAGACATCTCCTCTCACCCCCTTGCACACCGGGGGGACATCTGGCAGTATTTGGAGACATTTTTGGTTGTCACAACTGGGACAGGGGTGCTTCCAGCATCAAATAGATAGAGGGCAGGGATGTTGCTAAACACCCTGTGATAATGCTTAGGAAAAACGCCCTCGACACAGAATTATCTATATGTCATTGTGGTACATTGAGAAAAGGTTGAGAAAATCTGGGTAGGCCTTAAAGAGTAAAATAAGGAATGATGAGACCTCCACTGTAGTTACCATGTTACCTGCATCCATTTTCACTATGCTCCCCTAACTACATTTTAAACAGAGAGAACAATTTAAATGAGGTGACTGTCCTCATAGCTCTTCCAGAATTCCCTTAGTGAGAACGCGTAGATATCTATAAAATGTTAACTAACGATACAAGAAAATAAGCAAAAATAAAGCAGAGCCTTAACCGTGAAACAAATGGTATGAGACATTTTGCTTTAAAAAATTGATGACGTCACAGTAAAACTAGGAAATGGCGCTAAGAGACAGTGGCGGCAGGGCTCCTGCCTCTTTGGCATCCTGCCATCTTCCCAGAACCTAGCACGATGCCTGGCATGCGATTGCTGCTCAATATTCAATAAGACTTCACTGCGTGAGTCCAGGAACAGATGTGGAGAGAGAGGCTACCTATTTTCTAGAAGGTTAGGAGGAATGGCAAAAATAAAGGTCAGAAGGAAGGAATGGGACTGGTATACTCCAGGCCCTATGTGGCTGGAGAGGGAAAAGTGCTAAACTAGGAGAGTGGGGACAGGGTGTAGGGAAGGGAGGTTGGGCTACTCTGGGAAATCTGGATTTTCCTTATAGGTCCTGGGAACACACGTTAGAGATTCTGTTTGTTCCACATCCATTCCGGTCTCTTTCGCTGCTTATTGGTTTGAATCTTGGGATGCCTTTAGTCCCCTAGCCCTGAGTGTGGATGGCAAGCACACGGATGAGCACGAGTCTGTGTGCATGAGGTGGGGGGCGGGGCTAGAGTATGGATGAGAGCAGTCTCTGTGCATGAGGGGGGGTGCTTATGGATGGGCACTAGTCTGTGTGCATGGGGGGATGAAGTAGGTGCTCCATTACCTGGGCCTCTTCTTCATCTAAATGTCTTCCTGTTCTTCACGCCTGAACCTGCACCTCTTCTACCCAGGCTGGGCCAGTTCCCTGCTCCTGTGTGTGGCAGTGACTCAGGGATGGGAGGATGGCTGCCCGGCAAGTGCTTGGTCACTGCCTGCTGGGATTCCAGTAAAGTCTGCACATGAAAACCCTGTTGTTTCTGGCAGAACAAAGGAAATGCTCAGATGTTCCATCTGCATTTGGGGAACGCAACTTTGTCATCATTATAATTAAGCTGCCGTGTATTTATTTATTTTAGTTAAGATTTATTTTATTTATTTATTTGAGAGAGAGAGTACGTGAGTGTGGGGAGGGGAGGAGGGAGAGGACCTCAAGCAGACTCTGTGCTGAGCATGAAGCCCAACGCAGGACTCGATCTAATGACACTGAGATCATGACCTGAGCCGAAAATAAGAGTTGGATCCTTAAGCAACTGAACCACCCAGGCACCTGCCCCTAAAAGTGCTGCCATTTAACTGAAAGTTTATAGCAGCTCCCAAGGCAGCTGTTGGACTCCCTGTGGAAAGTGGAAAAGGCAAGGGGCAGGGAAGAGGTCGTTTGTGGACACACGGTCCTGCTTGCTCTTCCTCCTCTGTTGGGCTTAGGATCTTTCATGGGTAATGCCAATGGAAAGACCAAACCCCCACACAGCCACAAAGGCCCAAAACCTTCAGGAAGACCTAAGGAATGCGTAGGTAGAGAACAGAGAAGACAAAAAGAGTTTCATCTTGCCTGGAAGAGAGATTCTTTCAGGCTGGTAAGCTTGAGTGGCTTCTTTTCAGATCTCACCTTTTTTCCCTTTGATACCCATATCCTTGTGACACAGAAAGGTGAGCTAAGGCTCAGCGTGACCAGCACATCTAGACAGAAGACACCCAGTAGGCCCCGTAGGGACGCAGTCTGCTCCTGAATAACCTCTGTCCCAAAATGTTTGGCCTGACCCTGGTAGGGAGGACACCTGGATACTCAGGTAGTGACCTTCTGGGAAATGGGATAAAGTGACAGGACTTTGATGCCTTGCCTCATTACCCTAATATTAATTATGATGACACCCACGAGTGTTACAATATTCAATGTATAATATTAACACGATGGTAACTTGATCTCATGTTCTTTCAGTGATTGATGATTATTACATTACTATGTTTTAAAGCAATTCTGCTGCAGGCCGGGCACTGTGGATCACCATTTCCATTTTACAATGGAGGAAGTGAGTCAGCTGGGACGGTTCACTTACTGACGACTGCAACGGTTAACCCTGTTTCCCACTAAAACAGTGCATGTTGCGCAAGACTCGCAGGACATTGGCTAACGTTGAATCATATGAAAGAACAGATATCTGGCAATTTTTTAACATAAAAATAGTAATTTCATAGATCCAACTCAAAATTATCAGGAAAGCAGACTATCTTATGCACCTTTTACAGTGTAAGGTCATCTGAGGTCATTGTTATATTTATCTGGAACAGGCATACTTCCATTGTAGAAAAGACTTATTTTTCAATCTCCTTTGCTTGGAAACATCGTAATGGTCAGCTCCTGCCCTCCCAGCCTCTTGAGCTGCTACAGCCTCAAGAATCCTTACCTGGAAGCTCAGCTGTGCCCAGTGGCCCAGCAATTCCTGACCCAGGCAAGTAAGTTATCAGTTGGCTCCGTCTTTCCATTGGTGGAGTCTGGAAATGGCCTGACTTCTGTGAGCTCAGAGTCCACGTCCAGGGGCGAGCCCAGGCACCTCACAGTCACTCTGCAATCCACCTCCTCAGTCCAAACCAAGTCCTAATTTATACAGATGCCTTGGCTTCCTGAGTTGCACTGACTCTGTTTTCTTTCTTGAGGTTTAGTCGTGTTGCGTTATGTGTATCCATGCCACGATGAATTTTTCATTCTTTAATTCTGTGAGAGACTATACTCGTCCCCGATATTCCAACCATGGGCTCATGTCCTGCTTCAAAATGGATGGACCTTCTAGGCTCACAGCCCTGCCCTGTCCATCTCTGGCCAACTGCCCATGTGGCTATAGTCCCAATCCTGTCAGAGTTTGACATTCCCCTTTGGACAGTGCCTTCTCACGTAGAGGGCCCCACCTCTTCTTGCCTTTCTCCCAGGACCTGGCATGACTGACAGCATGGGTCTCCTCTCACAGCAGGGATGGGAAGCCTTTCTGGTTGGCCTTCCAGGTCACACTCTTACAGAGCAATGCTCACCAAGAGTTGGCTGAAGGGGCTCCTATTCCACTCACATTTTGGGGATACAACCCCATTTTGGGAAAGTGATGAAAATATGGACCCAGAAGGGGGTGGGACAAAACCCAACACCAGCCAGTAAGAACATGGAGAAAGAGGAGACTACAGGGCAGATGCTGGAGGAGGAAGGGAGCTGGTCGAGATTGTTGCCAGAACCCAGGGCCATCAGGGGTAGCCAGGGGGGTGGGGGGGAGACACTGTGACCATCGGCCTCCATCAGCACCCTTAATTTTTTTGTGTGAAATTAGACCAGTGAGAGAATTCTTGGAAAACTACTTTTAGTGACCCAAATATAGTCAATCATATTGTAAGAGCACTGTATGGTGACAGATGGTAGCTACAATTACAGTGAGCTTAGGATGATGTAGAGACTGGTCGAATCACTATGCTATACTCCTGTAACTGACGTAACACTGTGTGTCAACTCTACTTCAATAAAAATACGTGTATGTGTATATATGGACAGATAGATAGATGGATATTTTAAAGTGACTTTTAGTGACCTAACTGCCTTACAAAGCATTTTTCCTCCAGATTCAGCTCAGAAGAAATGCAAAAGAGAAGGCCATTTGGGGGTTAGGATTTGTTGTTCAGTTCAGAAATCCTTTCTACAAAATTATTTATTTTTCCCCCTTCAGATACCAGGAATGAGGACTTTATTTCAATTTATTCCTTCCCATTTTCTGCTGTAAATATTACAGAGTAATTAATAAACAAGAAATGATAACATTCATAGGGGACAAGAAGAAAACACCAGGTGTTTTCACCAGGCAAGCACAAAATGTTTTTGTTTTCCATGTTTTTGATTTTGAGAAGGGACACGAGGTGATAGAGAACAATGAAGTAGGAGTCACATGCTTGTTAAAAGCGAAACGGAGTCATATTAAAAATGTTATGGTTCTATGTAAGCCAAAGTTGACTTGAATCGAACAGTCCCGAACTGGAAGCGGTTATGAGCTCTCTACCTGCCAGCGGCTCCTGGGCAGACGCGTACAGAGAAAGTGCAGAAGCTAAGTGGGAAAATTATTGGTGGACTACAGCTGCATACCTAGTTGGCTGCTGAGGACTGGGTTTCCTTAGGTTTCCACTTCAGAACGTTGGGGTGATTCCCAGGCCTAGATTTTGGTTTGCTTACGTAGGCAGCCACGTCACGAGAGCCAACTCAGTCTAAAGGCTTCCTTGGGTAATTCAGCAGGACCCAGGTCCCTGCTCTGTCCTTAACTAACAGTCCATCACCTCTGGGGGCCTCAATGTTCTTCAATAGAACGGGTGTTTAGCCAGATCATCCGGTTTCTACCGTTCCTGTCCAGGGACGGTGGACTATCAGTGGCGTCCCTGAACTCTCCATCATGCATTCACGATACACCTTCCTCTTCATTTTGCAGCTATTAACACACACGTGTTGATGTGATTTCCTAGAGAGTTGGGTCCATGTATTATATTCTTTAAAAACCTGTTTCTACTTAGAACATTTCAAACATACTGAGTGTGACAGATACTAATGTAGCAAAACTCTAGGTACTTAGTACCCCAAATCAACAAATACCAACATTTTGCAATGTTTGTTTCAGCTTTTTAAGAAATAAAATTATACTTTTTTATCCACTCCTCAGAGGTAACTGCTATGTTGAGGTGGGGGAGTATTAATTCTGTCCATACTGTACTGCACTGATTACCGGCAGATGTACTCAATAAAAGAGAATGCTGTTTTCCTGTGTTTTAAAATTTTACACAAGGGGGCCTGGGAGGCTCAGTGGGTTAAGCGGCTGCCTTTGGCTCAGGTCCTGACCCTTAAGTTCTGGGATGGAGCCCCGCATTGCATTGGCCTCCCTGCTCAGTGGGGAGCCTGCTTCTCCCTCTGCCCTCCCCCTGCTAGTGCATGCTCTCTTTCAAGTTAATAAAATCTTTAAAAATTTTATATGAATAGTATCAAGCTGTTTGTATGAATCTACAACTTGCTTTTTGCCCCTAAAATGTATGTTCTTGAGACTTCCCCATACTGATGCTCCAATATTTATGTTGTAGCTCTAATTCATTCAACGGCCACATAGAATTTCATAGTGTAGATATCCTGTCACTTATTCAGTTAATTGACCGATGGGCAGACACTTTATAGGTCATTTCCATTTTCAAATGATAACAAACGATACTGCTATGGCCATTTTGTGCATGTCGTTTTGTGCAGGTCCTATGTAAAAATTTCGCTAGAGCACAGAGGGGGAGGTGGAATTTCTAGGACAGAGGGAGCAAGAGCTTCAACTTCACCGCGTGTTGCCAAATGGCCCTTCAAGGAAAGTGTACCAAACAATGCTCCCAACGAGAGTTGGTGACTCCTCTCCAAATTCTTGTTAACTGGGTACTATCAAACTCATCCCATTGTTGTGTTAATGTGCATTTGCATATTTGTATGGGTTACTTATTTATTTTTTTGTCCATTTAGATCTCTTCTCTTGGGAATTACATGTTCCTCTCTGTATGAGTCCGAGTCCTCCAGGAAACATATGGTCATGCTCAAACCAGAATAATTTAAGTGGACTGTTTACAAAGTCGAGGGCAAATTGTTTTGTTTGTTTGTTTGTTTTAGGGATAAGGAATTTCTTTAGAACTTCTAGGTTGCTATACAGATTTTTATTTGTTGAGAGAGAGTGACAGTCAGTTCCCAAGGAAGGACTGTGGTTTTAAAGGTCTCCCTTCTTTTCCTGTCTACTTTATTTCTGGCAACGGAATTGTACAGATGGTTCTGGGGCAGCAGGCATGTTTGCTTTGGGTTTTCCCGAAAGAGGGTACCGCCAGTTGAAACTTCAAGAGAGATACCCCCAATCTGGTCATCTTCTTTTGCAAGATACACTGTGCATTTTCTCTTAAAGATTTTATTTCTTTATGTGAGAGAGAGAAAGAGACACAGCATGAGCAGGGGAGAGGAGGCAGAAGGAGAGGTAGGAGCAGACTCCTCGCTGAGCAAGGAGCCTTATCCGAGGCTTTATCCTAGGACCCTGAGATCATGACCTGAGCCGAAGGCAAATGCTTAACCGACTGAGCCACCCAGGTGCCCCGGAACACCGTGCATCTTTTGATGGGTGCGATTTAACCCCTCTATGTTAGGTAGAGTATTTCTATCTATTCATTTGAAATTATTTCTCTCTACTTTCTACCTGACTTCCATTCTTCCTTTTCTCTTTGAAGACACGCACACATGGGTTTGAATTCCAGCTCTGTCACTTTTTTGCTTTATGTCCTTAAGCAACTTATATAACCTCCCCAAGCTCCAATAACTTCCGTATCTGTAAGGCAATAATAATACCTATCACACACACGCACACATATATGTATGTACCTAGACACACACACACACACACACGTATGCATAGATATACACACACACATATGATTAAGGAACATATGCAAACTAGGCAGAGAGCAGATGATCTACAAATGATAGCTCTTTGATATTTCTGTGATTAAGCATCTACTCTGTGCATACAAGAGGCACTAAGGCTACAGACACAAATAAGGCAAAGGGCTTGCTTTACAGAAGCCCTTTACAGAAATCTGTGGAGACAGATTTATAAGCCAAGAGGTACAATGATGTGTTCCAGTTACCATTACAAAAATCTGCACAAGGCAAACATGGAACTAAAAGAAGGAATATAGGGGGTAGGGGGAAGTTTAGGAAAGTCTTTTAGAGCAGATGAGTCTTTCTTAGGTGAACCAAATACTAATGAGTAGGTGTCTCCCACACGGACCGGGGAAGAGCCTTTTCTAAGCAGGGAGAGATATGAACAAAACAGGCCCACTGAAAGGGCCCATCATATTTAGAAGCAAGCTGCTTGGTACATAAGTTGCAAGGCTGGAGAAGAATGGGCAGGAAAACAGAAGGTAGGAAAGATGGGGAGGGCAGAGGCTCTTATTTGCTCTTCTATGGAAAATATATTTTGAATAAAGCCTTACAGATATGAAAAGCCATTGAAGGGCTCAAAGTGGACAAGTAAATAACCACTACCAACTGAGGATTCCTGGGGACAGGGTCTGGGCGGAGCTGAGGTTTTTGTCCCCATCTCCCTCCTTATGCTAAAGGGGCTTTCTGCTCTCCAGGGCAGGCCCCATCTGTCCCACCCTTCCCTGGGTGGCCAGAGCTGGCCTGGCCTGGCCAGCCCAAGTGTGCCTTCAAACGTATCTCTGGAATGAATGAATGGATAAAGAAAGAAACGGTGCTTCGTAATTAAAATTAATGTTTTTTAAAACTAAAAAAAGTGTATCTTCTTCAATTTCTTTCATGAGCGTTCTATAGTTCCTCGAGTACAGATCCTTTACCTCTTTGGTTAGGTTTATTCCCAGGTATCTTTTAGTTCTTGGTGTTACAGTAAATGGAATCGATTCTCTAATTTCTCTTTCCATATTTTCATTGTTAGTGTATAGGAAAGCAACTGATTTTTGTGCATTGATTTTGTATCCTGACACATTACTGAATTGCTGTATGAGTTCTAGTAGTTTGGGGGTGGAGTCTTTTGGGTTTTCCATATAAAGTATCATATCATCTGCGAAGAGAGAGAGTTTGACTTCTTTATTGCCAATTTGAATACCTTTTATTTCTTTTTGTTGTCTGATTGCTGTCTCTAGGACTTCTAGCACTATGTTGAACAAGAGTGGGAATAAACAATCCTAAAATTTGTAGGGAACCAGAAAAGACCCCGAATTGCTAAGGAAATGTTGAAAAAGTAAAACAAAGCTGGGGGCATCACATTGCCTGATTTCAAACTTTACTACAAAGCTGTGATCGCCAAGACAGCATGGTACTGGCACAAAAACAGACACATACACCAGTGGAACAGAGTAGAAAGCCCAGATGTGGACCTGCAACTCTATGGTCAAATCATCTTTGACAAAACAGGCAAAAATATCCAGTGGAAAAAAGACAGTCTCTTCAATAAATGGTGCTGGGAAAACTGGACAGCTATATGTAGAAGAATGAAATTTGACCATTCTCTTACATCATACACAAAGATGAACTCGAAATGGATAAAAGACCTCAACGTGAGGCAGGAATCTATCAAAACCCTAGAGGAGAACATAGGCAGTAACCTCTATGACATTAGCCACAGCAACTTCTTTCAGGACATGTCTCCAAAGGCAAAGGAAACACAAGCGAAAATGAACTTTTGGGACTTCATCAAGATAAAAAGCTTCTTCACAGTGAAGGAAACAGTCCACAAAACAAACAGGCAACCCACAGAATGGGAGAAGATATTT
>CM052809.1:45104394-45122669 GCA_028533885.1 Nasua narica | reverse complement strand
CAAAAGCACACTGAGATACCACCTTACATCAGTTAAAATGGCCAAAATCAACAAGACAGTAAACAACAAATGCTGGAGAGGATGTAGAGAAAGGGGAACCCTCCTCCACTGTTGGTGGGAATGCAAGTTGGTACAGCCACTTTGGAAAACAATGTGGAGATTCCATAAGAAATTAAATATAGAGCTACCCTATGACCCTGCCATTGCACTACTGGGCATTTACCCCAAAGAAGCAGATGCAGTACAAAGAAGGGCCACATGTACCCCAATGTTCATGGCAGCAAAGGCCACAATCGCCAAACTGTGGAAAGAACCAAAATGCCCTTCAACAGATGAATGGATTAGGAAGATGTGGTACATCTATATAATGGAATATTATGCCTCCATCAGAAAGGATGAACATCCCACTTTCGTATCAACATGGATGGGACTAAAAGAGATTATGTGGAGTGAAATAAGTCAAGCGGAGAGAGTCAATTATCTTATGGTCTCACTTACTTGTAGAGCATAAGGAAAATCATGGAGGGGATTGTGAGAAGAAAAGGAAGGGTGAATGGGGGGAAATCGGAGGGGGCGATGAACCATGGGAGACTGTGGACTCTGAGCAACACACTGAGGGATTTGGAGGGGTTGGGGTCGGGGTTTGGGCAAGCCTGGTGGTGGGTATTGAGAAGGGCACGTATTGCAGGGAGCACTGGGTGTGGTGCACGAACAATCAATCTTGTAACACTGAAAAAATAAACATATTTGGGAGGAAAAAAACAGAAAAAAGCGTGGAAACAAAATATGCATTCAGCTTGAAGATGAGAGAAAACAGATTCTGAGAAACCTGAGTTTGAGTCGAGATCTGCTATGTGACACGGAGAAAGCTACTTTGCAAGTTCAAGTTTCTTCATGTTAAAAAAAAAAAAAGAAAAAGAAACTAGTCTCCAGGATCTTTAAATTCCTTCTAGCTTTAACATTCTCATTTGTTCGGAATCTCTAACTCTTCTTTAGATGCCTAGTGCCAATTAGCTACGCTATCAGGATACCTGAAGTATCATGATGAGTCAAATAGGAATTTGTCCTTCTTTGGAAAGTTTTTATGGAAGATGTGAACTCTGAGAAATGACTTAGAGGAGAGAGGGAGGTTCCTAGTTAATTAGAATCTTATGGTGACTACAGCGAAAACTACTATGAACATATACTAGCTTGGGGAAGATGGGCGAGCAATAGAGCAAAAATAAGAGAGTGTGCAAAGCATGGAATCATGCCTCAGTTCTTCCCATAACATATCTCCTACTGTACATGCAGGCAGCCTGAGGCTCACACATGGAAATTCAGAATTCATGGTGGGTCTACTAAACACCCATGCTTTAAGATTTTGAAAAGATAGCATCTCTCTCTCTCTTCCTGCCCCCCACCCAACACACACACACACACACACACACACACACACACACACACACACCCTCTCTCTCACTCTACCTCTGTTATTTTTTCCCATAAAACCCATAAAACCCAGAATATTCTTTTCTCAGCTCCCACATCTCTGGTCCATTTAATGCACATCTCATTTAATGAGAGTTCAAAGATTAATAAGGCAAATACATTAAAATGCCCTTGGCTTAGTAGAAAGGCCTTTTCATCTGGCTGGGAAGTTACTCATGATTCCGTACAAGTCAGACACTCCCAGGAGAAGAGTAAGGGATCCATTTAATCTGCCTTTCCCTGTCTGTGTTTATGCTCAAGGCCACAAGGGCACTTCCCTCATGAGACTGTGGGGAGGAGCCAGTCTGCTGCCAACACATGTGAAATTTCCAGCGCATTTTATCTTAGAAAAGATCAACGCTCGGAGGAAGAAAGGAGTTTGACCGGCAGACAACCCATAAAATTATATTCCATATTGCCTCTGCACTTCATATTCAGCAGAAAGCTCTTATAGTTCTCATTGTCAGTTGTATTTCCTGTGGGAAAAAATAGCTAGACCCTCAGGATCCATTTCTTACCATTACAAGGAAACAATCAATCAATAGGATTTAAAAAAAATTAATAAACTTAATATTTAAATTTTTAAAAAAGGTTTCAGTTACTTGAGAGGGAGGGCACTAGCGAGGAAAGGGGCAGAGGTAGAGGGAGAAGCAGACCCCCAGCAGAGCAGGGAGCTCTATGCCACGCTCGATTACAAGACCCTCAGATCATGACCTGAGCCAAAGGCAGACACTTAACTGAATGAGACACCTAGGCGCTGCTAGACTTTAATTTTTTTTTTTTTTTTTAGCAGTTTTGCCTTTAAAGAAAAATTGAGAAGGAAGTACGGAGTGCACTGTTACTTTCCCTGCTGTGCCCTTCAGTTTTCCCTATTCACATGCATGAGTGCAGTGTATTTGTTTCAACCGATTGATGACTATTGGTACTTTATATTAACGAAAGTTCGTAATTTTCACGAGGGTCCACTCTTGGTGTTGTACATTCTCTGGCTTTTGACAAACGTATAATGACATGTGTCCACCACTACAGTCTTGTACAGAGTAGTTTTGCTGACCTACAATCTCCATGTTCCCATCTACTGTTCTCCTCTCCTTCCTACCCCGCTGAGCCTTGACAACTTTGGATTTTACTGTCTCTTTTGATTTACCTTTTCCAGAATGTTAGATATTTGGAACTAGACAGTATGCAGTCTTTCTCACATAGCTGTATGCATTTTAAGTTTCCCGCGGGTGTTTTGTGGCTGGACAACTCACTTCTTTTTACAATCGAACAATGTTCCATTATCTGGATGAACCACAGTTTGCTTACCTACTCATCCACTGAAGGACATTTTGGTTGATTCTAAGTTTTGGCAATTATGAGTAAAGCTACTATAAACATTTGTGTGGTTTTTTTTTTTTTTTCACATGAACATCTTTTCAATTCACTTAGGTAAATATCAAGGTGTGCAGCACTGGCTCACATGGTAAGAGTATGTTTAGCTGTAAGAAACTGCCAAACTGCCTTCCAGCATAGCTGCACCAGGTTGCATTCCCACCTGCAATAAAGGAGAGTTCCTGTTGCTCCACACCCTCGCCAGCATTTGATGTTGTCAGTGTTCCAGAGTTGGGCCATTCTAACAGGTGTAAAGTGGTAACTCAATGCTGTTTTAATTTGCCTTTCCCTAATGACATATGATGTGGAACATTTTTTAATATGCTTTTTTGCCTGCTGTATGTGTGTTGGTGTCTGTTCAGATCTTTTGCCCATTTATCAATTGGCCGTTTTCCTTACAATTGACTTTGAAGAGTTTTTGGTGTATTTTTGGTAAATGAGCTCCTTCTGCTGTGAAAAGAGTTGTGAGGCCATAGAGTGTACTGAGTGTACCCTGCCCTCATTGGGCTCATCATCTAGTTGAGAATTAGGATGCAAACTGACACGCATGAAACAGAGGAGAATGTAAGACCACAGGTGATTGGTCACTACAAATGCATTTGTTTTAGTTTATGAGATACAATATGAAATCCCACTTACATCTGTTTTATAGTCTTGTGGGAAGAATGGAGAGTCACAGGTCTCTCAGTTTGGGCTTATTTCCTAGGTTTCTATATCCTTCCCCCACCGCTGCACACATACAGTGGCAATCATGAGGCTAGTGTTTGATGTTATCGGTGGGGGTAGCACAAATTTTTAGGCCATTTTCTAAAATTTGTCTTTTTTTACAAAAATATTTATTTATTTATTTGACACAGAGAGAGAGAGATCACAAGTAGGCAGAGAGGCAGGCAGAGAGAGAAGGGGAAGCAGGCTCCCTGCTGAGCAGATAGCCTGATGTGGGGCTCGATCCCAGGACCCTGAGCTGAAGGCAGAGGCTTTAACCCACTGAGCCACTCAGGTGCCCCTAAAATTTGTCTTATAACAAAATTTTATTTTAAGTTTTCAGGTAGAGATCTTATATTTAACATCCTGACTTAAGTCAGTGATTTTTCAACTGGTGAGCATTTTGTTTATTTGTTTTGATTCTTGTTTTTCTTAGAGAGGTGACTGAAGAAGGAAAGTAAGGGCAGGAAATAACCATCCTGCTGATCTTAAAAGGGAGAAAATCAGCAGTATTAACCCTGCTGACATTAGGAAAGAAAATTCAAGAGTCCTAGAGATTTTCTTGGAAACCTTTCACTACTACCTCATTCAAGCAATGAGGTGAACTTAATAGAAAGGAAATGCCAGTATTCTTAACCAACTTGATTTTTCAATAACAAAGAACCACTGCAATCACTTAGCACTTCCCAGTTCACAAAACATTATCTCATTTATCCTCACAATGACCTCAGTTGGTAATGATGAAAAGTTTCATTTCATAGAATCGTAAACAGAGAAAAGCCCAGGGATTTGCTGAAAAAAGTGCCATTGATTTCAATTACAACTCGAGTATCTGACCCCAAGTCCAGTGTTCTAGAGTGAAGATCTGTTTCTATCTTGTGGTCCAGGTCTAGCTGTTGGGACTCACCTCCTCTAAGTGATGCTGTCTCAAAGGGAGTAAGTCTAGATCGCCAAGTCATGTTTAAATTGTGCTTTATAGCTCTCTCTAGTTGACCTACTTATTCATTAATGTCTGTCACATTTCATAGACAGATTCCCATTGCATTGAATTAGTAGATTATTTTTATGGGAGACTTTTCATTTTATTTTATTTATTTATTAGAGAGAGAGACTGAGAATGAGAGGAGAGAAGGTCAGAGGGAGAAGCAGACCTCCCGCAGAGCGGGGAGTCCGATATGGGACTCGATCCCGGGACTCCGGGACCACGACCCGAGCCGAAGGCAGTCGCCCAACCAACCGAGCCACCCAGGCGCCCTATGGGAGACTTTTCAAATACAATCTAACTAAAGATAATATTCACTGTATGTATTCAGTCAAATTTAGTAAAAACAAAAGAGAATGACTGGTGTGACTCTAATTTTGCTAAATACATACTATATATAAAAAATAATATTGGAAGATTATAAACTAAAATATTAATAGAAATATGGTCGTTAATGGCATTGTGAATAATTTTAAATCATCTTTTTTGTATTTTTCTCAAATTTTCTGTAGCAACATGTTACTTTTATAATTAGGGTTAAAAAAAAGACAAATAAATGCCACTAAAATGTTACTATACCCTTCTTTGCTATAAATTTCTCCAAACTTCTTATGGCTCACAGTAGCTGGGGACCCACATTTCTATCACTCCTTCTCTACGGGGAGAAGTGGTCATGAGCACACATTGCAAGGAACCCAGTGACCACAGCATCGGAAGTGCATCATCGGTCTGGACTCCTCAACCCCTACCTCCCTCAAACACCTCAGGGGGAACACTGGAGCCAAACTGTGTTATATGGGGATTTCACTCAGTGCTCAGGAAGCACAACTGTCAGCTGCTGGGCTCAAGCTAGGTCTGAAACATAACCGGAAAAACACAACTCACTTTCAGAATCCAGAAGGTAAAAGCAGACACATGGCCAGCAAGGGCTGAGCAGTAGCGGAAGAAAGCAGGAACAAGAAACAGGAGCCAGACTGGCAATGAAATGAGGAGTTTGGGCAGCTGTTATTAGCAGGCCTGTAATGCCTGTGGTGCCTTCAGCACAGTTGGTTGGTTGGTTATCTTATCCTTTTGCCAGGATGGAATAGGATGGAAATATCCTGTTTAAAGTGGGAGACAACAGGCTTACATGCCGTGAATCAGATAGATAGGTAGAACCATATATATGTGTATGTGTGTGTGTGTGTGTGTGTGTGTGTGTGTGTGTGGATGGATATATAGATATATATAAATAAATATATATATATATAATATATAATAAATATATATATATATATATCTCCATCCACACACACACACACACACACACACACATATATATCTCCAAAAGAATTTTGTACCTATCTATCCATCTATTAATTTAAAAAAATAATTGCAAATACCTAAAGCCTTTGATGAAAAAGAGCTGAGTCCAAGGTATTGTAATGTGAGGAAGAGAAGATATCATGCCTTTAGAGCTTCTATTATTATGTGTTAAAATTTTGGCCATCTAGGATTCTGCTCGATCTGATTTACGAGCTCATAGTTTTAACTCTGCTGAGCCCCTTTCTGACACAGTGAAAAAATAATCTTTCCACCAGAATTTATAGCCTCTGATTCATTCTCTCACTGTCCAGGAAAGTTGCTCGTCTGCCATTCCAAGTGGTTGTTAATGTCATACTGCCTCTCCCAGGAGCATCTCCATTTCTTAAAAAAAAAAAAAAAAAAAAGAATGGACAATCAAAACCCTCAAATCATGAATCTCTGCTGGCAGGATTTTTATCTATCCTAGTAGAAGCATGAAAGGGCTTTTATCTGGTCTTCCCAAATCATCCTACCTAAGAAGACTCACGAGAGACCTCTGGTCCCGGGAAAGCAAGGCACACACTTGCTGTGTTTTGCCTTAGGCACTACCCAAATGCTTGCCATACATGGTGCCACACACTTCTTAGAAACTTGCTCAAACGTATTCATCTTATTATAGTTATCCTTAGTGTCTGGGAGCCAGTGCTCTTCTAATTGTCTGGAGTTGTAAGATCTTTGTCCAATTAGTGTACACACTAGTTTTAAGAACTTTTTATTGATGGAAAATATGACTCATGGTGGTTTGCTGCAGACTGTGTTGTTTTGAGTTCCTGCTACCCAAGGATCTTAATTTTTTCAGGAGCTCTTGGGTTCTAATAGCTTTTTCTGCCATTTAGTCCATAAATAGAAAGCATGTTTACTTTTGCCAAAGAGGATTTTTTGTAATATCAAGAGTTTCAATTCTAGAGAAAGAGGAAAAATTCCATGATAGCCACAAGAAAGGTTCAGAAGAGGAGACATCTTTGAGTGTCTTTGGTGAGCCACTGCCCGAGCCGCCCAGAACAAGATGAAGAAATCCTTGACCTTGTGTGGGGGGACAGGGGAAGGCAAAGAGAAATCGTAATATTTCCCTTGACTTGTCATTCCAGACATCTTGAATACAGACCATGAGCTGGGCAAAGGAAAATGAAGACTGTTATTTGGCCTCCCTTGCCTATAGCCTGGACTGGATCTAGAACTTCTGCCTAAGGAATTCAAAGCTGGTGCTAAAAGGTATGTAGGAAGAAAGGAGATGAATGGGTATAGTCAAGTCTCAGTCATTCCAACACTGGCTTTGCAAAGTACTTACTAGATGAATCTCAGTTTTTCCTCAAGTGTGATATGGGAGAGGAAGAGCTTCTCTTGAGCTCTCATGGCTGAAGCTGTCCTTTCAGGGTTAAAGTCAGACGTCACCTTCTCCGGGAAGCTTTTGCACCCTTGAGCAGAAAACCCAATTGCAGTTGTTTAGTCTTTGCTGGAAAAGACCTGAGTCCTGTGCATTCCTTTTTCTGGTGCATGGAAGTCTTATAATGATTTGTGTGTCAATATATTCTCTCTACCAGAGTGAAAGCTTTTGCAGAAAATAGATTTGGGAAGAACGAAAACTGAATGCTTAAAAAAAGAGAATCTTAATATTTTCAGAAAGTGACCTTTTATTTCAGAAAAACTATCTGGAGTTCTTTGGAGAGACTGCCTACAAAGAATCTAGGCTACATTTTTGGGGTTTGGAGGATGCTCCATCCTGCAAATAGAGAAGAAGGGATCCCAGAAGTCTTTCTTCCACCCAGGGAAACAGGGAGGATTTATTGGGATGTTGCTGGCAGGTCTGAGGAGAGAGTTTGGGTATTTTGTGTTGTTTTCTTGCTCCATGAGAGCTGGTTCCAGTGTGTGTATGTGTGTGCATGTGTGTGTGTGTGTGTGTGTGTGTGTGTGTGTGTGTGTTTGAAGTCTGCACAGGAAGTTTGAGTTATGAGAGTCTCACTGCTAGATGAATTCCAAGGCCCTGTGAGCCTGGGCCAAACCATGGGCCAAGAACAGTGCAGAATGCTGGCCATTGTGTGAAGAAGTGGGGCAGGAGGGAAGGATGTGTACTGGTCCCATGGCAAGGAAGCCAATGGTTTGGGGTCTGGGAGGGAGATGGGTAAGGACATTGTGACACAACTATCATTTAGGATTTCCTTAGCTAGCTGTGTTTGTCTGACTTCCAAGGTACCTGGCTGTGACCCAGTGCGGTAAGAACATTGCTGTGAGAACCTGGACCACAGTCACTGTGGAAAAAGAGGTTGCCTCATTGTGGAAAGATTTTTACAATCTGCAATTTGCTATAGGCCAGCAGTCCTCCCACTGACAGCCTTGAAAAAAAATTAAAAATAAATTTAGAGTTTATGCATAATAAAAACTTTATGTGCCATAAAAATTGTTTCTCTGGGATTGCATTAGGATCCTTGTCTGAGCCACATCTTCTGGGGCTTGTGTTTGGTGATGTGTTGATTTAATTCTCTACTCCATGCCAAATGAAATAAATACCCCTATTTTTGATCTGGTAACACAGAGTGGAGGGCCAAGGGACTTGTGATCAAAGGTTGTACTCCCTCAAGGACCAAGAGCTGAATACTCTACTTCAGGATATTCGAGCTTTCTGACTGGTTGACCGAAGGCAGCCAGGCATATGCTTAACATGGAGACATGTAGTAAAGTAACATTAAAACAAATAATTCTGACTATGCCCAACCAGTCATGCATTGGCTGGAACTGCATATGCTTTCATTTGAAGTGGGTCAGCGGAACTCAGAATGTTCCATTTGCATCATCTTAGTCTGTTAGGATTATACTGACCAAAATTAATTGGGTTTGGCTCAGGCAGTAAGATTAGCTTAATATTTACTTAGTTTTTGAACTCTTCTGGAGAAACCATACTGAATCAATTCAGATCAGATATGATATGCACTAAGTCTGAAAATGAGCTACTCTCATTGCTTCTGCCTGGCCCACAATTTTGATGATCTCTGATTCTGGAAGAATCGAAGCCATTTGTCTTTTAAGATGGCTGTGGCCTCCTCCTGTGCATCTCTGTAAGGGACCCCATCCTACATGCAGGGACACTCAGTCTCACCAGCACTTCTGCCAGCTTCCACTTTACTAAGACTCAGCCATTTAATTTAGAGACGTGTTCGCATCTCCTCTGTTGCTACTGACTTCACGGTTATGTAGGTATACATGTTTCCCTGCTTATACTGAATTCTAGAAACTTCTTCAATCATTCAATACTAAAGGAATTCATATGGGAACAGAAAGCTATCAAACACAGACCAGACTTCTCGATGACAACAACAACAACAACAACAACAACAACAACAACAGCAGTAGCAGCAGGATACATTTTGAGGAAGAGTAAGTAGTATTGTTGTTCTTCTCAAGGGGTTTGGGCAAATTTCTTCAGATATTGCATATTTGAGGAAAAATCCCAAAGGGAAATGTAGGAACAATTTTTGTATTTCTAAATGGATGGGTATCAATTCTAAAATGAATGATCTCTACACATTAAACAAAGTGGGGAAATAGGAGGCCAGAGAACTGCAGAAACATGTACGATGGAAGCAAGCGGTGTGAAATGAGCCACTGGTCCGAGCCTAGTCTATGCAGCCTGGATCCCCCTTTCTTCTTAAGATCACAAGCAGTAAGCAATTCCAGCTGAAGTTTATTCCTTTCCTTTATGTAAGCTATTTATTTTTTAAATTCCAGTAAGTGGAGGATGGATATTACCATTAAAAAGCCATTGTCCAGCTTCAAGTGGACATGTTAACATAGAGAAGGGTATTCTCATGCTGTTATTCAAGGAACCCAGGTGTGTAGTAGAAAAGTCTAATCACAAGTGGTAAAGACATTTTTTACCACTGTTTCAACATTTCTGAGTCATCAACATTTGAAATTTTAATGGCTATAGCCAACATTTTTTTCACTTCTTTTAGGCGGAAAGATCTCTTGCTGTAAATATTTGTCTAACCTATATCCACACACACACATATACATGGAATCATCATATATATTCAAAGCTTCCATTTCATAGTTTCATTTTATACGGTACCATTGAAATCCTCTGAAAATGGCAGTGTTACCACAGAGACCCCCGGAATATCTTAGAACTGATCACTCCATGTCAAGATGGTTCCCCGGACACCGCATTCTTTTTTTTTTTTTTTTAAGATTATTTATTTATTTATTTGACAGAGAGAGAGAGAGAGAGAGAGAGAGAGAGATCACAAGGAGGCAGAGAGGCAGGCAGAGAGAGAGGAGGAAGCAGGCTCCCTGCTGAGCATAGAGTCAAAGTCGGAATTCGATCCCAGGACCCTGAGATCATGACCTGAACTGAAGGCAGAGGCTTTAACCCACTAAGCCACCCAGGCACCCTGACACTGCATTCTATAAGGAACATAAAGAACAAATATTGCCAAAAAACTCATCCAGTTTTAAAGGAAAATGTTCCAGAAGCTCCCTTTAACCTAATTGCTTTAAATCAGTACTCCAATATCCATGAAAGAAATAAAAATTGCATCTTGTATAGTTACACCTAGCAGAGTTGAGTGGACTCCTCGTACTGACTACTCCCTCTACAGTCACTGTTATCCTAATTTAAATATAACATTTCTTACAGAGATGTAAAAATAGAAGTTACGACGGCACCTGGGTGGCTCAGTTAAGCGTCCGACTCATGATTTTGGCTCAGGTCCTGATCTCAGGGTGGTGGGTGTGGAACCTGCTTAAGATTCTCTCCCTTCTCTCCCTCGGTCGCTACTCCCCTGCTTCTGCTCTCCTTCTCTCTCTCAAAAAAAAAATTTTTTTTAAAGTTATGGAAAATTCCAAATACACAAAAGTAGAGAAAATAATATCATCAACATTTGCGTAGCATCAGTGAGCATCGTTTTGGGACAGGTTGGGATTCAGGAGTTTGTAAGACGGTATCTTACAGTATATGGCTACTGTGCGGCTGACTCACCACCCATTCTCATGGCAGGATTCTACTCATTTAATAATGGCACACACGGAGAAACCCTTCTCGACTAAACTAACGGTTAACTGAGTTAAGTTCCAAGTAGGAAGATGGACACTATAGCAGCAAGGATTCCTGGACTGATCATTTCATTCATTTAGCTCGCAATTACTAAGCACCTGTTCTGTGCCGGGCACTGTCAGGCCCCCGGGAGGCAAAGCTGCTGTCACTGGGCCGTCCTTCCAGCCGCGGACCGTGTCCAGCCCCGCCTCACAAGTGACCTTCACCTCAAGAGAACAGAATGGGCTAGAATGGAAAAGATACATCTGGTTTCGCTTGGACAGGAAACTCAATAGTCTTAAAAAAAAAAAAAAAAGAAAGAGACAAAAAATAATAACAAAAAAGCACAGCAATAAGAAAATTACCATAGGAACGGCTACCATTTAATGGACGACTTGTGGGTCACAGATTTTCTGCTGAATTGAGCGCAGCCAGAAACCAGCCTGTATGGATTAGATTCAAGCCCCTCGAGTACTACAGACGGATAAAGAGAAAAATCACAAGGGTACTGCTGCAACCTAGTTGTAAGAGCAAAGGAAGGAGGTTTTCATGAACCTTCGGAAGAAAGTCTTCTAAGATACATAAAGAAAAGAAATATCTGCTTGCTGTTTGCTGTGTGTGCTTTATTAAAGATTTTATTTATTTATTTGAGAGAGAGAGAGACAGAGACAGAGAACATGAACAGGTGGAGGGCACAAGGAGAGGGAGAAGCAGACTCCCCACTGAGCACAGAGCCTGACACGGGGACTGACACTGGGCTTGATCCCAGGACTCTGAGATCATCATGACTTGAGTCGAAGGCAGATGCTCCACTCACCTCAGGCTAGGCTCCTGTACGTTTATTTTTCACAGACCTCCAGGTAACTAAATTCTATCCTATTTCCCTTTGAAGGCTCTGATGAACAGCTCAGGTAAGACCTCTGGCCTCTCATTTCTACAATCTTTCAACTGTCACCTAAGAAGAAATCCTAATAAAAGAAATAATGACTGTGTATGGGGGGTGGAGAGAAAGGGGGAGAGAGTGACAGACAGGGTTCAAGAGTGAGAACCAGACTTTGTGAAGGTTAGGAAGCAAAACGAGGGCAGAAATAGAAACCACAAGTATGGATGCATTCAAACCAGAATTATATAGGAGCTTGGGAGGAAAGAATATTTTGTCCTGCTGTGGTTTATCCACAAGCTGCAGTGCTGGGCCAATCCTGGAGATTCTAAGGCTGTTTTCAACCCAGAAATTCCTGTTTTAGAGGAGCCAACGGACCCTTCTGGTGGCAGAGAGACCAACTTCCTATGATAATGGTGTGACTTTGGGCGCTGCAGAGATGTTGGAGCTGGACTGTTTTCCCACTTTGGTAGGACGCTGTGACAACGGGCCACCGCAAGTTCTGGAAATGCATCTCAATTCCCCCTCAGGGAAAGATCTTCCCTAGAGTGGTTTAAGGATATTGCTCCTATTTCATCTCTGTGCACATTCACGGTTTTTCACTCTGGTCCTTAGAAGACTGTCTGAGGATCTGTTGCCTTCCACTGTCTCTAGGAAACCCCTTACCTGCCTCCGCTCTCCACTTACCACCTCTATGTGGAAAGGGGGAAGGTAGGCTGGGACCATTCTTTGTTGGCTATCTTTTTGGCCATCCCTCTAAAAACAGAAGGGGCCTGATACACCTGAAATCATGCATTCAATTTCACTTGAGCAAAGGGCACCAACACCAAATGTATTGCCCCAACCAGTCCAAGGGAGTGGGGGAAATGCCACTAAAAGCAAATCAGTTCTTTTGGGTGAGCATGACCTTACTCCAACACTCCTCTTCTGAAATGCAACCACTCTGAATTATCTAACCACCTGAGGACTCTCAAGTGTGAAGACAAATCCCTAGATTGTTTTCCTCTAGAAATCCAGGAAAGGAGTTGTTGCAGAGACTAGTCATCTGGATAGTAGGTGCGCTCAAAGGGAAGAAAAGAGGAGAAAGAGCAAGGTCACAGGAACAGGAAGAAACACCTCGCGCACGGGACAATGTCATTAGGGCAAAACAGAATTCTGTCACCAACATGTTTGCAAGCTTTCACTCACAGCTTCTCCGTAGCTCAGTTTCTCATACACAAAACAACAATAATGATGCATGTGTCCTGGAGTTGCTGAGAGGATGTCAGGATAGGACAGAGAACTTTCTAAAATTTTCCACTGAAGTAGGGGGCACCTAAAGGGTGGGGGTAGGGTGCTTCCTGTAGGCATAGCCCCGGAACATTCTGCAAAAGTATAATTTCCCAGAAAACGAGTTTTATTGTAAACTGTATGCCTAGTTTGTATTCTATTCAAAATAGAATTCTTCTCGGAGAATATTTAAGTAAATTTTTGTCCTGAGATGACTGTGTTCATCCCACAGCTCTGTAGATCCCTTGGGACTCCCTGATGTGAGACTCTTGAACAATGTACGGAAGGCCATGGTCAAAGTTGTTCCTCGGCACAGGGCAGACACCAGTATTTATTACGATTATTATTTTCAAAAATAGTATTATTTTATAGCTCTGCCAAGGGACAGACTTGGTGAGGACACACGCATTTTCATGATGAACCCTGACCAAACTGGTTCTGTTTTGTAGATGGAGAAACTGGGTCTAAGTCTCAATCCATTTTTGTCTCCAGTGGTATTTATCCCATTTCACTGAGATTAGTTATTCTTTGTGGCTGTCTTAACGAAATGTAAATTTTGCAATGAGAGCCTAGAGCTTCTGGATGTTAATTTCTTCCTCCAGTTCCTTTATTCATTTACTCACCCAATCAATCAATTACACATTCAGTCAGAAGTAACCAAGCACCTATTTCAGTAAGGTGATGTCACAGGTATTATCAGAAACACAAATATGAGACAGAGTCCTCGTAACCTAAGACCTCATCATCTAAAGCCTGGCTGGTCAAGGTTATGCAGGGAAGCGAGTCATGATAACACAAGAAAAAAAGAAATTGACCACTCACAAAGTGAACTGAACTGTTTCAACACTCCTCTTTCATTCAAATATCTACGTCCACTTGTAATATCTAATGCCCTTGTCCAAGAGTTTTGATGACTAGTTGAAAATACACTGGGAGAACATGGCAAAAAAAAAAAGTACAAAATTTCACAGTTAGAAAATATTCAGGATTTTATAACATCAACGCAATTGACTTTGGAAGTATAGTCAATTAGGGAGAAAGCTCTTGACAAATTAAAATCTAGCAGGGTTTTATCAATCAATTATTGAAGAAGAGAAAACTGACAAAGGTGATGACATGCTGGGACTTTCATGGAGAAAACAGTCCTTGGAGAATTGATAAATCTTTTACTGCTCTTGCAAAATTAATTCTCTCTGTGGGCATGGTGAGAAACCCAAACATGAAGTAAAATCATTTGTATTGTGCTATGATACAATCTTATTAGATAAAGATTATGCCCCAAATCCCCATTAGTAATCCTTTGTCCTAAGACTGAGCACATGGTCCCAACGATAATTTAAAGTTTATCAAGTAGAAGGTAATTACGTTTCCTTCATAAAATTTTTCACAATTTTTACTTTTAATTTTCAAATTTCCCACCATTTCCCATGTCCACCTTTGTCCTGGTTTTAAATGGATTCAGTTAAACCTCTTTGGGTACTAATTAACCTCAGATAATGAGATCCTCTCCTATCTACTCACATGTTATGTTGAAACAGAACTTTACTGTTTGCAAATACTTTCATAGATCTTGTCTCATTTAACTTTCCTAAGAACCCTATCGTTAATGTATTTTTTTCTCCATATTATGTAAAAAGTGTTTAAGATAGAGTAATTTGCCAGGATTCTTAACCTCTTTATGAACAACCACAAAAATCTCATGTTCCTCAGAAATTCTAATCTATCCCATCCCTTAAGGGGGCACAAGCCTTTTGCTTTTGATTAAGAATCATGAATACTTTAGGGGTGCCTGGGTAGCTCAGTCTGTTAAGCATCCAACTCTTGATTTCAGTTTGAGTCATGATCTCAAGAGTCCTGAGATCAAGCCCCACACTGGTCTCTCGGCTCTGCAGGGAGTCTGCTTCTCTCTCTTTCTCGTTCTCTGTCTCAGGACCTCCCCCTGCTCGCATGCAAAGTAAATAAACAAATGAGGGGCACCTGGGTGGCCCAGTGGGTTAAAGCCTTTGCCTTCAGCTCAGGTCATGATCTCAGGGTCCTGGGATTGAGCCCCACGTGGGATCTCTGTTCAGCAGGGAGCCTGCTTCCCCGCCCCTCTCCTACTTGTGATGTCTCCCTCTGTCAAATAAATTAAAAAAACTTTAAAAAATAAATAAACAAACAAACAAATGAAATTTTTTCTTAAAAAAAAATCAAGAATAAAAATGGAGTCGGTTCTATAGGCACTCAGCAGCTCAAATTTGCTTAAACCTTACTTTCTACAATTTACAAAAATAATTAGTGTTTCCAAACACAAAGTTACAGTATTGAATATATAGTTAAAATAATCTGCAATCCCAGGTTTCTGGCATGTCTTACTGAGTCGTGTACCTACCCCTTCCCACACCATGTTGCAAGGCCACAGAGCCATCAAATAGCCAAGTGGCTCATATAGCCTGGCTGATGACTTGTCCTGAAATGGACACAGCAGGCCACTGGCATCTGAAAGCCCAAAGATACTCTGGGGTTGTTGCTAAAGATATCCAGAGACCGCTACCTTTGCCTGCTTCGGTCACCTGACCTTGCCCAGCTTTTGCCTTTTATCAAGTCTCTGACTCTTAATTCCAAGAGGTGTCATTAGAGCATGTCTAGGCTTCCACTGATAAGAGGACTAGAGTCATGGTTTCTATAATCCTTATTCAAGTTTTAATAATTATTGGATCTTATTGTATGCCAAGGACTGGGGAGGCAAAGACAAAAAGAGAAGTTCCCGGTTCCGAAAGGACAGAAAAACCGACAGGAAGAGAGACATTCATAAAATAAGGACATTAGAACATCAATCACACTGGCTATAATGAACTATATTTTTAAATGTATATCCTGAGTTCAAATTTTTAGGGAAGGCTTCCTAGGGTTAAGGGGAATTTGGTTTCTACTTCAGTCTATTTTAGTTACTTGCAACTTTCTTTTGAAAAATCCTTGGGCACACCAAATTTCGGTCCAAGAACATTTTTCATGTGCTTCCCCCCCCCTTTAAGGTGAATTTTCTTCTCCCTACAGTGGTAGCGGTGAGGGGCCAGGAGGAGTGGGCAGATGGTGTTTCCATTGCAATGCCCACTCCATTTGGAGAGTTACGCAATCAAGGGGGAAAAACACATTTTCCACTCTTGAGGTCCTTTGATCACTTTTGCTCTTACATAACTCCCTAACAGCTGGAGCTGTAAACTTTGAAATTGGCCGGAACATAGCTCATATTGCGAAAGGAAATTCAACCCAAATTTGAAGAGAAACAGCTAGATATTTTAAAAGTGATTCCAGTATTTGTGTTCCTTAACATTTAGTGAGCGCTGGTGATGTTCGGGCACGGTAAGCCAAACTCGCAGCCCAGACAGTTCGCCATTTTGACTGGGACTGCCGTCAGCGGGACCTGGCTCAGCAGAAAGGGGTGCTTCCTAACTTTTCTTCCCATCACCAAGCTCCTGTCTGCAGCAGCTCCTCTGCCCACAGACAACTAAAGAGAATGCTTGCTCTACTGTGGGGCAGCCAGGAGAAAGAGTACATCAGTCTATCCACTCCTCCTCCAGCAGCCGCCAGGTGCTCACTGGCTAGCTTGGAAAATAAGTCTTTTCCTTTCAGCAACATCACTTCCTTCACCTACCGCGCGAAAGGTATCCTCCACTACCTCATTCTCAAATAGACCCCCTTCCTTCTTGATCTTCCCGCCTCTCTTCTACCTACTTCTCTTTCTTCCTCCCCCTCCACCCCTTCCTCCGTCATCTTTTTTAAGTCTGGGATGTGAGATTATTATCCACTCCAATAGAAATAAAACTATACAAAACTATGTGTGTTGCTACAGCTTTCACATTGCAATGAAAAATAGTCAACTCAATTAAAACCCACTACTTCAGAATCAATAGCTTGTTCAAAGCTGCATTAACACTTAAATATGGTTAACACCAAATGCAGAAACGGATCTGGACAAAGGTTATTAAACTTCTAACTTGCTTAAATAAAATTAAAGAAAGGCAAAATTGTGTTTTTCATTGTGAAGCAATCCACTAGAATCACTGATACTGGAGGGTCATGAAAAATTCAGAGTTCTGAGATTACAAGAGACTCAGGCATCTAAAGTTCTTCCTGTTTTCTGTTCTTTCCTCTCAAAGAACTGCGGACGTGTGGAATTATACCATCAGCAGCAATTGTTGCCTTACGAGAGGCTCCACAGGGTGACTGAGTGGCACAGTTGGTTAAGAAGCAGACTCTCTGTTTTGGCTCAGGTCATGATCTCAGGGTCATGAGATCGAGCCCCGTGTGGGGCTGTGCATTCAGCATGGTGTCTGCTTGTCCCTCTCCCTCTGCCCTCTGTCTCCATCCCACTCTCTCTCTCTAAAATAATAAAATCTTTAAAAAAAGGGGGGGGGGAGAGAAAGACAAAGAGCCTCCAAATCTGTATCTCCAGGAACAGCAGGTGAGGAAGGTGACATGTGTCACCTTGGCATATTCAGGTGTGACTGCTGCCAGGGCAGGAGACTCTGCAGGGAGGTCCTCCAGGATGGCTGCTCAGGTGTCCCTCCTCGTGCAAGTCTGTGGTTTTCAGGGGTCAGCCAGTACTGCATACAGGGAATGAAACATGGCCCCTGAAGCAGAAGCAACCTTTGTCTGGACCTGGAGGCCTCCACAGCCTTGCCGCCGAACATTCTGAACTCTGCCGAAATACCAACACAGAAGAGAAAGGGCTAATTTAAGAGCAGGGAAGTCTCATTTCCTATTTCTTCGCTGTGCCGTGGTTCGAACTGCTTCCTCTCTGTGTTGAAGCAAAGTCGTGGCTCTTATCATTCTAAAGCTTTTGGTTTTGTCTGCTGTTTCTTCCGGTTCCTCTCTTTTCCCTTCCTTCTGCGGCCTTGAAGATACAGTTCAGACACACTTGGGGTGTCTGCGTGGCTCGGCCCATTAAGCTGCGGACTCTTGATTTTGGCTCAGGTCATGATCTCGAGGTTGTGAGGTCGAGCCCCATGTCAGGCTCCGTGCTCAATCGGGAGTCTGCTTTTCCCTCTCCCTCTGTCTCTCCTCCCCCTACCCCACTTAATATGCCTGCACGTGTGTGTGTGAGCGCACATGGAACTTTCTCCAGAACAGACCACATACTGGGCCACAAATCAGGTCTCAACCGATACCAAAAGATAGAGATGATTCCCTGCATTTTCTCAGACCACAATGCTTTAAAACTGGAACTCAATCACAAGAAAAAG
>CM052809.1:45003327-45103894 GCA_028533885.1 Nasua narica | reverse complement strand
GAAAAAAGATAGTCTCTTCAATAAATGGTGCTGGAAAAATTGGACAGCTATATGTAGAAGAATGAAACTTGACCATTCTCTTACAGCATACACGAAGATAAACTCGAAATGGATAAAAGACCTCAACGTCAGGCAGGGATCTATCTCTCTCTCTCAAATAAATATAAAAATAAAAATCTTGGGCGCCTGGGTGACTGAGTGGATTAAGCCTCTGCCTTCGGCTCAGGTCATGATCTCAGGGTCCTGGGATCGAGCCCCGCATCAGGCTCTCTGCTCAGCAGGGAGCCTGCTTCCTCCTCTCTCTCTGCCTGCCCCTCTGCCTACTTGTGATCTCTCTCCCTCTCTCTGTCAAATAAATAAATAAATAAATAAATAAATAAATAAATAAATAAATAGAATCTTTAAAAAAAAACCTTAATCAAAATAAAAAAGGACACACCTGTGCCTGGGCTGTGATTCCCCCTTCCTGATTGCTGAATGGTACTTTGAGGCCTGCTTTCCACCTACTTCAGAATGTGGAAGCAGCTGATGATGAGAAAAGCCCTCTGGCACAGGGGGCCATCGGAGAGCCCTGGGCCTTCATTCAGAGGACTATGGGTCACTCTGATCACTTTCCAGCATCAGGCCCGTTTTCTGGAAGCATCTTGAGAAGATTTTCGGGGAGGAAGAGATAGGATCTCTCAGGAATACAGAAAGGGTTTTTTTTTTTTATCCTTAGTTTTTAAAGACATTTGATGAAACGAAAGGATAAGTGGAACAAGAGTTCTGTGTTCATTTTTCAGTCTAAATGACACGTGTGTTGCTTATCCTAGTGTCATGAACTGCTCATTTCCTTGATGGTTGAAGATGACCTACTTGTGACTATCCTTTTCTTTCTACAGCCATGTCGCACTGCCCAGGCAGACTCTGGGGTAGAAGAATAGCTCACAAGTCAAGAAATAAACTCTTCACGAGGTTTACGCTGGCCGGTGCTCATTACTATTAAATACAAATAGTAAGGATGCTGATGATGGTGACAAAGATGATGGTACTTTGCACTACGTGGCACATGGTGTGGCTTTGGGAGCCGATGATTGACATCACTGACCAGCAGGCTACAAGCACATGCAAGGCTTCTGCTGGCGGCTGTCCCCCTACAATTGTCCCACTCGGTCCAGCTATGACTCGTTGCCAGAAGTGGGCTGCTAGGTCATAAGGTTTGCTGGCACTCTGAGAGTGTCAATTGTGACGATGCAACTTCTTCTCAGTGGAAGCATTTTTGGCTAAAGGAATAAAGAACTCATGAGTTTCAAAAGGAAGCGGTGTGTGTCTACTTGTCTAACCTACTGGAGAGTCGATGCTTATAGGAATCTTTGCCAAATATGATTTCCTTGAAATTTTCTTTGGTTTGAAGGGTTTTGGTTTTTTTGTTTTTTTTTTTTGTCCCCACTTGAAAGAATCCAAGGAAGAGCTTGATGTGAAGTGTGACTGTTCATATTTTCCATGCTTTACCTTTGTTTTCTTTCAAACAACTTCCTTTCTAATGATGATGATGATGATAAAGAGCTAATATTCATTGAGTTCTTGTGGCCACATTGTCTACTTAATCCTCATAAAACCTGGGATGCCTGGGTGACTCAGTCGTTAAGCGTCTGCCTTCGATTCAGGTCACAATCTCAGGGTCCTGGGATCGAGCCCCACATCGGGCTCACCGCTCCACGGGAAGCCTGCTTCTCCCTCTCCCACTCCCCCAGCTGTATTCCCTCTCTCACTGTGTTTCTCTCTGTCAAATAAATATTTAAAAAAAAAAATCCTCATAAAACCTTATGCTATAAATGCTACTATCCCCATTTTCTAGACAAGCAAACTGAGTCACTGACAAGTTTAATAACGTGCCCAAGGTCATACAGGTAATAAATGGTATACACAGATTTAGACCCAGACATTCTGACTTTAAACCAAGCTCATGTCATGATGTTTCACTGCTTCCCTTATTGGAGTTACCGGTAACTGTCAGGTAGTCAACAAAGATTTGTGGAGCTCTTGCTATGTGCCAGGTTCTGAGTTAGGCACTGAGCACATTAAAACAAGCAAAGCAAATACAGTCAGAGTCATCATGAAACTTAGCATCTAGCAAAAGCGATCAATATAAAATTAGTCATTCAACGAATAATTATATAATTAAAAACTATTATATATCCCATGGCCTATTAGCTCTGTGAATAAGCAACATTTAAGGTGAAATGTGGACCAGCAAAAGATCGAGAGATGAAACAAGGGTGGTGGGGAAGGGGTCAGAAGGAGGGAACATGTGTCGACCACAAAGGCTGGTGATTTCCATGTTCCAGGGAATACACAGTGACCTCGTGTGACACACAGTTTCTTTCATGAACACTTTCTTTTAAGTGCAGAATAAAATTTGAATTTGTTTAGGTATACCAGCTGTCATAATTAGAACATATTTGAGCTAGCAATCTAGGTGCTTTGTTGTAAGACTGAGAACAGGATGTTAGGATGATGGAACATGTCAAATAAGAACTAGAATGAATCTGAAGCGAGAGCCCGAGGAGGCCAGAGCAACTGCACAAGGGGAAAAGACCCAGGGACAGATGGTGAGCTGCAGAGGCACAAGGACATGGTCACAGTAACTATAACTATGTTTTCCTTTCTTCCCCTCTGCATCAGAACTGCAAGATGACTATTATATTTCCAAGTAATCCACAAAAATCCAACATTAAATGAATTATAAAACCAATTAATTAAACTTTGTGGGATTTATCAATTAATGGAATGGACAACAATGCTAGATGTCAACTCCAAATACGCACAGGAATTTAGTGTGTCCCAGAGAGAGCGTACGCAATCAGTGCAGAAAAGACAGTCCTGGGACATTTGACCATCCATCTGGTAATAAGAAAGCCAGATCCCAAATTCTTTCCTTATCTACAAATAAACTCCAGATAGAATAATGTGAATATATTTCAAGTGATACAGATACAAGAAGAAGACATGCTTGAATATTTTTATCGTCTTTGGTTGAGAAAGGCCTTTTTTTTATTTTTAAAGATTTTATGTATTTATATGACAGAGAGAGACACAGAGAGAGAGAGGGAACACAAGCAGGGGGAGTGGGAAAGGGAGAAACAGGCTTCCCGCTGAGCGAGGAGGCTGACGTGGGGCTCGATCCCAGGACCCTGAGATCATGACCTGAGTGAAAGGCAGACACTTAACAACTGAGCCACCCAGGCGTCTGGGAAAGGCCTTTACTAGCGTTTCAGCCCATTTATACAGATTTGCGTGGCTGTGGAGCTGGGCTAGAAGTTACCGCAAGACTGCCTTGTACCAGCCACACTCTCCTGGGCCCCAAAGAGGACGGTTTGACTTCTTTGCGTTCTATCACATCTTTACTTTTGCTTTCTTTGATTGAAGGCCCCCATCTACCAATAAAGTAGCAGCATGTAGAAATATCAGGAACCACAAAGTTAAAATTAGACTCTATAAAAATGTGAAACATCTGTACAGCAAAAATCATGCTAAGCCAATATTTTAGGGCCTTCTAAAAGGAAGCGAGGAAGCCTAATTTTCCTCTGAATTGGCAGTGGTGGTTCTGCCCCTACTAGAAAGGCTCCTAACTAACTTTTTGAATTCAGAAAAAATTATAGCTTATTTTCTCCAACCTCCAACAGTTCTAAGACTTGGCATAGCTTTCGAGTACAGATTAAGCCAGTAAATTACGTTAGTATTAGTGTTACCTGTGGCTTCACCACTTACAGAAATCGGCTATTTTTATATTACTGCTTTGGTCATTGCAGCTAGTTAGCCTAACCCTAAATTCCAAATTTATAGTAGTTATCAGGCCCATTGCTAGAGCTTCCTATTTGATGAGGTAAGAAAGACATATATATGTGTATTTCTGTACCTCAAAATTGTTTCTAGAAACTATTTTGACAAGCATAATTTATATAGCTGGTTTCTTCTGTAATCTTATGTATTTTGTTTTATGCATTTAAAATAACCTGAAAGGAGGTCCATGGGCTTCCAAAGATTGTCCAGGAAGACTGTATCATGGAAAAGGTTAATAACTTTGCTTTAAGGTGATAATTTCCATGGGGAAGACAGCTGTCACACACCCATATTTTTGATGGGCAGCAGGCCCGCCCGGAGCTCCACAATGACTGGGTGGCGGTGGAGGGGCTTTTGGCCCTCTGGATGTGAGCCCAGCAAGTGGAGAGAATGCCGGGTGTCCTGGGCTCCTAGCTCCCAGGTAGCCGGTCTTGTTTCAGCTTGGGAGACCCTGGTCCCACAGCTGATGTGCTTCAGTGGCATTAGAGTAGTGATCACTCTGTTGAAGGGACTGTCCCCTTTTAGTTGAGGATGAGCCGAACTAATTTTTGTGGGGTTTCACGGAGCTCTCCTATCCGTAAAGACTGGTCCTGAATCATGGGCTGACAGCCTTAATATACCAAAAGCCTTAGAAATCAGTAAGAAAAACACTCCCTTATCAGATAAATAAAATATAAAGAGACAATTAAAATGACTGGGGGGGGAGTATTTGGCTCCACTATCAGTCTAAGAATTGCAAACAAAAGCAAGATTTTTTTACATGCTTATCAATTTGATGAAGTTTAAAAAAGTGATAACACTCAGTCTGATAAAGATATAGAGAGGTAAACAACCATGGCTTTTTAGTGGTAATGTAAACTGCTATACCTTTTTTTGCCAGGAGGAGCTTAGCAATATTTATTAAAAATGGTATTTGTACATCTCCTCACCCCACTAATCCCTCTCTTAAGAATTTACCCTCAGGAGCTTATCATAAATACATAAACAAATATAAGTTCTAGAACATTTATTACTCTCTGGTTTATAGTAGCCAAAAAATGTGGAGGCCGCCTCAATTTGTTCCATGCTGCAGTAGGGGAATTCATCAAGATATTTGGCTTTGTCTTCCCTGTATATTACCACCAATTCCAAGAAAGTGGGCAGGCCTTCCTTGCCTTCTGGGAAGTATGTATTTTAGAGCAAGAAGAAGTTGTTTCCTGAGAAGTTCTTCCCTGGCTTTTGGTTTTTAGAGAGTGAGTTCATTTTCAAGGGGTTAAGCTAGGGAGGGGAAAAGCGACACAGAATCAGACAGGCAGAAGGGAGGAAGTCCCCAGAGAGGAGACAGGGCTCTGGGCATCCCTGGTATAGTGGGGATCTGTGCTTTGCTCCTGCAGTTTGTTCAGGGGTGAGAAGGGAATGGAGGCCCCTGATGGATGCTCAGCCTGGGCCGTCGGACCCCGCCAACCGCAGCAACAACGACTGGCTCTAAGTACCAAGGTCGCCAGACTTCAGAAAGCGTTCAGGCAGAATGGGTTTGCATGTCCACAGTATCTCGAATGGGTTACCGATTAGGGTGATGTCTCTCTCTCTATAAGACCCCTTTTGTGTTGGGGGGCAGGGGGTAGAGTGGGAGGGGAGGGAAGTGTCAGTGGGGACTGCCTGTGAACCACCCCTCACCTGCCCCTACTGTCTGGATGGAAGTAGAGAGTAGGATTTAATTTTATTTAAAGAAGCAACCAAATTTTCCAACTTTCCACCTAACACACCCCAGTTTTCTTACTTGTCAAACCAGCTATTTGTATGTATTTACTACTGGCTAAATCTCTTTTCTGATAACGTCGTGGTGAGAGTGCTCACAAGGGGTTAGAAAGCCATGGCTGTCCCCTGAACCCCACAGTCTCACGCCAACTCGGAGAGAGCAGATAACCCTCTGTAAAGGCGCTTACATTCAGTGAAACTAGAAACCGATCAAAATGGTGCACTGGTGTGGCAGTCACAGAAGCCACAATGCAAACTTAGGAAAACCAAGGGCAAACTGCTACATAGTTCTAAAGAACAAAGTCTAGTGCACAAAGAACAAAGGAACGCACCTTACGAATAGAGGGAACAGGAGGTCTATGGAACATCCTTTCCACTCAGGAGATAGAAATGGGGTGAGAACCCGTTCCAGTCCAGCCCCTAGGGGGGGTCTTGGGCTGCCATGGGTTGCAATTGGATGTTCCAGAGTAGCTGAGGAAGTGCAAAGAGCTTCTATATCTTTCAAAGCAATAGGGGCAGAACTTGTCCCTTAGGAGTTTGGACAAGGATTAGGTCAACGAGTAGAGGGTCATCAAGCCCTAAAATCAGGAGAGAGTAAGCTCTGTTGACATGGCTTTCTGATGCAGGGTTTGAGAGCTTCCGACCAGAAAATCTTTATGGCTCTGGTTCCGGAGCTGGCTTTCTCAAGTTACTCTGAATTCGAACCTGATTTACCTTTACAAACTAAGACTGGTCACACACAGCCATGCCTAGAATGTAGTTACAGTCAGGTTACAGGAAAAACTAGTCAAAATATAAAGGGTAACTAACTAGCTTTTATTTCTTGGTTTGGGGCTACAGTGGATAAAATCAGTAATTGCTTTGTTTCTTTGCTTCCTATCTACTTCTACATATGAGGGAAACTGAATGGGCAAAACAGGCTTATCTTGGGGAAGAGGAACAGCCCTCATAAGACAAGTTGAACTCTATCCTGGGGTCATATGTGGATCCTGAGTACACCGATTTGGTGTTAACCCACGCCCCTTGAATTCCTGTCCAGGATGCCTCTGAGGGTGTTGATAAATTTATCACCTCATCCTTAGCAATGAGCTCAGGACGGAGATGCCCAGAGCTCTCAGGAGTGACCGTATCTTTACACCTGTGTGAAACAGTTTGGTTGTCCTCTGTATTTTCTATAGACTAAAGACGCTAGAAGCCACACCCTAGGTATGGTGTTTGCACAAGACGTGTGTTAGCGAGGTGTGGAGAAGATGTGATTATACCTTGACTGATTTCCTACAGGCATCTACAACCCTCTTACCCTAAGCGAAAGCCCGATAGGACTATATCAGGCTATAATGTTCCCTAGGGACTTATGGCTGATACAAATAAAAGAAAATTAGGTTTCTCTTTTTCTTCCCACAAAACACTTTCAATGCTCTGATAAGGCAGGTGCCACACACTTCATGAGAAATGCCATGTGCGCAAGAAGCTGTCAAGAGATGAAATGGGTCAAAGAGCGCTTCACAAAGACTGGTAGATGGTCAGTTCAGGGCATAGGGCCATTCTCCTCACATGATAATTAAACATTCTTTACATCGGAAGAGAGTGAAAGGGCAAAAAGATTACACACATGGACTCTTAGTCAACTGCAGGAACCCAGGTGACGTGTGCAAATGCAGTAATAAACCACAGTATCATAAGAGCACTTTGTTCGGCCTCTTCTCTCAGGTGCTGGAGATCTGTTTGGATCGTTGAATGCAGCAGTCACTGCAGCAATTCCGTTAAAAAACTGCCTAATATCTTTAGCAGAGAAGAGGCCTGCGATATATGCATTATTACGTGTATGAATTCATTTAGTTCCATCATCAACCCTGTAAGTATTTAATCTAGCTTCGTGATCCATAAGCTTGCCCTGGGTCACATGGCCAGTGGGCGGGAGAGGTAAGGATAAGGACTATGTCAGTTTGACACCAAAACCCATTTTTTAAAAAACACAATTCACTAATATCTTCCATGTCAAGTAGCTTCATTTGCGTTAGGGTTCCTAGTTTCTGTAGCTTCTCTTCTCCAAGCTGTGTCTGACAAAAAAATGGAAACACAGCCTTCGAAAGTAAGTGAACCACGGTAATTGCTATGCCTGTTCATTTTTTGTACTGGAACCATTAAAAAAAAAAAAAAATACATGGGGACAGCCTCTAACTAAACAGAAATGGCCCGTCTTGAATGTGAGGGAGGGTGTGAGGGTTTTGGGCCGTGGACAGAGAGGCCTGTCAAGGCCTTTTAATAGCGGCAGGCCTGTTAATCTGTGGCATGTCAGAGCCTGCACACCCACGTGTGACGTGCCTATCACTTTACCGAAAGGCATCCCACACGCCCGTCGCTGGAAGGGCGACAAGAGCCCCTGCAGCCAGCTGAGCTGGGTGCCAGCCCCCAGACACCAAGGCCAGTCCTCCCAAGGGAGAGGGTGACAAGAGGACAATGCCAGTGCATGATGGGGCACTGGCTGTCTGCGTGAGATCTGAGACTGTCGCTGAGTTATGCATGGAATCTGCAAAATGTGACCTTCATGTTCCCTTCTTGTGATGCTTGATGACATGTGCCCCAGAGCAGAGTCCTCACTATCTGTTGACACTTGTGATCAGGATTTACGTAACAGCAGGCCACACGTGTGTTGCCCAGGCTATAAAAACAGGCATAACAAATAATATATTGGAGAGGATGTTTCGTTTTAGCAATTTATAGCCCCACAGAAATGGCTCATGAAATGTTAGGGCTAGGAGGACTATTACAGACCATAGACACTCCAACTCCTTCCTTTATGGATGATAAGACAAGTTCTAAAAATAGAATGACTTCTCTAAGGGTAGTATACTTTTTAAATTTAAATTATACATAAGTGTCAATTGAAAAAACATATTGGGAAGACCGGGACTTGTTTTTAGAAAGATCTTATTTTGGAGGTAAGATTCCATGTCAGGTTTGGGATCCATCAATCCAGATTTCCTACGCCGGTTAGGGTGTTACAGGAGGAGAGTGTAATCGGGGCCCTGGGAACACTTCCTGTGTTAGCACTGTGCCTGGAGCACACAAGCACCAACAAAATATTGATTACCATTACTATTATTCCCAAGAGTGGCTTGTGACTATCATTATCGAAACATTTTTGATGTAATACTCTGATTTGTCAAACACGTTTAAGCACATTTCCCCAAAACATGTATTTGTATTTACATTTAAATTGCTTGATGTATTATTTATATCATAAAAATGCATGACATAGGATCAAAAAGATAAAATAAAGATTCGACACATTTGCATACGTGGGGTTCATTTTACCCATCTGTGCCTTTTTCATATGTTCCATTTTTCCATAACAAAAAAGGAAATGGGAAGACAAATATTAAAAACAAGCATTTTCGGGCGCCTGGGTGGCTCAGTTGGTTAAGCGACTGCCTTCGGCTCAGGTCATGACCCTAGAGTCCCAGGATCGAGTCCCACATCGGGCTCCCTGCTCTGAGGGGTACCTGCTTCTCCCTCTGACCTCTCCCCTCTCATTCTCTCTCTCTCTCTCTCTCTGTCTCAATTAAATAAAATAAATCTTTAAAAAAAAACAAGCATTTTCTATTTCTTTTTCTTAGGGATTGTCTTGTGGGACACACTTTGTATTCTACCTTGAAAGCAGAGAGCTCAATTACTCACTTAAAACATCTTCTCTGCCTCCCTGCGGCGGGCTCTTTCCTAAGCACCCAAAGGTGGCTGCACTGTTGGCTTTCCAGGGGAGTGTCGTGTGGCAGCAGATTACCTTCAGAACCGGGGTTTGCAAGAGGAGAGGACAGCCATGCTAATCTGTATGTTCAGGGCATGAGAAACTAGCAGGAGATGTGCTCTGAGCTCTGCCATCATTTCAATTCCTTTGCCTTCCTTCCTGAGACCCAATAAATCACTGAGTTCAACTGATTTTTCTAATGTCAACCACATATTATTGGGTATATTTAGATGCTAGGTGGTGTTACCAAAGGGCTATGGTGGCACTTTCATCTCATCTCTGATAGGACGTAAGTTAAAAAAGGAACAACAACCAACAAGCAGACATAATCGTGAGACTCCTTCATCAAGTCTCCGGCAGCCAGAACAAAAGACCCAGCTTTGGCCCAGCAACAAAACATGCTGTGGGACTTCAGTATCCCACACTCACCACCAGACTTTGCAGACAACCTGGAGAAACTATGTGGGGAGAAGGAATTCAACTGCTGAGCAATTAAAGGCTTTTTTTTAAAGGACATAATAACTCTCAGAAATGAGGTGTCTAAAGCAAGGAGCAAACATCCCCGCCGAGACCCGATCAGAGCCAAAGGTGTCCTGAGAGGAGGCCGGACTTGGGCTCGGTCAGAACATGGTCCCGGAGTCCCGTGGGCTGAGAGTGGCTGCCTGCCCTCAGCCGAGGAGAACTGGTACCTGGCCTCAGCATTAGTGTGGGTCCTTTGGAGGTCACTGCTCCCAGGTACGGATCAGGAACTGTTTGTTATTTAAAGACACCGGGTTTTCAGCCCTTTTTACCACACCGTCTTGTTACCTTCTTTGGAGTGAAAGTTCTCCTTGAGTTTTATTTTCTACGGATAAATTTGGCAATCGCTACCTGCTTTTTAGAACCGGGATTCTGGTGGCCGGGGGGGGGAACAGAATACCGCACCATACCCTGTTTCTCGCTCATCCGCATATCCCAGGTGCCTAGCACGGTGTGTGCCATGCAGCAAGGTGCTCACTTTTGTGTGTTAGACTTTTGAGCCGATCTACCCAGTTCTTGGCAACTTCTCCTCTGCTCTCTTGAAGCTTTCATACTGCTGGCATGTGAGTCTTAGCAGCCCCTGAAGCTATCAGAGTTCGTGTTCTTGCTTCAGGCTGGAAGCACCTCCCCTTCCCTGCCATCCCCCAAACACAACCTTCCCAAGAATCCCTAATGTCCTCCAGGGATCTCTACCGGTGGCTGCTAAATTTTGTATCTCTTTTTCTTGCAGGTGTGGTGAATGGGCAGCACCACAAAGCCCCTGCCTGATTTCCCCGTACTGGTTCTCCCATTGTCCTAACTACAGCGACTAAATACTAACTAACTAAACTCCTAACTACAGGGGTTTGACTTTTAGCTCTTCTTCTGATTAGCTTTTTGACCGGGAGTAAATCATGCTCCCTTTTGGAGAATTCCTTCCTCCTCTGTTAATTAACAAGATTCCAGAGTTGAAATTTTATGATTGCTTCCCCACTTCACTGGGAGTTTTTCAAGGGAAGGGATCCCGCCTTTTACTGATTTTTGTAATAGCAGCTACACATTTGACAGCGGCTTCAGAATATTTGCGTAATTCTGATGGTGACCAACTAAAAATGAACGTCTGATCCTCGGTTTTAAGGTTTAGTACACGTAGTGCTCGTAGTGCTCGAAGGCTATTTGAAGAAAAGGTGCTGTAAACATGAGTGGGGAGGAGGCAGGGCCCTGTGGCCAGAGCTAGCTGACCTGCTCCTAGTCCCGGGCCTGCTCTGCCCCACCCCCCACAGCCAACAGGTGTCCACCTCTCTGGCCTCACTCTCCCTCTGAAAAGCTGGAAGGTTGGCAAGATCTGCTCTTCTCGCTTTATTCCCCACCCCCCTCCACGAACAGCACCAGCTTCTAGTCTTTGGCAACTTCATTCTCCCAGACCCTGTCCAGCCTATGTGCCTTACTGAAATCAGGAGCCTCTCCCTCTCCAACACCAAGGACAAATGTGGGCTTTTGAGATGCCGGGGTGTGCTCAGAGATGCCCGCACCGTCCAACCCGGGCCCCTGGGGGAAGTGGCTGAATGACAGGAAATTTAAGGAAGTAACTGAAGTGGGAGTGGCAGTGACAAGGGAGGCGGGGAGGAGCAAAACGAAGCTGCTCATTTAGTCCTTGGGCACCACGGAGACAGGCCGTTCTGGCCGCTGGGGGAAAGGAGATAAGAAACCTGAGACCAGGGAACTTAATCAGCACTGCATCTTGCACAGACACCTCAGACCTCGTGTCTTCCTCCAGCCATGATTACACAGCTTAACACTTACAGACCCAGTAGGGTGTGCTTCACTAACCAGAGGTCACCGACGAGAAATATATCAGCTAGTCAGTCTCCAGCTTCAACCTTGTAAACTGCTTTTAGGGGCCCAGGCCTGGTTCATAGTTATTTTATTCATGGAGCTGCTTTGCTTTGCCTCTCCCATCGAAATATAAACTGTACATGGTTGGAGATCTTGTCTGATGTTTCCACTCCCACATGCCTTGCACTCAGCCCTGTGCCCAGCCGCAATAAGCGCCCGGCAGTGCTGTTAAATGAATGAATGAATTTGTTTGTTAACAGCCATGGCTATTTTAATGGACAGCATTTACTAAGAGGCTTAGAAAGTTGGAATTATAATGACATAAAGTCTGAAATTTAAAGTCATAGGAGGTGGGGTACCTCGGCAGCTCAGTAGGTTAAGTGTCTGCCTTTGGCTCAGGTCATGATTCCAGGACCCTGGGACTGAGCCCTCCGTCGGGCTCCCTGGCCTGCTTTCCCTCTGCCTCTGCCTGCCACTCCCCCTGCTTGTGTTCTCTCTCTCCTGCTCTTTCTCTCTGATAAATAAATAAAATCATGAAAAAAAATCATAAGAGGCATGTGTTTAGATTATAATGGTAGGGCACATATATCTAGATAATATGTATCTACCTCTGGATAACAAATGTCTACTTTCTTTTCTCAAAAGGAATGCTCAAAGAACAAGCTTGGAACAGAGACACCTAAGGGAAGAGAGGGGAAAGGCCATGACGCAGACCTGGAGATTCTTCTGCTCTCAGCCTGACACCTCTGTCCCTGCCTGGCTAAACACATTTCAGGGCAGTGGGTTATATATTCTGAGAGAGGAAGGAAGTCTTTACAGTTCTTAGCTTTCTCTGGGGAAGGCTTTCCCTGGCACCATGTTCACTCACGACAAGCTTTCGCAATTTCCTAGTGGCCCCTCTGTCCTCTCTGGCCCCACCCAGGAGATTGGGGCTTCTGAGTGGGAATTTAACGAGCCTCACGCTCTCCGGTGGAAGCGACAATGAGCCAATGAGTCCAGTGATCACAGCCCCTCTGTCCACGGGTGCGCCCAGCTTAGAAAGCTTCACGGCCTGGGGCACGGCGGGGTGAGGACAAGTCAGGGCTGCCAGCAGACAGGCTTTAGCAAACGTGTCACTCAGTAGCTGTGCCCTTGCTGCTTCCACAGAGCAAGAAAGAGCAGGGTTTTCTCCCTCCCCCACTCCTCCACCCAGGGCAGTCAGCTTGTGACCGGGGCAGCATGGCTGCTGAGGCCAGAGCCTGAAGGGGACACCCGTCCTCTCTCTCAAAGCTTGTCCAGGCACAGAGACCAGAAGCCTGGGAACCCACAGGGTGGGGAGACTGTGCTCACCACTTACTTATATTAGAGTCTGACATTCCCACTTCATTCGGGCACAGACGGACCAGAGCAAGGTGGGAGGAAGGAGGGAGCAGGAAAATCATGGTCAGAACCCAAAGCCAGAGATCCTATCGAGGTTCATGGAAAGCCTGTGACTCTGCTATTCTTGGTGGGGGGTGGGTGGGTACTAATAGCTCTCAGGGCAATCTGAGCACAGACCCTATGAAAATCTGCATGACTTCTTCCTTGTGGCAGAGGGAGAATCTGGGAGGACTGTGGATTGGAAGCCCCTTCACACTTGGATATTAAGTATCCTTTAAAACAAAAAGATAAAAATCTACCTCATTACGGCATGTAAATTTCTAGATTCAGGAAAAGTTTTCTTTGTCGAAGATAAAAATTGTCAACACATTAGAAATCTGCAGCTAGAGATAAAAATAAGATAGTGGCCTCAAAGACAATTTTAGAAATTCAAGCATCCAAATGTCAAATTTAATTGCTTTAGAATTTCTCTTGCTTTTCTTTAGTGACAATTCCTCACAGTTCAGACTTAAATATTTGTCGGCAAAATATGAGCGCTTATTAATCTACATCATGTGATTGTAAAAGTGATACAAGGCCAGCCGTTAATGAACTTGGGAGGAACACTACCCTAAACTCTCCTGTAACACTGCCCTTGGAAAACTTGGAGTTAAAGTTAAGGTTAAAAGTTGAATCGGGTCATTATGTGTGTTGTGATACATAATAGCTAATAATATAAGCATTAATGTCTTCAAATGATTTTCAAACATTCCATAGCTTTCTACTCTATTAGCACTTCAGCATGGTTATGAATAAGAAATTCTGGAAAACCCTTTTGATACCAGTATCTGGCAATGCTGCTTAAAACTTTCTAATAGCCTTTGAAAAAAACAAAGGTAGAGTTGATGACAGAGAGAGAAAGATATAAAGAGGGAGAGAGAGAGAGATCTACAGGGACCAAAACCAGAGTGATAAATGTGTAACAGAGAAACAGTCTACACTGAAGGAATCTGCTCTTACTAGGAACCTATGATTTGTGTTTGTAGAACGGATGCAAAGACTCGGTCCCACATCAAGTGTGGAGAAAGAACTGAGACTTCCATAAACTCTGTACTTAGGAAGGGTTATAGCCATAGTGAAAGGGTGGGATTAAAAAAAATCTGTTTCCTGGTAAAGAAAAATGACAAGAAACCTTGTCTGTTAAGGTACAGGCGTGGGGTGAAAAAAAAAAAAATCTCTCCAGAAATAACCATATGCCTGCCTATGCACAAATTAAGGATCTGAATTTGTATCACTTGCATGGCCCAGGAAAATCCAATTCAATAAATTAAATGAAAAATATTTCTGGATCAGGGGTGCTGCAGGATACTTGGGAAAAAAATGACCCAAATCCTTCTTGGAAGGGTGTACCTCAGCCTGGGGCTTTTAGAATTTGTACTGATAAGAACATCAAATATGAGCTCCTTGCCACATTTTTCAAGAAAAATAGGATGGCACAGCGACACCTGGATGGCTCCGTCGATTAAGCATCTCCCTTTGGCTTAGGTATGATCTCGGGATCCTGGGATCAAGCCCTGCATCAAGCTCCCTGCTCAGTGGGGAGTCTGCTTCTCCTTCTCCCTCTGCCCCACCCCCCAACTCATGCTCTCTTTCTCAAATAAATAAATAAAATCTTTCACACAAGTACACACCAACAGTGAGGAAAAATATGATGGCACAAAGGTGGTGGTATAGGAGAACCCAGCCTCCATCTCCTCACAAAGAGTGATAATTAGACAACTATTCATGAATGAAAATAGCTCTGGGAAACCTCAGAAGTTCACCAAAGAGGCTTCAGCAGTACATCAGAGCAAAAAACCCCAAGAAGCGCTACACAAAAATGTTAGAACGGCTTCATCTTGCCCGCATCATGCCATCCCCGACGGCCCTGCTCAGTGCCGAGAGGGAGCTTCCAGGCTGAGAGTGTTTCCATGCTGGGAAAGGGAGAGCAATGCAAGCAACCAGGACTCCAGCCTTTCGGGGACACTGCAGAAGGGACCCGGTTCATTTCACCCCACCCAGAGGCCAGCAAAGCTGATGTGTCTACAGATGGCTAGGAACTAGGAACAAGGGCAGAAGCTACCAGAATCTGCCAGGCAGCCTGAGTGACCAGGGTTCCCAGAGGTCTGTTTTGCAGAGGACCGCAGTGGCCTTTGCTGCAGAGAACCTCAAGAGGCCATGCAGCTGCTGCAGAGCCCGCTAACTGTCATCACTAAATGCTTCATCATGGACCCCAGCAAACTGCCCCACAGGAGACCCCAGCAGCTTTTGCCCCCGAGGAAACTAATGACCAGGCACGGCCACAGTGAACACCCCTGATATTTTCACACCATAAGTTGTCTGGGCTGTAGACACTAGCTGCCTGAGTCCTTCCACACTCCCTCCCCGACCCCTGCCGGAGCCTGGGATCCATACTAGCAGTCAGCCCTGGCCTCTGGAGCTATGCACATGTAAGATGTCATAGGAGACCCTGGTAGCCAACCCTGACTCCCATGTATAGACCCATGGCTAGCCCCTAGAGCTGCACGAGTGCACGCCAACAGCCAAGGCCCCCACAGTTGTTCGTGGGCCTGGCCATGGCGTTCACCTCTGTCACGGGACTGCGTAAATGTATATGCCTGCAGCTAGCCCCTGCCCCCTGCAGCGACACACCTGCACATCAACAGTTAAGACCCCCAGAGCTGCCTGTGGGTCTACATGCAGCCCTGACTCCTGTCAATGGCCTGCGCTGCCATGCAGGCCCACACCTAGCCCCTATAACCAGGTACCTGTTACGCCACAGCTACAACTCCCATTACCAGCCTCCACTGCTGTGTGCACACCTGTGACTAGCTGTGCCATCACAGAAGTACACACCAACAATCAAGGTCTCTGCAGCGACTCATGCTCCTGTAGTGGGCCTCATCATGGTCTGCACCACTGTGTGTGTGTGTCTTTAGCCAGACCCTGCCGTCACAAAGGCATATCTGCAATTGGCCTTGCAATAGCTTAATGTGTACACTACCAACTCCAGCCACTACTGCCACCTGCCCTGGTCCCTAGCTGCTGAACCTAGAGGCATTGCTGAGGACCCTAACAGCCCCTGCACCAGCATGGACCAGCCCCCAACCACCACACCTCTCACTGAAGATCATGCAGTTGTTCATGTTGTGAACCCTGGATGCCTGAGTCAATAAGACACCATGATGCCTAGACCTAAAGCTGCCACAAGACCCCACACATAACACCCTTCATTACTAGGCCTGGGTCACAGCACTTCCAGCATGCTCTCATGCATGAAAATCTTTTCTTACTAAAGTCAGTCCAAAAAGTCTGGAGAAGGTGACTGTTTATTCATATGAAAGATACCTGTGTAAAACTACAGGAATATCACACACACACACACACACACACACACACACACACACACACACACCAGGGAAATATACAACCCCTAAAGGAACACAGTAAACTTCTAGTAACTGATCTAAAGAAATGAAAATCCTTAAACTGCCTGACAAAGAATTCAAAATAATTGTTCAAAGATGCTCAGAGAGAACTGCAAGAGAAGAAATATAAACAATTTCATGAAATCAGAAAAGCAATATAAGAACAAAATGAGAAGCTCAACGGAGAAATAGAAAACATAAAAAAAGAACCAAAGAGAAATTTTGCAGCTGGAGACAACAATGAACGAACTAAAAAATTCAACCAAGAGCTTCAACAGCACATTCACCAAACAGGAGGAAAAAAAATCAATGATACCCAAAACACGTCATTTGAAATTATCAAGTCAGAGGAGCAAAAGAAAAAAAGAAGAATAAAAATGAATGAATAAAGCCTACAAGACTTAGAGGAGACTATTAAAAGAAATAATCTGTGGATTACGGGAGCCTCAGAAGGAGATGAGAGGAATAAAAGGGCAGAAAGCTTATTTAAAGAAATAATGGCTGAGAACTTCTCAATTGGGGGAAAAATTTAAACATTCAAATTCATAAAGCTCACAGGTCCCCAAACAAATTCAACCCAAAGACATCTTTTCCAAAACATCGTAATGGAACTGTCAAAAATAAAAGAGAAAGAATCCTGAAAGTCACAAGAGAAAAGAAGATCATCATTAAAAAGGAAACCTTATAAGACCATCAGCAGATTTTTCAAGAGAAACCTTGCAGGAGAGAAGAGTGAGATGTTACGTTCAAAGTGCTCAAAGGAAAAAACTACCAACCAAAAATACTTTGCTGGCAAACTTGTCTTTCAGAAATAAGAGAATAGAGACTTGTTCAGGCAAGCAAAAACTAGGGGGTTCATCACCTCTAAGTTTGCCTTACAAGAATTGCTAAAGGGAGTTCTTCAAACTGAAAAGAGAGGATGCTAATTAGTAACATAAAAACATGAGAAAATATAAAACATATTGGTAAAGGTACACATAGGGTCAAATTTAAAATACTCCAACAACGGAATGTGGTGGTATGTCAATCACTTAACTCTAGCATAAAGGTCAAAGAATAAAAGTATTATAAATAACTATAACACAATAATTTGTTAATGGATACTCAGTAAAAGAAAAAGTAGATTGTGACATCAACAACATAAAATATGTGTGCATGAGGGGAATAAAAGAGTAGGGCTTTTGACAATCAAAGTTAAATTGTCATTAGTTTAAAATACACTGTTATATTTAGAAGTTTTATGTGAACCTCATGGTAACATAGCAAAATCTATAGCAGATACATGAATGATAAAGAGAAGGGAACCAAACCATACCACTATGGAAAATCATTAATTCCCAAAGGAAGAGAGGAAGAAAGGAAGAAAGGAAATAGAAAACAGCCAGAAAACAGTAAGATGACTTCAGGAAGTCTTATCAATAACTCTTTAAAAGTAAATGGATTAAAATCTCCAATCAAAAGGCATGTGGTGGCTGAATGCATAAATAAGACCCAACTATACACTGCCTATAAAAGGCTCACTTTAGTTTTAAGGAGACACAAAAGCTCAAGGTGAAGGGATGGAAAAAGATACTTTATGCAAGTGGAAACCAAAAGACAGCAGGGATAGCTATACTTATATCAGACAAAATAGACTTTAAGTCAAAAACTGTCAAACTGTTAATAGACTTTAAGTGAAAAACAGACAAAAAAATTACATGATGATAAAGGGTCAATTCATCAATAAGATTTACTAATTATAAATATACATGTATCCAACATGGGAGCACCTACATATGTTAAACAAATACTAACAGATCTGAAGGGAGAAATAGACGATACAATGAAAGTAGGAGATTTCAACACTCCCACTTTTGACAACAGATAGATCATCCAGAAAGGAAAATCAGTATAAAGACACTGACCTTGAACTATATGCTTAAGAGCAACAGATCTAATGTTCATGTACAGAATATTTCTTGAAACGGCAGCAAAATACACAATCTCCTCAAACACATATAGAATATTCTTTAGGATAAAAAAAAGAATATTCTCTAGGATAGATCATATGTTAGGGCACAAAACAAATCTTCATAAATTTAATTAGATTGAAATCGTACCAAATATCTTTTCCAACCACGATGGTACGGAACTAGAAATTGCTAATAGGAGGAAGACTGGGAAATTTATAAATGTGTGAGGATTAAAAACACACTCTTAAAAAACCAATGGGTCAAAGAAGGTATCAAAAGAAAAATCAAAGTGTTTTCAAACAAACGAAAAGTGGAAACACAACATACCAAAACTTACAGGATTCAGCAAAAGCAGTTCTAAGAGGAACGTTTATAGTGTCAAATGCCTACTGAAGGAGACAATTTCAAGATCATGGTAAAGGACAGAGAATGATATAATGTATATCTTCTGAAATTTGTTAATAGAAAAATATGATAAATTAATTGTTTTCTATATTTCAATTACTCATATGTAGATATAGTACTCACTAGTTAGGCTTGATACATTTCCTTGTGAATTTACAAATATAATGAAAAAGTTATTCAAAAATACACTTACAACTTGGCTTACAAACATAAACTTAGCATAAAATGAAGGAAGCGGACTGATATAATATTTGATTTTCTTTTTTATCTTTTTTTTAAATTTTATTTTGTTTATTCAGTCTTCCAACAATGAATCTTGGAACACTGAAAAAATAAAATAATATTTGGTTTTCTTTTTACCAGTGTCCAAGGTGATATACACTAGGAGGAATATACAATATGTTCCCTTAAGTAACCTCTGCAGTTTATTCAAGAAAAATTCAGATTGCCATTGTAGGAAATACAAAAAGGAAAAACAACAAATGATAAATAGTTGGATAAATGGGGCACATAGGGAATTGATTTTATTCACGAGGACCCAGATGAATATGCTCTGTATGTCAAGGTTAAAGCCCTATTCTTGATAGTGTCATAAAGTCTTTTCAAATTAAAGTCAGTCCATAAAGTCTGGAGGAGGTGACTGTTTTTTCAAACGCACAGACACCTGTGCGGCTCGGCTAGGGAACCGGCACCATCTTACTAAGTACTTTGGTTCCAAGAAATGTGTTGCTCCCAGTCTGAGATTCCCAGCTGATGTGTCACAGTGATTAGAGATGTACCACAAGACATTGTTGCTGTTAATTGTTGTTGCCTTGATTTTCCTTGCTTGTTTTAAAATAAAATACAGATACAGAAAATTTCACACACAATAAATATATATCTTAATGAGTTATAAAGCGAACACCATCATGAGTACTGAAACAGGCCATGAGGCAGCGTCAGCAAACCCGAAGCCTTATCATGGTCATTCCATAGAGATGAGATAGATGCTGCCCCCTGCCCTCAAATTGGGTTTGGATATTGAGATGAATGATGCCAAACACTCATCAAGAGGGTATTTAAAAATTACTCCCATCATAGGCTTCCTGGCTCCTAGGTTCTCAGTCCTAGTAGGTCTGAAAATGGCGTGCAGAGTTTGAACTTTTTGCAGATGCCAACAGAGAGAGCACAGGGACTCTCTTGCTGGCTTGTCCAGGTGTGGGGCAGAAGGGAGAGGGCGTGGTGGGGCTTGTAAACTGTCAACCAGCACACAGCAAAACTGGAATCTGCCTCCTTATTCTACCGCTCAGTGTGCCCAGCGTATTTTAGCCCTTCCTCCACACCCCTCCGCCAAATAACTACCACCTGGTCTTTTACAGAAATCACTTTCTTGCATTCTTGATAGATTTTTTTTATCATGCAGTTATTCCTCTCTAAAGACCATAGGTTAGTTTTGCCCATTTTGTAAAAACTGCATGTGTCCTTTAAATCTTCTTAAATCTACACGTTCTCTTTCCATCTCCTTCTTTTCCTTCCATTTTTCTGTTGAGGAACTAGGGCATTTGACTTGTAGAGTTTTCTACATTCAGGATTTTGTTGACTGTGTATTTACGGTTTCATACAACATGCTCCTTTATCTTCTCAATTTTCTGCAAAATGGCTGCTGGATCCAGAGGTTTGATAAGACTCCAGTCCATCCTTTTGACTACAAAGTATAGGTGGGTTAAATCCATACCAGAAGCTTGCTAGTACATATGAGAAGGACATAATGGTAGATGGACTTTGGGTTAGGTAACAGTGCAAGAGTGGACCTCTGCATGCCTTCCATATTATGTCCTGATTCCACATGCTTAGAACATATAATATACACTGATTTATGCTATTATGTTTGGCCTGGCTCAGAGACCTTGAATGCTGATGAAACTTTGGTTTACTTCTTTTCATTTTGCTTCTTTTCTTTTAAAAATAAAATAGGCAAGGAAGGCACAAAATGCAAATAAAAACAACTGAGCTTTCAACAAAAGACATAATTTAAACAATTCTTCCAACTTGGCAGGCAGAATAAAAGCTCTTCAAGTAAACAAAGACCCTGCAAAAACTACTTGTCAATAGCATCCACTGGTCAGGATTCAGAGAAATTGAAAAATAAGCCCTGGAATTTTCTGAGTGCCCCAAGATCCAGTGGTCTCTTTTGACGATGCGTAGGGTGCTTTGCTTTCACAGGTGAGCGGTACTGGAAGATGTGTTAGTTTCCCAGGACTACCATAATAAAACACCGTAAACTGAGTGGCTCACTCTAACAGAAATTTATTTTGGAATAAATGGAATCTAGGAGTTCAAAATCAAGGTGTCAACAGAACAGAGTCCTTCTGGAGTCTCTGAGGGAGCATCTGTTCCATGCCCCTCTCCCAGTTTCTGCTGGTTGCCAGCAGTCCTTGGCATTGCTTGGCTTGCCACCACACCACTCCAAAATCTGCCTCTGTGGTCACCTGACTTTCTTTCCCGTGTGTGTCTCTGCATGTCCTCTCCTCCTCTTATAAAAACACCAGTCACTGAATTTAGGGCCCACTTAATCTAGTATGGCTTCAACTCAACCAATGACATTTGGAAAGAACCCATTTCCAAATAGGTCACATTCTCAGGTTCTGGATGGGCATGGATTTGGGGTGGGGGACACTATTCAACTCATCACAAATAACTTCAACTTTGTAACCATGCCTGAAACTTTCAGCATTTCGGAAGTCTACCAGTGTTAGTCATGTTTTATTGTTACCAACTGAATAGTATATAATCTCTTGATGTCTTGCTCTGGCCTTGGTTTTCCTTTTATTTGTTTTGTTTGAAGGTCCTATTTCTTTTGTTGTTCTCATTTCTATATATTTCTATCTCTCTTAAGGAATGAAAAATAAGATTTCTAATCAAGGATTCCGAACGATACATTCATGAAAATGTGGAGACTCCTGTTTTTGTATTTGTACCATTTAACACTATTTTTGCCTTCCTACTTACTGTGCATGCTTGCCAGTGGCAACATGTTTCATGGCACTGAGAAAAATGTTGAAATTGGCAAATCTTAAGCACTGAATAAAAAATCAACATTGCCCATTTGGACTAGAATTTTATATATAAGTATTCTAACCTGGGAAACTTCAAGGAATGATATACTGGTCTTTTCCTCTTTATACTAGGCATCATTGTTACTGGAATTTATTTTTACATTTCCTAAAGCCAAAGATGCTCCAAAATATTAAATTCTTTTAATAAATTACTCTTCTTCCTGCCACCTGACAGATTTTTCAAGAATTATCCACAAAATACTTCTGTTGAGAGAGTCACACAACTTCTTAGATGAAATTGCTAACCACAGTTTAGCTTTATGCTCATGTCCTAGAGGCATGGTGATTTTTTTTCCCCCAGGATTCATGGTTACCTGTGAGCATCATCAACAAGAAGACAGGGCAGGAGTTAAAACTCCAGGGCTTTAGAAAAGCAACTGACTCTGTTTACATGTGTATGAGAAAAAGTAAGACAGATAATGAGAGGAGTACTCATAAAGGCTTTTAGATAACTCTGCTTTCCACAGATTTTCCTGTTTGGGTTTTGGTGTGCCCATAACTCTCTAAGGAGGTAAGCCTTTACATCAATTAGGATTGGATTCAACTGAATCTAAGAAAATCCAAACTAATGATGGTTTAAATAAGACAAAAGTTATTCTCTCTCTCTCTCTCTCCCCCTTCCTTATTCCCTCTCTCCCTTCTTTCTCCCCCATGCTTTCTCCCTTTCCCTTAACAGAAATTTGCAGGGAGGTAGCTCGAGCAGGTGTATCTGAAGCATGATGTTGTTGAGGACTCTGGCTGCTTCTATCTCTACCAGAGCTATGTATGGCCTTGTTCTTTACAGCCCAAGATTGTCTTCTCCCCTTCTTCCATCATATGCTTCTCAAACATCAGTATGGAGGATGAAGGAGAGAAGAGAATTCTTCCTTCTTTAAAGGAGATTTTCTAGTACCAACATAAGCTTTTGTTTCTTTGGATAGAACTTGGTCACAAAATCCCATCATAGTCTGAGCCTTGGAAATGTAGACTTAGCTAGGGAGAAACATAGCAGTTAGACATAGACTTGCATGATAAAGAATGACCATTAAATTAGATTTTTCACATAATTAATTTTTTTTGTATACATGTACCATATTTCGGACATACTCATGGTGATTTTTTTTCCTGAAAGTCAAGTTTATCTTGGCAAACTATTTTTATTTGCTAACTCTGAAAACCCTAGAGAGAAATCAGGGGTCTTACACTAAAAGGAAGAAGCAAATGGATACTGGAGTAGGTAAAAATGGTCTCTGGCACAGTGATTTGAAAGACCTGATGCAATGAAATTGTATGGACTTTGAGATAGGGGATAGGATAACTGGGAACCAGATCTCCTGAAATCATTTTCACTAACTTCATTAATAATCTATACTCAAAAGTCTTTACCAATAAAGTCTGATTGGGACTATCACATAAATTACTTAACCTCTCAAATCTAATATTTGTCAGTGAGATTGTGGAGTACTTCACATGATTTTGTGCATTTGCAGCTTGCCTGTAGATTGGAAATTTACCTTTGTAAGTTGCCTTTACAGTTCCGCAGCAAAAAGACACACTCTTCCTTATAGTGGGTCAGATCTTTGAGTCTGACACAAGGGGTGACCAAGTTTCTTTGTGAATGATCCCTTTCTTACCTGTCATAGATGATAAATGTTCATTTAGATTTACCATTTATTTAACTCATTTAGTTTACCTTGGACTATGACAGGAGGTCTCAGAGACCCCTGGGTCTGTTTCTGGCACAGGCTGGGCTTCCAAAACACAGAAGCACTTTCTGTCAGATCACGAGGTCATCTCTGAATGGACCGGCCTTTGTTCCTAAATGGGCCTTCAGACATGAGGCTGGGCCTGAATCAAAGCAGAAGAGGAACACTTTGCCTTTCTTTCCTCCATCTGGTGGAGAGCAGCAAGCTCCACCTGGGAGATAAAGCCCCAATATCCACACTCTCCTGTCTTTACATTCTGGCCTGCACATGGACCGCCAGAATTTTATCTGGTAAAGATGTATTTAAACACTTTTTCTTGCTTATCTGCCTCACTTTTCATCCTTAGCTGTCTCTCCAGGATATCTGTTCCTCTGACTTTATTTTTATTTTTTAAAGATTTCACTTATTTATTCAAGACAGAGAGAATGAGAGAGAGAGAGAGCATGAGGGGTGGGGAGGGAAAGAGAGAAAGGGAGAATCAGACTCCTTGCTGAGCAGGGAGCCCAACATGGGGTTCAATCCCAGGACCCTGAGATCATGACCTAAGTCAAAGGAAGACGTTTAACTGTCTGAGCCACCCAGGTGCCCCTGTTCCTCTGACTTTAATAAGAAAATTTTATAGCAAGTTTTCAAATTATAGTCCCCCCTTTTTTCCCTTCAAAATGTAGAGTAACAAAGAATGACCAGAATATTTGGGATTATTGCTTTTCTTATTCTTTTGGCTTTTTAAACCACCGAATGATTCATAATTCATTTCTAGGCATGAATACTCTTCTTCTGGCTGCCTCTAAGTCATGATAAGGAAAAAAAATATCCTCTGAGAACAAAATGAGAAACAACATATTTGTGGCTCAAGCTAGATGAATGGAAAAGAACAGAACACTAAGTGGATTAAAGAGGATACTGCAGGGCAAGGCTTAGTGATTGAATGGTCGCCCAGTTTACATTAAAGGACATATTTCCATTTACAAAATGATTCCCTTTGCAAGGTTCAAGGCTTAATATGCTGGGCATCTTCCCAGCACTAAGCATTTATTTTAAAAAAGCTTTCCATGTCACGAAAATCCAGGTTCTGAAGTGATAAATTTAATGATGAGATGTACAACTTGAAGTTCTGGCTAATTTCAGGTGTTGAACATCTTCCAATCATTTTTACTGGAATAGGAGGGATACATCAAATGCCATGACTCTGTTCCAGTTGGGTTATCACCTCCAATCAAGTGAAAATGTCCTTGAAGCCAAGGCTATGCATTCCTGAACGTGCTTACACTCAACATATGGCAACTTGAGGCCGAACTTCAAGATGAAAGTGAAGGAAATCAAGACAGTTGCCCAGAAATTTCCAAATACTGGCAATCTATGTGGATGAACAAAAATTTTGCACTTTTCATCCACCCCGCGTATAACGATCCAAAGTTGAAGTTATCTTGATGGGTGCCCTGAATTGGCAATAACAGGCATAATAAGCTTCCTGAGGTCATGGCACGGGACATCATGAACACCAACATTAATATGGATGTATTTTTGAACACGCCCACTCAGGGGCTCCAGAGTACGCTCTGGGGGCCCATACTGGCAGAGACGGAGCTTTCCGGGCAAGGTCTCATCGCACATCATCTTCAAGTTCCAGTTCTCAGTGTCAAAGCTGCCATACACTTGGCACTCAGTATGTGTCTGCTGAACAAAATGAAATGACTAACAACGCAACAGCGGAAACTTCACCACAATAGCTGTTATGCTCAGAAGAAATAGTGCACAAGCGAAGCCAAGAATTTTTGTGTTGTTTTTTTTTTTTAATGCAGCTCTGAAAAAAAGGACCCAAGACAAATATGAAAACCGAGACATAAAGCCAAGGGAATCAGCAAGTGGACTACCATCACACACCTGGTTATTAGCACCTCCCTGAGCCTGGATCTCACCCAGAGGACAGAAGCTTCGCTCCTATAAACACAAAGATCCACGGTGCAATTAACAAGAACAGCTCAATGGGCAACATTAATTAAGAAGCAATTTCTTTCTTCGTAATTTCCTGCAAAGAATATTTAAGAGGCTCTCACTCCCTAATCCACAGCAATGTTGAAATCTGTCCCTCCACTCCTTTTCCTTTACTTATCCTGGGGATTCAGATCCCCAACTCCCCAGCTGGTACTGTTCTTCCTCCCCTACCCCACGGGGCCTATTTCCCTCCTTCTTCTCCTCCACAGGATTTCTCTGAGCCCTTTATTGTGTAGACAAACTTAACTCCTTTCCAAGTGCCAATTAGCTATTCCCTTTAGGGAGAGTCCAGAAAGGGAAATTGGGTTAGAAACCACAGATCTGTCTTTGGCACAGGAGATGAGTGCCCAAGTCTGTACATACTTTCGGATCTATCATTTGGGTCCCAGTGCAGCAATACTTGATATTCGGTTAACAGGATTCAGGTATAAAGAGAATGAGATCCTGTAACACGTGCAGTATTCAGAAACACAATTATTTTCACAACTATCACACATATTTCAAGGCAGAGCAAAGCTCACTCTGACGGAGGATGTGCCTGCTATGGTGCAGGAGTAGTGAGGCAGGTAAGTAGGATCCTACCCTTTCTACAGCACGGATTTGGTATAATGTGTTCTACAGAACCGAGCATCCTTGAACTTCACAATTTTCAGGCTAAAACATGTCCCGCTAGAGACAGCACTTACTGGTGGAGCAGCCTAGCTTTAGGACAAGGTTAGCCCTCGGGCGAAAGGAGATGCTCACAACTCAGCTAGGTTTTTCCCATTCATTCTCCGCTGGCAGCACTTGGTGAGGACTATTTCTAGTGAATCCTATCCAGAGAATTCTTGTATTACTTAGCGGCGTTGGTTGGCCACGTCTCTTTCCAAGATCTCTTCCAGCTCTGAATAAACAACTTCACAAAATTATCTCAACTAAAGGTGGTGGGAACGTGTTGTTTATTAAGGACATGTGATGTCTAGGCACTGATTAGCTACTGTCCATATTATGAAAATCGGATTAATTCCAGAACAATGCAATAAGGCAATAAAGTTAAGCACACACTAGAAATGGAAACCAGAACATGATATACTCTGGCTGGAATTTGAGGGACCTTTAATTGTATTTGGAGAATCTGGAGGCTTTAAAAAAATATCAGCAGATATGGGAGTTTAGTTGGAATTATATTCCCAATATTTTCTCTCCCTGCTCCTTCTGACACCTCCTTAACTGTGTTCCCCATCTCCTGCCACACATGGCTATCACATTTCTGTGGAAAATGTCTTATATCCACCACATGTTCACTTTCAAGTCACAAGTGCGTCCTATTGGATCTCTGTGGTGTTCCACTCTGGAACCCTCTTGGCCTTGCTGTCACTCTAGCCGCTGCTGCAGTGGGTGACCTTGTGCAGGCTTTGATCAGATAAGCATAGCTTTCAGAGGTCAGAACCTTCCAGAACTTTGTCTCAATCCCAGTCAGATACCTTTTGCTTTCTCTCTGCTCTGCAAAACTGCTGGACACTCACTCATGCATTCACAAGCAAAACCAAGAGGGCAATAAAGCCTGAGGTCCATCCTCTGGCCCTGGGGGATGGGAGTGCAATGCTTTCCTAGTTGACCCAAGGGAAGAGCTTTGTGCACATTTTAGAACATTCCACAGAAGGTCCCAGCATATTGGACCACCAGTTGCCTGTAGCACAAGCCAGCTCTACCATGTGTTTTTGCACAGGTTTTCCCTCCCTTCCTGTTTTATTCCTGTACCACACCCTACTGCTCTAAAGGATCATATTCTGAAAGAAACTATGGGTACACAAGTGTCTGCTATAAGCTTTTGGGAGACAGAGGCTGAAGCATGCATATATCACCCTATTGAGAATCCTCTTCCTACATCCTTTGGTAAGGAAAAATTAAATAAAAACCCTTCTCTATGCTCCTTTGTTTTGATTCCCCAAAACTCACACTTCAAAGAGGGAATCTATGGATCCACAACGTCCAATCAATAGCTACTACGTACCTGTGGATATTAAACATTTGAAATGTGGCTCATTTGAAATGAGATTGCCTTTTGCCAAACTGCTTTTTCTCTTCTTTTTCTTTTTTTTACATTTTAAATGTGACTATTAGGCAATTTAATAAAACATGTGTGGCTCACATGATATTCTTATCAGAACTTCTACTATACGTAAAATGAGATTCTAGAGACATATCAGTGAATTGCTATTCATGGACTTTATATGAAGTAAAAATTGCAACAAAAATTATGTAAAAATTACGAGATGGTTGGAAAATTTAAAAACATGCCGGTTATTTGATGCAAGTCCTAATGCTCTTTTTTTTTTTAAAAGATTTTATTTATTTATTTGATAGAGAGAGATCACAAGTAGGCAGAGAGGCAGGCAGACGGAGAGGGGGAAGCAGGCTCCCCGCTGAGCAGAAAGCCGATGCGGGTCTCGATCCCAGGACCCTGAGATCATGACCTGAGTTGAAGGGAGAGGCTTTAACCCACTGAGCCATGGAGGCGCCACAATGCTAATTCTTTTTAAGGAGTGATAATGGTTTTAGGATTTTTTTTTTCTAAAGAGTCCTTACTTTTTAGAGATATACACCAAAATATTTATCAGTGAAACAATATGATGGCATATTTGTATTTCAAAGTAATCCATGCATGGGGTAGGGAGAAAGTAAATAGACATGTAAATGAAATAAAACTGGTTTCCAGTTGGCATTTGGTGAAATCAGGTAATGGTGCCTGCGAGTCTATTATATTGTCTCTGTGTTTAGACATGTTTGGAGTTTTCTATGACAAAAAAGCAATTTAGCAAAGGAGGAAAGCTTTGGCCAATGTCAAGTGATAGCAAGGCACTGACCTGTGGGCTATGTATTCAACTGGTAAGTATCGTAAGAGAATTCCCAGGGCTCAGTTCCTTTCAACCTTTTGGCAAGATGTGTGGTGTTTGGTGCAGCTCTATGATAGCCGATACGCACAAAATGCTATGTACCCTCATTGCCCGGAGGAGTTAAGATGACGAAGTTACATGAGGAAAATGAATGAACGTGTATTCAGTTCCAAAGCAATCTTGGTACCATCCAGAGAAAGTTATTTAAGTAGTATCATCTGTATTATAAATATACAATTAAATAACACAGTCATAAATATATTTACACGTAAGTATATTTATAGCTTCATCTATATTTCTACTTGTTTATAAATGTGAAATGATACCTATAAAATATATTTAAATATGTAATACATTTATACATTATTAATATATAAAGACATAATTTTTAGAATAAAAGGAGCTTCCTTTAATATTATGCCTTGGTTTCTAGTCTCTTTTCTCCAAATCGCCTTTACTACAATGCTTCTAACCTGTATACACTCCCTTTCTGCCCTAGTTATGAAAGTGTTGGAATCTAATGTTCTATCGTGTAACCTTCTTACCGAGTCAATGGCCACAGTGCAACACGCCTGAGGCAGAGTGAGGTTTAATTTCACCATAAAGAAATGAGGGATCCTTGGGTTCTATAGGCACACACTCTAATAAGACATGTCTGAACTAGCGGTGCTCTGGTAGACTGGTATTTTGTGGCTCATTTCCCCCCACTTTCCCATGTATCAACAGGCAGGAACACGAAGTGGTTAGGGATGGAATGCATCCCTTCTTGAGCCCCGTCTCAGAATAAGATGACCAGTCAAGCCGATGCATGCAGAGCATTTTCTGTCTGCTTTCTGATCCCTAACTGATGAAGCCCACTTGGGTTCACTATGCCCCAGCCTGGGTGTCAAGACTCCAGCATCCTCTCCCCATGGGGCCTTGCTGCACACACACCTCTTCAGGCTGCATTACGTATGTTCAATCTGCCTAGAGTAGCTCCATTGAGATAAAATAAATAACCCATTCTTAAAAGCTCTAATTAGGAACACTCTATGCCATTCCTACCTTGCCTTTTGGGGGGCTTTTCAAACTGAAGAATGTTTTCTAGTCTAAGAACCTATTAGACTGAGTACTTCTCAAGGGATTTACGTCTCAGCACTTGGTATCCATAATGCTCGGCACATGGAAGATACTCAGTAAATGTTTATGAATAAATGACCCAGATTTCTTGCCTAATGGGTTATTGATCTCACATCTCATATAGGAGAGAGCTACAAGGTCTCTACTTCTACTCCAGTACTATCGATTTATAAATTGAGTTGCACTCAAATCTCAAAAGAACTAAAATCTGTTTCCCACATTATACTGTCCATGCTCTGGGATTCATCGAATCCTTGCACTTGAATGCAAGAAGCAACCAAGGAAAATGTCTAGAACAGAGGTTTTCAAATTGTGTCCTAGGGCATCCATGATTGCATGAACAGCTTAAGGGACTTAACATGAGGGGACATACATGGAGTCCTCACTTCCCTCAACCTCCAGCTTGAATTTGACTGAAACCTAAGTTGGGGTTCACTGGGAGGAGGAAGGAAAGATGGTTCTTAGCTTTGTTGACTTAGAAAATCCCTGCTCTTGACCAACAGCTTCATTTTATAGAGAAGAAACCAAATTTCTGAAACAATGGCTAGCTGGTCAGAGCAAAACCAAGGTTAGAACCCCTGGTCCAGGACCAGTCTCTGCCCCACCCCCTCCTCCAGTCAACTGTGTTGTTCCATGGTACAAAGTTACATGACTTTTCTTCCTTTTGTGCCCACATCGACCCAAATGCATATGAATATGCTTGTATGTTCCTTAAAGTGATCTTCCGTTTCCATCTTGAGTGTATCCTATGTTTCCCCCAATTAATTGTAACGTTCTTAGAGATGGGGGCTATTTTCTTTGTACCCTACCCCCTACTCCCTGTGGGGTTTCAGGAAGTGTTTGGTAAGTTATTTACAGACTAAGCGACAGCATATTGAATCTCAGACAGATAGAGACTTGGAAAAACTTTGGGCTTAGCCACAGAGGACTTAGCCACAGAGGCTTAGCCACAGAGGACAAGGCAGGGTTTCTAATCTATCAGACAACATTCTCTGTGGTGTAACATGGTGACATGCTTTCGATAAACAGCTGCATGGGTCCATCAGTTTCATAATTCTTGAGAAAAATCTCTAGCTTTTGAGAGTGCTTGGAAAATAGATCACTGGTGTGTTTTGCACCCTTCAGAAAAAATGAGGATAAGTGTTCATAATTTCCCACCCACAGTGGAGAAAATAGATACTGGAGAACTGAGTTGGAGAATTAACACAGCAATTAATGCTGACTATGAGCTAGGATCAAGTTGACCTCACTGAGTTTTAAACCGTTGCTTTGACTGTTGGGAGATTTTTTTCTGGTTTTTCCAACTTTCACAAAGGAAGAAGAGTTGAGGGGGCTCGTTTCGTGGGTGCACAGTGACATCAGTCTATTCTCGAATCAGCTTTGTCAATTACTAGTTGTAGATCCTTGGACAAGTTACTTAGCCTGGCTGAGCCTCAGTCTCCTCATCTCTAAGGTGGAGATCATGCTTCCTCGGCAGAGTTTTTACGAATGTTTTGCACGGGTGCCTCGCGATGATGAGGGCTCACTAGTGGTTGTGAATAACACCGAGAAGTCACAGGATGGAAGCAGATATGTTAGATCGCCTAGTGTTCACCTAGAACACTCAGCCTAGTGTTCTTGTTTCCTGGATTACAAATGAGAGAACTTGAGGTAGGAGAATGATGATGACTCACTGCCTCACTTTTTAGTTCGCTGCTGCTGTGAGCCACGTATGTTTAGCAGTATTCACGTGGCTCAGCTCACAGTGTGGGAGAGAGCCATGGGAATGTGCCTCTCAGACCTCTCACTACAAAAGTGCGTTTCCCTGAAGGCCCCAGGTGCTGGGCTCTGAAACCCATCCTGGGGTGAGCTCTGGGCTGCACCTCCAACCCACTGCTTCCAGCCAGTGACTGAGCACATCAGGAATACTAAAGCAGCCTCATTCCTGGGTGAGAGAGGGCCCCTGTACTCGGCACTTTGGCTGGAGGACCCTCACGCCCACCGCTGGCCTTACTGATCTTCCTTAAACTATCCTGCAGCCTAAGACTTCCATGCAGCCTGCCTTCCTTCCCTCTCTATTTCACAAGATTCAGGTCTACACTGTGATCTGACAGTCCTTCCGGCCTCCCCTGGCTCTCTGCCCATTCTTTCCCACAGGTGTTTGCCTTAAGAGAATCCGTGCAAGTCTAACCATGTCTTGCTCTTTGCCTCTCAGAGGACTTAGTCTAATTCAGACAGCAGAGTTGGACAAAGTAACTTCCATTTCCCAGTACTTGTGCATCTTGGACAGCTTACTGAGTATAAAGGTGATGAATAAAGCATGCGGAGCCATAAGGGCCCCTGAGAGTTGGCATTCAGCCCTAGTCGTCCTCAGACAACGGACATGTCAACAACTGGGAAGAGACGGCAGTCTCTTGCTTGGAAGTCTTCTACCTTGGCCACATACCCCACACTTGTCTCATGTTCTTAGATGGATGAAACTTCCAATGCTGATAATCAAAACCATCAGCTGCTGGTGCTGAGTTGAAGCTAGAAAATATTTCTGCTCAAATCCATCTCCCTGCTAACTAATTGGCCAGAGTCAATAGTATTTTACCCTAAGAATATTCTTTGAGAAAATGTGAAGCTCTTCTTTGGGTGGGGAGTAGAAGACAGGATAAAGAAATCAACTTTAATTTATTAAATATCTTAAAGTACAGGCACATCATACAGCCTAGCTTTACTTAAAGAGGCCCCTGAGGAAGATGTTACTGTTTTCCTTCTCTGAGCAAAGACACTGAGGTTTAGTAACTTGCTTTAAGTCAGAGAACAAGAACAAAACCAAGTGGTCTCTGAGCACACATCTGTCTGATTCAGTGGCTCCGCCTGGGGCTTCTGTGTTTGTGGAGCTGGTTACTGGTTATTTTCTAGTGTGGACCCAAGAAACTGCACCCATGCAGTTAGATCACTAAGTCATGGACTGATTTGCTTTCCCGAAGAGGCAATGTGGTTTCTCATGGCGTCGTCAGCTGAGCAGTCACAGGAGGTTGGAGAGTGTTTGGAAGGAAGGGTGAGGCACGCTGAGTTCCCCGAGGGGAAACAATTTTGTTTGCTATTCACCTTATTCCCTTTCACAGGGTTTTATGAGTAGGAAGTATTTGGACTCTGTGGACTGTCAAACATCCTATGTGAGCAGGTCTGGATAAGCAGAGCTACAAGCATTCAGACAGTTAGGTGGATTCACACTTTTTCCTCACTTCCTTCCATATTCAATAAGACAGTGGCTGGGCAGGGGGTGGCAGATATCAAATAGCTATAGGAAAGAATATGGTATTGTACAAAAAGCATGTGACTAGCCATCAGACGACCTGAAATCTTGTCTTGGCTTCAGGATTAACTGGCTGGGAGAATTATAAGAAGTCACTCTATTTCAAGCTTCAGTCCCTTCATCAGGATGAGAGAATCAGATTCAATGAATCTCTAGGGTCTATCTTAACTCCATTATTCCAAAACTGATGATCCTGACCCCGATTGGTTGAGGACTTCTGTGACAGTCCCAGAAAGTTGTCAACTTCCCTCTGAGAAGTGATCATCTTGGCTGAGCATGCTTCATGCCATCTTTCCTGCTCTGTGCCAGTCAAAGGCATTCCCTTCCAGCATGGGTTTCAACCACGTGTTTGAATCTGGGTATGCTCCAAGCAGGTTGAGACCACGAAGGCCTGTTAAACTTATCTAGTCTCATAATCTGATTTGATCAGAAGTTATATGAGCCATATACTAAACCGTGGGAGCTTATTGGAACATCTAAGTCAGGTTCCTTTTAGGAGCCCCCTAAGAAAGGTACTTTGAGTAATCGCAATAGCAATTGTTATTATGAATCCCAAATTCTCACTCTCATTTGCAATGACATTCAAAAGGTGCCCTTAATAAGAAGAGAGGGATGGTAGGTGGTGTGTGTGTACCTTTTTAGGTGCCCAGAGCAAGGTTACTCAGTATCTCCAGACATCCTACTTCTCATTAGAGTTCCTGGCAATGCTGTGAAGCAAAGGACACGGAAGTTGGAAGGTATGATGTTTGTCCCCAGTGACCTCCCCTTTTCCTGCCATTTGTCTTAGTGACATTCAGTGGACAGACACAATGGGGTTCCAAAATCCACACTGGTTTCTCCCTCTCTTCAAATATGTCACATGTCACAAATATGTCCATCTCTTCAAATATGTCACATGTCACAAATACGTCAGCCCTAATCAGAGAAATTCCCTAGGCACTCCTCTAAAACAAATGTAGAGAAATCTAAACTTAGTTCCAATATTTCATGCAGCTCTTTACTGAAAATAGGATTTATATTTGAATGTTTTAGCTGTTCAAAATAATTTAAAATGCAGATCTCTTTGAATTTAGAATGGTTCCTCGTCTACTCTACCTGTATAAAATAACCCATGATCAGGAACACGACAAAAAAGTGCACTTCAATGTTTATTTGTTTTCTTTTCTGGCCCCTGGCCCTCAAATACCTTCTCCCTTTTGATTTAACATTGTCCTGGTATCCTAGTCAGTAAGATAAAGAAAGAAAAAGAAACAAAAGACATCTGATTGAAAAGGAAGAAATAAAACTAGCTTTATTCTCAGAAGACATGAATATCTGATGGAATCCTACAAAAAACAACTAGAACTCATAAGTTTAGCAAGGTTGAGGATACAAGAGCAATCTGCAAAAAAATAATTGTACTTCCATGTATTAGCAACAAATAATAAAAAATAGAATTAAAAATACCATTTACAATAGCATCTAAAATATGAAACATTTAGGGATAAATCTGACAAAAGATGTGAAAGATCTGTACACTAGAAACCACACAGCAGTCCCAAGTGAAATTCTAAAAGACCTAATTAAATAGAGAGATATTCTAAGTTCCTGAAGCAAAACACCTAATATTGTGGTCAATGTCAAACCTCCACAACTTGACCCAGGGAGTCAGTGCAATTGCAGTAGAAGTCTCAGCAGGATTCTCTGTCTCTCTCTCTGTCTGTCTTTTAACGGCGGGGAAAGGCAAAAAATCAAAAAGCTGGTTCTAAAATTCATATGGAAGTAGAGAGGACCTAAAATAGCTCAAACAACTTTGATTTAAAAAAAAAAAACTGAATGGCTAACACCCTTATTATAAAACTTATTCTAAAATGACATTAGTCAAGACAGTGTGGTATTGGAGTAATAATGATAGACAAACAGATCAACAGAAGTTAATATAAAGCCCAATACTAATCCCACCCATATGTGAAAAACTGACATTCTACAAAGGTACAAAGACAAGACAATTCAGTGGAGAAGGGATAGTCTTTTCAACAAATGGTGCTCAAACAATTGGATAACCACACGTAAAAAAATAAAAGAAAACAAAACTTTGTTCTGTATCTCACAACTCACACAAAAATTAACTCAAAATGGATCATGGACCTACATTTAAGACTTCTATAAAATTTCTAGAAGAATGAATGAGGAGAAAAATGAATAAGGTCACTTTTGTGACCTTAGGGTAAGTATATATCTCTTAGATACAACAGCAACACAGCAATCCATAAAAGAACAAATTCTTAAGTTGGTCATCATCAAAATTAAAAACTTCTGCTCCTCAAAATATACTACTAAGAGAATCAAAAGACAAGCTGCAGTTTGGGGAAACACATGTTCAAATACTTATGAAAGACATATCTAGAACATTTTTTAAAAGGCTCTTCAGACTAAAAAATAAGAAAACCAACAACTTAATTAAATGTTGGGCAAAGATTTCAAAATACATTTTACTAAAGAAGATATACAGAGGATGGATGAGCAGATGAAACAATGCTCAGCCTCATTAGTAATTACGGACATGTAAATTAAAACCACAATGAGATACCACCATATACCTAAGACGATGGCCAAACTTACAAAGACTTACCCTAGTATACTCTGGTGAGAACTCAAAGGAAGTGTAACTATGTCATGGTGCCAATGCGAATGCATAACTGTACAGCAATTGATAATATAGTTTGGAATTTTCCTAAAAAACTAAACATATCTACCCTATGATTCAGCCACTTCAATGCTAGGTATTTGCCCAACAGAGAGGAAACCATGCAAACACTTCTACATGAATATTCATAGCAATGCTATTTGTAATAACTGCAAACAAGAAATAAACTAAATGTCAACCACTAAGTACATGATACAAACTGTGGTATATCCATTGAATGGAATACTCCTCAGCAACAAAAATGAATAAACTATACTTGCATAAATCTCAAAGTAATTTTGTGGAAACAAAAGGAACCACACAGGAATGAGGACATACTGGAAGACTCAGCTCTCATAAAATACCAGAAAATGCAAACTAATGACAATGAAAGAAAGCAGATAGATGACTGCTTGAGAGTACAAGCAAGAGATGAGGTGTGGAGGGGGAAAATTATAAAAATACCTACGAATACCTATTACCTCCAAATATCTCCTAGTAACATATGTTTCAAGGTAGTAGATATTTTCATTATTTTGATGGTGGAGGTGATTTCCTGTCGTATACTTTAATTATGTGCAGTTTATAATACGTTAATTAAACCTCTATAAAAGTTATAAATTTAACTTTTTATAAGTTAAAAAAACACCCTGGCAAAAAAAAACTGGTTTAAGATCTGGAAATAATAATAAAATAAACATATGGGAAGCTGATCACAAAATAAAGAAAATATGCTAGACACATAAATAATATGTTAGAAACACAAAATTAATAGACATGATGAAGGAAATATCAGGAATGAAAATGACAAAGTATAAAATCAACAATTTTACAGTAATACCTTTATAATACAAATCAAATAGATAGCTTTTTAGAAAAAGATACGTATTTTGAAATTTTCCCAAAATTAGAATACTTCATCAGATCAATAAATATTAACTATAGGGAGTTATTAATAAAAAATCTTTGTCTCCAACCCAAAAGGAGTCAGGCCAAGATTGTCTGAAGGACAATTTTTTTTTTTTCCAAAACTTCAGAGAATAAGATCACTATTATCTTTACTTTTTCCAGAAGACAGCAAAACAGGGAAAGCTTATTTTACATGACTTTTATTATCTCAAATAGTAGAACAAGGAAAAAAATACAGACAAATCTCACGGACAAAATTTAAAACTCTATATGAAATAATACAAAAGGAATTATTTTAATAATTATTTCAACAGAGGCTCCTGGGTGGCTTAGTCAGTTGGGTGGCTGATGCTTGATTTCAGCTTGGTTCTTTTTTTTTTTTTTAAAGATTTTATTTTTATTTATTTGACAGAGAAGAGAGAGATCACAAGTAGGCAGAGAGGCAGGCAGGGAGAAAAGGGAAAGCAGGCTCCCCGCTGAGCAGAGAGCCCGATGCAGGGCTTGATCCCAGAACCCTGGGATCATGACCTGAGCCGAAGGCAGAGGCTTTAATCCACTGAGCCATCCAGGTGCCCCAATTTCTGCTTGGTTCTTAATCTCAGGGCCATGAGTGCAAGCCCTACATTGTGCTCTATACCTCTCCCCGCAAAAAAATTATTTCAGCGTGACCAAGTAGGATATATCTTGGGATTGGAACACTATTTCAATATTTAAAGTTCCAATTCACAACATTAAAATGTTAATAAAAACTTAACCAGCTCAATTACTACTGAAAAAGTCTTTAATAAAATTCAGCATACATTCACGATAAAAAAATTTTTTAGCAAATTGCGAAAAGATGGAAATATCCTTATGCTACATCATGATTCTGTGGTTAATATCATATTTAAAGGTAAAACTTCAGCTTTCCTTTTTCAGATAGGAATAAGATAAGGGTGCTTGCTATCATCTTTATTACTCAATATTGTGCTGGAGGTCCTAGAGAAGTCAATAAAACAAGAAAAATGAGGTATTAAGTGTCCAACTCTTGATTTTGGCACAGGTCATGATCTCAGGGTCATGAGATCAAGCCCTAAGTCAGGCTTCACACTCAGTGGGGTGTCTGCTTGAGATTCTCTCCCTCTCCCTCTCCTTCTACTCTCCCCACTCACGTGCTCTCTCTTGCTCTCTCTAAGATAAATAAATACATCTTAAAAAAGAAGAAATGAGGTATAAAAACAAAAAGAAAAAAAAAAAACCTGAAAACTATCGCTATGTGCAAGCAATATGTGTCCATTAAAAAAATCAACGTGAATAAAATTACTAAAATTAACAGACTGTCAAGTTTGTAAGATACAATATTAACATATGAAAACAATAGCTTTTTGGTATGTCTAAAAGAACCAGACAGAAAATGCAATAGAAAAGAACCTATTCATAATAATGAGAAAAAGTATAAGCTACCAAGGAACAAATTTGTTTCATTCTATTCAAGGATGAACTAGAACTACATTACTAAACATTACTAAAAAGATACATCATATTCAATATCATAGAAATATTACTGTCCTAAATTCATTTGTAAATTTCATGCAATTTCAATTAAAATCATAAAATGATTTTTTATGAAATTAAGAGTTTAATTATGGGAAGAGAACATAAGCACTTTGAAAATGAAGAAGAGGAAAGAGGGATGTGCCCATCTGCTTATTAAGATTTATCATGAAGCATGAATAATAAAATCAATATATTAACATGAAGACAGAAAAATAAACATGAAGATAGAAAAATAATTAAATCAATATATTAACACCAAGAAAGAAAAAATAGAATAAAACAGAGAAATATATACAGGGCAAAGATCCGTATCTTCCCAGTGACCTCAATTCAATTATACCTTTGATAGGAATGATTCCAAAGAGTTAATTACATTTAATAATAAATACACTCTTTGTGTCCAAATGTAACTTGGCTATGAATGGGAATATTCCATATTTAGCGTCATCATTATTAGGATAGAGTGCTGATATCTAATGAGTCACATTCTCCTTCCTAAAAAACTTCAAACTACGGAAGCCTATCATATACCTAAACTCTTTATTGAGGGTAGTAGTTCTCAAACTTTAGAGAGTATCAAAGTCATCTGGAAGACTTGTCAAAACACAGATCACTGGGCCCTTCCCCTCACAGTTTATAACCCAGTAGGTGTAAGGTATAAGAATTTGCATTTCTAAATAGTTCCCAGGTTAGAACTGCTGTTGACTTGTGAACCACTGCCCTAAGATATTACTGGGTGCCCAGTAAAAGCCAACATTAATACACATTACATTATTTTTTCGGTCTTAAGTCTAAAATGCAATTAACTAGTACATACTAGTAGACTACGCAGATGGATGTTAGTACATGTATTAGAATGTAATATTAGTTAATGATTCCATGTACATGGTGCTCTGCAGAATACCATATATTCAGTTTAGCTAGTCATGGCTGATACCCCAAGGACCTTTCAATTCCTATGGCCAGGGATCATGTTTTGTACTAGATTTTGCTCACTGTGCGCTGCCCAAAAATCAACCAAAAAACATCGACCCAGCATCTGCTGTGTTTCATGAATGTACCAGATAAAAGATATAAGTATAAAATTAATTGTCTCATGGTCTCAGAGAAGCTAATGACACATGAAGACATGATTTCAATGTTATAAGGTAAACAGTTAGATCATTTGTATAAGAGCACACTGATGAAGAGTCTCAGCCCAAGTCAGCCAAATGACTGAGTCTTGAAGGATGAATACCAGCTTGTCAGTTAGAAAATGCTATGAGGAAGGGAATCTTGGTAGAGAGAAAAACACAGAAAAATGCATGAAGGTGTGAAATGATATGTACAGGATGTGTATTAGACACTAAAAGCAATTTGGTGTGCATAGAGATTAAAGTGTCAGGCAGACAGTGAAGGATATGAGGGAACTGACTGGGTCTTAATGGACTGTATATGCTATGTTAGAGAGTTTGGAATATGTTATATAGGCAATGGGAGTCTTCAAAGGATTTTAAGCATGAAAGTCATGTAGTCATATTTGAGTTTTTGATCACTGCCTAAGTTACAGGGCAGAGGATGATTGAGAAGGGACAATCAAAGAGATCGGGTTATTACAATCAAGAAGTGATAAAGTAGATTAAAAAGAAGAATTTGGATAGATCTTAAAAGTAAAACTAATAGGACCTGATAATTAGATGTTTAGATGTTGGCACTGATGGAGAAGGAAGAGTCTAGAATGTTCTCAAGGTATTTGGCTTGAGTAACTAGAGAGAGTGAGAAAGGGAATACAGAAGAATGAGCAAGTTGGGACAAAGCTTGATCTACTCCACTGGGGACATTTAGAGATACCACTGAAATACCTATATGGTTATCTATCTATTCATCAGACAATTATTGAATGGAAGGCTGGATCATCTTAAATTATTCAATAAAGCGAAAGGCAAGACTGCCTTGTAAGGGTGAGGGAGTAGGCAGGGGAGTTAAGAGGATTCACAGAGGGGAGTCAGAGAAGCAGCTGACCAGGAGGCAGATAAAGAGGTAAGTGAAGTTGAAGAAAACAAATTTGTATTGGCATCAATCAGCCCAATCTCAATCAGCCCAATTTCAATCAATCAATAGAAATTGATTGATTTGTAGAAAAGAGAGTTCCATAAGCATTTAATAACCAGACAAGTAAATCCTAGGGAGCAGAGAGGGCAACTGGTCTGCTCAGAATGCAAATGAGGGATTTCTCACTCAGTTCCTTTTAATCGGAAAGCTCTATTAGACAACAGGATTTTCTAAAAGCTCCAGAGAAAAATGGAAGGCTTGAAATCTAAGAACAGGAAAGGTTCTTGATGTTTATCCCATGAGAAAGACACTCACAAGGAAGAGAAAATTCAGATCAAAGAAACAATGCATGTGATCATCTGGGAGGCAGAGAGAAGAGAATATAAATTTCAAATCCCAGTTCTACAACTCACTGCCTTGTGCAGTTTGGGCAAGTATCTATTCTCTTTATGCCTCAAACGTTTCTTCTGTGAAATGGAAATTCTCATGGTATCTCCTTTGTGGGGTTCTTGTGATAAGTACATGTACAATATCCTTAGCCCAATGGTTGTCTCATGATAATAAGTCAATAAAGCTTACATGGTGGCTTTCTGAGCAGAGGGAAAGGTGGCAGGAAGGGAAGGCTTGTCCTTGTCCTGTCCAATGTTGCTCAAGACCCTTAATTAGAGGGTGCTGAAATTTATGACAGCATTTCCAAGAAGGAAGAGATGATTGTGAAGTGCCTCACTTGTGTTGCTTTTATTGTTATTTCACCATGCAAAAAATCTATTTTCCAAATAATTTCAAATTCCCCTAGGGGTACAGACAGGGTTGCATGGCCTTGGTGGTTCCCACCCCTGGCAGGCATCGGAGGCATTCTTGTTGCTGGGGGTGGAGGTGAGGCAGGAACAGGAGACAAAGGAGATAGAGTAAATATTAGCATTCAAGCCTCCCTGCAAGCAAGTACTGGTCTGAAGGAGGGATTATCACTATAAGTTGGTGGTAATGAAGAGCGGTAAGTAAAGAAAGTGAATGTGGGAATGAATTCAATTGAATATGTATGGCCTCTGAGGAGTAGGAGACAATATGGGGGAAAGCTTCAGAATTCTGTAATGCTTAGATATGAGGAGGGAAGGAAAAAGAGGGCACCTTAATCAGGTTTTCCTTCTTAGAAAAAAGGGCAAAATGGTGGCAGCATCACAGTCAAAATGGAACTGGAAGGAGAAGCATGACTTAGAAGGAATGTGACCAGTTGTTTGACCTCCACTCTACCACTCTTGGATGCCCAGGGAGTGCACACTGTAAACATAAAAACATTTTCAGAATGAATCAAGTGCACATGCAGAACTGTTCTTCAAAGAAAAATTTCACAGTTTCTGTGAAATCCAAGTGAGGTAACTATATTTACAGCCTATTTCATACCTGGCAAAAAAGTTCAATACTTGTAATTAAAATAGTTATCATTTCCTTAGTCCTTCATATATTCTAGGGTTTTGACCAAGTACTCTATAAACATCATCTGTGGTCCTCAAACTATACTGAAAATTGAGTATTGTGATGCTTGCTTTATATAGCAGAGACCTGAGATGAAGGAAGGTGCCCAAGGTCACACAGTCAATAAGGGGAAAGAGCATGAAATTGAGCCACATCTGTCTGACATCAAGACTCGTGCATCCAGCCACACCTGGCTGCCGAAGCCTGCGAGTTCACTGTCTGACTTTTTGATCTAGAATCTGTATTAAGATTTCCTAAATACTTGTATTTTATGCCACTGACGTGTGGTCTTCCTGACTTCTCTGTCTTTATTTCTTCCATGTATTTTGGACCTCTCATTTGAGGGGTCAAATCCAGAAGTCTTCTTTTTGAACCTGAGCAGGAAAATGTGAATAGAATAAAATAGACGATGGTGCCATTTCTGTACATATTTTTTCTGGTTCCTGGATTGTGCTGGACTTTTCTAGGGGCAGAGAAAGGGGCTGCCAGTCGTTTGATGATGAGAAGCAAAAAAGTCAACCTGACATACAAATCTCTCTTTCAGAGTTTTCTCTTCTGTAAGTATTGGTCAAATTTGGCTGTAACTCTCTTGGATTCTGACGCTGATGATCTACACAAAGCTTATCCAGGAGCCATAATTCAAGAGTTCACTGTCAGCAATTAAAAAACTTAACTGGAACTAGTCTGCAAGATAAGAGGAAGGTTCTGGGAAATGTGAAATAATACTTAGGAGAGAGAAAGACTAAGCAGGAGAAGCTTCTGGGAAGGGCACGCCATAGCACACACTGTCTGCCCATGTGACAGCACAAAGCATGGGCTTCCAGAAGGAAAAAAAGTAACATAGAGTGGGTAGGGCACTGAAGATAAGCTCCCGCATCTCCCACCCCGCCCCAGCCAGCCCCACTCTCTACTCTTACATTCCCAAACTCTTTCCTATTAAGAATTGTTTCTCTTTGATCAATTTAACCAGAGTCCAGCAAGAGATGAAACCAAGGGAGCAGAAAAAGCCAGAGGAATGGGAAGGAGCAAGAAGAACTTGCAGCCACACTTGAAACATGTACATTCTAATATACAAATCCTGAAATATGTGAAAGACCTCAGTACTAAGGAGAAGGGGACATGATTTTGCAGACTGTAGATGAATAATAATGAAAGCCGCCAGAACAATGCCATAAACTGTGAGAGCTTACAAAGGGATGTGCAGTAATGACAAGGTGCTAGGGATAGAATATCAGTAGAGAAAGGGGGACTGCGAGCTTTATCGCGTGTGAGTCTACACAGAATAATACAAGATGGCTATAAAAAAAGCAGGACCTTAGACAATGTGGACCTGCAGACAAGAATCTTTTTTGTCTTTCTGGATTTCTATAGATTAGCTGGATAATCCTCATTGGCATGGAAAAAGGTAAAGAGAAGGTCTGGGCTGGGCCCTCCATCCTGAATCCCGAAGAATCTATGGCCCATCACTGATGAACACCACTCTTTTGTCTTCAAGTGAATCAGACCTGGAATGCCCAGACTAAAGAGAAGAAATGACCTTAATTTTTATAAAGAGACCCAGGAAGGGTAAAACCACAGATAGCTTAATGGACTCATTTAATTTCAAGATAATTTACATTATTAAGAATGTCTTTCTTAAAAAAAAAAAAAAATGTCTTTCTTATTATTACCTCAAATACTTCCCCAAATGGATTGAACTCACATAGATTTAGGCAACACTAATTCAAAAGGAACAGTTTTAACTCTGTCTTTGAGATAATCTTCCTATTATGGGAAGGGAAAAAATAGAAAACATCAGTGTTTCCTACAAAGTTTTTTTTTTGAAATCTGAAAACAATCTTTTTTTCTCCCCAAATATGTTTATTTTAATTTTTCAGTGTTACAAGATTGATTGTTCATGCACCACACCCAGTGCTCCATGCAGTACGTGCAAAGTTTTATTTTTACCTAGTCCCATGTTTGTACTTCTAGTAAAGCAAAGGCTTTAAGTGAGAGAAAGGTCTCGTGCCCTGTAAGATTAGATTAATTTTGATTATTTTCTGTTTCTCTCTACCAGCTCCATGAGGGAAGGGATTATGATTTGTTTTGTTGTGTTTATGCTATATTCCAGGATTCTAGAAATAGTGCCTCATCCATAATAAACATTCAATAAATATTGCCAGAAATAATGAATTGGACTTGCACTGTCATCTAATCACTCTCCCTGCCTCCCATTTACTCTTCTACAATCTGCCCTCATGTCTGAAGACAGAGTTATCGTTCCAAAATCGGAATCTTGATGACAGGCCTCTCCTTTCTCAAACTTCTTGAAGAATGCACATGGTCTTGAATAAAGTCTTTGCTCTTCATGGGCCTCTGTGATCTGGCCCCTGCTGCTGTTTCCAAATTCACCTGCCATAGTCTTGTGCCTCCTGCACCACCAGGACTGACTCAGAAAGAACATCACTCCTTCTGGGAAGTCCTAGACTAACCTCAACTCTCGGTTATTTACTTTGGCACTCTCTAACGCATCTATCAACATGTTTATAATACATTGGAATGACAGACTTATATGTTTGTGTTCCTGATTACTGTGTTCCCTAAACTTACCTCTGGGTCAGGTGCTATGGCTTCATCACTACTGTATTTCCAGCTCCAGATAGCTTGTTTGCCACAAAATCAACACTCGATAAATATTTGGGACTAGGAGCCTTGCAAAGGGACTGTGGAATTAGTAGGATTACAAATTTTTTAATCAAATGTTCATTGTGGCTTACAAATCTTGAGGTGGTTTAAAAAAACACTGATGATTTTTTGCAAGTTTTATCTATTAAGTTCTATGAGGCACAAAGTCTACTTTTAGAAATCATTAGTTCTCATTTTTTTTTTATCGTGGTAAAAAAACATGTAAAATTTACTATTTTAACCATGTCAAAGTATATAATTCACTGGCATTACATCACATAAATGCTCAGTAACCGTCAGCATTTCTCGTTTCCCAAACTTGTTCATCATCCCAAACAGAAATGCTATACCCCTTAAATAGTAACTCCCCATTCCCTCTGCTCCCAGCCAATGGCAACCTCTCTTTTAGTTTCTAGCTCCACAGACTTGTCAATGGCAACGAAGTCAGGTAAGTAGAATCCTGCCACGTGTGGTCTTTGTGTCTGGCTACTTTCATTCAGCCTAACGTTTTCAAGGTTCATGCATTCCGTAGCACGTGTCCCAGTTTAATCCCTTTTAAGACTCAATAACGTTCCATTGTATGGATAGATCAGACGTTGCTCATCTATTCCTCTACTGATAGACATTTGTGCTGTTTTCCATATTTGGGCTATTATGAATCATATGGCTGTCAACACGGGTTTACAAGGCTCTGAGTCCCTGGTTTCCCTAACTCTTTTGGATATGCACCGAAGAATTGAATTGCTGGATCATAAGGTATTTCTGTTTAGTTTTTGAGGAAATGCCAAACTGTTTTCCTCAGTGGCTGGGACATTTTTACCTTCCCACCAACAATGTACAGGGTTCCAATATCTACACATCCTCACCAACACTTGTTATTTTGGCATTTTTAATAATAGTCATCGAGTGGGGATGAATTAGTGGCCTTCTGTTGGCCTAGAAATTCAAGTTTTTGCCATATTTATGTCTTCAACTTTGAGAATAAAGTTTAAGTGATAAAGGGCTATGCTTAAATTACGAAATATTATAAATGCACTATTATTTATGAAACTCTGTCCCTCAGCCTAGGTACATTTTTGAACAAAGTAAAGACATAATATACAAGTAGAAAGTAGGGGGCGGGGAAGGATGATAATATTCTCACTACCTGTCATTCAGCAACGTTGAGTTAATAACTTCACAATGCGGTCCACGGGCATTTCTGAAAACATATTTAATTGACAAATGTATGAAGCAGGACCATTCTCGTAATGGTTTCCAGTTGAAATTGCCTCCATATTTTTGCATTAGCTTGAGCATTTTTATGATTTCAAGGATGGAAAAAAGCTTACAGAAAACCACATCTATGCAAATGCTGTGGATGGGAAAATATGCAGAGAAAATGTTGCTTATTTTTATAAAACTTTTTTTTTACAGCATATTAAGGCAAAGCCAATGTTATTACAATATTCAAGTTCAAAATTTCAGTAATCTATTAAGGCCCCTGGAGGAACATTAGTTACAGCAGGGAACTCCAGCACTCGAGACGGCTGCCAATGGCAAGACTGCTCTCCCACAGACTTCACGGAGGGAAGCATTTCATAGGAGGGATTCATAAAAGTGACTCTTACACAGAACTCTTGTAAGGCAATCAAATACTCAGAACTGATTGATTTTAACTTGACCTTAGTGTCCTAAAATGAGTCAACAAGCTGACAGCAGGATTCCAGTGAGACAAGTAGTAGGAAGAGGACCATCCCTTATGTTGCGTGCTGGTACCATATTAAGTCTTCGTCTCTACAGCTGTAAGATTGGGTGAACTGTGCCATACAGCTCTGGGAAACAAGCCTCCCCTGAGCCCCATGCCCTGCGAGGTAAGCACGGCTGACACTGTCATCACCAGATGCGCAAAGCAGACTCCCCTGGGCCAGAGATGGGGACTATGTGCCCCCTGGTTCACAAAGCTGGTCACCAGATGGGCAGGTGGTACAGGAGCAGAAGCAGAGACTCTGCAGAGACTCAGACTTAAGTCCAAACCTCAGCCCTGGCGTGCTCTCATTGCTTCCCTGGAAAATTCCCACAGTTCTTTCAGCCTCAGTTTCATCTCCGTAAAGTGGGGTTGAGAGCATCCATCTTATAGCACTGTTTTAAGACTAAATATTCATTCTGTTTATTCTGAGCGATTCTCTTCCATTTCTCCCATCTGCATCCTGGTCAGCCACTAATCAATCACAGCACGTTTTTGCACACAGCGTACAGCAACCTGGGAATCCTTCTCAGGCTAGCGTTCTGGGCTTCTATACTAACCGAACAGAAGGCGTAGATGACAAGAGGGGGACTTGTCAGGGCTAAGTTCACTGCTGCCTGTGTTGCTCCTTTCATCTGTCCCTTAGGAACACCCTATCAGCTTACACGGAAGTCTGAGACATTTGCTTAGACCTCCCGCTTCCTCCTTCCTCCTCACCACTTCTGCTAAGCCGACCTATTCCCGCATGTCTGTGACGCTATCCCTGAGTCTGCAAGAGGCAAACAGAGGAGAAGTCCAACAGTTAAATGGAAGAGAAGAGTGAGATAGAAAAAAGTATCCAGACCAACATGGGTCTTTGTTATTTGTTTTCTATTTTTCTGGTTCTTCTGACATTTTTCGTGTGAGTAGTTATGCCAAGTACCAGTATTCATCCAAAGAGTCAAATCCCTCAGTCTGAAGGTTAGCTGTTACACCAGTGTTTGTAGAAAAAAACCCAGAGGCACTGATGTGTTCAAGTTCACCGGTGAGACATAAATGAAAGTGGCAGACAGCTTGAGTTGGGCATCCTTGATGAGGCCAAGGTTAGCAAAATGGATTGTTGCATTTTAACCTCTAAGTAATTTTTTGAAGTCGCCAACTCTTCTTTTAGACTTTAATCTCATGATCAAAGAACGTACATTTTCTTACTACTTCACAAGTGAAGTTTCATTTTTCCTGAGTTGCACTGGGAAGAAAACACGAGTTCTTATTTGCCCTAATGGTAAACAGAGGAAATGCTATCCCTCCCCAGTATCTCAGGCTCCAAAGTGGCTGAAAGGATTTTACTGAAACCGTGAAACAAAACAAAAACAGCCATCCCATTGGGTTTACCAAATATTTGTTAGCAACTGGCTTCAAAATCTTTATTTGGAACTCTTCTTGCCTTGGAATGCTTCCTGACTTAGAATCGGTGTTCAGATTATGAACAGTTTCCTTACTCAACCCTTACACAGTGCTCTGGCATCTTTAAGCTTAAAACCAGGCTTTGCATTTTACTCTCCAAGATTCATTTGTCAGAAGAACTTGTCCTGGGCCACATTTCCTCCAGGGGCTCCCCATATAAGACACAGCTGAGGAGTGAATACAACGTCATCTCGACATCTAGACATAATTAATCAGGTCTACTTCTTACTACCTAGAGGTTGAGATGCGGAGCAAGGGAGACACAGTGTACTACATTGTAAGCCCCCCGGAAATGGCTACAGATGCGGACTACGTGAACCTGGTGCCAATACGACTCCATTTGAGGGTCTCAGTGGATTCATGCCACTGGAAGACCCTAAGAAGCCCCTCCGAACCCTGAGACTACCGCTGGGCTGCAGAACCCGGGCACGGCCATTCTCTGGAAGTACGATTTGGCTCTACAGAGAACACATCACTCCAGGGATAAGGAGGATGTTTTAAAAGTTTCATTCCTGTGTCTGAAATGCCTTCGTGAGTTGAAGGAACATTTACAAATAAAAACAGACGTTTGTTTCTCAATAGTCACAGTTCAAAATGGCATGTGCAAGTCTCCCTGCGGTCATTTTTGAAACTTTAAAAGCTTTTCGAGTTGCTTTTTAAACAGAAAAGCAATTTGGAAATGAAGGAAAGCATTTAGCATTCCAAAATAGTGAACAGAGGGTTGGGGAGGGGGGGAGCGCTATCAAATAACCCGGTCCGCGGTGAAGGGCAGCCGAGTGTGGGGACATGGCATCTGGTAGAAAAAGACCCACACTGCAGATAGGCTTCAATTCTGGTTATCACGGGGGAGGACTCTGGAGAAAACGAGGAAACACAAGTTTATCTTTAGCATTTCCTGCACTGTGGCACAGTGGAAAAGAACACAGGCTTTGGAATCCAACAGATCTGCATTTTCATTTTAGCTCTCCCACCAATCAGCTCAGAGCCCTGGATGGTTATTTTAAGCCCTAAGTCTCCATTTCTCCATCTCTGATACCTACTTTGCAATCTTTGCGTGGAGTAATATGCGATAAGTGACATTACTAGCACATGGAAGGTACACAATGGGGGACCATTTTTTTCCTTGCCCTCTCCCCCCATCGCCAGTCACTGAGAGCCCACTCATGACAGCCTTCCCAGGCCTTACCGAGCAGTACCGTAGGGTGGCACTCCCAAGAAAGTTTACTGCATTGTAGTTTACCAGTGTCCTCAGGTCCCTGTCTCTGTGATGGGAGCTGACCCAAATTCTCCACTGTTACACCCTAACACAGAGCTTAAGGATCATTAAAATGGGTGCCAATGGGTTGACCTCTCACTCCTGCCAACTAAGTGCAACATTTTGCTAGAGCCTTTAGAAAAAGTGTCTTATCCAAATAATTGGGGACAGTGGGGGGAAATTTAGGCAAAGCAGGGAGTTAGTATAAGAATGACATATATGGGGTCACTATTCAGTATTCATCCTTCGAAGCAGACATGACAAGATCCTCCCTCCTACTTTGACACACAGGGCTGAGCTCTGGGGTCAGCACTGTGATGTTAATGGTGCCCTAGGGGCAGAATATTAAGACTGGTGACCAAGAGTTTGCAGGGCCTCTTCTGGAGGTCTCCCTGCCTCTAGGCCTCTACTTTATGTTCTTGAAGTTGGAATGCTTAAGTCTCAACTAGGAGCTAGGAACATTCCAAGTTTCTACGAGGGCCAATAAGGACACTCCACCTAAGGAATTTCCAGTCTCTGTATCCCTCTGGTCCAGCAGCTAGCCCTGCTCAGGCCTTATACTGGACCAGCCTCTGGTGCTGGCCTTCTCCTTTGTTCTTCCAGCCCCAAGCTCCACCCTGCCCCTCACTTTCAATAACCAAGTCCCTGTTTGGTGGCTCCATGATGAACTCCAGTCCTCCTTGTTTGATGCTCCTCTAAGGTTATCATCTCAATTCCTTTCCACCCAGACCAACCTTTCCACTTCCCATTCTCTTACAGTCCCAGGATCTGTCCCTGACTTCATCCCACCAATAAAGAGCATACTTGGTTTGGGGAGTTGCTGAGTCATCAATGTCGATGAAACCACGGGCCTGGCAGATATAAATAAGAAGTACCTTGTCCTATCAGAAAGATGTACACTAAAGATTGAAAAGGCAGAACCCATGGTGAAAAGCTTTAGTACTGATATCAGACAGACCTAGAGTTGAAGCTAGGAATGAATTAGGACAGCCCGACCAGTTTCAATGATTTCCTTGCCTTATTCCTGCTCTGATTGCCTCATCTCAAAACTCAGACTAGCAATATTTCTCTTACAGGGTTATTGCAAGCGTGAAATCCCAAATGAATATAATCAGCACCCTGCTGGACAAAGTAAACGCTCAAGAAAAATCAGATGTTTTCATTAGTAGTAGCATGGTGGTTATTTAGGGATGGGCATGCATGAACCCCAAAGAGGAGATTTCTGCCTAGTGACAAAGATACATCCACAAATGGAGATGGCAAAGGTCAGATAGTAGTGGTGGCCACATCGATGGAAAGCTGCAGGTCATACAAGGAGGCTGCCTCTCAGCAATCATAGATGTTTCCTTAGAAATGGAGACATAGCAAGACCAGAGCCAGGGATAAAGGTTTTGCTTTGGGATGAACGCAACATACACACACAGAATGGACATCGAGATATTTGAAAATGTTTAACATTTCAGGTTAGTTCTCAACTGCATTTTGGAACAACACTATCTAAATTCCAGAATTTAAGTTGTCTGACATTTTTTTTTTTTAAGTCGGCTCCATGACGAGCATGGACCCCAAGGCAGGTTTAAACTCAGGGGATCAAGACCTGAGCTGAGATCAAGAGTTGGACACTTAACCGATTGAGCTGTGCAGGGGCCCCTTGTTTGGCTGTTACCGAGCTATTTATTTTCTATATTTTATAATGATTTGATATCTTGGGGCCTTGGGGATCTGAGATGGGACTGCCCCTCTCAGGGTTAGCTAAATCCTAGAGATAACAATCTGTCCACTGAGGCACGCGCCTTGCATATGCAAACCAACCACTCAGCTGCTTCCTCTATCAAGCCCTGCAATGCAGCATGCTATGTCTCTGCGTTCAGTCACCTCAGGGCCAGGTAGCAAACAACCAGAGAGCACCCCAGGAGCCCAGAGCCTATACAACTAACTATGCAAACAATCCAATCCTACACCTGTTCAGCAGTTTACCCCACCTCACCCATCCCTGACCACAAGAGCCACAATGAAGTCTTACCCCCATGCTTTTCCCTCTCTCCTGCCTCCTGACCAACTGTGGGGCATCCCCACTGGCTCTGTGTGAGGCAGCATACCCCTTCCCCCTGGGAACTCCAACAGACTCTATCTTCTCCGTGGTGCCTCATCTGTTAGCTTCGCCAAACCTAGATAAAACCAAATCCCAGGTACATTTTTATGCAACTCAAGATAAAAGACATTTGTATTCACAAGTGTCCAGCTTCTGGCTGCATCATCTTGGGCAAGAATCTCAACCTCTCAGAGCCTTAATTTCCTCACCCATAAAACTGAAATGACTTACTATCTCATGGATCCATGGGGAGGAGTCATGCACCTGAAAACACCCATCGTCGTCAACACTTAACTGATGTTTGTCCCTGCCTTTGTTCATGCACCCCTTCATCCTTTGCTGTCTACCTATGACCTACAAACACAATTCAGTTACCACCTTTGTCCCCTGCTAGTTAGTTCTGCGGTAAATTCTGACATCTTTCCAGATGTGTCTGGCTGCCGAGTGCTGCCGTAAAAGCTGGCTCTCTTTTTCACTCTCTGTGACCACAATGGGTCCCTTTCCCTTGAGTCCTTCACTAGATTTCTGCCACAGCTGTCTGAATGCCTGCAATTTTGGAAAAGGCCAGTGTCCCTGATTCTGCTGACATCTTTCAACCTTATCAAGCAATTCTGTCTGCAAAAGGAGAGTCAAAAACCTTCTACCAGGTGGGAAAGAGATCCCATTTTTGGCATATAATTAGTAAAATAAACACCTGAACACCGCAGATCATTTGTATCGCACTACAGGCTTTGTGGATGCCTTCCTACCTACCCCCTTCTAATGAAGGAGTGGGACTGATAAATGCTGAGGTAGAGAGAGAGAGAGTTCCTGAAGCCAGAGAGCCAAGGCTCCCACTTAAATGAAATCACCAAGAGGATGAACGGAAAAAAGGAAGGTGATCAGAAAAATGACGTAGCTGACAGCTTCGGGGGGGGGGGGGGACAAATCGGACACCAATGGCAAAAATAAACCACTTCAAGAGAAGCAGCCAGTCCTGCATCTGTACTTGTATTCGCGGGGAACAAGGCTAAGGAGGGAATGGAGCCCCCACCAAGAACTGCAAAAGGAGCTGGCGCCCCTCCCTGCCCCAGGGTGCAAATATAGGGGACTCTGGCTTGGGGCAGCCCGGACTGGCTCCTGGGCCCAGGCAGTCCTGCCCACTGTGAGGTTCCTCTTTTCACAGACACGGACAATCCCACTGTGTTCCTGTCATGCTCATTTGAAATAGGATTATCAAAGAATTTCATCAACTCTGAAGAGCTAAAGAAAAGGGATTGTTATGTTACAGAATTCTGTGCTTCTGTCTCCTGCTTGAAAGAGGAAACAGGGATGACTTAAAGCACAGGCTCTGTGGGGCACCTGGGTGGCTCAGTCGGTTAAGCATCCGACTCTTGGCTCAAGGTCATGATTCCACAGTTGTCTGATGGAGTCCCGCATCAGGCTCGGCGGATCAGTGTGGAATCTGCTTCAGATCCTTTTGAAGGATCCCCACATACATGTGTGCTCTCTCTCTAAAATGAATAAATAAAATCTTTTTTTTTTTTTTTAAAGCACAGGCTCTGAGAGCAGATTATGCAGGTTGCAATTCTTGGCTTTGCTATTTGCTCTCCATGTGAACTTGAATAAGTGGCCTGATGTCTTGAATCCTCAGATCTTTTCCTGAAGAAACAAATAAAATAATAATGCTTGCATCACTGGGTTGTTGTAGGGGCTAGAGGAGGTCTGCAGATAAACTCTTGAGCACAAGGTCTGGTTCATAGGAAGTGCTCAATAAATATTACTGCTATTTGCCCAATCTCCTCAGGTTCCTGTCTTCAGTACAACTGAAGTCTCTGCTACTCAGACAAGACTTTCTCTCAGTATGGGTGGGTCTGTTAACTTTAATAGTGGTTGCTGAGGCTGAGTAGGGAATTCCTACGACTGGGAGAAAGTTTGTGCAGGGATGTTATGGTGTTTAATGTTATAGTTCTAATACCACACCATACGTGACACTGGTATTTCAGATCTTGGGTCAGAATCTTCTTATCATTATTTTATGGAGTTATCAGACTCTTGCTTGACTTAAGAGCATTGTAGGGATTCTGTACCTTGCCTTGGTAATTATTATGTAATTAACAACGTAGTGAACTGTATTTGTTGTTTTTTCAGTTTCTTAGTATGGACACAGCATAGAATTTCTCCACACAAATTCACTTAAATGTCTGGATGACAAGCTTGAGGGCTGAAGGCCTTCCTATTTTTTATTTACATTTTTGTTCTCTGTGGCAACAATCCCCCTATAATGCATCTTGCGTGAGGACTGCTACCAATAAACCATACCTCTCATGCAACTCAATATAAGGTATACCTTTGGAGCAACCTTTATATATGTCTCTCCAAGCTATGCAAATATTAAGAAAAATCTGGTGAAATCCTCTCCGGCTGTAAGGAATTCTATATACTGTAAGATTTCAAAGTCCTGGAACACAGCACACGGATTTCCCCAATAATCATGACAAAAAGTTCCTTAAAAAGTGCTTATTACTTTAAAAAAAAAAATTCTATTCTTTTCCTGCTTTTTTCGGTCCCTGAAGATCAACAATTTTGCCATCTATGCAGTACTCACTCTGCATACTTTTTACTGTTGGAAAACATATCCACTATCAATCAGCTTGGGACAACAGCCTCCTTTAAGCAGCTAAAATCCTCCATACAAACCTAGTCAAATAAAATCCACTGTATATTTGTGAATAAGAACTCCAGGATCTGGGGAACAGGGGGTTGGACATACATTAAGCCAGGGCTAGACTCCCATGTTGGGTGGCTAATTGTTTAAGAAAATCAGGCATCACCAATGCCAAGTTAAGAGAGGGCAAAAGGGCTGGGTTTGCTGGGCAACTGGTTTTTGTCTATAATGAAGACCTTTGTGCTCAGTGACCAAGTTCCATTCATTAACATACTCTGGACACTAGAAAGCTCTATATTGTAAGGTACCATCAGGACTATTCTAATGCCGATATTATGATTTTATTGTTAATTGTTAACATTTTACCACATTTAAGCTGTTTTTTTCCTTTTTTATTTATATTTAATTACTGAAAGCATGTGAAAGAAGATAGGTGATAAAATACTTTACTGCTAAACATTTCAGTTTATTTATCCTAAGAATACAAACATTTTTTTCTCACTAGACACTATAATCTCACCCAGTAAATTAACATTTATTCTACATTATTTAATGTGTTGTCCACATTTAAATTCCCCCAATCATCCCCCAGATAGATTTTAAAAGCAGTTTTGTCTGTTTTAAAACCAGGATCCAACCAAGTTATCACACTGCATTTGCTTCTGTTTCTTTAGTCTCTCTTAACCTGGAAAATCCCTATTTACTCCTGCCTTTTTTCCTTTTCATGACATTGATTTTTTTGAAGAGTTCAAGGACTGTCTTGCAGTGTCTCATATTCTGTATTTGTTTGACTCCTTACAATTATACTATTTTTAAACATCTTAAGAAAAAATACTAGTATAAAGTGACATTGTGTATGTTTTACTGCTTCAAGCGAGGAGCATAAAATATCAGACTGCCTGTCCACTTACAACTATGGTAACTTTAAAACTGGATTTTGCTTAACTATCTTAGGGACTATTCTAGGGAGTATTACCACCAAGACTTTCAGCCATTCCCTTTAGCACACTCACACCCTAGGTGACAAAGCTGGGGACCAAGTGAGGCCATCAAAGAATGACAAGTAAGGGTAATGCTGGAGAAACTTCTCTTACAGCCTGAACCATCCATCCAGGAGAAAGCCGGGACTGGCATTCTATTGAGAATAGCACATGTTAGGACTTCTCCCCATTATAAGAGACGGCAGGAGATGTACTGGCTGGTTCCCAGGTCTGGACAGAACTAGGTGGGCAATGATATTGCCACTGCAGCATTACTAACATGTGTTTTCAGCCTTTAAAACATTTATATGTCAATCAACAATTACAGCAACCAGATGACTACATGGCAGAGATCAAAAATACAGACAAAGGTATCGGTGGACATTCTGTGGACCACTGAGGCAAAGATATAACCCATTCAGCGCCAGTGATGCAAACTACTACTTTAGTTACAGTGATGTCATTCCAACTACTTAGCAAGCTTGTCATCTTATGGATCCCAAAGCTCAGCCTGGATAAAACTTGCCAGAACACCCTTTTCTCTTACACTTATTCAGGACGGCGGGCGCAGAGAGTTTTTCTCACTCTGCATAGCACATTGACATGGAATCCAGGAAGAAAGGCTCAAATGGCTTACTTTCATCTTCCTGGCAAAAGATATACAAAGGGAAAAGAACATTTCACTCTGCTGGAGAGACTCCATCAGGATCAATTTGGACAAAGCAGGATATTCGGGTTCGATGAATGTACATAGAAGACAGGACTTGACCCCCTTGGTTCTAACTGACAATGGGAAACAGGCTCAGCTGTCTGTCTTCCTTTGACTTGGCATTCCCAGAGGCTCCTAAGGGTTTCAAATCTGATTAGGAGGAACCCAAGGGAAACACTAAGTGAGAAAGGGCTACATTAGCAGTTTCATCAAGTGCAAAGGTAATTCTACACTCTGTAGCTGTATTAGTTTCTTATCACTGTTGTAACGAATTATCACCCATTTAGTTACTTAAAGCGAGATAAATTTTTTCTCTTGTAGGTCTGGAGCTCAGATTTCCATGATGAATTTCAGTGAGCCAAAGCTAAGGTGTCAGCAGGGCTGGTTCATTCTGGAGGCTCTGGGGGGAGAATCCATTTCCTGGCTTTTTTCAGCCTTTATTGGTCACTTGTATTTCTTGGCCTGTGGCCACTTCCTCTGTCTTCAAAGCACATTATTCCAGTGTGTTCTTCCTTCATGAACTCTTTTTTCCTCTTCCACAGTCAAGTCTCTCTGCTGCCTTCTTTCAGGAATACTTACAATTCCATCTAAGCTCCTCCCAGAAAATTCAGAACAATCTTTCCATCTTGATATCCTCACCTCCTCACCTCTGTAAAGTCCCCTGTTCATCAACAGTTACATGCACAGGTTGTGGAGATGAGCGTGTGGACATCTTCAGGGGCCATTATTCCTACCTCAGGACCTTACGAATAATATATGTACCTTCTACCCACATGTGTTGTTGGGTTCTCACAACAGCTTTTATGGCAGCAATTATCAACTTCATTTTAATGTGAGGAAATAGGAACTCAGAGAGGGTAAGTGACTTATGTTAAGGAAACCAAGTTCAGGAACTTAGATTTCAGTCTGTCTTTTCATCCACTGTTCTTTCCTACTAACTCTCAGTGAAAAGGCAAGAAAGTGTCATGAGATGTAAGGATTTCTAGTAGGCCAGTGTATCCGTCCAGGTCCTGTCAAGAACAGAATCCACACCTTCAACAGATAGAATTTACTACAAAGAATTGTTAACTGGATACAGGCAGTCTTTGCTTTGTGTGCTAATGTGAGACTGTAAAAATGATTGTGCAAGCTGCAACCATGCAAAAAAAATTTTAATAATAAATGAGAAAAATTATCATTATTCTAGCTAGGAACTTTAGAAATTTTTGTCAAAATATTAAAAACTCTTGTCTGTTATAAATGTGTAAGGAAATGAAAAACATACTACAACTCTCATTTAGTACTGTATAATTTAAAGTGTTAGAAACATGGAAATATAATGCGGTTTATATTTTTCATAAAAACCAAGAATGATCTGACAGTGCTTGTTTCTTTCAGTCTTATAATTTACTGCACCATGCAAACATCTTTCCTGTGCCTTGGCAAATTGTCATACTCCTTTTAAGATTTGGATCAGTTCTCAACTTTCAATGTCATAAAATAATCCCTTAATTTATTTATTTCTTTAATGTGAAGTGTCTTGTCAGTGCCCCTTCCTCTGAGACATCTTCTCTCTTTAGGTTAAACCCACTTTTCTCATTTATGTTGGGAAGTTTGTCTCATTAACTTCTGCTGGCTACCCATCCATGGTTTCTCAAATGACAACAATGTCCATGTTTCTCATGGTTAGCTATTTCTTCTGGAACTCCATTCATGTGTTATTTGAATCTCACTTCTAGCAGTGCCATTTTTCAGGTCTTTGCTGCATTTTCTTTACTGGCCAATTCCCACTTTCGGTAATCTGTTTTTATAAAATGTCCTGTGGGTTTATCACTTGGAGACAGGGAGTCAACCCCATCATGTACTTAGCTCTCTGTGTGTGTGTGGACTGAATAACAGGTGTATAGTAATCATCCAGTGGTTTCTGGAAATAAATGACATGATTGGTCATTGATCATGATGTGTGTCTGTTGCCTATCTAGTAATCCGCAGACTAAAGAGCTAGGAATGAAGTTTGTCCTTCATGCAATTACTCATAGTTAATATACAACGGTAACTAAAACTTGACTGTGTTTTCGGGGAATGATGTATTTAACTAAGTTGTGGTGGATGAAATTCATTTTTGATGGGGCTGCGCAAAGCCAGGCCTGCCCGTGTTAGAGAAGCTAAGAGGCAAAAAGGATATGGGGCTTCCAGCCACACAGTTAGAATGCTATACTTGAATTTTTTTTTTTTTTTTTTTTTTTTTACTTAGGCTAGAATTTCTTCCCGTGTATCCACATATCTTGAATGACTGATACTTGGTACATGAACTATGAATCATCTACATTTCTAGAACCCTATTAATTTTCTATCGAATTAAATTAGTCTAGCTCTTAATGAGCTATTACCAGTGGAGAGGATGTTTGTCCTCACAGGGAACATTTTCTGTTAGACAGACGTCCACAGTCCAAACAGAAACCACTCGTGGCATCTTCAGATCCAAGCATGAGGGGACCACTGATCTAACCTGATTGTGAGCAGGGAGAAAAGTCAGAGTGGGCCTCATCTTCTCCAACTCCAGACTGCACCAAAAGCACCACCTGGTCACATCCAGAACAGGAAGAGAAGACAATGATGACAATTTCAGAAAGAAGAAGTAGCGAAATTACCTCTGAGTTCCTACAGGCAAAGAAAGCCACAAAGCTAACTTTTCCCGACAATCACAAAGCCACGGCTTTATAGCTTGTAGACCAAGTGCCAGGGTGTCTGCAGGAAAGTCAGAAATAGGAGCCAGGTGTTGGCTCTCATGTTAGCGCGGCCGTCCCTCTGTCTCTAGGTGATTCGGAGCCTGTCCCTGCGGTTTGCTCCTCCCGATGCCATGGCTGTCACATCAGGAAGCTGCGGGCTAACGTGCCCTGGTTCGGCTGGACTCGACTCCTTTGGACCCTGGGAGAGCTCTGCCTGCTGTCCGGCGTGTCTCCTCCGGCGTGTGTGCGTCACATTTACCACAGCTCCGGGGTCATTTTTGTCAAGGTAGATGTCCCTGTCATCAGAATAACTGTAGACCGGAACCTGTTCCCAGATTGCCAGATCAGGCTCCTCGGACTCAGACCTGAAGAGAAGGAAGATATCCACCTCCGGGACATTTGGGTCCCGAACAGATGCTGTTGCTGCACAATTTGTTACATCAAGGGTAAAGAACGCAGAATGAAACGGTCTGCCAAGTAGCGAAGAGATTTCAGGAAGAGATTCCTCACAACCGCTGACAGGCAGTGATAATTCAGGAAAAGGGCATGGTGATGGATCCTAGATGTCCACTTCTTCTCCTGGAATGGTGATCCATGTTGAACACACACTCTGACAGCATTTTCCATTTTTCATGGGCTTTCCTACTTTTCACACTAAATGCTGGCCACTGCTCCCTATTATTTCCATCATGGAAACTCTTTCAAGGGTTAAGAAGTTTGATTTTTAGAATAGGCAACAGTCTGAGGCAATTGGATCTGGTTTTGCCCTCAATTATCTCTTGGGTAGAAGTAACCAGAGTCAATCCTAGCTCTTTGCCTTCTCATCAGGTCTCCCCCACACATGCTCTCTCTAGGAGACCGTCCTTCTGTATCCCAATGACTTTCCCTCCTTAATTACATGTATGAGTTGCTCGCTAATTTTGCTGTCTGCCCAGAGTTGCATCCTGACTTCAGTCTAGGGGTACCACAGGGCAGAAATTATATTTTAAACTTCTTTGTGTGCCTCTAGCACTGTCCTGGGCATGTGGCCAATGCCCCCAAAGCTCTTGTTGACAGTGATGGATTGCCGGCTTCCTTGAAATTTCCATGATTATCTCTCAATCACTTTACCAAGTTCCCATATTATACTTCTGCAGTTACTTCACATATCTTTTTATTTATTTAGTGTATGTGCTCCAATACAAATGTTTCTCTGTAGCTTTGGGCAGTCCTTGCTTAGAGTTTTGTAAAGTACGTCCTTAATCTATCTACTGGTCTCCAAAATACGTAAGCTTCACAAAGGGGGAAAAAAACCTTTTTCCTTATAACACCAAAAATAACCAGTACTTGTGAGGCAGTGGTAAGTAAAAAAAATTATTTCAGTGAATAATGGGGTTATTTTTGAGTCATCTTAAAGTGGAAAGTCTTGACCAGTAAGAAGAGATGGGACAGCCTACCCATGGCCATTTTTCCCTCCCAGGGATATCTGATGGCCTCCTATAACTTACTCAGCTGGAGAAAGAATGCTCAGGTTCTGAGAGCCATCTCTTCCTAGAGACTTCATGTACAGCTATTAAAACACATACACAGGGCGCCTGGGTGGCTCAGTGGGTTAAACCTCTGCCTTCAGCTCAGTCAAGTTCTCGGGGTCCCGGGGTCAAGACCCGCATCGAGCTCTCTGCTCAGCGGGGAGCCTGTTTTCCTCTCTCTCTCTGCCTGCCTCTCTGCCTACTCGTGATCTCTCTCTCTCTCTCTGTCAAATAAATAAATAAATAAAATCTTGAAAAAAAAATAAATAAAACACACATCTGCACGCATCAAGAACATCTACATTACGAGGGACAAATCCTAAAATTTCTTTGGGGGACTACAACCTTTAGAATCTACAATGTTCCTTCCAGATTTCTAAGGCATTTAATATCACTGGTACACAGTATGAAGAGCAATAAAAATACATTTATCCATTTTATAGGTTTTTAAAAAAAATGTTCCTTTATAATCTGAAAATGGTCATGTTTTCATGAGTGTTCCATTTAAAATGAGTAGATGCTAAGCAGCCAGACGATCCTCCAAATTTCTTCAAGACATCTGTCAACCATTTCAAATGAAGGGCAACTTTCAAGTTATTTTCCCCCCACTTTGCGTTTTGTTTGAAATTCTGTTTTGAAGTGTTTTGGTGTGTGTATGGAGGCTGGGGAAGATGCCTGCTGAAAATGAATTTAAAATAGAGTTGGGCTATTTTCTCTGGCAAAATTTCATTTGGGTAAGGTCAGCAAATAGCACCTGCTTTTCTTGAGAATTTGCATGAGCCGTACAGTTATGGATTTCTTCCATACCTAATGTCAACACGTTGTCTCAAAAAAGTGCCCATAGGGAGGGCCCCTCATCATTTGTCATCTGGGGTCTGTCTGCTCTTCTGGCTACTCTGGAAGGCCATCTGTCCACTTAATAAAACCAGTATATCTCTTGGGTCTGTTGCAGCAGCAAGCTTAGCTTTTTTATAGCCTTTCCCAGTATCTGTCCTGACAAGCATACTGTGTGCTCTGCAGAAAATGGCCCTCTGCTATTTTCTACTTTCTCTGCTCTTAGTCTCAGGAAGTGTATGTAAGGCCTTAGTGCATATGAACATGAACATTTCAAATGTATAGTAACTAATGATGGGTGCGAGTTACCCACCATACCCACTGTGTTACCAACACAGGACAAGATCGTGTTACTGGTCAAGTATGTTGAAAAGCAGAGTCTGTACTTTGTGTTCTTCTGTTCTTAACATGAACAAGACTTGGGGTAGGGTGGAGGCTGGCTATGGAATAAGTAACTGGTTCCAAGGACACTACACAAAGCCTGACTGTATGAGCCTCTTTGAACTCCCTGCGAACTCCCTCCCTTGGAGGCTGGACTCCAACCTGTCTTCATGACCCAACAGGAGGCCCATATTTATTCAACAACATTCATCAAGTATTCGTTGGTCACCTACAATGTGCCAGACAGTAAGCTAAGCATTGTGGAGATAGTGAAAAATAAGACAAATTTTCTGGCCTCAGGGGACTTACATTCTGGTGAGAAATGTAAAAAAACAAAACAACAAATCCACTCATAAGTAAGAATATCAGGCAGTATTGGCACCTCCTCTTTCGCTCCCCCCCCCCCTTTCCAATTCCCCTTGGCATTCATTCACCTTTACACACAGAGGGCTATTTTCAGCCAACACTTGTGACTCTGCCTGAGGGCTTTTTCTTTTCTTCTTCCACTTTTTTTTTTTTTTTAATGGTCAGGAGACCATATTTGGCCCACGCACAGAGCAAGCTAGAAGAGCCATGTTAAAACTCCTCAATCAATGCCAGGCTTGAATCAATGCACAAATATGCCAGCTTCCTTGCCACTCAGGTAGGACAACTCAGGGACATGTTTTACACTGTTATCGGGAAAACTGTGAAAAATTTTGAAATGGGCAAAAGAGGTAACTGGATGTTTTCCCAATTGAATGCTAGGTGTGGTCTTATGACCCTTGGCTTTGTCGATTCTGAAAGGACGTGCTACTTGAAATGTCTTTGACCAGATATTCAATCCATCTATAGGGACAGAAGTTAACTTCTAGAGCACTGATGGCAAAGCACATGTTTCCTGCTCAGGACAAAGTCGGTGGATTCTGTCCAGCAGAGAGTAAGTCAAATTTTCATTTGAACTTCAAACAACTCACTGATTCCCTTAATAATTGATGACTTGGACAAAACCTCTGATACATACTCATTTGACATTTGTATGAGAGGCATGGTTTGGCCTTTTGAAAAATTTCCTTCAATACTATCTTCCAGAGTTCCTTAGCAAACTAAGATCCTCTTTGCTTCCTTGGTTTTCCTGTCTCACTTCTTCATTCTTTATTCCTGTTTCCTGGGATTATATCCTAAAGAAAAAGCTTCTTTTTCTCAAGTCTTCTTTGGGGGGATCCAAGACAGCAAGTAAATCCTATTCCCTGTCTTCCTGAATTAAGAGACCAATCACCTCCCTGACTTTTACTCCTGGAAAACCTATACTGTTGTGTGAACCATTTTGGATAAAAAGGGGAACGAACATGCTGGTTACTTCAGAGACGGAGATAAAGAGCAGAAAAGGTAGGAAGGGAAAGAGGGTATAGCAGTAAGAAGTCAAAATGTAGAGGGCCTCATGATGGAATCCCTCCTCAATCTTTTTTGAAGTTACTAAAGTCAAAACATGTTTAGTTGTGAATCAATCTTTGACTTTGAAGGGGCAGAGCTTTATGTCTGCAGATGCTACAGGGACAGAACCAGAACTATAGGAATACTGAGACAGAGAGAAAGATAAAGAAATAAACTTCCTTTGGGAGCCACATGGTAAGTACAGTGAAAATCTTTAAGAACAGGAAGATCCTAACTAACAAAAGTATGGCGCTCTAATTGGTTTGTGTGCATGAATTTGTCTTCTTTAGTAAACCTTAAGAGGCTAGAACAGGGCTATTTTACATCTTATTCTGTCCCTTTTAAAGACTTGGTATAAAATGATGCCCCCTAAGTCCTTGTTAAATTCTATCATACAATTAGAAATCAAGAGTGAGTGATATTAATAGACCAGATTAATATAGACACATTAACAGGGAATGACCATCAACACACAGAGTCTATAATCTAATACTATAAACAATCTGATAAGATATATTCCAAGATAAAGGTAGAGAAAAAAATAGACTGATTGTGCCATGCACACCAGGTCACCTTTCAATGATTCAGTGATTCATGTGGAGATTCTACAGATTCCAGGATTTCATAAAAACTCTGTCAGTGTTCCATGGATAGAGGAAAAAAGGGGGAGGCTGGCAGATAGGTATGTGATAACCATGCCACAAAGCCAAAATGCCTAAAGAGAGTCTGTCTTCCACATGAATAAGTGCTCAACATCACTCAGCATCAGAGAAATACAAATCAAAATGACAGTGAGATACCACCTCACACCAGTCAGAATGGCTAAAATTAGCAAGTCAGGAAATGACAGATGTTGGCGAGGATGCAGAGAAAGGGGAACCCTCCTACACTGTTGGTTGGAATGCAAGCTGGTGCAGCCATTCTGGAAAACAGTATGGAGGTTCCTCAAAATGTTGAAAATAGAGCTACCCTCAATAGCACTACTGGGTATTTACCCTAAAGATACAAATGTAGTGATCTGCAGGGGCACATGCACCCGAATGTTTATAGCAGCAATGTCCATAATAGCTAAATATGGAAAGAGCCGAGATGTCCATCAATAGATGAATGGATAAAGATGTGGTATGTATATGTATACACGCACACACACGCGCGCGCGCGTGGGCACATACACACAGGAATATTATGCAGCCATCAAAAAACCCCCAAAATCTTGCCATTTACAATGACATGGATGGAACTAGAGGGTATTATGCTAAGTGAAATAAGTCAATAAGAGGAAGATAACTATATGACCTCACTGATTTGAGGAATTTGAGAAACAAGACAGAAGACCACAGGGGAAGGGAGGGAAAAATGAAATAAGATAAAACCAGAGAGGGAGACAAAGCTTAAGAGACTCTTGGTCTCAGGAAACAAACTGAGGGTTGCTGGAGTGAAGGGGGATGAGAGGGATTGGGGTGGCGGGGTGATGGACATTGGGGAGGGTTATGTGCTATGGTTAGTGCTGTGAATTGGGTAAGACTGATGAATCACAGACCTGTACCCCTGAAACAAATAATACATTATACCTTAATTAAAAAAAAAATAAAGCTATTCAGTAAAAAAAAAAAAAGGTATCTGTCTTCTTATTTAAGACAGGCAGCAGTATCAATTCAATTTATTTAAGAAATTAACCAATAATAAGTCAAACACAAAGAGGCCCCAATCACGGTTTACCTCTTTTGAACTGAAATTGCATCTGCCATACATCTGTTTTATTCGGGTCCTGCTTTTGATATTGACGAATCATTACCAAGTTGGAATTTCTCCCAAGATGGCACATTTTGGAGCCCAGACTCTTCTTGCCTTGGAATAAAAGGCTAACTAGAGAAAACCAAAAATCTTTGAAAGAGCTTATTCTTAACACGCTTCTCAGTAGGATGAAACATCCCCAGCAAGAGAGAAACATGTTGGCTTAGAAACCTGGGTATTCCTACCATGGATTTAAAGATTCAGAACTATCACTTGCAGGAAACCTTGAGAATCCGAGGGAAGCCATGTTCTACAGATTAATGGATAAGTAACATAAGACAAAAAGAGCTGGATTCTCTTTTTTAGTTGGGTTGTACTTTATCGTGGATCTCTAGGAGTCTTAAGAAAACACCTTGTCAAGACTGTATACCACAATTTACAGTAACATATGCTAGCTTTGGCTTCAAGAGAACTTCCTTTTTCTGGTGGATACTGTCTCAAAAGAGAGTGATTGGTGAGAACGGACAAGTCAGCAGGCCAATCAAAAATTTTAAGACTTGGATAAATAAGAATAGCTTAAACCACCAGCTCGCAGGTCAGAAACTGGCACAAAGTAAGGTCCAATTAATCGTTGCTGTATAGTTGACAAGAACACCCGTGAATATGTTAGCCAGGGACCATGGGCATTCAACCTGATAGACAGTCATTGTAATGCAGTCCCCGGACTACCAAAGGTAGAGGAAATGTTTGGAAAACAGCTGGCTTCATTGCCAAATAAAGAACCATCATTCTCAGCAGGGGAAATACCACTCGTCCCTCTACAGGCCCTCTCACACCCTGGCCTTTCTTCTATTCCTTAAATAGCCATACTCTTCTTGCTTCTGGATTTTTGGTTGTGCTATTCCCACTGCCTTGCCTTTTATCCCACCCACGCTTCAAGAATTGGTGTGTCACTCCTTTGAGAAACCCCTGACCTGGTTGACTAAGACAAATCTCCCCACGCTATACTATCATAGCACTGAGTACCTCTCCTTTGGAGCACTTAGCACAGTTGTGACTTTGCTGCTTGAGATATTATTTGATGTACACCCTTCTTCTATAGTAGCTCCATTAAGGCTTAACCTGTGCCTGTTCTCCCTCACCACTGTTTCATTGGCACCCAGCACGGTGCCTAACACTTAGAAGATACTCAATACTTGTGAAGGAAAAGGCTCAATCAGGTTTCCCATAAAGCTGTCCACTCTGGTGTTGCCTTAAAATCTCCCCAGACTTTGTCTTCCCAGTTCCGCCCCTCTTTTGTGCAACTGTTCACTTCTGCTGACTCTTCACTTGGGGTTTCTTCAAAACTTTTTGCCCAAATGTTCTCTGGCCTCCTGACTTCCTTGTCTCTACCGTGAGCATAATTTCTGCTTTGCTTAAGGAAATGGTATTTAGTGATTGGCTATGGGCTAGTAGTGATTGGATAGGTCAAATAGTCATCAGGCTTTGAATTTAATCTCTGGATGATTCAGAGCCTAACAAATACCAGTAATTTCTGTCCCCTCACCAAACCAGCCCTCTGGTCTGAGATCTCAGGGATGGCCCAAGAAGAAACATCCTCCCAGGAAAGCTAGTCTCAAATTCCTTTTTTTTTTTTTAATGCCTCTTTGAGTTGCTCCTCAGTCCTTTAATGCCGCTGATTTGGTTTTCAGAATCACAACAGAGAAGATCACTTACAGTCTTTTTTCTACGAACTCTGAGGGCTCTTCCCTGGCATCGAAGTGAGAAAGTATCACTTCCATTTAACTTAAAATTTAAATCTGTGCCATGTGCAAGAAGAGAAAACCAAAAGGTTGGGTCCATCTAATTCCCTTGACATGTGTACAAAAGCAAAAGCACTGAGAATTGCCAGTCAGAGGCCAGGCTTCCAGGGAGAAGGCAGGGACACAGCTTTCCCATTTCTAGGTAAACCTTCCCTTTGAAACTTGCCCTAAATTCTACATATGGATAATCTCACTTCCTAAGGGCCTTCTAAATGATTGTTACTTCATATCAGGAAGCAGTAAAAGGAAGAAAGATCTACCAGAACTTTGTTGCTGCAAGATCAGGTCTGGCTAGGGGCGCCTGTGTGGCTCAGTGGGTTAAAGCTTCTGCCTTTGGCTCAGGTCATGATCTCAGGGTCCTGGGATCGAGCCTCGAATCGGGCTCTCTGATCAGCGGTGAGCTTGCTTCCTCCATTCTCGCTGCCTGCCTCTCTGCCTACTTGTGATCTCTTTCTCTCTGTCAAATAAATAAATAAAATCTTAAAAAAAAAAAAAAAAAAGATCAGGTCTGGCCAACTTAAGTTGCTGTGAAGAAAAGCTGTAAGTCCTTCCTTAGCATCAGTACCCAAAACCTCATGCCTTCTGATATCTTCCTTAAGCAACCAGAATGGAATTTCTCATTGCTCCCCCAACCCCCCACAGAGTTAGGCTCTTATGGAATAGGGGATTACATAAGAGGAGGAAGAAGAATATGACTAGTGTACCCAAGAAAAAAGCCATTCTTCACTTTGCAGTCCAGTAGTAGAGGTATGTTATATCAACTTGACTTTGAGACAGCATGGAAGGTGGGAAGACCACATTCTTATCGATTAGCAACCCTCTCTTCACAAAAGGCAGAATAATAGCAACAGAATTCAGCTGACTGCAGTTGGACATGCCCCCCCATTTTAACACCTTAATGTTCATATTTAACAAGGAATGATGAAATATTTAATTACTTTTTTTAAAAGTTTGATTTGTTTACCCTGAACGTTACCCGTTACCCTGAACGTTCTAGGACCCGGCTGCGCTTTAAATAAACACCGGCTGGTTCTCCACACCTCCGAGGAAGAGGCAGAGAAGGCCAGAGTCTACCGGCCCCAAAGAGACAGCTCCAGCACCTTTGAGTTGCTGCTGGGGCCTGGCCGGCCCACCTATACGTTCGCTCCTCTGGAGAACCACCTGAAGGAAACCTTCTACGTTGAAGCTGTGGAGTTCCCGTCCACCAGCTGCTCGGGTCTCATCTCTTACTCCGTCTCCCTGGTGGAAGAATCATGAGACCCATCAATTCCAGAGACCCTGGTGCACTACTCAGGGTAACTACTCAGGTGAGTAGTTACACAGCTCCATGGCAAGATAGAGGGAAAAGGCTTCATTCTACCTCTGCTCCCATCTGTCCACTTGTCACTCCTTCATGATTTCTCTGATTACCTTCTAAAGATATCATTTAGTTTATCTCTCTACCTCTCCTATTGCCTATTGCCTATAGGGACACAATGTATTCCACATGACATAATTTATTTCCTATTTCATAGCAAATGGATTGCCCCACCATTCGTGAAGCTAGACTGAGCATCAGTAATATGCCAATCCTTCTATTGCTAGGTTCTCTTCTATGAGTAATGTGGGGCATTTTGGAGGCACCACACCCATGTCCAGTACATCCTGAACCATTTACCTGATGATCTCAACCTCAAGACCTTTGGGACATGATGGTAGATGGAAAACACCCATCTTGACTGAAAAGCAATTTTTTATTCTGTCTAAATCAAAAATCTCTTATATGGTTTACCATGATGATTTCCTAAACCTATTCTTTTTATATATATCAATTGTTATTCTTCTGTACATTAGGGCTACCTCCCTATCAAATGGCACTATTTGGTAAACTTGAAATATAATTTCTCCTGGAGAAGCAAGATAAATGTTTACTTTTCTCTTTCTTTTTTTTTTTTTTTAAAGATTTTATTTATTTCTTTATTAGGAAAGAGAGAGACTGAGAGAGAGCATGAGAGGGGAGAAGGTCAGAGTGAGAAGCGGACTCCCCATGGAGCTGGGAGCCCGATGTGGGACTTGATCCCGGAGTTCCGGGATCATGACCTGAGCCGAAGGCAGTTGCTTAATCAACTGAGCCACTCAGGCGCCCTACTTTTCTCTTTCAATTTACAGTTGCCAAAGTGGAAATGGTTCAACAATCCCCTCAAATGATGACATATATATATATTTTCTTTTTCCTTTCTCTTCAACATTCTTATAGAATCATGGATTTTCATAGATTCAATAGCAGTTAGAAACATTCTTTTTTCTGATGCTTAAATTGTCATATCTTTGGCCAGCAGGCGCCTCAACAAGCTGGATTCTGTGTCATTTGATAGGATCCCAATAATCCATGAAAGCTTTTTTTTGCTCATCACCTTGTGCCACTACCCCCAATTGAGAAATCAGGTATTTCTTAAAGAATCTAGACCTCCCCCCAAAATCTAGACCTATTGTGGTGGCAAAGATATTGAAAACGAAATTATGGATGTGAGGAATGTGTATGTTCACAAGGAAATCTTTTTTTTCTAGGCAATTTCAGTGCTAAATAATAAATAACAATTTTTTAAAAAAATATTAGTTCATATTGATTGTTCTAATTTATTTTTAATATATTATTTTTACTTAACTTCTTTGATTTTAAAACTGAAATTTTCTTTCACACTAGGAAATTTAATTCTAACAATAGTAATATAATTCATTATTTGTTTTATATAAAGGAATATAGAGAAAACCATTTCAAAGTAGTAATACCAGTGCTATTAAAACAAAACTCTTGAGTATAGTTTAGTTTATTTGTGGTATGGAGGTTCATCAAAAAGTTAAAAACAGAATAACCACACGATCCAGCAATACCACTACGGGGTGTTTACGCAAAGAAGACAAAAACACTAACTCGAAAAGATATATGTATCCTATGTCTGTGGCATTATCTACAATAGCTACGATGTGGAAGGAACACAAGTGTCCATCCACAGATGCATGGATAAAGAAGATGTGATACACACACACACAGGAATATTACTCAGCCATAGAAAAATGAGATCTTGCCATTTGCAACATGGATGGAACTAGGGGGTATAATGCTAAATGAAATTAGATAAAGAAAGACCAGTCCAAAATTAAATTCCAGTGGAATTTAAGACACAGTACAGACAAATAAAGGAAAAAACGGACAAATAGACTTTTAAATAAAGAAAACGAACTGGTAGTTGCCAGAGAGAAGGTGGGTGGTGGGATGAGTGAAACAAATAAAGGACATAAAATACATTTATTTGTGGTTTTTGCATACAGAATATAGCCCACTAAAAATATACCCTCAACCCCATTTTCCTCTTTCTTCTATGGTAATCATTTTTAGTAAATATTTGTTTTTACTGCCAAAGAATAAAGAATTGAGCAGAGAGAGCTGTGTTCCAAAATATTTAATTATAAGCAGATATATATATACGTTCTTATCATCCACTTTCTTACACCAACAGCAGCACGCTATGTAGCGGTTCTGTCCCTTACATCTTGAACATACTACACCCTGGAGCGATCTCACCATTTTAGCACAGAGTGATCTAATCTGTTTCATTTTTTTTTTCTTAATGGCTGCATGTTACGACATCCTGAGAATGTACAATACTTTACTCAACCAAATACCCTATTGAAGTCACTTGTGGGGCTTCCCAGACTTAGCTATTGCAAACAGTGTCACAGTGAATAATCTTCTCTATCTATCATTTTGCATGTGTACAGTGGAATCTGTAGGCAAGACCCTTAGCAGTGAGCTTTCTGAAGCAAAGAGCAAAGGCATCTGTAATTTTGATAAATCGTACCAAATCTTCCTCCCTCAAGGTTACTCAGGTTATTCCAATTTTGCACTTCCATGGGCAATGTATTATAGTGCCTACTTCCCAACAGTCTCACCAAGACAGCATGCTGCTTGCAGGTATTTTCCTTTAAGCTTGTAAGTATAAAATGCTATCTCAGGGGGCACCTGGGTGGCTCAGTGGGTTAAAGCCTCTGCCTTCAGCTCAAGTCATAATCTCAGAGTCCTGGGATCGAGCCCCGCCTTGGGCTCTCTGTTCAGCGGGGAGCCTGCTTCCTCCCCTCTCTCTGCCTCCCCTCTTTCTGCCTGCCCATCTGCCTACTTGTGATCTCTCGCTCTGTCAAATAAGTAAATAAAATCTTTAAAAAAAATGCTATCTCAGTGCTAATTTGCATTTCACTTATTATGAATGAAATTTGAGCATCTTTTTATTTTCGTTTTCTTTCAGGCCCCTCCTATCTCCTTTTGTGTCTGTGTTACCTGTTCATGCCCACTTGTTTTTCTTTTCAGTAGAATTGTTCGCTTTGATTTCTAGATGTTCTTTGTGCCACTGGAGAGATTAGCCATTCCCCTGTGATAAGAACTACAAATCCTTTTCTGAGTTTTGACTTCATTTATGGTGTTTGCTTTCATGCTGGAATAAAAAGATTATGTGAATAAATGCATAATTTTTTTTTAGTGATTCTGGATTTCTAATTACTCTTAGAGTTACATAAGCATACTGCTTTACAAATCTGTGTTAATGAAATTTGAGGAAAGAAGGTTATTTCATGTTTGATTTTTGCCTGCACTTTTATCATCAGTATTGCTCCAGAAGTTCTGCGGTGTTTTAAAGAAAATCACGTGTAAGACTAACCGTGTAGCTTCCAAGAATAAAGGAGTAAGAAGAGAGTATTGTGTCCCACCAAAGATAAAACAAACAAGCTCAGGTGCCCATGCAGGACATAGAGGTTGTCCAGAGAAGAGAGAGCAAAATGGGACAGGAGAGTTAACTCTAAATTTAATCAAACTCTTCTCCCTTAAGTCCTACAGCCTCATTTTCTCTCAGTTCCCTCAAGCTTCTTTTTCTAGTTTCTCCTAGATTTTCTAGGGGTTTCTGTAAATAATCCTACCCAATCTAAAGACTCCCCAAATTGTGTCTCTAGTCCAGATTTCTTTTCAGTGATCCAAAGCCAATGCTACTTGTCTTCAGAATGGCCCATCTGAAATTTCCCAGGTACCTCAAATTTCACTCGTCAATTAACTGAACTTCCCATTCATCCCTCTACTCTCTGCTTCTTCTAGATCTTCTTCCTCAGTTTAAAACTACCACCCTCTGTCCCAGTCACCCAAGTCACAATCCTGGGAACCAGTATCAAGTCTTCATCCTGTTGACCGGCTGTTCTGTAAGCTCTCCTCTGTAGTTATTCTCCAATCCTCCTCCCCCTCGCATAGCCTGTCTCAGTTTATTTCCTCTCCATTCTCCATGCAAATCATATCATGGCAGTGCCCTTCTCAGGGTAAGTTCGTGGCTTACCTCAGACTCTGGAATAAAGACCAAATTTCTTCAACTAATGCACACGTATCAGAAAGTTCACATTAACTGAGAAGTTATTTTGTGTCAGCCACTGGTTTTTTTTTCTTTAAGGTTTATTTATTTTGAGAGAGAGTGTGTGTGTGTGTGCACGCATGGGTGTGTGTGCACATGTGTGGAGGGAGGGGCAGAAGGAAAGGGAGAGAGAGAATCTCAAGCTGATAGGGAGCTCGATCCCACCACCCTGAGATCACGACCCTACCCCAAATCAAGAGGAGGTCACTTAAACCACTGAGTCACCCAGGCACCCACCAGCCACCGTTCTAGTCTCTACGTGTTATCATTGACGGCTGCATTAGTGTCTACAACAACCCTGTGGCATAAGCACTACAACTGTCCCCACTTGACTTAGGAGGGAACTGAGGGACTTGTGCTGCTCCCCAAAGGGAGTAAGCGATGGGGTCTGAATACAACGATAGGCCCACTGCAGTTACTCGCCCTCCCGATGGCCTGTGCTGCCTTAGTCTGGCTTCATCTGCGGCCACCCTCTTTATCTCCTCACAAGCTCCCTCTCCACGGCACTGCTTTCTGAACTCCTCCCACTGCTGCAGGTCCCTATACCTTTGAGCTTTTCCTCTGTGAACTCCTCTAATCCCCAGAAACCTCTGCATCTCTTTACCTGGGGAGTGCTGCATCATACGTTCATCATTTTACTAGGTAGAGCTGATTCTGACCTCTGCAGAGTTTTTCAATAAGCCCTCCCTACTCACCCGTGCCAGCATGATACCATTATGTGTCTGCTATATGGCACTCATCATGGGAAAGCCCAGAACTGTGTATGCACGGATCTCTTCTCATTAATTCTAAGATCTCTGAGGGCAAGAACTACGCCCCAGTAAATGTGCTCAAGGCATGTTTACTAAATGACTAAATGAATAATGCTGGCCATCCTTTCCCAGCACTATATAGGAATCTGATTCTCTCCTCTCTACTTTGAACACTGTAAATAACAATTTTTAGTAACACTTGGGAAATGCCAATACTCCCTCCAATTCTATCTTATTCCAATCTCCTTATTTTACTTTTCCCACAACATTCACCATTCCTTTGAGGAAATGGAGTATTTTTTTCTTTCCTTCATTCCAAGGGAAATACATTTAGTCCAATGACCCTGAGATGTTACCATTTCTGAAAAGATGGTGCTAATCTATTGGTCATGGTAAAGGAAAAAGCCAAATTCTTCAAGCCTGAGGGCAATTTCTTCTCACAACGAACTTACTTTTAAATATCATTACTTTATTTATTTTACCTTATTTTTTTTTTTTACTTTACTTAGCGTTACTTTATTTTAGAATCATCTTTGGACATTTTGTTGTTTCTTAATAAACCAACCTATTCTCTCTTTTTTCCCCTTTCCAAGCATTCCTTCAGCCTGCCATCATCAAGAACTGAAAACATTTATGCACCGAGACAAAAAAAAAAAAAAAGTGTTCAACTAGTCTGCACAATGTCCCAATGAGGTCAGCATGGATGGCATCATGCTTGTCCTTTGAGCAGCAGGCAGACCTAGCATGGAGACTACGCGGCTTAGCCCCAGGCCGTAGCACAAGTCGTAGGAGAGCTGGAATCAGATGGGAGGAACCCTGGACCTTAGCCCTGGATTCAGACCCAAGGTCATGTTAACCTAAGAGTTCTTTTTACTTAGTTTCATGCTCTAATGAAGATAAGAAGATGGGAAAACAATACAGCTATTAAAGAAAGGGTCTCTCCCCTTATTGCCAAAGCCAACACGATTAAGAAAGTTCTGAGTTAATGTATAATGAAAGGAGATGTCTGTGCTTCACTTGTCTTTATTTTATTTTGTTTTGTTTTGTTTTCTTCCCCAAGTGGTAGAAGTGGCCATCTCTGAGGTCACCACGGAATCGACACTTCATGGTTCTGATCCTCCAAAAGCCTGTCCCTAAACAGAAAGTTTTCAGTTTGCCTTTGGGAATGTTTGAATTCGGAGCCTTTAAAAGGGGGAGGATAGTTGGGTTCTGTGCTTTTACCCTCTATAAGGGAACTTCCTTGGCCACTCCCTAAGCCAATGTCTCACCTAGCAGCTGTTCACACCTTCTTTCTCAGATACGAAGAAGGGACAAGCGGATCCTCTCTGTAGTTGCTCTGGGAACAGGGGCCCCAGCAGCCTGTTGAGGAGGCCAAGTGTTCCCAAGAACCATTTCTTGGCAGTGAGCAAAATTTCCATAAAGCTCTTAAATATAATAAAATGTAATTAAAGTGTCACATCGAGTTAGCGCTCTTTGAAGTTTCATATTGCATAATAAACCAAGTCATAAACCAGGATTCGAACTGGAGATTGTATTCTTTTTTACAGATTAATTCTCATTAATTATCTACTCGACCCCTCCCGTTATAGAGAAGTAAGTACCTGGTGCACTATAATTTGTGCTGATAAAAGTTGTAAAAGGTGAACTCCCCACTAAAAATGCAGCCCTCACACACTGCCACTTTGTAGCCACTGAAATTAGAACCTGTGTTTACAAATCATATTCTCAGAGCCTCACATATGACTTCAGAAACAGAAGTATATTCTGCATTTTGGGGTCTTTTTATAATCACTCTTTCAATTTTTTTTTTTACTCTTTCAATTTTTATACCAAGTGGTAAGTTGTCTGATGAAAAAGGCAGCCCCTTACAAAGTTGCTTTCTTGCTAACCTAAAGTACACAGCTCTTAAAGCCATAGATCGTGCCATGAGACATGATTTGGGAGTTGTTTTTTTTTCCCCCCACTACCGTGGAGAAGTAAGGTTTTAGGGTTTCATTTCACCTTGTCACGCAATTTTACAGACCTGCTAATAATCACAAGGACAAAGAAGGCTTTTCATCAAGACCAGTGAGAATTTACTAACTCACAGGTTATGTCACAAAGACTGATTACCTGTGACTTGCACGAAGTGAAAGCTACTTTCAGTGAACTCTGAGTCTTGGTACTAAAAATTAATTTGCTTTGTGTGCAGGGACATTTTTTTTTGTATACTGCACACCCATATGTGTTTCGGCTGTCTCCAAGTAGTTTATGGGTTCTTTCTTCCTGTGTTGTAGAGACTAAGGGAACTCCAAGGACGGGAGCACTTCAATATAGTGAGAGGGTGAGCAGAGGGTTGTTCATAAAACTAGAAATGAATGATGATATAAAAAGTCAATCTAGGAGGAGCAAGATGGCAGAGAAGTAGGAGACTGAGATATCATCAGATCCCAGGAGTTCAGCTAGATGGTTATCAAATCATTCTGAACACCTATAAACTCAACAGGAGACAGAAGAGAAGAAGAACAGCAATTCTAGGAACACAAAATCGACGACTTTCTGGAAGGTAGGACATCCAGAGAAGTGAATCCAAAGCAACAGGAAGACAGACCGCGGGGAGAGGGGCTGGCTGCCGACAAGTGATAGAGCAGCAGAGCACAAAACTGGAACTTTTAGAAGCGTGCTCCAGAGGCTAAGTGGGAGGTAGAGCCCTCGCAGGAACAGTATGGTCTCAGGACCTGCGGGGACACAAAAAGACCAGGGGTGTCTGAGCGTGGCAGAGTCCCCAGGTATCAGAATGGGAAAGCCAAGAGCAGAGATGGAGCCGAGAAGCGGGCTCTCAGCTAGGGCTTACCTTAAACCGGGATCCGAAGCACAGTCGGGAGACTGCTTTTCGGGCAGGTACCCAACAAGCAAAAGATCTGGGGAGAGTCACCTTCCCCTCCGGGAGGAGCGGTGCAGGAGCACACGGCAGGAATCTGCTGGGTTTGGAGACTTCAAATGCGGCTGAGCACCAGAGACAGAAATGCTCGGTCACAGGTGACCAGGGATATGGGAGGGATTGAATGCTTTTCTCTGAGGGCACACTGAGGAGTGGAGCGTGAACTCTTGGCTCCTACCAGAGATTGGGAGGCCGCCATCTTCATTCTCTCCCTCCAAAGTGGTACAGAAAGCATTCAGGGAACAAAAACTCCTGAGAGTGAATCCAAGATTACTTAGTCTGGCCCCTGGCAAGGGCGGTACAATTCTGCCTTGGGCAAAGACATTCGAGAATCACTGCAACAGGGCCCTCCCCAAGATCAGCAAGAACATCCAGCCAAGACCTAGCTCACGAAACAAGGAGAACTGCGAAACTCCAAAGTTAGGAAAAAGCAACACATAGAATTCACAGCTTTTTCCCCATGATCCTTGAGTCTTTTAAAGTTAAATTTTTAAAATTTTATTTTATTTTATTTTAAAGATTTTATTTACTTATTTGACAGAGAGAGAGATCACAAGTAGGCAGAGAGGCAGGCAGAGAGAGAGGGGGAAGCCGGCTCCATCCTGAGCTCCATACTGATCCATCCTCCACTGGAAGAGGCCAGTGCAGGGCTGATCCCAGAACCCTGAGATCATGACCCGAGCTGAAGGCAGAGGCTTTAACCCACTGAGCCATCCAGGCGCCCCTTAAATTTTATTTTTTTTCGTATTTTATTTTTTTTCCTCTTTCTTATTTTAACATATTTTAACTAGTATCCTATCAATATCTTTTTAAAACTCTTTTCTAATTTTCACTATTATATTCATACTTTATCCCCTCATTGTATTTAACCTTACTTTTTGAATACATATAGGTATTTTTTTCGTTAAAATTTTGGGATACAACTTCTTCTAATACATCAAAATAAACCCTAAATCTAACACATGGCTTTGTTCTAGTCTCCACAGTGATCACATTCTTTTTCTTTTCCTTTCTTCAACCACCTTATCAATTCCTTTTTTAAAATCTTTTTTAATTTTCATCTTTACACTCATATTCCATCTCTTCCTCATATTTACCCTTATTTTTGTATATTTATAAGTTTTTCTTTCTTTAAAATTTTGGGAGGCAGTTTCTTCTAACAGACTAGAATACATCCCAAATTAAGTGTGGGACTCTGTTCTATTCACCAGTCTAATATATATAGATGTATATATTTTTTCTTTCTTTCTTTCTTTTTCTTTCTTTTCTTTCTTCTTTTTCTTCTTCTTTTTTCTCCCTTTCTTCAATCCCTGGTTTCGAGTCTCTTCTGATTTGGTTTGTGTATATCTTTCTGGGGTCGTTGCTACTCTTTTAGTATTTTGTTCTCTCATTCAACTATTCTTATCTGGATAAAATGACAAGGCAAAAAACTCACCACAAAAAAAAGAACAAGAGGCAGTACCGATGGCTAGGGACCTAATCAGTATGGACATTAGTAATATGTCAGAACTAGAGTTCAAAATGACGATCATCAAGGTGCTAGCTGGGCTCAAAAAAAGCATGGTAGATATTAGAGAAACCCTTTCTGAAGAAATAAAATCCCTTTCTCGAGAAATAAAATAATTAAAATCTAGCCAAGTTGAAATAAAAAAGCTATTAATGAGGTATAATAAAAAATGGAGGCTCTTACTGCTAGGATAAATGAGGTAGAAGAGAGAATTAGTGATATAGAAGACCAAATGATGGAGAATAAAGAAGCTGAGCAAAAGAGAGACAAACAACTATTGGACCACGAGGGGAGAATTCGAGAGATAAGTGATAACATAAGATGCAACAATATTAGAATAATTGGGATTCCAGAAGAAGAAGAGAGAGAGAGGAGCGGAAGGGATATGGGAGCATATTATAGTAGAGAATTTCCCTACTTTGGCAAAGGGAACAAGCATCAACATCCAGGAGGCACAGAGAACACCCCTCAAAATCAATAAAAATAGGTCTACATCCTGTCATCTAATAGTAAAAATTACAAGTCTTAGTGACAAAGAGAAAATCTTGAAAGCAGCTTGGGACAAGTCTGAAACATACAAAGACAGAAATACTAGATTGGCGGCAGATCTGTCCACAGAGACCTGGCAGGCCAGAAAGGACTGGCATGATATATTCAGAGCACTAAATGAGAAAAATATGCAGCCAAGAATATCCAGCTAGGATGTCATTGAAAATAGAAGGAGAGATAAAAAGCTTCCAGGACAAACAAAAACTAAAAGAATTTGCAAACACCGAACCAGCCCTACAGGAAATATTTAAAGGGGTTCTCTAAGCAAAGAGAGAGCCTAAAAGCAACACAGACCAGAAAGGAAAAGAGACAATATACAGTAACAGTCACCTTACAGGTAACACAATGGCACTAAATTTATAACTGTCAATAGTTACCCTGAATGTAAATGGGCTAAATGCCCCAATCAAAAGATACAGGATATCAGAAGGAATAAAAAAACAAGACCCATCAATATGTTACCTATAAGAAACTCATTTTAGACCCAAAGACACCTCCATATTTAAAGTGAGGGGATGGAAAACAATTTGCCATGCTAATGGACATTAAAAGAAAGCTGGGGTGGCAATCCTTATATCAGATAAATTAGATTTTAAGTCAAAGACTATAATAAGAGGTGAGGAAGGACACTACATCATACTTAAAGGGACTGTACAACAAGAAGATCTAATAATTGTAAATATCTATGCCCCTCACATGGGAGCAGCCAATTATATTAACCAATTAATGACAAAGTCAAAGAAACACATCAGCAATAATACAATAATAGTAGGAGATTTTAATACCCCCCTCACCGAAATGGAGAGATCATCTAAGCAAAAGATCAACAAAGAAATAAAGGTTCTACACTTGATCTTAGCCAAAAGGCTGAGAAGCAATAAGAAATAAAGGTTCTAAATGACACACTGGACCAGATGGACATCACAGATATATTCAGAACATTCCATCCCAAAGCAACAGAATACACATTCTTCTCTAGTGCACATGGAACATTCTCCACAATAGATCACATCCGGGACACAAATCAGGTCTCAATCAGTACCAAAAGACTGGGATCATTCCCTGCATATTTTCAGACCACAATCCTTTCAGACACATAGATCAATGAAACTAGAACTTTCACAAGGGGAAAGTTGGAAAGAACTCAAATACAAGGAGGCTAACGAGCATCCTGCTGAAGAATGAATGGGTTAACCAGGAAATTAAAGAACAATTAAAAAAAGTCATGGAAACAAATGAAAATGAAAACACAACTGTTCAAAATCTTTGGGACACAGCAAAGGCGGTATTGAGAGGAAAATATATAGCAATACAAGCCTTTCTCAAGAAACAAGAAAGATCTCAAATACAAAACCTAACCCTACACCTCAAGGAGCTGGCAAAAGAACAGCAAAGAAAGCCTAAACACAGCAGGAGTAGAGAAATGGATGCATTCCTAGAGACACATAAACTGCCAAAACTGAACCAGGAAGAAATAGAAAACCTGAACAGACCCATAACCAGACAGTAGATTGAAGTCATCAATCTTCATCAAAAAGTCATCAAAAATCTCCAAAGAAACAAGGGTCCAGGGCCAGAAGGCTTTCCAGGAGAATTCTACCAAAGATTTAAAGAAGAATTAATACCTGAACATGTTCCAAAAAATAGAAATGGAAGGAAAACTTTCCAATTATTTTTATGAGGCCAAAACCAGACAAAGACCCCATCAAAAAAGAGAATTACAGACCAATATCCTTGATGAACCCAGATACAAAAATTCTCACCAAAATACTAGCCAATAGAATCCAACAGTACATTAAAAGGATTATTTACCACGACCAGGAGGGATTTACTCCTGGGCTGCAAGACTGGTTCAACATCCGCAAATCAATCAATGTGATACAATACATTGGTAAAAGAAAGAACAAGAACCATATGATAGTCTCAATTGATGCTGAAAAAGCATTTGACAAAGTGCAACATCCTTTCTTGATCAAAACTCTTCATAGTGTAGGCATAGAGGGCACATTCCTCAACATCATCAAAGCCATCTATGAAAAACCCACATTGAATATCGTTCTCAAGGGGGAAAAACTGAGAGCTTTTCCCCCTAAGATCAGGAACACAGCAGGGATGTCTATCTCCACTGCTATTCAACATAGTACTAGAAGTCCTAGTCTCAGCAATCAGACAACAAAAAAATAAAATAAAAGGCATCCAAATTGGCAAAGAAGAAGTCAAACTCTCACTCTTTGCAGATGATATGATACTTTATGTGGAAAACCCAAAAACTCCACTCCAAGACTGCTAGAACTCATATAGAAATTCAATCAAGTGTCAGGATATAAAATCAATGCACAGAAATCAGTTGCATTTCTATATACCAACAGCAAGACATAAGAAAGACAAATTAAGGAGTCGATTCCATTTACAATGGCACCCAAAACCGTAAGATTTATCTAGGAATAAACCTAACCAAAGAGGCAAAGAATCTGTACTCAGAAAACTACAAGGTGCTCATGAAAGAAACTGAGGAAGATACAAAAAAATGGAAAAATGTTTCATGCTCATGGATTGGAAGAATAATTATTGTGAAAATATCTATGCTACCTAAAGCAATCTACACATTTAATGCAATCCCTATCAAAATACCATTAATTTATTTCAAAGAAATGGAACAAATAATCCTAAAATTTATATGGAACCAGAAAAGATCGCAAATAGCCAGAGGAATGTTGAAAAAGAAAACCAAAGTTGGTGGCATCACAATTCCAGACTTCAAGCTCTATTACAAAGTTGCAATCATCAAGACAGTGTGGTACCGGCACAAAAACAGACACATAGATCAATGGAACAAAATAGAGAGCCCATAAATGGACCCCCAACTCTATGGGCAACAAATCTTCAACAAAGCAGCCAAGACTATCCAATGGAAAAAAGACAGTCTCTTCAACAAATGGTGTTGGGAAAATTGGACAGCCACATGCAGAAGAATGAAACTGGACCATTTCTTTACACTACTCACAAAAATAGACTCAAAATGAATGAAGGACCTCAATGTAAGATAGGAATCCATAAAAATTCTTGAGAACAGAGACAGCAACCTCTTAGACCTCAGCCACACCAACTTCTTCCTAGAAACATCACCAAAGCCAAGGGAAGCAAGGGCAAAAGTGAAATTTCGGGATTTCATCAAGATCAAAAGCTTCTGCACAACAAAGGAAACAGTCAACAAAACCAAAAGACAATGGACAGAATGGGAGAAGATATTTGCAAATGACGTATCAGATAAAAGGCTAGTATCCAAAATCTATAAAGAACTTCTCAAACTCAACACCCAAAGAACAAATAATCCAATCAAAAAAAAGTCAAAAGACATGAACAGACATTTCTGCAAAGAGGACATCCAAATGGCCAACAGACACATGAAAAAGTGCTCAACATTACTCGGCATCAGAGAAATACAAATCAAAACCACAGTGAGATACCACCTAACACTAGTCAGAATGGCTAAAATGAACAAGTCAGGAAATGACAGATGTTGGTGAGGATGCAGAGAAAGCGGAACCCTCCTAGGCCATTGGTGGGAATGCAAGCTGGTACAGCCGCCCTGGAAAACAGTATGGAGACTCCTCAAAAGGTTGAAAATAGGGCTACCAAACGACCCAGCAATCGCACTACTAGGTATTTACCCTAAAGATACAAATGTAGTGATCCAAAGGGGCACTTGCACCCGAATGTTTATAGTAGCAATGTCTACAATAGCCAAACTATGGAAAGAACCTAGATGTCCATCAGCAGATGAATGGATAAAGATGTGGTATATACATACAATGGAATACTATGTAGCCATCAAGAGAAATGAAATATTGCCATTTGCAATGACATGGATGGTAGTAGAGGGTATTATGCTAAGCAAAATAAGTCAGAGAAAAATAATTATCATATGATCTCTCTGATATGAAGAATTTGAGAGGCAGGGTGAGGATTCTTGGGGGTGGGGGGAATGAAACAAGATGGGATCAGGACGGAGACAAACCATAAGTAAACTCACGAAACAAAGTGATGGTTGCTGAGCGGTAGGGGGTAGGGATAGGGTGGCTGGGTTATGGATATTGGGGAGCATAGTGCTATGGTAAGTGCTGTGAAATGTGTAAGCCTGACGATTCACAGACATGTAACCTTGGGGCAAATAATACATTATATGTTAATAAAAAAAGTCAATCTAGGAAAGGTATTGAATTAAGTAGAAATAATTTTTTTAAAGGACAGAAGATAGTACAATTTTTATGTAGATTCTTCTTAGTCTTGGGAAAATGGCGGGTCTTGAACAGAAAGAAGACACAGAAGGGAAACACACAAGACGAGAATGCATCACAGTGAAAAGAAGGGCCATCTGTAATCCAATGTTCATAGCAGCAATAGCCACAATTGCCAAACTGTGGAAAGAGCTAAGATGCCCTTCAACAGATGAATGGATAAAGAAGAAATAGCCCATATATACAATGGAATATTATGCCTCCATCAGAAAGGATGAATACCCAACTTTTGTATCAACATGGATGAGACTGGAGGAGATCATGCAGAGTGAAATAAGTCAAGCAGAGTCAATTATCATATGGTTTTACTTACTTGTGGAGCATAAGGAATACCATGGAGGACATTAGGAGAAGGAAAGGAAAAGCCAATTGGAGGAAATCAGGGGGGAGACGAACCATGAGAGACTGTGCACTCTGATAAACAAACTGAGGGTTTTGGAGGGAGGGAGTGCGGATGGTTAGGAGAGCCTGGTGGTGGGTATTAAGGAGGGCATGTATTGCATGGAGCACTGGGTGTGGTGCATAGTCAATGAATCTTGGAACACTGAAAAAATAAAATAAAATGAAAATGAAAAAGGAGAATACATCAGCAGTGTTGAAAATTAAGCAACCAACGAATAATTCTACCCAATCAACATTTTATTGTGCTGCTATAGCAAAATCCTATTTTGCTGAGTGTCGGGGATGAGACACTGTGACCACACTCAGGGAGTGACACCAAGTTCATCAGATGATGTCTGCAACATAAAGAATAGTCAATGCTATCAAGGCAGAGAAGAGCAGGTGGCCATTAAAACAGGACACTGTCAGGTTGGTTCAAGCAGCTTGACTTAGGCTATAAGATGGATTATTTAGAACTCTAGCTTTTAGATAACAGAAACTAACCCTAAGGAATTATATCCTAAAAGGACAAAGTATTATTCTAACACATAATTAACTCATAGGACCCTGGGGCAGGCATACAGCCAGGCTTCTAAAGGGGCTAAAACCAGAGGCTTGAGCCTTGGAATCCTATAGGGACCTTCTCTCCAACTTTCATGTCATTTACGTTTCTTCCTGTTTATCTGCTTGATTTTATACCCACAGACCAGCTTTCTCTCCTTCTGATGTGGTAGAGAATTCTATTCCTCTCCAAAAAACTTAACAGCCAACGGTTTACAATGTTCTATCTCCTTTGTATAGGAGACCACCCTCCAGCCTAGGAGAAAGGCTGGAATCTAAATTCTCTGAAGAGAGTTTTTGAATGGCACAGGTTGAATCAGGTGCCCAGTATTGATCCATCAAGAGTTTCTGAGAATAGGTGTGGAGTAAGGGGTGAGGCTGGAGTGAGGTCATGAGCCCCTGCAGAATGTAGACAGTGTTGAAGAAGAGGAAGTGGCTTCCAGAAACCAGGGTCAGAGTGATTTGGTTGGTCAGGCTGAATTCAGGCATTTTCTACAGAAAATCAGATAGATAAGAAGACTTTAAAGAGAGAGGAAATAGACAAAACAAGAAGAAATGATGGTCATCAATAGATAAGCTATGTTAAAAAAAAAAAAGCCCCCCCCCCCTTTTTTTCTGGAAAGCACTTGATAAGATTTGTTGGCGGGGGCATCAAGGCAAAGTAGTAATACTTCAGTTCATTACTGAAGTAATACTTCAGTAATAATACTTCAGTTTATTATTAATTTAATACTTCAGTTATTTGGAGAGTTTATGTTTTTGCCACAGACAAGCTGATGTCATGAGCCAGTAACACTAAGCACCGTAACTGAAGTTGTCGCTGGGTGCTAGAGACTGTGTTTCCATCGATTTTAGCTGGTGAACCTGGTTCTTATCTGAGGAGGCGGGGAGGTGGCAATGGGAAACAAAAGAATGAAGACTACCATTCCACCCCTACTTTCACTAATTTCTCCAAACGTCACCAGAGCGAAGGCAAAGGAAAGCACTGTGAAGGCAGCTGTGTTTACTGAGAAAATGAGTCTGCTTTTTTCACTCACCCTGTGTGCATCTTGGCTGAATCAAGTATTTCACAAGGCTCCACGGCTATGTAAATGGTTTCCCCACAAATGGCACCAGCTTACTCTGGGGTGAAGGCCTACAGTGTCAATGTTCTCCTAAAGCCTTGTAAAAATGAGCCATGTAAGAAATTTATGAGGTCACCCCCCATCGTCTTTGCCAACCGAGGAAGAACTCTCCCCAAAATATTCCCTGGTGGATCCTGTCTAGTCCTTCTTTGGATAGGAATGAAAAGAACATGTTTGGACTTTCTCAGAGGCAAAACAGGGCTATGCATAAGGCAGCTTGTTTTTGTATCCTTAAATCCAACTATTTGCCTGGTTAAATTGAATTTCTTCTTCCTTTTTTTTTTCTTTCATTTTTCCACAGTAATTGAATTTGGTGTTGGCCATGAGCATAATGCACAACTGGACAATGAGGGCGAGGGGGAAGGGAGTTGCTGCAGCGGTGCTCGCCAACAAATGATGGAAAACAGCAAGGAAGCAGAGAGGAAGCAACCATCTCTCCCAAAATCTCTAGAGATCTTGGACAGCTTGACCGCACGTGGAAATAATGTGGGGAGCCTCCAGACACAGATTTGGGTCTAGCAGGCCTTCATGGCAGCAGATCTCGCCCTGCCTTGCTGACGAGGAGCCTGACTAGGATCACATTATGTGAAGGAAAAATGTTCTTAACTCTTTCCTCCCATACGTTAGAGCAACAGGAATGGGCTTCCCCTTAACTCCTGGCATTCAAAACTCCTTTTATTTGCTGAACAAATACTGAAGCTGAGACAAGGACGCTCCAGGGAACACAGTGAGGAAAATATATCCTGCTTTTTTATATATCCTTGATGGCTTTTATAGCCATTTATGACAAGAATGGAGCATGAATCCCATTCCACCAGTTGGTCAGGACTCCATGACCCAAAATTCCTTCTTGACTTTCCTGTGAGTGATAACTGGCCTCTTCTTTTACACCTGAACTGATATTTTAATTCTTAACCTACACCCTGACACCCTTTCCCCATGCCTTTATTCTCCTGACTCATAAAAACACAAATCTTAAAAACAAACAAAAGTAAAACAAAACAAAACCTAAGTCGCAATAAGAAATAGTCGAGCAAAAGGAGAAAAGATCGAGCAGGAAGCAACAAACCAAAACCTAGGAATGCAAGCCACTTCTTCCACATCCCCAGATGAGTGACCCACCCTGCAAGCCAAAGAGACTGTCCGCGACATCCCAGTGTGCACTGACTGCCCCTACGTAGTCACTTTATTTAGGCAAGTTTTGGGTTGTTCACCGGAAAGACAGCAAAGCAGGCAACCCTCTGCCCAGACGCTTCTCCAGGGATCACACTGTGCACACAACTGCTGGTTCCTCTCCAGCCTGGCAGTGAGCTGCTTGCTGGCATTGGGAGGAACTAAAGACTCATGAAGAAACAGGTGCTTGGAAGCCTCTGGAAATCCCCTCATGTCCATTGCACCCTTTCAAAAGAGGTGGCCGAGGTGCTCCTGAAGCTTTCTGTGGGCCGGGCATCATCACAGCCTACGGAATATGGCCACAAGGCTCTCCGATGGCATGGCTGTCCAAAACCAAAGGAGCAGAACCATTCTTCATTGCTGTGGTAAAGTCTACTACGTATATACCACAGGAAAATAAAGCCCACACTCAGACAGTAAGTTTAAAGGAAGAACAGTCAGAGGTGAAATGATAGTCTACTTGCTTCTCTCACTGAGGAAGCCTCTGAGCTAACAGGTAATGATAGAAGGCAGGCATCCCATTTCCAAGTGTGGAGACGAGGAGGCAGAAGCTGACAAGGAGAGGCTGTCATGCAGCGTGCATACTTGACTGTGAGGGTCTGAACTTAACGGACGCTCAGGGCTCTGCATTGTACTGTAGCCTGTGGGAATCAGTACCACCAACCCAGTGAAAGTTTTTGAGACTTGTAGGCCTGTCGATGAGCCCCGCTCCACCGAGGATGCGACCTGATCACCCCTCTGGTCCTGCACAGGGAAGAGGCAAGGCTCTGGAAGAGAAGGTGGGACAAGGGAAGGTGGGAGGTTGGGGTGGAGAGGAAATCAAGTGCCTCTTCTCATTCCACTAGGGGAACACATGTTCCCTGAGGCCCAGGGAGCATGGGGCTTTGTTTGCATCTGTACATACTAATGACAGTGAGCTTGGCTCCATCTTAGGAGAGCAAATGGCTTTGCGAGTGCAAGGGAAGAGTAGGCATACCAAAGTCATTGACCACACATGAGGCGAGTGGGTGAAGCCAGCTGCATATTAGACTTGATAAATGTCTTGGAGAACTTTCCAATGTTCAGCAAACCCAAAAACACATGTCACCAAGGAACTTCTTTATTTGCCTTTATTTTAAATCCCTGTGTATTTTTAGGACAATGGAGTCCATATGTTCCTGTTTCATTTATACTTAACTCGTTAAAATCATGTTTGGTGAGTGTCATTTGATAGATGTCCAAAGAGTCTCCCGTTACCATTTTATGAACATTTTGACAGGTTTGCATTCAGAATCCAGGAGCCAGCTAAACCAGATCTGAACAGGACCCAGTTTGGCTTGAAATTTAAAATTTCTGAGGCTCTGCTGGATCTCATTCTTGGCAAAATCCCTTGTCCTGTCCATGCCATAGCCAAAAGGCCGCTGTGCAAGCCCAGCCCCGGAAGAAGGTTAAGGGAAGTGTGTCAGAACACTTAATTGAAACAACAAACCCAAGAAACATCTCAAACAAATAAAATGCCCAAAGGAAAAATTTCATTTTAAGGTTAGTTCCCACTAGCCTTCATAAAATGGCAGCTAAAAGAGCAATGATCAGATTGAATCAAGACGGGGAAGACTTGATGATAAATCGCAATTTGTTAGCACACGAAACTCAAGTTTCTTTGCTCAGGTAGATCCCTTTAAACGCTTTATATTTTTCATTAAAGTAGTAAAAGAAAATATAAAGTGTTTGATGGGAGGTGTATAAGCAATGAAAAGCAGAGAAGAATTACCGACAAGCTAAATCGCTAAATAATTTTTTAAAAAACATACCGTCTGAACTGGCTAAATAGAAGGAAATAGGGCCTCATCTGTGATTCATGCATGGTGGGGAAGGAAGTGGGTCTTTCCCTTCCAAAACTCCTCTAGATGTGAAAGAGGTAATAGTCAGCAAATGAGGCATGCTCTCTGCTCACAGCTTAGTGGGAGAGACAGAAAAGTGAAATCAACTACCATTAAGAGTAAATATCTGACTATAAATCATGATGGAGTCACTGAAGCAAACAAGAGGGTGATATGGGAGTGATGAAGAGGAAACCTAACTTCGTGTGGGGGTCTGGGAAGGCCTCTCTGAAGACGGGACATTTTGAAAAGCTGCAGAAGAAAGTAGGAATGAGGTAGAAAGTGGGGCAGTTATCAGGCAAAGGAAGATCTATGCACAAAAGCCCTGAGCTGGAAGTTGGTCAAAGAAGGCAGCTGGGAGCTGGAGAGGAGGCACACAACCGGAAAATGCTAGCTTTATCCACCTTTATCGCACTCTCTCTGCTGGACTCAGTTTCCCCAAGTCACATGATCTGCCAGGCTGTGTTACTCTTACATTGTTTTGTTTTTCCCTTGAAGCTCTGCACCCTTCCTTTCAAGGCTGTATTCCTGCCTTTTTTTTTTTTTTCTTTTGCACCTGTTCCAAACATAGCTTTCAGGTCTCTTCATCCTCTTACACTGTGGGTTCTCAAAAGCCTGGTGGCCTCTGAACTCGTGGTATCAGCATCACCTGGAAATTGCATGAAAGGGAAAAATGGGAGGGCCAGTACCTAGCACTTGAGAGCTGGCCTGGCACTCATGGTAAAGCATCTCATTCTCCCACTGATCACAGCAAATCTCACAGAATAACAACCTCGCGCAAGGTTACTCTGAGACCATGATAAAATGAGACAAAACAAGGCCACTTCATAATTGTATCTACACACAGACAACAACAAGGCCATTGTGCAGCCCACAAATTACTAAACATTTCTACTCTTAGCCAAGACGAGTGGCTACTACTCCTCTACCAATCATAGCTTATCCTCTTGCTAGTCTCCCCTTCCTGGAGATAAAATTTATTCTCATGTCTAGTCATAGAACTGTCTTCATTTTCTGACAATGTTGAGTGTGGAGCAAGTTCCTACGTGCTTAAACTTTCCCTCAAAGCACCAAACCAAAGCTCAAATCCTGTAGTAGTCTTCCTAACATCCTCATACTGAAATACCCGGTGTTCCCAAGGTCTGTGGTTTCCGTCACTGCAATGAGTAACAAATCCAGCTTGTTTAACTATAGGTATGTTCTTGGTGGTCTCTGGCTGAAGGGCATTGACAAACAAGCCCCACCTCAGAGCTACTGAATCAGAAATTCGTGGAGTCCAGCAACCTGTACTTTAATAGCCTCTTCAAGTCATTATGATGCACTTGACTAGCATTTTAATAGCCTCTTCAAGTGATTATGATGTTTGACAGCCACTGCTCCAAGGTCAGTCCTGGCTGCCCATCAGGATATGGATACCTGAACCACCTCTCATCCCGAGATCCTGTTTCAATTGATCTAGAAAAGGGCTGAGAAATCTACATTTTTAAAAAGTTCCTTAAACGATTCTATTGCCTGGCCAAAGTTGAAAACCACTGCTCCCAAATAGTTATGTTGAGAAGAATGCCATTCAAGGATAATGGCTGTACTTGCAATGCAATCCCATCCATAACAGCCACTTGTTGCAGTTTACAAGCAATTGCTGGGAAGCCAGTTGTAGTTCTGCACCTTGCTATCCATGACGGGACACTGTGTCCTGCCACAGAGGGTGAAAACTCTGTTCTAGGAGGTTTTGGACCAGTGCCTTGCTTTCTTGCTCAGATGTCAGCAAACTTGGTCATGTCTCACATCTTCTCTTATACCTAACTACCTTACTTCTTTCTTTGATTGTATGGGCCACTGCTCAGCCATGCACACAGGATTACACAGATGTTGTCTGTATATACTAACAGTCTCTATCTATCTGTCAAGAGGCATGCTAATATTTTTCGTCTCAAAATACCCATAGCTAGTGCTTTTCTTGCACTTAACTTTGTGCCGGTCACAAGGTTAATCCTTACCATCCGAATGAAGTATCATCCGTGTTTCACAGGCGAGGAGACGGAGGCCTGAACAGGTTGAAGAGCTAGCCCAAGTCATATAGTTGGTGAACTGAAGGGGCTAGGTTTCCTGTGCAGGCTCTTTTGCTCCCTGATCCACACTTCTAGTCACCCTACTCAGCCTCCCCACTTAGATGGCCACATCTCCCTAGTCTGCTTCTCTCTTGCATCTCTGTAATCTTCTTTGTATTTCTTAATCTCCCTCTCAGCATGATGTTCCCAAGCCTTTGTGGGGTAGGGGTGGCGGTGGGGAGGGAAGGAAAAACTTCTAGCATGCTGAGATGTCTGTCCTCTCTGGAACAACAAACTCTTTCTCTAGGCTTCCCTCACTCCCCTCCCCAAAGAAATGTCCTTCTCTGTCCACAGCTGTAGAGCAAAAGGAAAGTGGTCTTGCTTAGTATTCAGACAGTATAGCACACATTCAAACTGCTGACCTGACACAGAAGGCCCTTTCAGGGCTTGAAAATGTTTTAACTGTTTCCTGCCTCAATTTGAGTGATATTAACATCATGGAATAATTGTGAACAAGACATCTACTTATTCATTCTTTCCCATTTCGATTTCTACAAGATGGTCTTTAGGCTCACCATCAATGTTCTTTCTTAAATCCTTTTGATCAGATTCTGTATGTGTATCTTTTCAGAAATAGTTTTCCACCAGAATTACCAAAGGATCCATCACCATGGAAAAGTCTGTGAGACTTAGCTTTCCATGAACATCATAACTTGGAATGACTCCATGGACTCAAACATTGTGGCCCTTCTGCCACCTAGCAATAAGATTCCTCAGAGGCTAGTGGTAGAGATGAAATGAGTTAACTATTTAAATCACACAAAGAAGTGTGTGACATGACATGTACCTTTTTCCGAATCGAATATTAACTTTTATTTCGCAGTTAAACATCTGTGAAATTTGAATGTGTCTTAGCAATGACGACTGACATCAAAATTATAATTGACATTTTGGGGAGCATCTTTCTTTCTTTCTTTTTTTTTTTTTTGAAAGGGGAGCATCTTTCAATCTCTTATTAGATAAAAAACATTAGAAAATGCTATTCTTCTCCTCCTCCTTCTCTTCCTTTCACTTCTACTTTATATCCAAAGATGACTAATCCTCACCTGGCATCGAAGGATGAGAAATACACAGAATGTCCTTTCTCCAGGTTGTGTGACCAGGCTATTCCTTTTCCCCATAAGCTGGGAGAATAATATGCACCGGTCATTTTGTTCACTCCTGAGAGAAAAGATAAACCTCACCCATGTGCCGGTAAAATAGATATTCAGAATCTACTGTGGGCCGTAAACTCTGCTCTATATCAGGGATACACCAGCCTTTAAGTAGCACATAGAGCAGGACAATAGTGCAAAGAAATAATTAAGAATGAGGGACTGTACATCATAACCCTTCCTACGCAGGAATGTAAACGTCTCATCTACCTCAGAGCAGGACTTGGAACTTCCTGTGCAATCTTAAAAACCAAATACAACTCCACAGGAAGAAAGATTTCCAGGTAAGATGAAGAGAATGTTCAATGTTATGCTACAGGGAAAAACTCAGTAAGGAAACTGATTAGACCTCTTTAAATTTTTCAAATTACCACTTTAATGCCAAACATTATTTTCCTCGCCATCTTTCTTCTAGTCATCTCTCTCCATTCTCTGGCTCCAATTCGTTCCCTTCTACAAGGTGGATGGCTATCCACTCTCCCTCATACTTCCAAGCTAACACACACCCATAGAACGTAAACATGCACGCACAAACACACATACTCATGTCTCCGCCCCCCTGTAGCTTTTCCTTTTCTCAGAGATCTTTACCTCTTTTTTTTTTAAGATTATTTATTTATTTGACAGAGAGAGAGGGATCACAAGTAAGCAGAGAGGCAGACAGACGGAGAAGGGGAAGCAGGCTCCCCATTGAGCAGAGAGCCGGATGTGGGGCCCGATCCCAGGACCCTGAGATCATGACCTGAGCCGAAGGCAGAGGCTTTAACCCACTGAGCCCCCAGGCGTCCCTCTTTAGCTCTTTCTTAATTCCTCCATATCTTTTACAACCTCACACGCATCAACTCTGTCCACCTCTTCACATTAACCTTCCTCAGTACACCAGAGGCTTTTTTTTTTAAAGATTGATTGATTGATTGATTAGAGAGAGAGAGAGAGAGAGACTGAGAATGAGAGGGAAGAAGGTCAGAGGGAGCAGCAGACTTCCCGCAGAGCCGGGAGTCCGATATGGGACTTGATCCCGGAACTCCAGTATCATGACCTGAACCGAAGGCAGTCGCTTAACCAACTGAGCCAACCAGGCGCCCCACACCAGAGGCTTTTAAATAACTTTTCACCTGACACAAGTGTGTGTGTGTGTGTGTGTGTGTATGTGTGTGTGTGTGGGTGGGTGGGTGTGCATGCAATGTGCATGCACATGTGCACACATGCACACACATACACTGAAAAGACTGAGAGAAAATAGGCAAATAAAGGAAAATATAGTAAATGCCAATATAATAGGTAGATACAGAATGAGTAAAAGCACTTAAGGAGCAGCTCCTCATCTTGATCCCAGAGGAAGGATCAAGGTATACCGGTTGTTCTCTATATCTGGGGACATCCAGAGAAAGTTTTAGCTGTCACAGGCAGAGAGGGCATGTGGTACACAACTAACATCTAATGAGTAGAGAACAGAGATGTTGGTAAACATCCTACAATGCACAGGATAGACTCTACAACAGAGATTTTTCTGGCTTCTGATGATTTCTGTCAATAGTAAGCTTGAAAAGCTCCAAGTTACATATTTCAGAAGTGGCAGGTGGCTGCAGGGTACTCCTCTGGTACTCCTTTTGTTCACTCCAGTGTGCTCCTTTTGAAGGAGTACACATTTCCAAGAAAAAGTGTGGGGAGAAGAAGATTCCAGCAGGAAAAAACTGCACAACAGAATTTTAAAAGACCATTTTGACAAGAGTTTGAGAACTCTTTCAAACAGGAAGTTCATCTCTAAGATGTGGAAAGTCACAAGAAAATATCACCCCCACCAAAAAACCAGACAACTGAAAATCATTATCATTCTAAGTGTACCAGACAGTTGAGACTGCAAAGCAACCTGCTGAACTGAAATCTGAAAGTGGACAAACCCCTCTAGGGGAGAGATGGGAGCCATGGCCGTTATCTCTGGTAGAACATAGAGAGGAGAAAAGAATCATAAATGAGGGTAAGAACAAAATAGCTAAAACTTTTAGAGAATTTTTGAAGGCAGAATGCAGGCTGAGTATAAGAACTTAGAATCTCACAGATTGTATTGTTTTCTCTTTCTTTTTTCTTTCTCTCCATCATTTTTTTTTTTCAGTCCTTTCTTAACTTTCTGGCACAATGAGTCACTCCAGTCCAGCTCATCTGGTATATTTTCCAGCCTCAGCAATTTCTCCAAAGATTCACCTTCTTTTCACTGGAGAATGGTATTAGAAAACAAGACCTGAGTGGTAGTGTCCTTATTTGTTTTCACATTATCATTATATTTTCCTTTAATTCCTTAGATATATTCACAACAGTTGTTTGACATTTTTGCTAATGCCAACATTTGACTGACTTTTTTTTCCTGAATAATGTTCACACTTTTCTATTTCTTTGAATGTCTCAATATTTTGTTGTTGAAAATCGCATGTTTTAGCTAATATAGCAAAGCTGGATTCTGATTTTTCCCAATGGAGATCTTGATTTTAATTCACCTGGGTTTAATTTGGAGAATCTGTCTCTCCAAAGGTGTGCAGCCACTGATACGATCGCCCATTTTTTTTTTTTATTCTTTTCATTTTTTCACCTGGCTTGTTAGAGTTTGCTCTTCAGTCGGCACAGCATCTCTTCTGCTTATTGATCAACCAATGTTAGGGCAGATATTGTGCTTAAATGTTCCATCCCTAAGGTACCTATGGTTTCCTGGTGGATCTATATGTGGGTTTAGGAGTGCATTCAAGGTTCGGGCTTCTGTGAAGCCTGCCCCAGTTTCCACCTCCTGCCAGGACCTCTCAGGTCTCCCCTGCATATGTTAGTAGCTAGAGATGTGTGAAGATGAGATATCAAAAGAGCTTATACATCTCTTCTATGACTTTCTCTAGGATCTCTTTGTTTAACTTAGAGCTGGTCCACCATTCTCACCAACTGAGACTGCAACCTCGGGCTAGCAGAGGTATACATTTTTCCCTTTTGTTGTCTAACAAGTTTATTACTTTTATTGACAATGCTGCCAGGTATGGATTTCCCTTACTTGCTCCAAATCATGTAAGTCAACTAAGACTACTGGTTTTCATGGATAGTCCCACCCTGGTAATATTCTCGCACCAAGTAAGGTGGAACAAAGTAGTAGGAGATGGGTACAGCTCCAGACAAGATGATGGAAGACTCCCACTGTTCTTACCTAAAGTTCTGGCAGTTTTTCATGAAGAAATACCATTCAACTTATCATTTGCCTTTGCGTTGGTCAATTCACCAAGCACTGAAATGGTTGTCTTTTTGATAATTTTATCCAGTTTTATGCTTTTGGTGGTGGAGAATATTAGCCTACCTCTTCACCTCACTACTGTAGCCAGAAGTCTGTCTCCTCTGGTTTCCCAATAATTTTTTTAAGATCATAGTCTTATTTAGCAGAGGAGCCTTGGAAGATACAGACTCAGTAAATGCGCTGTTCTATTAACACCAAGCACAGGTAACCTGATTATCTTATATTTTACACTCTGACTGACATGGGAAACAGGGAAAGAGAGCGGCTATATAAGAGATATGTCTTCTATAATTTTTTTTTGAGAGTCTCCATGTAGTAAGTTGTTTCTCTGTGTTGGATCCCGGGTGAACATCTATAACAAGAAGAACCTATCCACCTCCCCTGGTTCACCAATAATCCCTAAGCCCCCAATTAATTACTCATTTTCATACTTGTGGAAAAGAGCAGCCTCAGTGCATCTTATATCTGGGTCAAAGAAAAGCCACAGAATGGATAGCGAGGATCCTGTTCTCTAAGGGGAAAATCCACTGGTTCCATGAGTTTTGAATTTCATAAGCCATGTTTTTGTTTTGTTTTCATAAAATCAGGGCAATTTTTACTTTACCAAATAAACACATTTTTAAAAACATACAGACCATCCACCATCACCATCATTAAATAAAGATGTTCTTTCACTTCCAAAATAGGAAGTTTTTAATTTAAATAATGCTTATAGTTTTTTTCTTATTTTTCCATGTAAGACAGGATTTTTGGCTGCAAATACATTTCTAGGCATAAAAACATATTTCTGGGTTATATACCCAAGGGACAATATCCAAATTTACTTCTAGATGACTCTAATGAAGTCCACCTTGTCTGCAGTTGGCATTCGTATTACCATTTACATTGCAGACATTAGACATGCGATATTCCCAACAGGGCATCAACCACAGCTTCCTTTAACAGAGTCTTGCTACACTTTTATCCTATCCTGGGTTCCCTAGAAAATAAAACGTAAGCCAAAGCTTACATGCTTACATTATGTAGGCATGATTGATGAAATCATTGGCCATATGACAGAACTCAGTCCCTAACCACCCTTCCCTCTCTGGGAGTCAGGGAATAGGGCTGAAAACCCCACCCTCTTAACATGTCAGTTTTTCTGACAAATGACTCCATGCTAAAGATATCTAGGGACCCAGCTTGAATTCACCTCATGAGTATATACACTGAGATATGGCCCCAAAGAGCTCTTTATGAGTAACAAAAGACCCTCCTGTCTACTCGGGAAATCCCAAAGATTTTTGAAGCTCTATGCCAAAAGAATATGAACCTCTGGAGTGAGAATGTGCCTCCTGGAGGACAATGACCAGAGTTTTTATTACTTTATAATATGGATGCATGAATCTAGGGAGAGCATATAAACCTGGTCCAATACAATTATCGAATGGGTTTCTGTGGCTCTTGCTTCTTCCTCATGTAACGGGCTTCCAAAGAGAAATTTCAAAGGACTTGAGTGGTGGTGAGTCCAAAAGCATATGTCTGCCACTGGGAATATGGACACAAGTATTCAAAAGTAGAGAAATTCCCACAAACATGAGACATGTCCAAATGTGTCAACTGTGCACTGTACTGTGGACCACTGAATTTTTATTAGAGTGCCCCCAAAACTGCTTTTTTGAGAAAAGGTCATTAGACCACAGATTTTTTTCCTATCAACCTCTTCACTATCCTTGCTATAAATAGAAGAGCTTCTCTTCTTTGTGATTATCTAACTGTATTCATGTCTTCATATAGAACTTCAACACAGTTGACTTTTCTTTAGAGTCAAAGTTCAAACATAAATTATTTAAAGCAAAAGGTAATGATACCATTAATTTATTCCATCTAAGTGTAGATTAAGGAAGGAGAGGAGTGCAAGCTAAGAAAAAAAATTAATTTGTATTTAACTATTAAGTCCATATTCATTGATAATTTAGTTAGTATCTAACAGACATCAATCACTCTTACGTTAATACCAAAACTCACAGCAATTCTAGGAGATAAGGATTTTTATTCTCATTTCACAGATGAAGGAATGGAAATCTTGCTATTAAAAATCTTATTACATAGATTCTCCACGGAAGAACAAGAATTCAAACCCAGGACATATGACTTCAAGGTTGGTGTTCTTTTTAATATCTCTCAGTTGCTTTTTGAAATGTAAAGTAGCTTCTAGATACTCTAGGAATCTAGATAGTTTTACAGTCCTGTCTTCTTTCAGGATTTTACAAAATCAATTAAATACCCTCAAGAGGAAAATAATCCCCTCAAATGCTCTTCAAGGAAGCTAAAGAAGGATTCCTTCTTCCAGTTTGCAAGAGAGTTATCTCAAATACCACTTTGATTTTGACTTGTACTTGATACACTCTTGTGTTTCTTATCAGTATTAATAATGGAAGCACTTACTAACCTCAGCCATGTTCTAGGCTTTGAACCAAATAGTTCTCATTGAATCTTTTTTTTCTAGTTCATTTTGGCCTTTGCATGCATGCTACATTTGAATTGTTTGGGATGTGTGTGTTTCGTCTCATTAAGAGATGGTGTGGTCCTTGAGTAAGGGGACATACCTTGTTGTCCCCACAGTGTTAACCAATAGCTTGCATTGAATCAAAACTTCTTGAATGAAGATTCAGATAGTTTAATGAATGACAAGGAGCACTGGCCTCATGTAAGAATTATGTTTGTTTCCTTTGCTGTGCAACCTTCTCAGCCTGAATATGAAGTCACTTGTCAATAATGCAAAAAACTATGAGGGTGACTGGTAAAAAAAAGAGGGTACAAACAGGATCACTTTTGACCCAGAATCAGTAGGTATCTTGGGGGTCATAGAAGGGTGATTTGGCACTGGAGACACGTTTTTCTCCCGCAATGAAACTGTCCCTCTCTGCAGGGAGAAGGGGGAGGATAATTGTAATACCAAGTCCTTTCTATGAAAACAAATAAATGCAAAAACTTATAGTCAGAGCACCTTAACTGTACTAGAGGCTCCATTTGTGAAAAACAGATTTAGTAACGGATTTGAAACCTGGAAGTTGTCAGAGTAAGTTGCTTCACCTTCTTTCTGACATTCTTTAGCACAATGTTGGTCTCATCCATTTTGGTCCTTGACTTAACACAATATTTAACAGCAATCTCTCACTTTTGCACATGTCTCATCAACTAAAATATGCTTTCTTAGAAAGTGAAGTGAGAGCTGCTCTCAGGATAATTTCAATCAGTAGTGTTTTGCTTAGAACTGTGCAACTATCATATAGAAGTAGGGAGAATAGTGTGGAATTGAAACAATGGTTATCTTTTAGCAAGGCCAAGGCTTTGGGGCTAAACACACAGGAAGACACCTGTTAAGGGAGAAGACACTTTCAGCATCTCCATGGAAATATATCTCAGGTCCACTTGTCCTACATACATTCTTGAAAGAATGGAGATGTCAACAAGGCAAGACCAATGATTTTCATCAGTAATGTGAGGATTAAAAAAAATGCGTGAGAGAGGAAAAGAAAATTCAAGGAGGAAAGAACTATCTTAACAACAAATGATGCTGGGGCAACTAGATATCCACATGCAAAACAATGAAGCTAGACTTCTCCTTAGAAAAAACAAATGAGTAAAAATATAGGAGAAAATCTTTATGACTTTGGGTTAGATAAAGCCTTCCTAGACAAGACACTAAAAGCACACACACAAAAGGAAAAAGTGATACACTGGAGTACATTAAAATAAAGAAGACTTTTGTGTTCCAAAGGACTCAATCAAGAAAGTGGAAAGACAGTCCAGAGAATGGGAGAAATATTTACAAATCACAAATCACCTAAGAGATTTATATCTACACTATATAAGAACTATTACAACTCACTAATAAAAAGATAATTCAGTTTAAAAATAGATAAGAGTTCTGAATAAATATCTCTCTTTAGAAGTTATAATATATCTTTCATGAGCTCAACATGAAAAGATGCTCAGCATTAGCCACCAGGCACATAAAAATCAAAACCAAAATGGAATACCAATTCCCATCCACTGGGATGGTTAGAGTCAGAAAGACAGGTTAACAACAGATGGTGGTGAGGATGTGGAGAAATTGGAACCCTTACACACTGCTGGTGGGAATGTAAGATGTTGCTATTCTGGAAAACACTGCAGTAATTCTTCAAAACACCGAATTACCTTATAACCCAGAAATCTCTCCTAACTACATACCCAAGAAAAATGAAAGCATCACCACATAAAAATGTGCACACAAATGTTCAAAGCAGCACTGTTCATAACACACAAAAAGGTGGGAAAAAAACTCCAAAATGCCCATCAATTGAATGTATTCATCAAAGATTATGCATCTACACCATGGAATATTATTCAGCATTATACTTTTTAAATTCTTCAAAAGACAACTGACTGTTTAAAGCAAAAACAATAACAATGTATTGTGGACTTATAATTTATCATTATGAAAATATATGAGAACAATAAGACAAAATGCAAGGGGAAGTAAACAAAAGATTGTGTTGTAACTTTTAATACTATCCATAAAATGGCATGATACTACTTTAAGTTAGACTATGATGGTTAAAGATGCATATTGTAATTCTTAGAGCAAGCCAGTACATACATTCACACAAAATATGTGACTAAAAAGATAATAGAAGAGATAAAGTGGAAAAATAAAAAAGAATTGATAATTCAAAGAAGAAAGGAGGGGAAGACGAATAAACAAAATCAGATTGGACAAGTGAAAAATAGGAAACAAAATAGTGTCAACACACCCACATCAATAATCACACTGAGTGTGAATGGATGAAATTTTTTTTTTATCAGAAGGGAGACATTTTCAGGTTGGATAAATAAAGTAAGCGCCACTTAGGTAATGTTTACAATAGATGTACTTGAATTACAAAGGCACAGAGTAAAAGTAAAAGATCTGAAAAGACATACCATGAAACTTGGGAGTGGCCACATTAAGGTCAGACAACAAAGACAAGATGAGAAATATCTTGAGAAACAAACGCAGATACCAATAAGACATAGCAATCCTAAAAGTGCATGCACCTAATAACAAAGCTTCCAATCTATGAAACAAAAAGTGACCAAACTAAAGGGACACCCATAACTTTCCCTAGAGATGTTTAACATTTCTTTCTCAGTACTTGATACAAGAAGGGACAAAACAAAAACAAAACCCCACAACATGATAGTATCTTAAATGTACTATCAAATAAATTGACCTGATATTTATAGAACACTACATTAAACAATTGCATAACATATGTTTCTTTCGTAGTCATTTATTCTTTTCATAAACTGTATTTCTTTAGAGGAGCTTATGGAACATTCATGGATTAACAAATTCTTTTTTTTTTTTAACAAATTCTTATTAATAAAATAATACTCAATAAATTGCCAAGGATTGAAATCATACAGAGTATATGCTCTTACCGCAATATAATTAAACTGGAAATTCACAACAAAATTATCTGAAAAATCTCCAAATACATGAAAACTAAACAATATACTTGTAACCTGTAGGTCAAGAAGAAATTGCAAGGGAAATCAGAATGTATATTGAAATGAATAATGATGCAAACACAACTTCTCAAAATATATGGCTTGCAATTAACAGTGAGTGCATGCAAACTTACATCATGAATGTATATATTAGAAAAGGATATTTAAAATCAACAATCTTAGCTTTCATATTAACAAGGCTGAAAAAGGCAAATTGAAGCCTAAGTAGCAAAAAGGAAGTAATAAAGAAGAGAAGTAAATGAGGGGTGCCTGGGTGACTCAGTGGGTTAAAGCTTCTGTCTTAGGCTTGGTTCATAGTCCCAGGGTCCTGGGATCAAGCCCTGCCTCGGACTCTCTGCTCAGCAGGGAGACTGTTTCTCCCCCCACCCCCCCCCCACCCCCGCCTGCCTCTCTGCCTACATGTGATCTCTCTTTCTCTGTCAAATAAATAAAATCTTAAAAAAGAGAGACACAAATAAATGACATAAGAAACAGAAAAGAAGAATTAACTTTTTAAAAAGATTAATAAAATTGATAAATCCTAGATAGTGGGGAGAGAGAAAGGGGGGAATGAAACAGAACATCCCCACACATGATCTATAAATTAAGAAGATAACAAGAGAGTGTTTATAAGAAATATATGCTACAAACACTGAAATTTTAGATAAAAAAAACTACATTTCATTCAAGAATACATTTTAAAACTGACACAGTGGAAATACGCAAAAAGAAATAAGAAGTAGCAGTAAGAAGAAATAAGAAGAGAAATAAGGAATCCAAATAGCCCATTATCTATAATGGAAAGTGAATTTGTAATAAACTTTTCAAAAAGAAAAAATCCACACCCAGATGGCTTCCATGGTGAATTCTAAAAATAATACAATTTATACATACTGTTTAGAAAACAGAGGAGAAGGGACTGTCTCCGAACTCCTGTAATGAGGCTGGAGTAACTCGATATTGAAACTAGACAAAGGTATTGTGTTGGAAAATGATAGGTATGAAAAAGCACAACAACTCAGCAGCAAATAAAATCTTGCAATATATAATAAGAATAATACATCAAGACCAAGAAATGTTTATCTGAGGAACGCAAGTTGTTCTAACATTCAAAAGTTAATCAAAGTCATTCAACAATTTAAAAAAGAAAAAAATACGATATTTATAGATGTAAACTCACTACCCATTTATGGTTTGTTTGTTTTTTTTTAAGTCACCAAACTAGATAGGGAAAAAAAAGATTCACAAACCAGTAAAGGAATATACAAAAAGATTTTCCACCTACCATTGTACTTGATCATAAGAGATTAAAAATTTTCTCTTTGAGACTGGGAAGAAGGTAGAAATAAAGTCCCCCACTATTTCTATTCATCATTGTGTGTGTGAGAGAATTTAAAGAAAACCTACATAAATTGGGAGATATGTTCTATTCATGTATTAAAAGATTCAAAATCATTAAGGTGGCAATTTATCCCAAATTCATCTAGATCATAAAAGTTCCAAAGTTTGATTTCAAGTTTCTCCACCACCTCTCCTTAATTGGCCTTCTCCAGCTGGTCAAGTTGTAGATTTTTAACACTCAAGCTAGGGGGAAGTGAGGTCAAAATTCCCCCAGGGAAGGAGGCCACTAACAACTATTCTTACCAATATGGTGGTAGTTTTTCCAGAAGTAAGCACTTTTCAAAGACTTATCTACCTGTGGTCATTTTTCCAGTGCTCTAATTGTTATGAGTAATATTTGTCATGCTTTATTCTTTTTCTCTCATAAAGGAATCAGCGAACACATGCCATCATTACTGGAAGTAGTTTCTGTGTATTTTCATTCATTAACTGAAATTCCAGAAGCTTATTCTAAGGATGTAATTGAATAAATAGGCAATAAAAGTTTTTTTTTTTTAAAGTGGAAAAGTATGTCTAAATATCCAGCAATTTGTTATTTGCTAAATGTTCAGTGGTGTATCTAAAGAAAATTAACAACATTGTGTAGCCATTAAAATATGCAGATAAAATTAACTGATTTGGTACAATGTTTGTAATATGATATATTATGTTTATATCACTAAGAGTATAACATATAAATATAACCCTTCATACATATATATGCTACAGAAAAAGTTAGAATATGTAACAAATGTTAAAATGATTTAAATTAAGTAGTCAGAATATGGGTGGGATTTTTCCTTTAAAGTTTCCTGGGTTTTCAGAATATTCTAATATTCTACATTGAATATATCTATGTTATATATTTTCATATATATATATAACTATTACGTTATAGTGAGAAAAAAAGGAATAAATTCATTATGAAAATAAATCACATACACAAGGAATCCTTTCCCTATGATTCTAGCTGTCTGGTGACTCTTTTCTAGATATTCTTCCCTAAACATATGTAAGCAAAAATACCTGTTCCTGCTGGAAATTATGTCATAAAAATATCTACACCATGAATCAACATGGTAAATTATATTAGAATTTTTTTTAAAAATACACTTGAAAGAAAGCACAAATGACAATCAATTAAGTCATTTCAAACCTTTATGAATCCCAAATTTACCTATCTTGCCCAAATCTGTTACTCAAAATCCAGATACTAAGTATCTTTAACTG
>CM052809.1:44929213-45002827 GCA_028533885.1 Nasua narica | reverse complement strand
AAAAAAATGAAGGCAAAAAAACTCCAATAAAAAACAATAAAACACACCACTTTTTTTTTTTCACATTTCTAAATAAACAAAGACTGAGATTATGTGTTGCTAGCAGATCTTCTCTCCAAGAAATTCCAGAGGAATTTCTTCAGGCTTAACGAATATGATACCAGAGGGTAACTTAAATTACCCTCTGGTAATCACAGGGGAAAAATGGAGAGTACTGGGAATGGTAAGTATGTGTTAAAATGTAAAAGACTGTAAATATATCTTTTAAACTTAAGAATATAAAATTATAGAAAGTAATAATTATGCCACCATACTGCTGAGTTTATAATATATACAATAACATCACAAAATGGAAGGTAGAATTGTATTATACCGGGGCATGACTATGACACTTAACTGCAATAAACTCATAATTAACCAGACATAAATTGTGATAAATTAAGAAACCTTACACCAGTTAGAAGGCCAAAATTAACAGGACAGGAAATAACAAGTGCTGAAGAGGACATGGAGAAAGGGGAACCCTCTTACACTCTTGGTGGGAATGCAAGTTGGTGCAGTCACTTTGGAAAACAGTGTGGAAATTACTCAAAAGATTAAAAATAGCGCTACCCTACGGCTTTGCAATTGTGCCAAAATGTGGAAAGAACCAAGATGCCCTTCAAAAGACGAATGGATAAAGAAGATTATGGTCCATATATATAATGGAATATTATGCAGCCATCAGAAAGGATGAATACCCAACTTTTGTATCAACATGGATGGGACTGGAGGAGATTATGCTGAGTGAAATAAGTCCAGCAGAGAAAGTCAATTATCATATGGTTTCACTTACTTGTGGAGCATAAGGAATAACATGGAGGACATCAGGAGAAGGAAAGGGAAAGTGAATTGGGGGCAGCTGGATGGCTCAGTGGGTTAAGGCCTCTGCCTCCGCTCGGGTCATGGTCTCAGGGTCCTGGGATCGAGTCCCGCATTGGGCTCTCTGCTCGGTGGGGAGTCTGCTTCCCCCTCTCTCTCTCTGCCTGCCTCTCTGACTACTTGTGATCTCTCTCTCTGTCAAATAAATAAATAAAATCTTAAAAAAAAAAGTGAATTGGAGTAAATTGGAGGGGAGATGAACCATGAGAGACTGTGGACTTCGAGAAACAAACTGAGGGTTTTGGAAGGGAGGGGGGTGGCAAGATGGGGGTGAGCCTAGCGGTGGGTACTAAGGAGGGCACATATTGCATGGAACACTGGGTGTGGTGCATAAAAAATGAATCTTGGAACACCAAAAAACTAAAATTAAATTAAAAAAAAAAAACACCACATATTAATCCCTAGAGCAACCACTAAGAAGTAACTTTAAAAATACATGGTTAAAAGTCAACAGAGGAATGTAAATGATACTCTAATAAGTATTTGTTTAACACAAGGGAGGACAGTAAAGGAGTAATGAGAAACAAGAACATATGACAATATAAAAAATATCTAGAAGAATGGCTGATGTAAATTCAATTTGATCAATACTTACCTTAAATATGAATAGACTAAAAAAATATGAATAGACTAAACAGTACTATCAAAAGACACTAATTATCAAACTGGAAAAAAGTAAGATCCAACTACATGCTATACACCTTAGATTCAAAGATACAGATAGTATGAAAATAAAAGGATGAAAAAATATGTATTATGCAAATAGTGACCATAAGACAGTTGGAGTAACCCACGTTAATATCAAACAAAACAGGGGTGCCTGGATGGCTCAGTCATTAAACATCTGCCTTCGGCTCAAGTCATGATTCCAGGGTCCTGGGATTGGGCCCTGTATCAGGTTCCCTGCTCGGTGGGATGCCTGCTTCTCCTTCTCCCACTCCTCCTGCTTGTGTTCCCTCTCTTGCTGTGTCTCTCTCTCAACAAATAAGTAAAATCTTTAAAAAATGTATCAACCAAAGCAGTCTTTAAGACAGAAATACTACTAGAAAAAAAATATTTCAGAATGATAGGACTGTCAATACATAAGGAAGATACAATTAAAAATTATATGGATCTAAAAATAGAGCCTTGAAATAAATGAAAGAAAAAAAGCAGAATTCAAGGAGGAAATGTACATTTACATATTATAGTTTGAAATTTCAATAACTTATAGAAAAACTAGAAACAAAATCAGTAAGAATACAGAAGACTTGAATAAGACTATTAGCCAACTTGATTAACTGGCATTTAGAAGACACCCCACCCAACAAAGGAATATATTTTCTTTTCAAGCATGCACAAAACATGCTTAAATATACTACATACAAAAATAAACCATACGTTAGGCACTAAAATGAGTCTTAATAAATTTAGGAGGGTTGAAATCATTCAAAGTATGTACTCCAATCACAGTAGAAATAAATTATCTATCAAGAACAAAAGAACTTTGGGAAATGCTCAAATATTTGGAAACTAACACATTTCTAAACTCATGGGGTAAGGAGAAATCACAAGCTTGAACTGAATGAAATAAAAAAGACACATATCAGAATTTATGGGATGCAACTAAAGCAGCCTCAAATCAATAATCTCAACTTTCTCCTTTAGAAACTAGTAGAAGAAAAACAAATTAAACTCATAGCAAGCAGAAGGAAGGAAACAGTAAAAATTTGAACAGAAATTAAAGAAATAGAAAATAGAAAGCAGTAGAGAAAAATCAATTAAACCAAAAATTGCTTTTAAAAATGAAAATCAACAAAACTGACAAACCATTAGCTAGATTCACCAAAAAATTATGAGAAGACATAAATTGTCAAAATCAGTAATATAAGAGGAAACTACAATGCTAAACCAAAAGAAATCAAAATGAATATAAATAAGAATTATGAAAAACATGATTCCAAATTAGACAACATACATTAAATGAACAACTTCATAGAAAGACCTAAAGAGTCAAAGTGACTCAAGAAGAAAGAGAAAATCTGAGTAGACCCATATGAAGTAAAGAAATTGAATTAATAATGAGAAATCCTCCCACAGTGAAAAATTTAGGACTAAATGTCTTCAATGGCAAATTTTACTAAGCAAAATAATACAAATTAAAAAATACAAATCCCCCTCAGACTTTCAGAAAGGAAGGATACTACATAGCAATATCCTTGATGAACATCAGTGTAAAAATCCTTAGCAAAATATTAACAAACCAAATGCCAAAACATATAAAAAGGTTTTATACCATCACCTAATTAGATTTATCTCAACAATACAAATTTGGTTTCATATCTTAAAATCCTGTAATGTAATACATCATATTAATAAAGGAGGAAACCATATTATCTCTTAAGTCAGGCAGAAAAGGCACCTGACTCGATCAAAAATGTGTTCATGACTAAAACTCTTCCCAAACTAAAAAGAAACATCTACTTGATAAAAAGACATCATAAAAACAAAAAAACAAAAAACAAAACCACCATCACTACCAACAAAATAAAGTTCCTTACAACTAGTATCATCGGGCTTAATGGTAAAATAATGAATTCCTTTCCCCCTAGATGACTAACAATGCAAGGATGTCTGCTCTTACCACTTCTGATCAACCATATAATGGAGATTCTAGACAGTGTGAGAACATTTTAAAAGTAAATGGATAGACATTTAATGTTAATATATTGGAAAACTCAATATTAAGATGGCATTTCTTCTCAAAGCTGTAATTTCAAAAAAATCCTTATCAAAATTTCTGCATGTATGTATGTACATATGTTTATATGTATTCATTCATTTATTTATTTTAGAAATTGACAAGAAACTCCTAAAATTTATATGGAAATGTAAAGGATTTAGAGTAGCCAAACAAATCTGAAAACATAACAGAGCAAAAACCAATTAAGATGACTTTAACTTCAAAAAAAAAAAAAAAAGACTTTTACTTCCTAATTTTGAAATTTTTGATAAGGTTAATTACACCAATCATGACAGTACAGTATTGGAGTAAGGACAGACATATAGATCAAAGGAGCACAGCTGAAAGTTTAGGAATAAAGCCTTGTATTTATGGTCAGTTGATTTTCACTAAAAGGGTTCGAAGTGATTCAATGGGTAATAGACAATTTGTGCCCCAATGTTCATAGCCGCAATGGCCACAATAGCCAAACTCTGGAAAGAACCAAAATGTCCTTCAACAGATGAATGGATAAGGAAGATGTGGTCCATCTATACAATGGAATATTATGCCTCCATCAGAAAGGATGAATATCCAACTTTTGTATCAACATGATACAGGACAGGACTAGAAGAGATTATGCAGAGTGAAATAAGTCAAGCGGAGAGAGGCAATTATCTTATGGTCTCACTTACGTGTGGAGTATAAAGAAAATCATGGAGGGCATTGTGAGAAGGAAGGGAAGGGTGAATGGGAGGAAATCGGAGCGGGTGATGAACCAGGAGAGACTATGGACTCTGAGCAACAAACTGAGGGTTTTGGAAGGGAGGGGGTGAGAGGGGTGGGTGAGCCTGGTGGTGGGCATCGAGAAGGGCACGTACTGCATGGAGCACTGGGTGTGGTGCATGAATAATCAATCTTGTAACACTGAAAAATTAAAATAAACATATTTGGGGAGAAAAATAAATAAATAAAAAGGATTTTATTTATTTGAAAGAGAGAAAAAGCACAAGCAGGGGGAGGGAGAGGGACAAGGAGACTCCACACTGAGCATGGAGCCCAAGGTAGGGCTTCATGTGGGGCCGGATGTGAGGCTGGATGTATGGCTGGAAGGTGGGCTCGACCCAAAGGCACTGAGGTCATGACCTGAGCTGAAATCAAGAGTCACGCACTTAACTGTCTGAGCCACTTAGGCACCCCAGGATAGTTTCTTCAACTATAGTTACAGGAGCACTGAATATCTTTATGTGGGGGGAAAAAAAGAGAGAGAGAGAGAGAGAGAGAGAGAAAAGAAAAAAAAAGAACTTAGATCCTTACCTCACATTACACACAAAAATTGACTCAAAATGGATCAGTCTTAAATGAAAAACAAAAACTATCAAACTTGCGAAGAAAATATAAGAGAAAATCTGTTACTGTGGGCACTGATGTGACACCAAAAACAAGATCTTAAAGAAAAAAGATGATTAATTTGACTTCTTTAAAATTAAAAACTTTTGCTTTTCAAAAAACTTCACTGAGAAAATGAAAAAAACAAGACACACACTTGAAAGACACATGTATATATCAGATATATGATAAATGACTTGTCTCCAGAATTTAAAAACACTTTCAGTATTCCATAATAAGTAGACAGCCTAATAAGAGAGCCAAAAGATTTAAAGATATTTCACCAAACACATGTGAATTGGTAAATGGAACATAAAAACATGATCAACATCAATAGTATAGAAGTGCAAAATAAAAACTTCAACTAGAGACCGATGTACACAGAACAGACTGGAAAAACAAAAAACAAAACAAAAAAACAAAAACCAAAACAAAACAGAAAACTGACAATACCAATTGCTGGAAAGGATATGGAGAAAGAGAAACCCTTACACATTATTGGTGGGAATATAAAGTGTTATAGCCACTTACAAAAAGTTGGACGGTTTCATAGAATTTAAGGTGTATTTATAATATAACTCAGCAATTCCACTCCCTAAGCATATACCCGTGAGAAATGTACAGGTAATATCCACCTAAAAATTTGCACATAAATGCTTATCCAAGCTTTATTTTAGTAGCCCCAAACTGGAAGCAATCCAAACCAATGACCAAAATACAGAAACAATGTGATGCTATTCACTGGCAAAAAGAAATGAACTACTGATACAGGCTAGAACACTGATGAACCTCAAAAGAATTATGAAAGGTGAAGAAAGAAGACTCAAAACCCTCATACTATATTATTCCATTTTAAAGATTCTATTTATTTATTTAGAACCTTGGGGGGGAGGGGCAGAAGGAGAGAGAGAAAGAATCTCAAGCAGATTCCTCCCTGAGTATGGAGCCCGAGGTGGGGAAGATCTCAGGATCCTGAGATCATGACCTGAGCTGAAATCAAGAGTGGGATGCTTAACCAAATGAACCACCCAGGTGTCCCTATATTATTCCATTTTAATTAAATTTCTAGAAAAATGCAAATCTATAAAGAGTCAGTAAGGGATGTGAGCTGGGAATGACTGAAAATGGGCTAAAGGGAAATTTGTGGGTTAGCAGAAATGTTCTAAAGCTGGATTGGAGGGTCTGTTGCCCAACTCTTGATACACATACTAAAAATTATTGAACTGTGGGGCGCCTGGGTGTCTTAGTTGGTTAAGCACCCAACTCCTGAATTCAGCTCAGGTCTTGATCTCAGGGTCGTGAGTTCAAGGGCTCTGTTGGGCTACAAAAAAAAAAAAAGAATTATTTAACTGTACATGTGCAATGAGAGAATGTGATAGTAAAGTATGCTTCAATAAAACTGTTTTAGAAATTACTGCATGTATTTCAGAGGTCTACTACTGCAATGCAGGCCTCAGAGGTGATGTGCAATGTTTCGCTTTATCCACTTACGTTCTAGATGGAAGCTTCAAAATGTTCACATTCTTTCCATCCAAGAATTATGACCGGAATAAAAAGTATGTGAGTACCCAAGGAGGCAGTTCTAGTTTAATAAATGCATCTGAAAACCAACTCCTACATTTCCATAACAGGTCAACCTTCTTTTTATAAACTAAAAGTTTCTTTTTGTTGTTGTTGAAGAAAGTTTTTAAAAAATCAAACTAAAGTGTTTTTGATTTTACAGCATACTTGAATGAACCATCTTAGAAGAAAAATGCTTTGGGATTTTTGTTTTCATTATTTTTGATTACATGTGTAATAAAAAGCTGGAAAAGAGTACATTTTAAAGGTAAGACATTCTTTCACTTCGCTTCTCATTTATGTGTCCTTTACTGACTCCCAACAACATGTCTGTTTATATTTTCTCAACCTGGATTTCTCAAAAATCTCTCATTTTACTGAACCTTATTTTTACCACTAGGAACATTTTTACCATTGTATTAATCAGGGTTCTCCAGAGTAACAGAAGCAAAACAGAACAGAGAAAGATTGATTATTTACAAAACTGGATACAGATGAGGGGGGCTGAAAAAGCCCCACAATCTGCCATCTGTGAGGTGGAGACCCAGGAAAGCCAGTGTTGTGATTCCAGTCTGAATCTGAAGGCCCAAGAACCAGGGGAGCTGATGGTGTAAATCCCAGCCTGAGGGCAGATAAAGACTGAGGTCTCAACTCCAGTAGGCAGGGAGGAAGGGGTGAATCCCTCCTTCCTTCCTTCACCTTTTAGTTCCACTGACATCCCAATGAATTGGGGGATGCCCATCCACACGGGAGATGGGAATGCTCTCCACTGTCTATTTATTGCAATGCTAACCTCTTCCAGCAACATCCTCAGAAACACTCGGAAATAATGCCTAGCTGAACATTTGGGCATCCTGTGATCCAGGCAAGTTGACACATAAAATGAGCCATCACAGGGCACCTGGGTGGCTCAGTTGGTTAAGTGACTGCCTTCAGCTCAGGTCGTGATCCCGGAGTCCCGGGATCGAGTCCCATGTCGGACTCCCGGCTCTGTGGGAAGTCTGCTTCTCCCTCTGACCTTCTCCCCTCTCATTCTCAGCCTCTCTCTCTCTAATAAATAAATAAATAAAAAATCTTTAAAAAAAAAAATGAGCCATCACAATTGTCCTCTCTTATGTCTACCTTTGGTACAGAGACACATTAATTCTAATGGGGACTCCCTGACTCTACTTTCAGGATCTGGTTCCCCAGCTTCTTTCTGCTAGCTCTGTGACCACTGTCCTCATTATTGGTTTGGCCATTCCCATTCTTTGCTCCAGTGTTCTCATCTGTAAAATGATGGATACATACAACAACCTTCAGGGTTTGAAAGAGATAACATACTTAAAGGACATACATTCTTAGCCCTCAATAAAGACCAACTTCGTTTGCCTTTTCAACAAATATTTATTCAAAGAAGGAACACTGGAGAGTGGCCATTTGTAACAAAATCCCTCCATGGAAGTTTTCTTAGGTCTCTCTATAAAGTCTAATTTTACCCATAATATTCTATGGCTCTCAATCTGGTGTTTATACATTGCCAAGTATATAAAATATTTTATAGAATATACTGGAAGCCCAGAATAAAGGTGGCTCATATTTTATAAATGACTATTTTTATGCATATAATAATCTAAGATATTTTCAAATTTAGATAAATACAGCAAAAAGTAGAATTAAAAGTGCTCAAAACTTTTATGATAAGTCCTAAATCTTCTAAAAAATTTGTAGAGGAAGGGGTTTGGGGGAAGTGAGGGGATTACACAGCCTTTGCCCTTTGATGGACACTCTGGTAGAAAAATCTAATCATCTCTCATCCAGGTTCAGGATGGTATGTTACACAATGGTACCTGAGAACCAACCTTCCAAGTTTAATATTGTTGTTATGGAACAATACTGCACTTGACATCAATTACAGAGAAATCAGTCTATACCGTTCTCACCCTAACCATACTATCCTTTCATTGGCCAGAACACACCTTGACTTTCCCGTCTCAAAGAGTAGGTAAGGAAACCCCATTGAGGGTCCCACACAGGAGAAAAAGGGAATTCATTGTTGTTGAATGAGGATCCTAGGTAGTAGGAAAAGGGATCACAAGATTTAGAAGGGGATTTGAGTCTTCTGTGAATAAGCTTGGAAAGTGAAGTCTTGGGGTAGAGTGAGGAGAGGGAAGATCAGGCCGCTTGGTTGGTCCTTGACAAGTGGCAGTGATGGCTAAGGCCTTTAGCTGCAGGAATCCATCCATGCACGAAGGACCTACAGCCTTGAGGACAGCCTGTTGACCCTCTGCCATTATAGGTCATGGGGCAAGAAGGGAAAAATAAGAGGGAAAATGATGTTAAGGAGGAGGGAATAGCTGAAATACTTGACAGGGCAGGGTTCTACGTGCACTGGAGGCAAGGAGTCGCACAGAAGGGAAATGAGTCCCTGGTGAGAGTGGCCATTCCGAATGGTCATCTGTAAAGCATCCCGTATTCCAAAGCTGGAGACTTCCTGTGTACAGAGTAGGAGATTACCTATGACGAGACAGTCGTGTGTAACATGTGCAAATAAACAGCAGAGAGCAAAGGTCGTGAACTGGGGCCAGGAAAGCACATCTGTCTCTTAGATGGATTGTGTTTGGCCTGTCTAGCACTTTACAAACATTTTGGGATTTCTGGATTTTATGGAAGAAAACATCACAAGATCAGAGAAAACATAACCCCATTTCATCAAAATGACAGTCAACCAGAATGTGCTCTCCAGTGGTCCACAGTCTCCATCATTCCCTGCACCTCAACTTGCCTGTCCTTCACTCACGTATTACATGACCTGGATACGAGAGGCCCATGGGATTTTAATCCCTGGCAAACACGGAGAATTCCAGAAGGCTCCAGAGCATTTGTTTGTCTGTTAGAATAGGGTTAGGGAGCCTTCCCACTTGGCACTTTTCTAGTCACCTATCCTAACACAGTCATTGTTATATAAATGATATGTTGTATATGAAAGAGAAACTTAGAACAGTGTCTGACAGAGGAAATACTCAATAATATTTATTATTGATCCTAGGATAATAAAATAAATATTGAAAAACCCTTTTTTCCCCATTCAGATTTTTACTGATTCAGTCTAATTCTCACCACCCAATAATACTATTAGATTTTTCCTTCTCAGAATCTATTTTGCTAAAACTCAGTCAGATCTGCACGGATCAGTGAATCAATATGAGCCAAGGTGTACCTACTGAATTCTACAAAGCGTAGCGTTAGCCTGATGTTACTCATCAAACTGTTTATTCCTGATTCACTAATGGAAGAGGGGGCCTGATATCCAAACTGGATGTTAGCGGCTCTCCTCGAGACTAAGATTTAAACACAAGTTAACTATTTTTTAAACAAAGCTGAACACCTCTAAGATGGCTTTCACAAGGAGAGGATTCTTTGCACTCCATTAAAGGAAGAAATGAAAACTCCTGCCAAAATATGAAATGCTGTGTGAATTGCTTGGTGCAAGCATGGCCCTAAAGATGGGACAATTTCAGAAGAATTTACCACGGAGCTGGGATTGGGCTCTGTCAAGTGACCCAATCCTTTTCTTCAGCTGAAGGAGGTGCTAAGCTGCAAACAAGGGATGTTGCTTTATTAGGACCTGCTTAGCCTAAGTGATTCCATCTTGTCTAAGCAGCCATTTTGTTGTGAACAGAAGCTGACCTTGCCTTGAAGGAACAAAGTCAGCCTGGAGGAACTTACTTAGAGAGATAAGTCCAGGACACCAGTGGAAGGTGGTCTGCTGGCTCCTGAGGACAGTCCCCCAGAAGAACAAGGTGGAGGCAGGCCAGGTGGGGGTGTCCAATCAGTAAAGGACACATATGCCACCTCCCTTAACTCCACTGCTTCTGAAGTCAGGTCAGGTGGAGACGTCCAATCAGTAAAGATCACATATGCAACCTCCCCTGACCCCACTGCTTCTGACCAATAAGGACAAGCTCACAGTTGGTTTGCAGTTTTGCCCTATAAAAGCTAGCCTGTAAGACCAGGCGGGGTCACTCTCTGCATAGAGACGATCCTGACCGGCCAGTGTGATTCTCGATGCTTGGCGCGAAATAAAGCTCTGCTTGACCTTCACTTTGTATCAGTCTCTTTCCTTTGATCACGGACCCTAACAGCTTAAGCAAGGGCACTGGCCCACGGGTGCCTGAATGGGCTGGGCCGGGTGGGCACACTGTGACCTGGGGCTCCCTCCCATCACAGACAGTCACACACACCGTGAGGGGCTTCGATTTGCCGAAGGTGGAGACGGACGCCTTGGGTGCTTCTCCTACCTCAGCACTACTCAAGCTTAAATTTATTTGGGCCTTTTCTCTAACACTGCTGTCTACCCCAGAGACGTCACTGTGGTCAAGTGCAGAAAAAAGCCGTGGAAGCTATTCAAGTATAGAGAAATGGTCCCCGGGAAGACAGGAAGGAGAATCCGCGGCATATTGCTGAGAAGAGTACAACTAGCCTGCGTCTACACCGGAGGATAAAGATGTCAGTAAGGAGGCAATGGAGGTAAGGGTTAATAAAGCAAAGAACCAGGCTTTTGCAACAGCAAAGCAGCTTAAATATTGTGTGTTGAGATTTCTCCTTTGATCTGTGATGAAACTGAGGCTCAGCAACGGTCAGTTAGTCGCCAACAAGCCTAAATGTCGTGACAAACGGAAAAAGAGCTCAGAACTCCTAACCACTCACCTCCTGCACTCCCCCTTTATGAGCCACTGCAAGTAATTTGCCAAGGGAAAAAAAGTAACAAAGACAGGCCTGAGAAAATGAAGAAAATTGTTCAGATTTCCCCGTGAGCAAGAGATGAATCACCATAAGACAAACTTCTACATTCCCCTGTCAGCCTAGGTCGCTAAATCATGCTTTTGCTTTGAAGCTCTGCTAAAACCTGGACTTTTTTTTTTTCCCCAGACATTTTTAAGCCAGAAACTACTGATCTATCTTGAATAAGACTTCTCTGGCTAGCAGCACTTTTAACAAATACGCCCAAGATCTCTCTCTCTTTAACAGATTTTGCCCAAACCCTGCAAAACAAAACAAAAGGCTTTTTTTTTTTCTTTTTCTTTTTTTTTTCTTGAGAAGATCAGGTTCATTCTGATGGGATCATATTTTTCTTTCTTTTTCTTTTTTGGCTAGTGAGAATTCCAGCTTTCCGTATGCTTGGGTGTACTTAGCAGCAGCGAGACAACAGTAACATTTGATTTGACTTTTGTTTCTGTTTCCTGTAACTTGAGTTGTCAGGCCCAAATTACCTTCATTTCCATAGTGCCTTCCGCTAGTTCCCATGAGACACTCTTGCTATCACAGGGCTCCCTGGCTTGCACCTGGGAGATTCAGACACAGAAGCCAAGGACAATGGCAGGGTCTTCCGCATTAGGTAATTAGAACATCCTTCCAGCGCCCCAGGATGAGGCTCCCCCCCACCGCCCCCCCCGCAGGGAGTTACAGATTACATACCCAACGGGAGAGTGCAAAGTCATCCGCTTTCTTTCCCTTTTCATTTCTCTCCCCGGCTGCCCCAAAACAGTCTTCCCTGGTAGTGAACAAGGATCTGGGTGTTTTTTACCACACTATTAAGCATCAAACTAGAAGCAAACTGTTTGTTTTTGCCCCTAGGAAGCATGGCCAATATGAAGCCAGGGCCCCATATTTGTAATTGTGAGGTCAGAGTTACCATCTCTATAATAGAGAGGGGAGAACTTGTCCCTTCATTGGCCTGAACCCACAGAAGCTGCAGGGTGGGGTGGGGGGAGGCCCAGGTACTCTGTCCCATCACAGGCTCACGGCAAGCCTGCTTAGCAAGCCAAAGCCTTTTAGGTGGCTGGTACACAGAGTTCTTTCCCAGATTTACGCCCAGAATGCTCAAACCTCTCAGCAACCTGGTGGCCTCTTTTTATTATTATTATTTTCACTCTCTTTGTTGAGCTTGCAAGTGATTTGACAAAGACTACCAGCAATTAACATTAACAAAATCCTGGTATTTTCAAGGTTAAAATGAACCCATCACAGCAGTGATCACTGGTGACTGATGGGGACTTCTGTCAACTCTGGGCAAACCCTTAAAATTCTTAAGGCACTCCTAAGAAAAACAGCCTGCTGGTTATGTAAAACGATTTAAAAATATTATGTCAGAAGAAAGTGACTCGGTTACTGTCAATTGCTCTCTCCCAGCTCACTCCATTTGACCAGTGACTAGTCCATTTCTGTGTTTCTTGGGATAAGAGTTGTGGCACCAGTGAGTGTTTTACTAATCAGTTATGTCAACTGGAGCATTTTTATTTCCTTCTTCATTTTAATAAAACAACGAACTTTTTGAGTTGGAAGAAATCATGTCTCTCACTCCGCTGGAAGGTGATCAACTTTAAGTACTGCTTTCTCATTCTTAGAGGCAGGGAATGAACTTCTCCTGAGGAGCTCTAAATACCACACATGTCACTCCCTGTATTTCATTCCTTCTATTTCAAAGTTTTGTGTTTTGTTTTGTTTTTCAGAAATGCAGTAACGTTACAGAGAGGATTACAGATTTTCTGCTTTAGATTATGGATTCTCCATTCTGAAAATGATATACATCAAAAAGAATACATATTTTAGTAGGGAAACATAATGGTAATTTCTTACTTCCCTTACAGAACATATATTAGCTTCCTATTTTCCCACTTCTTACAATGGAATGCATCTTAGTGATATGTGCATCTAATGTAAAATGTCATTTTTTTCCCCTGAAAAGTTGTTTAATCGGTGATGTTCTACATTTGATGGCATCTTGCAAACAAAGATGTGTGGTGATTACAGTACCTTCTGTCCTATAGCAACATGCAGCACTTCTAGTTCTGCTCATTTGGAGGTGAAGTACATGTTCTTTTTATATATGTAACCAAGTTCTACCAAAAACTCTGTGTTATACCTGTTGTCTTTCAACTCCCAAACAAGTGGAATTACCTAGTCAGTGAAAGCAATCATGCCAAAGAAAATCCAGGATAGATTTTAGAAATGGATAAACCCAGAAGCAGAAAGCCAAGGTCTTCAGAAATGCTTCTGTACCGGGAAACCAACTCTCCTCTCCAGCCCCGTGAGCGAGTCACCTAACTTCTCCGAAGCTAAGCTCTCATCTGTAAAACCAGGACAATAAAGCAACTCTGAAGACCACAAGGGACCTCTAAAAGATTTCTTTAAGCTGGAGCTCAATGTCAAAGAGGCATTACCGAAAACGTTAACTGTTAATATTGTTCTTTTTAAAATAAATTTTAGCGTCTGGCCCAATATTCATGATTGATGTTTCCCCTCAGTTGTCTACTAATATTGTTTCCATTGTCAAACTTCCTAGTGTGCTCAATTCTGATCTCGAATGCCAGAAACTATAAAAAAGGGATTGTTTGAAAAGGAAGAAGGATAATGGTTCTTTTTAGGACTCTGCCAGTATTCATGAGAGTAATGGTGGGTAAAGACAATTCCAAAAAGAATTTGAAATAATTTAAAGAGAAGATATATTGCAAACCCCAAACTTCCTTTAGAAATCAAAGGCAAGAGTAATTTATTGGTTAGACCTAGTCTCGTCAATATGTGGTACAGGGATCTGGGGATGATAGGAGAGGAGAGGAGAGTCTTATGTGTAGTATCACTCGTTTTCAGTTCTGTGTTCCCATATTTAACGAAATCGCGATTTGGCTTTAGTCTCTGTCGAGCAGAGATTATTGCCATGCATATTATGACATGACTTAACACCTGTCAGCACCGCCATTCCTCAGGAAAAAATGGGCAGTGCTGAGTGCCTATATGACTAACATATTTCTCTAGCTAATTATCATACTTTCTATTCTATATTATGATTCAAATCTCTGTCTTTCCTTTGAATAATCCTAACGGCCATTCAGATGAAAAAGGACAATAGCTCACATGCTACATACAGGTCCCAAGTTAAAATATTTAGCCTTCAAATCGAGAGTTACAGAAAGGCAGAAAAATGCTCTAGTGTACAGGGCATTCCTCAATTGTGCTTCTGATGAATGCTTGATGCAGGTTTCTGATTTCCCACTGGTCAGTAATAGCTTTTCTAAATGTCATCCAAAATGGAGACTCCTAAGCAGTGGCATATATAAAAACTGCCAAGTCAGTATCAACAGAAAATTCCTAAGGCTGGCAGTTATCGTATCAGTAAATCCCCTTCATCCTATGCGTAGCCATGTCCAGAAAAGGCAGCTGAGTTTCCCTTGCATTTTGATCAAACTGCCCTACGACAAGAACAGGAAAGAATGTTAATTTTCTTGATGAGAAGCTGGCTCTGAACACAGGAATTCACACCAGGGATTTATCAAAATAAAAACTGCGATGCAGAATAGTACCTTTCCACCACTCTGTGTCCCTAGTAAATCTTTTTTGTGAGTCTATTAATGCACTAAGCTAAAAAAAATATGTTGTCTTCCTAGGCTCAGTCACGCCAGCAGGGAATTTGTTGTGCTGGGAATGGCGTCTTTCTTTTCCAAGAATCCCACCAGTTGAAAGTAGAGCAACAGTGATCTAGAAAAACATATGCTGCCTAAATGCCAGGCCCCTGAAGAACAGCCGAAAATGCCCTTCCTTCAGAACATTTAGCTACTTCATTACCGTTCCCAAGGACTCTTCGGCCCCACCCTCTCCCCTCCAGGTCTGCAGGATTCCATGGCCATTTCTCAGATGACAGAAAGCACGAAAGGGCGCAGAACAACTCAGCAAAGCACCTAAGTTGCTGTCTTGAGAAACATCTGATTCTCATTCTTCCTTTGGCATTTTCACACATATCCTTCTACAAACTCGATCATTTCTTTTTAGCTCCGAAATAAAACCTCTCTGGCTGGGATGAGCAGTCAGGAATGTGGGAATTCATACACTGTGTGCATGCGTGGTTACTGGTGTGGGTGCCATTTGTACACATCACTGACAGGGGGAAGTTAAATCATTTCTGGATACAGTTTGTGGCAAGAGTAGCCAAAGTGCCAAATCCAGGTCTTTGAAGTAACTTTCTGTACAACCTGTTACTGAAGCATTTCTTGCCAACTTAAAGTAGAGGAAGTACCCATTCAAAGAGGAATATTTTCCCTTCCTCGCCATTCAATCCACACAGGAACATTCTTTCAACTCATCTAAAAAAAAAAAATACCTTCTAACTGCTTATTTTTTTTCCATCTGGTGAGGACATAATGACTTATGATATGAATATTTTCTCTTCTTAAGTCCTCCTTTTGCCTTGCATCCCTTCTAAAGTCCAATTTAATAAGCAGATGTGTAAATAAGAGAAGGTGAATGTGGGCAGATACAGTGAGGTAAAGAGCCCATTGCAAGGGTAAGTGGCTGGGTTAGAGGTAAAAGCTTAGAAGGGTAAGCCCCCTCGCTTGCTGGGAGGACTAATGGTTCAAAACCCGAGTTCAAGCAGAGACTCTAGAACCTGAGCATTCCACTTCCTCTCTTCCCACTTGACCTATAAATTGAAGGTAAGGACAATCCTGGCATCCACTCCTTCCACAGGGCTGTCCTGGAGCTGTGGCTCATTAAACGGAGGGAAGAGGACTTTGGGAACACAAGCAACAAAGTAGCAGCCGTGGCTGAGGGCAGACTCTATCCCTTGTTTCCCCAGGGTTCTTGCATATGTGGGCAGTGTTTTCAGTTCATCCGACCAAGTTTCTAATAGGCTGAGAAGTAAAAAATGCATGTAGGAGTATTCTAAAAGGAGTATTGATTCCAGCTGTGGACATCAAGGACAGGAGATTTTTACCACCACGTCCAAAGGGTGCTGACCCTGTGCTCCAAGGAAAAGAACAAAGAGGAGGCAGTCAGATCAGGCAGTGAGCTAGGCGGTTGTTGGAAGACGCAAAGAGACCTACATTGTTATTTGCTTCCTCATCAGGTCAAAAAGGTGCTGGCTGAGAAACCTTACCCAGTCACCACCTGGGTGACTGGCTGTTTCTTGAGCAAAAAGGAAATGCTTTCTCTAAGTATCATTTGCAACGGTGTTGTCAAATGACTCCCAAAGGGCACCTGACAACTCACCTCCTTCCTTTCACATCCATTATCATAATAATATGTTTGTTCGGTTTTGTTTTTTCAACCCACCAACCCTGTAACTCCACCCCACGGAGTCATCCCTTGGGATTCAGAGAGAGAACGAGAGGCGCTATCAGCTGTGAGACAGGAGCACAGCCTGGGGGCCGCCTGGACACTTGGTTTCCTTTGCCACTTCCATCAGTGTAAGGAGAGCCCACAGCATCTGGAAGCAATTTCCGCTGGAGGCACCTGCTAATGAGGTGTGGGTCCATGTTTGCAAAAACCCCCTTCCACACTCCTGACATTGGCCAACAGATCCCCCTGCCCCGAATCAGAAAGTGGAAGCCTCTAGAAAACCACCCTGAACAGTGTGCAATGGCTCCAAAGAAGACTGGTGTATCTAGCATCCAGGAGCTACTTCTTTCGTCCAACTGGTACACATTTACAAGTCACCACTGAAATGAAAAAGTCCTCTTTCCAGAGACACCCCACCCCACTGGCAGCTTAGGTTTCCTTGAGTTTCTACTAAGGTACCCAAGACACCTTTTACTTAGGGATTCCCGTCAACAGTAAGAGAGGAACAGGCAGACAGATGGGTGCTCTGCAGCCCATCAAGTATGGGAGGTGAGGCCAGCTCTCCAGAGAGAGAGCCTAGAGAGCCACACAGGGGAGCAGGGAAAAGAGAGAGCTTGAAACCGACCCTAACTATTCTCTAGCAAGGCTCCTTAACTACATCTCCTCAGAATAATGTAAGTAGAGGATCGAGAAGCCTCAGTGCCAAGTGGGAGCCTCCCCAATGTCAAGAGGATGGCTTCTGTTTGAGGGTGATGGGTTTCAGGGAAGGAGGCTACCAACTATTTATGATGTTGGGAACTGGGCTGGACACTCTGCACTTGTTTCATTTAATACTCACAACTCTGAGAAGCTGGCACAGTCATTCCCATTTTATGGATAGGCACATGGGAGTTCCAAGAGGCTAAGGAGCTCGACCGACATTAGGGTGACAGCACACTAATAGTGCCAATAGGGAAGGAGCCTCGAACTCAAGTTACCAAGGATATACCAAGGCCACTAAACCAGTTATTACAATTGTGCTTTGAAATCCTTCCAAAGACAGAAAGAGAAAGAACTGGAACTCTGGTAATGGTGGGGGCAGTGGCAGCTGGGTTGGGGGTGGGATTTGCAGCTCCTGGTCTTGTCGCATATAGTTGTCCAATCAAGTCCTAATTTTTATTTTTTCAAATTTTTTATTGACATATAATGGATTATTTAAGTCCTAATTTTTAAAGGTCTCCTCTTTTACTTTAAAATGAGTAAGTATTGCAATTAATCCCATCCTATATTTATTCTGTATAAAAACGTCACTTCTCTTCTAGCCCTTTAAATATAATTGTCCAGAAAGGGAGGCATGTTTAGATTATTGCTTTGAGCATCTTTTGGGTTCATTTAAATGGACCCTGCACCCTCACTGGGGACTACAGAGATGACCCATCCTGGGCACGTTATCGAGGAGATATGTGCATTCCATAAAAGGTGGACGAGGGAAGGCTAATTTTAGCTTCTCTGTGACTCACATAACATCATGATTAAGGACAAGGCTGTGGGGTCAGTCGGGCCTGGGATTTACAGTGCGTTCTGCCATGTGCCAGCTGTGTTAGGTGAGGCGTGTTACTTAACGTCTCTGGGCCTCAGTTGCCATGTCTGTAAAAAGCTGTCCACATGTTGGGATATGGGGAGGTACAGAAAGGGGAGCTTCCACAGCCTATTAGCTCTTGTGAGTGGAAGACGGTCTGAACCTCAGTCTTCAGCCTCTGGTTGGACTGACTTACAATTCACCCTCACTGAGCTACGTACAAGTCTGAACGACCGCGAAAGACCACTCATCGCTTTAAAGTCAACGACTATACTTCTAGGACAGGAGAGAGAAAAAGCATTTGAATGGTTTGCAGGGAGGTGAAATAGTTTAAAAACGAATGGCTAATGTGGTCAGTAGAGACAAAAGAAACCAATGCGTTAGTTTTAAAAATCAGACCTACCCCTTAACCATAGGTATTTTAAGAATTAGTGTACAGAGAGCACGCCGCTCAGGGACCGGCACTCATCAAGTAGTTACAAATGGTGGTTAATGTTATTAACACCCAGGGGGCTTTGGGACTTGGGCCAAGGAGCCCTCAGGCCATCTCCTCAGACCTCCCTTCCCTGGGCCCCCTCCCCTCCCGCGCTGCCCGGGAAATAAAAGGTAAGGGGAGCTGCACCTGGCAAAAGATGGTGGAGTGATAGGAGCCACCTACTCAGCAGCGAATAAAAATGTTTGGGCTCCCTGCCTGTGGTTTTGCACACCCTTGGAGGAATACTGGTCCCCGCTAATGCATTTACTTCTTCTCCTCTCTCACTGCTCTCGAGGTACTAGGTAATGGGTATGTGGTTTTGGCTCCAGCCAGGGCTGTTCACCAGGGGTTTTCTCCTTAGTACTATGTAGCAACCCACCCAACAGCTGACTTCCTTATGTTTATTGCAAATCCTAAGAGCAAATGCTAAAGTATGCTAAGGGAATCCGGATTTTACGAAGAGAAAGAGAAAAGCCAATGAGAAAACACTTTTTTTCAAAAAACGAGTCCAATACTGTAACCACATTTCTAGGCTAAGGAGTCATTTGCAATGCATAGAAGTGTACAATCAGGAAGAGCCTATCTTCCACCGTTCACAGAGCCAAGACCCATCGATTCTTTCCGATGCTGCTTCCCAAACTGTGGCACGTCACTAGCCACAGCAAGGAGCAGTCTTCCTGCCCTGGGCTGCATCAGAACGTTCCCCAAGTATATTTGTAACTTCTTGTCTTTATCATCATTAGTGTTCTTGTTAGCAAAAAACATCAACTTTGCTTTCTGTCTGAAAGGGCACTGCAATAGGCCAAATTTGTGAACAGTCAGATCAATGGCTCAAAAGAATTGACCATTTAAAGATAACAGCAAGAGGAGGGCAACTCTGTGTAAAACATAGCTCCAATAAGCAATGTTAGAATGTTAGAAACAGATCCTCAGAGGGAAAACAGGTAAGCCAGTGAGTTTTGTTTTTGCTGACCAACTGGATTCACGTAATTACCATTTATGTATAGCAGAAGGCGCCAAAAAATCCCTTTCTGATGGAAGTTCATAAAGAGAATTATAGGAGTGACAAAAATGTTAGTTGAGTGGAGCTCCTTATCTCGGATAATGGAGTATTTCCTCTTGGTGGAAATCAGCTGTTCTGCCAAGAGAACCTGAGGGAGTAATTGGGAGGTTTTTACATGTTATGTAAGCGAGTTTATTTTGGGAGCTTGGGGTATGGCGTGTTGCTGCCTTTAACCACATCTGCTCTATTCCCATAATGACCACTTCATTCCTGGGCTGTGTGGAACATGGCCTACATTAGTCCTGGGTCATTAGGAGGTAGTGAGGCTCCAAAATTGTCACGATGTTCTGATGAAGTTGTTGAACTCTGCCCAGAAAGAAGTATATGGATTTGGAAATTATAAAGACCCTGCTAGTTAAACCAATCTATTGCATTTGGATTCCCATTCTCAAACGCATCTGAAGGGCCCTAACTTTACTCAGTCTTTGCTCGAATAAAGGTCTCTTTTTTTCTTTATTCAGTTAAAGTATTGCCCAACATTTCTATTTTTCTTTTTAAAGATTTTATTTATTTATTAGAGAGAGAGAAGGCCTGCATGGAGGGAGGTAGGGGAGAGGGAGAGGGAGAAGCAGGCCCTCCAATGAGCAGGGAGCCCGATGAGGGGCTTGGTGCCAGGACCCTGGGATCATGACCTGAGCCGAAGGCAGAGGCTTAACCCACTGAGCCACCCAGGTGCCCCAGTACTGCCCAACATTTCTTAATGAATGCATAATGTAAATTCTGTATGCTTCAAACTGAAAAGCCTAAATTGTAAAGACAGCTTTGTGTTTGGGAAGTTCACCTAGCTCCTCAGATTTTCTCAGCTGGGCTGTGCATACTTTACCCTCCTTTCTATGGCTCCACTGCCTACATCTTTCAAAGTATATTCCCTCCATCAAATAAAGCTGGTGTTTGCTCGCAGTTTTCCTCTTCGCACTAGCCTCACAACCATTCAAATAAAATTTTCAAAAAGAGAAAAAATCATGATTCTCAGGTACACATAAATCAAAAAGATCACACTCTATTTAACGCATTGATTAATGGAGGAACCATAAGATATTAATGCCAACCCCAAGAGGACTCAAAACGTTACCTATTTCAGATGAACAAAGACATATTAGGGTAATACTGAAAGGTCAGATAAAATAGTGGCTGATGTCCAAGAGATCCGTAAACCTGGCTCACACTAGTACCCTGTTCCCCGTAGGTAACAATTCCTTAAGTCTCTACCAGGTAAGACTCCGTGTAGGCCTCTGCCACTCGAGCTTTACACATCATAAAAATCTGTCAACAGTGCCGCTTAGCACACTACTGAAAATACATGTAGAAATACCCTTTCCAAATACTGAGCGATTTTTTAAGGTACAATCTAGTCTCCCACAACACGAAAAGCAAAACCCAAACAAACACTCCTACTAGATTCCTTCTTCCTAGTCATCTCTTCCCTCTCCCTTTCATCCCCTTTCACAAGACACTAGAAAAAGCTGCCTTGTTTCATGGACTCCTTTTTTTCTCCCTCCCATTTACTCTTCAATCCATTTCCAATTTTTTTTTTTCATCCTTTGCTCTGCTTACTAGTGACTACTCGTTTCTAGATCCAAATAATATTTGTATTCCTTATCCAACCTTTCAGCAGTTTTTGAACTTTTGACAACACACTCCTTAATATTTTTTCTTCTTCTGGCTTTTGAGACCTGGTACTTACATGACATATTTCCTCCTATTTTTTGGGATGCTTCTTCTCTGCTTCCTTTGCAGGATCATTCTCTACTAAAATGCTCTTAAGTGTTGGGATTTCTCTAGGCTGTGTACTACGCACTCCTCTACTCTTCCGTACTTTCTTCTCCTCAGACATCATCTGGGTTAATAACCTCAAGTTGTCCCCATTTGCAAATGAAGCACAAATTTGTAGATCTAGGCTAGATACTTCAGCTCATATATCCATCTGCCTACTTGACATCCTCTCTCGAATTCCCAGAGACATCTCAAGTTCATTAGATACAAACCTGGACTTAAGAACTCCACCCCCAACACTCCACATGAAAGCTCGTCTTCTTCCAGAATACCCCATCTCAGGGAATGACACCACCAACTAGTCAGTTATGCAAGAAACAACCCAAGAAGAAAGGTGAGTCTACTACTTTTGACAAGTCCTGTCCCCTTCAGACCCAGGTTAGATGTTTACCTCCAGTCAGATAAGCTCTCCGGAGTTCAATGAAATGGCCTTTAGAATTTACAACGATCCACCAAAAAACTATTGAATTACTAAATGTGCCAATTATGAATGAGAAGTGCCCAATAATTTAGGGCACTAAATTTACTGAGAGAACTGATAGAACCTAGAATATACACCCCAATTCCAAAAGGATGCATATGGGAGTCAGAGTTCCAAGGAAGAACCAAGTATTCTTGTCCAAAGAAGGGTTAGAGAGGGGTCTAGGGGGTAGACACATTGTTGGCTGGGTAGAGTCAGTGCTGCTTCTTCTGGTATAGAAAGAAGACATCAGATCATGTTCTAAAAAGAGCTGAAAAAGACTTCGAGCATCCTTTTATTTTTCCCTTATTTTTTAAATGACATTTACTTTTTTATTATGATCACAAAAATAGGTATTCCCTGTCAACACTCTTTTGAAAGGATCGAAAAACATAAACAATGCAAATCGGCCTTAAACTCATCACCCAAATGAAACCACTGCTAACATTCTGTTATATGTTATTTTAAATACTGCTTTACAGTTATATACAACTACATATAACTAATGTGAATTTATTTATTTTATTAAAAGTAGGTCCAAACTGTATGTAATAGTGGAGAAGGATTTTTAGTTTCAAATGGAGAACATCCTCAATTGTAGAACTAGCTTGTTTTCTTAGAGATTTACCTTTCAAAGGTCTAGATTTCAAGGCCAATTTATGCATACTAGACTATCAACTTTCAGTGTTTCCTGCTTGCCACTCATCTGCTTTCCAGTGTCACCAGGTTCCAGTCACGAAGCACACAAAGTATCTACAACATCGGTCACAATGACAAAGACCTGCCCAGGAGGAGTTTCCAGTCAGAGATGAATATTCACTAGGGAACTGAAGGTAGACTTGAGACTCAACAGCCACATGCTAACAATAAAACATAATTTCTTATTTTATGTATTTTCCCCCAGCCATTTACTTTTTTTTTATGGTGCGACTAGAAGACGAGATTACAGTGGAAGAACGGGTAGAGGAGAGAGGCAGCACATGTGGGGGGGGAGTGGCGGTGTAGATGGACAGGCATAGAGGAAAACATTTTCTACCTTGCTATGAAATTCCATTACATGAATGGGTAGCATGACACAACATCACATGATCAAAATTATGATGTAGTGGAAACTTGGTTTCCAAGTGCAAAAAGCCTAGGGAAGAGTACCACCTTCGGGTATTTTCTTTTTACCTGTTCTCTCTTACATGGTCCCTCTGATGCCTAGTAGAAATGACAGCTCCTCTTAAACGTAGTTTATAAGTAATTTAAAAATAGTAACAGAATATATCTATCCCCCAGAATAACTGTATGAAAACCTGATTTTATTTATTTCTGCCTATGTGGGAAAGTGCGTTAGAAAGAAGCCCTTACACTTAAGGATTACTGGTATCGTTACCTATTATTATAAAAAGGATTACATAGATTGCCAGTACCTCAGAGTTAATACTTCCAATTCCTGGTGGGTAGTAATGAAACCATGTGTTCCTACGCAAAAAAGTAGCACAATGTGGGAATTACAGTATCAAATTAAGTATATGTGAATTCTCCACAGGGAGCTGTGTGTTAAACTGATTTTTTAAAAGCGGAATAACTCTCCTTAGCCAGTAGGCTGAGGAGGAGAAAGTGAGCCATACCCCCCAAGTTTAATATCCAATGTGTGCTGAGCCAGACTGACTTAGCATCTTAAGCGAGGGTCCAGAATAAGCACATTGTGCCACTGACAGATGGGGGAGAGACCAGCTCAGTATTCCTCCAACTTCCTTCTTCTTTCTCCAGGCCACACGGCTAGGCAAAATTTTCTAGTCTTCCTCACAGCGAGGTGTGACCTTGTAACTGAGCTCTTGCCAACAGACCGTGGGCAGAGATGCTGCAGACCACATTTGGGGATGACCCCATCTCAGTGCCATTCTCTGGCTCTTGCTTCACCTTCTGGTGGAATGGAAACAAAGTATTCTGAACTTGTGTGGATTAGAGGGGCCACACGAGGAGAGGAGAATGGATCCCTGAATCACTTCTGGAGAGACTATGTAATAAATGCCTGCATTTCATCAGCCAGAAAAGAACTTTGATTCTCTTAAGCCACTAAGATATTGGGGGCTTAGCAGGGAAGGTTACCTCAATGCACGCAGTTGTCAAAGTACCTGGTTGGTTCAGCAGTATCTGCCATAAAGGACCACCAAGTAACACAATGGCCCCATGCCTGATGGGGCCATCTTTCTTGTCCATCTCTAATTTTGTGTCTTTTACCACTTCCTCTTCACCAGACGAATATTTGTTGTACCCTCTACCCGGTAAGTATTTAAATTCCCTTTACCTTTGTCAATTCTTTTGCCTCTGCCTGGGGTACCTTCCCTCAGTGAAAGAAAGATATGCCTTCCCTCCCCCAAAAAACAATCGAAAGGTCATTTTGTCTGTAAGGCCACTAAAAAATCTCCACATTCCTTCTTTGCTTCTCCCTTCATCCATCCATTTATCCACCTAGCCCTTCATTCAGCAAGCATTCACTGAGCATGACAACGTGTCGAGCCCTCAGCAGCAGAGACTTAAAGATGAAGGACTTTCTCTCCCTCCATAGGGAACACAGGGTTCAGTCTGAGAGGAGAGATCTCTAAGCAGAGACTTAGAGTAAAACAGGTAAAAGCTAAACTAGAAAGAAATACTGGGTACTATAAGAGCAAGAAGAGGCCTTCACGTAGGTTTCTCCCTTCCCATAATTCTCCCGGTTCCACCCATGAGTGTACCCTCCTCTCTCTCCAGTCTCGGGTCCTCTCTGAACCTCAGGCTTAATTTTGTCATAGCAATGGTCACCAACTATCTCTGCTTCATTCACTGGTTTGTGTGTTTCTTTCTTTTTTTTTTTTTTTTTTTGGTTTGTGTGTTTCATCCACTCAGTGCCAGTCTCACTCAGTAGCAGCTAAGAACCCTGAGGACAGGATGCAATTTTTCTCTTCACCACTGTCCCTCTGCATCTGACACAATGACTGGTACACTCCAAGTGTTCAGTCAATGCTTGTGGCATGAGTGAATGGACATAACACCAACCTGCCTGGGAATAGGCTGTTAGGAAGAGTTTCCTGAAGGAGTTGATGCCTGATCGATATTGTAAAGATAAGTAGAAATTTGCCTGGAAAACAGAAAATGGGAAATTCCAGGCAGAGGATTACAGCTGAAGTAAGAGCACAAAACATGGCGGATGTTTGTGGATGCAAGTGTGATGTTAATGTTGCCTAGAGCAAAGTGGTAAGAGCGGTGGGTTGGTAAGGCTGCAGGAAAACAACAACAGGCAAATTACGGCTTCCTCTTCATACATCCAACCAGCACTTTCTGTGAATTCCAAAAGCATTTCGCACATAAAACTGATGACACCATATTGTTATATTTTTAAACATGTCTATGGGCCTGAAGGACAGAAACGGATTCTTACCTTATGTCCCCAGCTACCCATTTTATCACTGATAAAATGATGTAAATTGATGTATATTGTAGCCAACTGAGAAAGAAGAGGATTAATTCCCAGCATTTTTGGCTATTTTTGGAACAAAGATAGAGGATTGCTAGCATAAAAATAGAGTCAAACTGTATGCAGACGAAACCTGTAGTGCTGGAAGAGAAAAAGGATCTACGACATCCCTTCCCCCTACAAGGTCAGCATACCACGTATTTTGGTATCTCTTCTTCCCACAAAACAAGGGTAACAGAACTAAAGTTGATAAAACTATCAAATCTAGAATAGACTTAATTAGGAGCGTCAGCAGATCCTTACGTAAATGTGGTGCATGTAGTGAGAAGTTAAGAGACATTACTGTTAAGGAAACACCCTTAAAACGAGTGGAGTGATAATAAGGAAGACGCCTGAAAGGGCCTTACTTTTCAAGAACAGTCAAAACAAGCGCGTGTAATTTAAAGCACAGGCTTGAGAAGGAAGACAAAAATGAAGCTTCATCAGTAAGATACGCCTGGAAAAACAAACTCCTCACACATTTAAATGAGTTTTTTTTCCTTCCTTTGAACATAAAAAATGCTATCAGATATGCTTAGAAGGAAAAAAATTATGTAAAAACCCGCTAACCAGCAATAAATAGTTAATTTGTGTCTGTGTCTGTGTATCATTCCAGATAGTTTCAAACACACACACACCCACACACCCACACAAGGAACACACACGAGTAGTTTATAATGGGACTCATATACAGGCCGTTTGAATTCTGCCTTTCTACCGTGATGATTCATAGATACTTTTATACTATTAATTTGAATACAGTTATTTTAAAAGTTTGCAGAGGCTACAGTCCAGTGTTTGGTTGCTCCATGATGTATCTGCATGTTAATCAACACATTTTTATTGACTCTTCCTCTATGCCAGCAACTATTCCAGATTATCAAATGTACCAGGAGATAAGAGAATCTCAGTCATGAAATCATTTACCTTTAACTGGGAGAGGAGGAACAGAAAACAAACACACAGATAAATAATATAAACTCAGATAGTGGTAAGTACTACTGAGAAGGCAAAAGACAGTATGTGCTAACGAGTGACTAAGGTTAACTCAATTTCCGATGATAAGGCAAACCAGTCTGAAAATAACCTCTTTTTATACCTTAACACATATTGAAAAAGTACATATTTTTTCCTTGAGGCACGCATAACCAAACTAGAACACAGTAAGGAAAATCCCTAGACGCCAAATATAAAAAAACCAGCAATCATTTCCAATAACGCGAGCACTGCATCTCCCTGAGGCCATCTACCAATATGGCATTTTAATGGCTTCATGGGGTAGAGGAGACAAAGAGCAGCCTTTGCAAGGACAAGCATGGGAACTGAGAAGCTGCACAAACTCAAGGCCCCCGAAGCGCTACCCACTCACAGAAAGGATGGGAGAGGAAACATTCCGCCTACCTTCTGAAGAAGGTGATGAAAGAACTTCTGTCTTGGCTTTAAATCTAGGAGGAAGCAAAAAAAGTGGTCCGTCCTGAGAATTCAGCAGCACAGCCCTGCCCTTGTGTGGGCTTGAGGTTTAAATGTGTACCACCTGCCTGAGCTGGGAAACCCTAAACCAAGAAATTAACCCAAGATAGTCAGCGTCCTGGGCACCTGGCCAAAACCAGAGAAAATCCTCTGCTGTGTCTGATTTGAGGTCTGCCTGAATTCCAGCAGATTTAGGGTGCTCAAATAGCTCAAATATATTGAAAGACACACGAGAAACAAGCCACCATGAGAGTAAGATACGTGAAATTCAGCGGACATATACAGTTGTAAAGGCTCTTAAAAGAAATGGAAAAACACTAGTAAGGATCTGTGCATCCAACTTAAACCATGGGGGTGGGGGGGAAGGAAGAAAGAAATGAAATCAACCATGGAAATAAACAGAAAACGAAGATTATACCAGAAAGTGGGGTTTTTAAGGACTAATTAAATAGACAAACCTCAAAAGAATGAGCCACAAAAAAGAGAAGGTGCAAAGAAAAAATGAGAAATGAAACGGCTAAAATACCGATAGGTAGAAATGAAAACTATGTTAGTATCATGCTAGTGCATGTGTGTATGTCAATACATTTGAAAACTTAGGAAAATGAACAGTTATCTTGGGGTGCCTGGTTGGCTCAGTTGGTTAAACTTCTCCCTTCAGCTCAGGTCATGATTCTGGATTCCAGGGATCAAGCCCCAGTGGGCTTCCAGTTCAGGGGCGAGTCTGCTTCTCTGCCTCTCCCCCACTCCCATGCTCATGGGCTATCGCCCGTGGGTTCTTTCTCTCTCTCTCTCAAATAAATAAAATCCTAAGAAAAAGGAAAGTGAATAATTATCTTAAAATCCCAAACTGAAAACTGTAGGATAGGGACCTGAAGAGATTTATGATCATTCCAAAAATTGCATCAGTACTTACCAATCTACCCCTCAAACAAAAGATGCCTCTAGACCAAGCTAGCTTCCGTGAGGTGGCCAGACTGAGTGGAAACCTGAGCGGGGAGGAGCGAGCTATGCAAAGATCGGGAGAAGAACATTCAGGTGTGCGGAATATCAAGTGCAAAGTGTGTAAGGCAGAGAGAGAGAGAAAGAGAGAGAGAGAGAATGAAAGGGCAGAAATAAACTAAGAGGGGTCACTGTAGATACATGTAAACAGCTGTAATTTATTGAATTCTACTCTGTGCCAGTGACAGAGCTCAGAGCTTTATACACATGATTTCCAGTCCACCAACATTCCCATTTTATAGAAAAGGCAAGACCAGTCAGAACAGCTGAATTTTGACCCGTGCATGCTGTGCCTAAGGAGGGAGGGTTCTGAACAAATGCTGCCTTCAAATCTGGCTCCGCTCGTGGTTCCAGGATCAGCGTCACCTGGGCACGTGTTAGAAATGCAAATTCTCAAATTCTTGCTTCATCCCAGGTGTACAGAATCAGAAGGTGTGTATGGGGCGGGGGCAGTTCTCACGAACTGATGAGTTCTCATCGGTTCTCCAGCTGATTCTGAAGCCCTGTTCTCAAGCAACTAGAAAGGTAGATAGATAGTTGTAATAAAAACCACAAGGATTTCAAAGACGGACAAGCTGCGTCCCAGTTCTGTTGCTTCCTAGTATATGAACTATATATGTCACTTAAAATTTCTTAGCATCAGCTCTCTTACCTGTCAGATGGAGATAATTAGAGCATCCGCCTTTGGGTATCTGTGAGGATCAAATGAGGTCACGTCAATATTGGTGCCTGGCACATAGAAAGTGTTCAATAAATGTTTGCTATCATGACCGGAGTCTGTATTCCCCCATAACCTTTCTACTCTGTACTCTCACAGTCCCCAGGGAGGAGGAGTTGGAAAGATGCAAAAGTCTGAAGCCCACGAAAGCCGAAGGGGTTGAGGTCCCAGAGAAAGATCACAGGAGCTATCCTGGAGTGGTGGCCGTGGGCAAGGACAGGGGGATGGCCCCTGCGCTATTTCTCCGGAAGAGCCTGGCTGGCTCCTGGTGACTCGTCTGACATGGGGAAGCTCAAAACAAGGGGTCGCAGGTGATCCTGGGCCTTACGTTTTGCTGAGGGGTGAGAGGGATTCCAGCGGGAAAATGAATTCAGGAGAAAAAAGAGGTTTGGGGTTTTTGTAAGGTGATACAGAAGGGCATTCTAGCATGAAAGTGTGTGTGTGTGAGGGACAACAAACAAGTGAAAGAGACTAGAACTCCAACGTCCTTGTGACAGCCAGTGCTCTTCGTTCTTTGTAATTAAAATTGCTGTTTCCTCCCTGTGAGTACCCGTGTGCCAGGCACTGCTGGAAACGCCGCATTCCGTGGATACCCCGCAATTACGGTCCATGCTAATGACACAAAGAAATGTCATTCAGGAGACAGAGTATGTGGGAAAGGGAATGAAGCCATCACTAATGAATAGGCTAATGGAACCCGATGAGCAGCGAAAAATCAATGAGGCAAAAACCACTTGCCTCAAAAAAATGAGGTAAGGATGGACCAGTGCCAAACCGCAGTTTATCTCAAGTCCTCGCCACAGACTCTGCCACCAGTGAGGTGCAATCCGAGCTGATTGCACACTCTCCTTGGCACGGTCGTGGGTCACGGTCACCAGTTCGTTCTATTCTGTAATGCGAATAGTACATCTCTGCAGGCCCAGTTATAGGGCAAGACTCCAGGGCATGAAGTCAGGAAAAAGATCTGGTTCCTGCCCCCAGGGAGAATTCATCCCAAAGATGAATTCCAGCTTGTTCAGACTATTACACCTAAGTTACATTCTGTGTGTCTCCTCTTCCTCATCCTTCTCCTCCCTCTAATTAAGACTACCACCGTAAAAATAAAATTAGATGAGATCAGAGAGGGAGACAAACCACAAGAGACTCTGAACTCTAGCAAACAAACTGAGGGTTGATGGTGGGTGTGGATGGGGGAAATGGGTGATGGGCATTAAGGAGGGCGCTTGATGTAATGAGCGCAGGGTATTGTACAAAACTGATGAATCACTGAGCTCTACCTCTGGAACTATTACTACAAGATATGCTAATTAAATGACTTAAAGAACCACCACCCTTATAACCATCAGATCATCACGATCAGTATTATTTTGTCACTCAATGTCACCCACAAACTACCTCTTACTCTCTTCCACTGCTTATAAATGCCTATCTTGCAAAATCATAGTCACTGTGCCCAATTAAGGAACTTTATCTGTTATTCCTATCAGTCGTCCAGATAGCACAGGCTGTGTCCGGGACACTTGCCACCACCTTCTCTAATAAGGGCACACACACATATGTGACATCTGGAGCTCAAGCCGTCTTGAGCATGACTCTTAGGCTTCCGGGGGGTCAGGCTTCATACCAGGCCTGTGAGTGCCTTACCAGGTGCTTAGGCCTGTCATCACTGATGCCTGGCATGTCCCACTCTGTCGTCCCACCACGGGAAAAATAAACCCTTGATAGATAAACCCAAAACTCGGAACCGCAGATGGATCTCCCTTTAGACAGGGATCCTAAAAGATTCTGAGTTAACAGGATTAACCTAGCTGGCTCAAGTCTTAAATTGTGCCAAATGGGATAAGCAGTGGGTGTGAAGCCTTCTGTTCTGTCCCTGGCTCTGACCCCTCTGACCCCTCCTGGGGTAAATCAGTGTATTTACCTGGGTCTTGGTCTATTTACCTGTAAATATGGCCACTTTGAAAGCCAGTCATGGTACTGTAGGGTTTAGGCTTCTCCATAACTTCATTACTCATTAACTGCGTTAAGTGAAGAGGCATGAATTCACGCTTTATATTTTCAGGAAGGCGTTTTCCTCGCCAAGGCCATATTCAGCATCAGCGATCTAATGTGCTCGTCCGCATCTGAAGGCTCTAGGCAAATTGCACACGGCTCTCCTTCCCTGGCTTAACAGAAGCAGCACATCAAAGTTCTTTGGCTACACAGAGGTGGCATCTGATACCGAAGCCAAGCAGCTTTCACATTGGCTTTGTTGTGTTCTTCTGGCCACCATGGGTCCCCTGACTCTTGACCATCGACTCAGACATCTGGCACCTTCTTGGCCAGCATTCGTGCCTCCTGGTTTGAAGCACACCACTTCGTTTGACCACTTGTGTCCGCATTCACCTGAGCCTCCGTGGGCCTGCCTGGATTTCTGCCTTCCTTCTTTGACCCAACCATTAACTTAGTGGTCCGTGGCTCCTGGCAGCTCCTCGCACCTGCCCACATCCTGGGAGCCTGCACCCATTCTCGAACACTTGGTTATCTCAGGCCAGATACTTGCTCTGTGTTTATGACTCACGATCTCCCACCGTCCAGATAACACCATGCAGATAGGATCATAGGAAATGGTACTTGACTGGCCTCAGAGGTTGTTTACTCAGTTGGATGCTGAAGAGAAGAGAATGTCAATGATCACTACTAAAACTGTGTGCATTGCTTGCTATTGGCTGTGTTCTAAAAACCCTGCTGGGAGAAAGGAAAGGAAAGGAAAGGGTCTGAACTTGCTCTGCCTTCTGATTAAGAAATTGCTTAAAGGAACTTGCTCCAGCTGAGACCTATGCGTATGGTCGAGCAGCTGCTGCCTTTATTATATGTGGGGACTTGAGCCGCACAAAATGAATCCGAACTGCACACTGTAAGCAAAGGATATTATTTCTATCATTTTGGGCTGCCAATAAAATGCCAAGAAAATTACAAAGTAATAGCTACCACTGTGAGAGAGAATGAGAAAGAAAATAAACTTTTTATGCCTAAGGAAAAGCTTTCTATTCTCTCTACTTTCACAGGGCAGTACAAGAACCTTCTGTGGGTCCTGGCACCAGACATGCCATCAACAATCATTTGCACACGCTAGGGATCCAAATGTGTTCTGGTCCTGGGCTCCTGCATCCTTTACCTTGAAAGGACCAGAGAAAGAGTTTTAATCAGATTTATTTTATATCCAACAATTGCCTCTTTTGTCAGCAAGAAAGAAATCCAGTTAAATGGATATTCTTATAAAGAGCAGCATAAGCATTTTTAAAATTAAATCACACCTTATAAGACTTGGCCTTTCTTCCCCTTTCCCACTTCTCCCCAGATTTCCCACACAAACCTGGCAATGACCTGCCTTCTCATTGCTTGAAGTATTGGCAGGAACCTACGGAGAAAGAGAAAAGCTGTTGTCCGGTGAAGGTCTCAATGTACATTCGATCCCCAAAGAAAATTTTAAAAAAGAAAAGGCCTCAGGCGGTAGTGCAATATTTAACATGTCTCCATGGCTTTTCCTACTTTCATTCAGTGTTGAAATCTGTAGGGTCCACACGGCATTGTAGGGGGATCCAAGAATTTACAGATGGTTGTCTTTCCGGAGCCATGAAGCGTCTACAGACTGGGGAAAAAACCAAAGTAGGGGCCGAAGGGGAGGCAGTAAGGAAATGTATGAAACAATTAGCTCAATTTAGGACCCCATGCATCCACAGATGACAAAGCATACTCTGAGGAGGGTATGGCTCCCATGGAGAGCTGGCTCCCTCTGGAGAGTCCATCACTGAACTGGCCAGCAGTTCAGGCAACTCAAGAGGGAGGTGGCTTCATTAGGTCTTCAAACAATAAGATTAGATTATAAGCCCCTCTAGGAGAAATAACACATGCCGTACTTTATTTTTGGCATTTGTGAAGGGCCCCCGGAAAAGCTCGGATCTCCTTATTTCCAACTCCCAACTCTTTCAGTTATGCCACGTCTTGGGGGCATCACCACATTCGTGTCTGGAGAGGAACAGGAAGATGAGAAGTTGAGGATGAAATATAAATATAGGTGAAAGACACAGAGAGAAGCTTGGGCTGTTTCAGCAGATGATGGTGGTCATTTTCATTGGGTAGCTGATAAATCTCTGAACTCTATGGAAAAAAATAGACAATTTTGCAGCAGAAAACGTGGACCCAATTTCTGCCTCTGTCATTTCCCTGTAGCAAGCTTTTGAGCATATCCCCTAACCTTTCTAAAGTGAGTCTTACTCATCTGTTAAATAAAAATAATACTTGTTAAAGGTCTTTCATTCTTACCTGGTATTTGGGAAGGTCAAAAAAAGATAATGAAAGAGATTTGTAAACAATGTAGAGTGTGAAATGAATCCACTTAATCAGCAAACATTACTTATCCAAGATAACTAAGCAGTCCTTGGTTCTCAAAAATCAAATAATCTAATCTAATAATCATTGGCATGTGTACTTGTCTATGAGGGAAAGCAAACCTGTTGAGGTCTGGGGGTAAGGGGAACTGGAAAATGATACTCGAGAAACAATTTTAGCAATAACATAATGTCTCCACGCCATGCCACTATGTTACGTTCATCTTAGATATATTATCACAAACCAAGTGTGGGAGTTGGGTGAAGGGTTGGGTGAGTTTCTATTGGAAGCAAAGTAGTACCCATTTTGCAGGGCAGGTCATCCCTATGCAGTTCAGATAAAACACTAATTATGCTTCTGGTCAATTTTTAAAATGTCAACCTCTCTTTTCTCACAATCACTTTCTAGGAAGAACAATAGGGAGACGAACGGAAGAGGAGATAGAACAAAATCCCTTGTTTTTAGAGGAAGATATGATGGCCTGATAGTTTTCATCTATCCATAATGATTCTCAGTTCAACTATGACATATAAATTTAAGTTGTCTGAAATGTGTATGCAGGTTCCAGATTCCCACTTGCTTAACTGAGAAGGCCAGTCTAACAGACCTCTCTATAAACACTTCTAGGAATTCATGGGGATAGGCTCATGTGTGCCTAAATCAGATTTCACCATTTCTTCCAAATGCTGGCCAGCCAAACCAGTGTGCTGGAGTCTCTGATGTTAAAACTCTATTCTTACTGTGACAGTAAGATCTGTGGCTTTCACAGAGCTACAAATCAGTGGTGCCCAATGTAGTAAAACTGGAAGACGGAGGCTCTGCCACAAGGCTGGAGATCTTGCTCCTGCTCTTGCAATGTGTGATGGAGACATTCCAGTTTTAAGCTTGGCATGGTGCTGGGGTAGGGTTCCCAGGAGGGATGACTGGATCCCTATGCCATGGTATTTAATGCTCCAAGTCTTCAGGGGTACACTCACCTTTCTTTCAGGAGAGCAAACACAAGTGTGTCTGGGTCAAGATGACTTCTGGTGTCCTTTATCATTAACCTGGAACCTGCCCTCTCCTGCAGTGCTCAGGTTTATTTCTGGTTTATTTCTCTTTTTAAAATTTTCTTCCCAGGCACTTGGGTGGCTCAGTCAGTTAAGTATCTACCTTCTGCTCAGATCATGATCCCAGAGTCCTGGGATCAAGTCCTGCATTGGGGTCCCTGACTGGAGGGGAGCCTGTGGCTCCCTCACCTTCTACCCCTCCCTACTGCTTGTGTGCTCTCTCTTTCCCTCTCTCTTACTCTCTTTCTCAAATAAATTTTTAAAAAAATACAATTTTCTTCTCTTGGTGGGGCTACCTCTGTCTATTTAACACATCTGATGCCTGAATCCCAAGGACGAACAGGCTTCAGTTCCAGGATGCTCTTCACGCCCAGTGTAAACCAATGGATTAAAACAGAGTTGTGCAAGATGGGTGTTGCCTTCCTCTACTCACCAGAACTAGGTAAGCCTGGCTTCAGCCTAGCCAAGGCCTCTGCTACTATTCTCAAGCCACTCCAGCTCTCATTTTGTTTCTTGAACACAGTGAGCTCGTTTTTGCTTCAGGGACTTTGCCCCTACTTTTCCTGCTCTGGGGGACTCCCGTCCTGTTGATTGCTCCTTTGTGGAGTCACAGCTTCAGTGTCACCTCCCCAGAGAGGCGTTTTCTCAGTCACTATTACCTCATCTTTGTTTTCCCCATAGCACTTTCCCAGTCTGCACTTCTCTTGTTGATCTACTTGGTTTGTGGAAGAGCCACAAGAGCAGTGGCCTTGCCTGCTTCTCTGCGGTATCCCTGGGCCTGGTGTCAGCAGAATAACCGACAATAACACTGAACACTGGTGGCGCACTTGCTATTCGCCAGGTGCCGTGCTGAGGGCTTTGCCCTGTACTAACTCATCTAATCTTAACTCCAAGCCCAGGTAGTTGAGTACTTTGAGGCTCTCCCTTTCTGTAATAAGGGGCATTGAGGTTAGATAAGAGCTGCATCTTGTCCAGGGCACAGAGCTAATGGGTGCTGGCATGGGGACGCAAACCCAGCAATCGCATCCAGAGTTCAGGCACCGAACCATGATGCAAGAGGGTCTCCTAAATTTCTCTATTTTTTGGTCATTTTGTCCCATTCCAAGGATAAGGAAAAAGAACACCATCATCTGCTTATGCTCACACAGAGAATGCTGCCACTTTGGCACACTCAGAGGGCGTGTCTATAGGATCCTGGTTCTGGTGGAAAACAGACACGGGCATCTAATTCCCTCTGGGGTACTGGCCCTGCCAGATAGTAAAACTTAATATCGTTATACATATACAGCTACAACAACAGCACCCAAAGAGGTGTGGAAGAATGGAACTGAACAGGGAAGAGAAAATAGATCCAAGTTCTCATGGAAACTTAGTACAGGGCAAAGATGACATTTCACTTCATGGCAAAAGTTATATTTACTTAATGAATACTGCTCAAATACCTATAAGGGGAAAAATGGGATAACTACAATATACCACACACAATAATCAGACAGATCATTATCTAAATTTTAAAAGTAAAATAATAAAGGGGCTCCTGGGTGGCTCAGTTAGTTAAGCATCTGACTTTTGATCTCAGCTCAGGTCTTGATCTCAGGGTCATGAGTTCAAGCCCTGCATTGGGCTCCACACTAACATGGAGGCTACTTTTAAAAATAAATAAATAAATAATAGCTTTGCGCAGTGTCAGTATCGTAGCCAATGAGGTTTATCTGAGGCGCGATTATTGCTAATTAAAAATAAATAAATAATAAATAAATAAATGAAAATAAAACAATAAAAAATATGACCAGAAAACCTGGGAGATTATGCTTGGATAGTCATGAGTTGGAGACAACTTTGGAAGAGGTCAAAGTGCTGATTCATTAAGAGAAGCACTTCTCTGGATACATAAAATTTTAAAATATGTGGTGGGAAAAGATACAAGCAAATTTTAAAATATACTGGAAAATGTCTTTGATACACAACTATCTTAAGATCCCTACTATACAAAAGTATTTGTGAAATAATATCTTTAGTTCCCTAATATATAATTCTCTCTCTTTTGAGAGAAATCACTCTGTAGATCTGAAGGACAGGGGTTCCACACAGAAGGAAATGTACCTAACTGACAGACAGGTTCTGACCTTGTTAGGAATCGGGAAGATGCCACTTAAAGAAGTGAAACCCCATTTCCTATCTGCTGCATGACTAAAACATTTCAGGGCTGCTGAAGATCAGCAAAATGGTGATGTTCCTCCATTGCTCGTAGGAAACTCAGGCTCTGTTGGGTGGTCACAAAGATATCCAGGCCTTTGTTGGAGGGATGAGTGTGAGGGAAGGGCACATGTGAGGAGAGAATGTGAAAGGCAAGACAGCTGGTAGGCAAATGGTAATATTTTGAAGGTAGAAACATGATGGATTTAAGGCTCACTCAGGCAAAGCATACAGGCAGAGAACAGAAGGAGCTAAAGATGGATCCATGAGAGTCATGAACCTATAATGGACTCAAAGAAGTCAAGGAGACTGGTCCATATAATTAATGTTAACCCATTTCAGGGGTCATTTTAATTGATTCTTCACACTTATGACTCGTAGAGTTACGGGAAGTAAACATCCTGGGAGCTTGTCTTATTCTGTTCCCAACTTGCCCCTCCTACCCCTTCATGAGCCCGAATGCCTTCATTACTTCAACCCTATGTTAGAACAAGAATGCTAAAGCCATTGGCTGCCCTTACCTGCTGGCTCGGCCACTTATTAGATATGCAACCTGGGGAGATTTACTAAACTTCTCTGTCTTTCATAGGATTACTATGAAAAATAAATGGGTTAATACATCTAAACCACTTAGTACATCCAATAACTATCAGTATTAGTGAGTCTTCATGCTACTAATTTTCAAATACTAACTCATTAGACTTAATATAATTTCACAAAAGCCCTTTGAGTTCAGTACTATCGGGATTCCCTTTTACATATAAGGAAGCTGGAGCTTAGAAGGGGTTTAAGAACCTGGCCATACATCAAGCACTTAGTACAGGGTCTGTGGTCAGGTCCCATCAGTGGACCACTCAGGCCAAACTTTCGGCTTTCCATTCTTCTGCCTCTCCTCACCCTCTTCTAAGGATGGCCATTTAGCATATACCAAGGTCATGACAGATCACTGATAGAACTGTAATAAATCAGGCTGATGTGTCTAATTGTGGCATTAAGATCCTGATACTTTTTTTTTTTCTTTTTCAAAAGTAACCTCTGTAGGAGTACCTGGGTGACTCATTTGGTTAAGTGTCCGAATCATCATTTCATCTTAGGTCATGATCTCAGGGTCCTGTCATGGAGCCCCGTATCAGTCTCCATGCTCAGCGGGGAGTCTGCTTGAGGACTCTCTCCCTCTCCTGTTCCCCTTCCCCACTCTCCAACATAAATATATCTTAAAAAAAAAAAGTTACCTCTATATTCATTTTGCCTGTAAAGAAAACCCACATACTATTGTTCCCTCTGCCCAGCCTGACATCTTACTTTGGGGGAGAATGTCCCAGGTCATCAAAGACATTAAAAGATGTTTCAGCCCTAGCCTTTAAGACCTGTGGGCACATATTCTCCCCAGAACAACTAGTCCCTGGTAGAAGGAGGATGGTCCTGCGTAGGCTCTCTTGCCCATCCTCCCACGCACAGAAGATTACCAGGGACTTTATTCCTCCATATGAGAAAGCCTTATTTCTCCTCTCTGGGTGGTGTCTTTTCTGATATGAAAAATAATTTCCTTTTCTCGTTCTAAGTACATGTGTACTACGCATGGCTGCAGTCTCTCCGTGCCTGCCTGCCGCACTGACACCATCTCCCACTTAAGGCCTCTTTCTTACTCCCCAGAGGACAGGCAGCAGCCTGGCCAGGCTTTGAAGGGGCTGGGGAGAGATGGGTTGTGTTCTTTTTCCCCTTTCCCCGGCAAAGGCAAGCAGTTCCTCCCGGGCCGTCTCCCGGGGACACACTGCTGCGCTTCGCCTGGAGCTGCCCCGGTTACTTGGTCTGGGCTCCTGTACAGCACTAATTCAATTTACAATGCAGTTACATAACTGTTCCCAATCTCCAGTTGACCTTGGTGTCAACCAGCGGTCAAGTTGTACCAACACAGAGAAAGGAGGAGGAATCTCTGGTCGGCCCTTGAGAACATTTTAGCTGGGGTTCTGGAATGGAATGTGGCACCGAAAGGCCAAACCAGACCAGTAAATTCTTTGAAAGGGTGAAAAGCAAGGGTTGTGGATTTCTGGAGGACGGATGCTATTGACTTTCAGGGCAATCCTTTGTCGCTCAGGATTATGTTAAGTGTCCTCTGACCAAAGATAAGGAGGCTGTCTTCTTTCCCATGAATTGCTGAAAGTAAATGAGCCTTTTGGCCTCATGAGAAGTGCTCCTAGGAGTGTCCTCAGCTTGGAAACCTCTCAAGGGCAGACTTTCCGTGCATTCTTTTCCAGGGAGTCCTGGTTCTACTCAGTTCTAAATAGTGACAAGAATAGCTTCTGGTCTTAATAAAGCCAGAAAACCAGGGGTTTCATCATGAAAGCAAAAATACAAAGTAAAGCCTGGGCAAGTCAGTCAAAATTTCAGAAATTCAATAGTATAAAAACTCTCTGAGAGCAGCGATTATGTTTATTTTGTTCTCTGTTGTATCCTACACCACAAAGATTGCCTGGCACAGAGTGGGTGCCGAGAGAATATTTGTTGAACGATGTGTAACATGATGGATAATAATATGATTTATGGATAGTGACAACTGATCTTATTCTAGTTAATTTGCCCAAGGCTATCATACCACAAATATTCAGAACTCTCTTTAACATATTTATTTATGTACATATCTGTGTGACTATAATGTCAGATAAATATTACACAAAGTTATTATACACATGTTGTGACTTAATACATCTATGTCAGAATTCATGACCATTAACTGGTGTCTCATCCACGATCAGCACACCCGTGGACTGTGCCTCGACTGTAAATCTCTGCCTTAAACACACACTCATCTGGCTGTCTCCACGGACAGGTCTGGCTTCACGGGTGTGGGACTCACACAGGCACACAGGGCCTCTTACTAAGAAGGCCTCAGGCTTGGTTTAGTGCTCTGCTGTCACTATCCTGAAATCCTTAATGACAATTTTTTATCAGGAAGACCCCACTTTCATTGTGCACTGGGCCTCACAAATTACATAGCTGATCCTGTCCCAAGTATCCAGAGAGCTCACGTTGTGATATAGCAGGTAATGTCACCTACATGTGTTAACAGCCTATGGTGAGGAAAACAGCTGCTTAGTGAACAAGGCAACCACGAGGATCATATACACATCCAGGAAGGAGTAGTCTACTATTTATAAATCATTAAGTGATTCATCAACCTCACTAATGACAAATGCATGATCCATACATGCTTTGTAAAATGTAAGCAGGGATATAATTTATAAATTCAGGGGCAGTTCTTCTCTGCTATGAACCATGTATTTCTGTTCCAGCTATCTACAGGTACCAGAGTTCTAACAATTTTTTCTGGGCCTACAAATATTCTTCAATCATCTATACAGCTTACCTAAATATTTTCTTGTAACACAAACCTCTCGACTGCTAACTATCTCTATTGCTTTGTCTGTATCACATTTTAGAACTTGATCAAAATCAATTTGGGACTTTAAGGTAGGCTATCTAATGCTTTTATTTTTTATTTTAATTTTTAAAAATATATATTTAAGATTTTCTTTTTTACTTAACAGAGAGAGAGAAAGAGAGAGTGTGTGCACAAGCAGCGGGAGCAGCAGGCAGAGGAAAAAGTAGGCTCCCTGCTGAGCAAGAAGACTGCCCTGGGAATCAATCCCAGGACCCAAGACCTGAGCCTAAGGCAGACACTTATCAGACTGAGCCATGCAGGCATCCCTATCTTTTGAAAAATAAGTGTTTTCATATCAAACTATGTCCATAATCTTGCTTCCCAGGAAGCATAGATAGGGCAACATATGTAATGTGAATTTTTCTAAAAGTACATAGCCTCGGACTAGGCCCATAGAGTCACTGAGTAAATATCTAATGAATTTAAATACACTAACTAGCAATTACTAACTTCCTGGGTACCACACATTAACACAGGCACTAATACTTTTTACATATCTTTTTAAAGTAGAAGTTAAACTTTCTAAAGAGTGGTTTTGGCTCAAAAAATCATTTAAGTTGCCATGATATTAGACAGTAGCCTACACATGCTTCTTGCATAAAATAAGTTCAAACCTCTCCGTATTTCCACACTAGTGAGCTGAAAAGAATTTTAAGAGACGTCAAGCCTTTTAAACCAACAGCGATGGTCTTTTGGTCAATTTAATTTTCCAGAGGTCTTCCAATCTCAAAGCACACCAACTGCTCAGACCTTGTGTTACTGAGCTGCTTATCATCCACTTGCATCTCAGAAAATTTCCCGTGTTTATCATTACAAAGGCTCTTTTATGATGGCTTGAAAATTTATTTATTTATTAAAATGTCAAGTCCCTCAGCACTTTGGCTGATCAGAGCAGGCTGATTCTCAAAGAACATCCTGATGCAAAGCAATGAAATCGTTCCTGTAAACCGGGCTGGGGCTGGATCCTCACAGCCAGAGAGTTCTTAATTGCTTTATTCTCTAGATGGGCATTTTCTGAAGTCTATTTATTTTGCAGTGGAGAAAAAAAGTTTTAAAACTTTGCTTTTGCTTCATCCTGAGAATAAGAAATAGGCAGATGGAAAATAACGAGTTTCTTCAATGCTGTCTTGGCGGGAGAAATGTTCTTTTTAGGCTCCACATTTTTTCTCTGTATTCCAGCAACACTAAAATTCTGTTTTTCATTAGTTTTGATTCTCGTTAGTGACACTTCAGTCCTCTTGGGGTAGAGTGGATCACAGATGGGGGTGCCATCCTATCACGGTGCCCAGAGAGCAAACATGTTCTCAAACTGTGACACCGAGACAGAATTGAATATTTAAACTCATGCCCCCACATACATCCCAGGGAAAGGAGTCCTCCTCTTTTCTAGAGAGGCTCAAGCCTTTTGTGTCTTCATTAAGAAACAACAAATAAAAACTCTCAAAACACTATAAGAATGCAATCAAATAATGACTTACCACCTATAAATGGGCTAAGTTAAGCAATCTTTGAAGGGAATCAACTTGGAGTGTTTAAATAGCTATTAATTTACTCATGAAAAAAATGTAAGCCTACATGTCCAGACCTAACACACTGAAAAGATCAAGCCTACATGGAAACAGGGAAACAACTGAAATATACCTACAGCTCCCATCATTTTCTGAAAGGTCTGCTTTTTTTTTTTTTTAAGATTTTATTTATTTATTTGACAGGAGAGAGAGAGATCACAAGTAGGCAGAGAGGCAGGCAGAGGGAGAGGGGGAAGCAGGCTCCCTGCAGAGCAGAGAGCCCGATGCGGGGCTCCATCCCAGGACCCCTGAGATCATGACCTGAGCCCAAGGCAGAGGCTTAACCCACTGAGCCACCCAGGCCCCGGAAAGGCCTGCTTTTCATAAAAATCATTGGTTTGGGGAAAAATTCAATCTATCTTTCACTGCAGGCAGATGACTTTCTTAGTTTCAATGTTTCCCAATTCAGTTAGCACAGGCGTTTTCTCTCATGTCCTCCAAGTCTGTCTGATTTTACAAACAGTTTCTCCATAAATGTTCATCTACATTCAAAACACACATAATTCCAAGAAATCTACACACCATACAATAATGAATGATTATGGTCAACTCTTGAACAACACAGGTTTGAGCCGTTCACATGTGGATTTTTTTTCATAATACACCGCAGTTTTGTAAATGTATTTTCTCTTCTGATTCTTTTCTTAAAAGATTCTTTTCTTTTCTGTACCTTACTTTATTATAAGAATATAGTATGTAATACACATAACATTTAAAATATGTGTTAATGGACTCTTAATGTTATTGAAAGTGCTTCTGTAGGTCAACAGTAGGCTATTAGTAGTTAAGTTTTGGGGGAGTCAAAAGTTTTAGCTGAATGGCAGGTGGGAGTCCGTGCCCCTAATCCCTGCATTGTTCAAGAGTCAACTGTATTTGATTAGGCACTCATTCTAAGAAGAAAGGGGAAAAATAAGAGAGGAACTTGAAGGGACTGGTTAATGTAGGTGATGCACTAGGATGGGACTAAGTGATCCTCAGACCTAAAACCTGGAACAACGCATCCTTTATCTCAAGGGAGTTAGAAAACCTGAAGGGAGTTAGCTGGGAAGGGTAGCACAGAGAAGCAACAAGTGGGCTCAAAAGAGTGAGGAGTGGGACAAAGCCAGCATGCAACCCTGCCTTCCTGCTAATCAAGTGTTTCTAACCAACTATTGGGAAGAGTTGCTAACTTATCCTGTGAACTAAGTTTTCAGACACTCGTGCCATCATGGATAAATACAAAGTTGACACTAGCATTCCAAGATTTGGAGACATTAAATGGATTCTTAATGACCCTCAATGAAAATTCATGAAATTCTCAGTACACAGTTTTAATTCATTTTAATTAAAAGTGGGTCTATCACATATTCTTTGGGGTGAAGTAGAGGAGTCTAAACAGTGTCCAAAAGTCAAACTAAAGTAGGTTGACTTATGACATTAAACAGAATGAAAATTACTAGCCAAGGATATATTCACTAATATTATTTCCATAACCTTCATCTATGACTATAATTATAATGGACTAGCTGGCCCTATGGAGACCTGGGCAGTCAGCTTTGGTGCAACCTGGTATGAGTCCCAAGAGAGCCCAGGCAAGCCAGACTAGTCCAAAATGGAAACCAAAGTTAGATTTGCATAGTAATTGAAACTACTTACAGATCTAAGTGAATATCTACTTATGTTCATATCACATACTCATTATTATAAAAGAATGAACTCAGGAACGCCAGATGGAAGAGACGCATAAGGCAAAATTTGTAGAAAGGGGTGTGGAGCTTCCATGCCCTCTGTGGGTGCCCCACTCTCCCAGCAACCTACCTGTGCTCACCAACCTACAAGCTCTCCTAAGCCCATCCTTCTGGGGTTTTATGGAGGCTTCATTACATACGCATGGGTGGTTAGATTGCTTGCCATTATTTGATTGATTCAAACTTCAACCTCTCTATTCCCCCTAGAGGTTGAGGGGTGGGCTTTAAAGTTCCAACTTTCTCATCACGGTTGGTTCCCCCAGCTATCAGCATCATCCTCGGGGGCTTTCCAAGTCACTTCTCCAACACAAACTCCTATGTAGTGGAAAGGGGCTTGTGATCAGTAATAAGACATTCCTTTCAGCTTTGTTCCCTGCAGCTATCTCGGGCATCGAGAACAAGTGACCAAATAACAAAAGATGTTCACATTGCTCTTCCTGAGATGTAGAGGGAAGTGATTACTACAATAAGTTTCGTTGACATCCATCACGTCATATAGTTACAAACTTCTTCTCTGTGATGGAAAATTTTAAGATCTACTCTCCTGCCAACTTTCAAAGATACACTACTGTATTGTTACTGCTTAGGCAGGTAGGCAGGCCCAAGGGTTTTAGGAGCTCTGAACCAGAAATAGGATGAAAACCAAATATATAGTTTTTATTATAAATTATTATACCACAATATTATATTATGTTATACTATATATTTAATCCTATTTTAGAGAAAAGGCTAGATCCGTTATTCATGCTAAAGAAAATCTTTTAAGTCGAGCAGATATGAAACACCACAAGTGTGTGGCAATTTACTATACTTGCAGAAATATTTGTACAATGGACTTGGGCTGATAAGTTGAAAGCGACCCAGAGATAATGGCAGAGTGGATGTCTAACACCTTTGGGGAAAGGTGGGGGACAACTGTGGTGTGTGCAGTGTCTGATGACCTCTGCCTGACTTGGGCAGGGAACGTCTACTGAGCAACTGTGACAAGTCAGGTTACAGAAGTGAGGGGAAGAAGGCATGGGAGTCACAGGATGGTCTCTGAAGGTCAGAATGAAGACAACACACCTGTACAACGTTGAGACAATCCTCTCCCTTCTGTATGGTATTTTTCACATTTGGGGATTATTTCACAGGTTATTATTATTAATTTTTTTAAAGATTTTATTTATTTGTCAGAAAGACAGCGCACAAGGAAGGGGAGTGACAGGCAGAGGGAGAACCAGGTTCACTGCTGAGCAGGGAGCCAGATGCAGGACTCAACCCCAGGACCCTGGATCATGACCTAGGCTGAAGGCAGACACTAAGCTTAACCAACTGAGCCACCCAGCTGTCCCTCACAGATTAATTTTAAAATTCTTTCCGGTTGAGATCTATGTTGGCAAGTATCTGCATATCTTGAACTACCTCACTTTTAAGGAAAATGAAATCCTTTACAAAGCTCTTAAGGGTACTTTCACCCCTAAACTAGAATAAGGAAATTGTGTTTTATGGTAAGAAAAAGGGGGGGGGGAAGGGGCATTGGCAACCTGCATCTTATACCAAGGCAAATTATTTAACTTATGTTTTTAAAAGAAAGAAAAAGAGCTTGGAAGGAAGTCTTTAAAAGTGGTAAAGCTATTTACAAAGAAAACCAAATAATGAAAACCTGACCAAATTACAAGCAGTAACTTTGTACTTAGTAACCAGTTAATCATGGTATCAATGCAGGTCTATCTAGAGCCTGGTTTTTTGAGGGCTAAATAACAGACAAATAGAATATTGGAGAAAAGAGGATTTGTGAGGGCTTTTTTTTTTTTTTTCTTTCTTATAACAAAGAAAGTGATGCACTCAAGGAGATCTTAATTGAGTTCATACAGCCGGGCAATATGTTTAAGTGTTTGGTACTGTAAAGCTATGTTAAATATCAGAGCAGGCTTTTTGAAGTGAAGGTATTGGTATTGAAATAAAAATTTAAAGAGGATCATGGTCCAGCAGTGAAAACTGGGGCTTTTCCTTCACCCGGTTATTTAGTGCAGAAAAGGTTATGACAACCACCAGACCTACAGGCACTGCTGAATTTCTACTAGGTTTCAATGGCATGTCACAAAGGAGCTGCTGGTAGATTGTGGGTAAAATGAATGAACCTGCAGAGAAACACGGAGTGATACTTGAATCTTCTGAGTCAGTCTGCAAAAGCCACCCTCCGTGCATGGGAGTTTTTATTTTTTTTATATATTTCTTTAATTTTGTTCTGTTAGTCACCATGCAGTACATCATTAGTTTTTGATGTAGTGTTCCATGACACATTGTTTGCTCTATCACCCAGTGCTCCATGCAACACGTGCCCTCCTTAATACCCATCACTGGGCTCACACATCCTCCTACCCACCTCCCCTCCGAAACCCTCAGTTGGTTTCCAGAGTCTCACGGTTCGTCTCCTCCTCTGATATTCCCCCCTTCGTTTTCTCCTTCCTTCCTCTAATGTCTTCCATGCTATTCCTTACATTCCAAAAATAAGTGAAACCATATGATAATTGACTATCTCTGCTTGGCTTATTTCACTCAGCATAATCTCCACCAGTCCCCTCCATGCTGATGTAAAAGTTTGGTACTTGTCCTTTCTGATGGCTGAGTAATATTCCATTATTCATATGGACTGCATCTTCTTTAGCATTTGTTGAAAGGCATCTCGGCTTTTTCCACAGTTTGGCGACTGTGGACATTGCTGCTATGAACGCTGGGGTACATATGGCCCTTCTTTTCACTATATCTGTATCTTTGGGGTAAATATCCAGTAGTGCAATTGCCAGGTCATCGGATAGCTCTATTTCTAACTTTTTGAGGAATCTTCACACTGTTTTCCAAAGTGGCTGCACCAACTTGAATTCCCACCAACAGTGGAGGAGGGTTCCCCTTTCTTCACATCCTCTCCAACATTTGTTGTTTACTGTCTTGTTGATTCTGGCCATTCTAACTGGTGTAAGGTGGTATCTCAGTGTCGTTTTAATTTGAATCTCCCTGATGGCTAAAGATGATGAACATTTTTTCATGTGTCTGTTAGCCATTTGTATGTCTTCTTTGGAGAAGTGTCTGTTGATGTCTTCTGACCATTTTTTTAAAATATTTTATTTATTTATTTGAGAGACAGAGAAAGTGAGAGAGAGCATGAGAGGAGAGAAGGTTAGAGGAAGAAGCAGACTCCCCGTGGAGCCGGGAGCCCGATGTGGGACTCGATCCCGGAACTCAAGGATCATGACCTGAGCTGAAGACAGTTGCTCAACCAACTGAGCCACCCAGGCGCCCCAACTTCTGACCATTTTTTAACTTGATTATTTGTTTTTTGAGTGTTGAGTTTGAGAAGTTCTTTATAGATTTTGGATACCAGTCATTTATCTGTAGTGTCATTTGCAAATATCTTCTTCCATTCCGTGGGTTGTCTCTTTGTTTTGCTGACTGTTGCCTTGCAGTGCAGAAGCTTTTTATCTTGATGAAGTCCCTAAAGTTCATTTTCGCTTTTGTTTCCCTTGTCTTTGGAGATGCATTTTGAAAGAAGTTGCTGTGGCCGATGTCGAAGAGGTTACTGCCTGTGTTCTCCTCTAGGATCTTGATGGATTTTTAAAACATATTTCCTCCTCCTTGCACTATCTGACTCCATTATAAATTTTCTTGAACTGATCTGTCACCTAAAATTTAGACAGTAAAATACCACATCTAGGTATGAGAGGTCAGAAAACCTAACCTCGAATCTGGACTCTGCCCTGTAACAGGCCTCTTTCCTTCCTCTATACAGGAGGCCACGAGGACATTGTCAAGTAGGGTAGTATTGTCCTTAGAATTAAACATGACAGCAAATGTCAAATGTACATACAGCAAAGGGATTAGGAGAGATTAATCTTCACAAATGTGATTCATCTTCCCTTTCACTTTCCACTCTCCCCCCAGGACACCCTTTTGAAAGATTCCAGGAGAATCTTCCTTTCCCAATGTCCCTGCTACTGATAGCCACCTGGCCTGCCCAGGCTGCCTCTGCTGCTTCTTTTATTCATAGATGGAGAGAGCAGGAGTGGGAGCACAGAACAGGAGGAATGAAGACTAATCCTGAGGCCTACAGAAGTGGATGGGAATGGGGCCTTGCTCCTACGTTAATGGAGTTGGGGGGATTACACTGCTCCCCCTGCACCTCACTTACTAGTGGGAGGAGCTACTTTGCCTCACAAGCAGGAAATAGGTTACACCTGTGTCTTCACTGCCCTCCTCATGGATGAGGCTATGAAAAGCCATGCACATCCTTCCTTTTTCTGCCACCATGTACATCATACACCTGGACTGAGGTCCAAGGCCTATCTTGCTAGAGGCCCATCTGGTTTTTTAGGCAGGGTGGACTTGTCTCTTAGTCACAGTGGGCACAGTGACTAGGGCTGAAAATGCTTTTAGGGGCCACAGAAATGTTTTAATTGCTTTCGAAATGAGAAGGAAAAAAAATGACTTCTGAGATAAAAAAAAATACTGTTTTAATATGTACTATTAATATATTAATCTATATATCACCACCGTCATGAAACACAATTTTTGATTTTTGCTTTTATTTTGAAGGAAGATTCCTACAAGGACAAAAGTATGAGGGCCTATGAAAGTTACAATGCGGCCTAGTGGTCAATTTTCATTACTCTTTTTTTCTGTTGCTGACCTGGTAGAATCAAGTCTGCAGTCCCCATCTTGACAGAGTCTGCTCAACAGCACCAACCTCTCCCATGCAGAAAGGCAGATTAGGAGATATTAGCTTGATTTTAACCCAAGGAATTGTTTCCACTAGATTCATACTAGACATCCCTAGAGGCTATGGAGTATTTGCCCGTTAATGAAGCTGACTATTGGGCTTTTCCTTTTTGTTTGTTTTAGTTATTCTTTTAATCTCATCTATCAATTTATTATGTCTGTGTTATATCAAGTTAAAGCTGGTAGACATTAGAGATGTCTTAGTTCTCCATAACCTTCCAAAGATTTTCCCAGCTGGTCACAACCTACTTCATTCTGGGTTTTTTTTTCCCCCTACATTTCCCTTTGGAATTATTTGGTCCTACTTTATTTCCATTAGAAAATGAAGACTTGTTTAAAATCTGAAACTTTTATAATCAGCCAGGAGTTGTGCAAATACGAGGTCTTGTCTTCAAAAAGGAAATTCAGTTGTAGTGATACTTCTCGTAGTATTTTCTGGCTCTAGGTTACAGAAATCTGTTGAAGGGATCTTGTGTCACAATTCTAAGGCATTCGACCATAATTTATTGAGTGTTTACACAGTTTAAGCTGCTGCGCTTGAGCTCAGAGGTCATAAGACAGACCCAATCCTTCAGAATGGTGCAGAGCAATATTTAATGACTGTTACGGTTTGAATTATGTCTCCCCAGAATTCTTATGTTGTACTCTTGACCCCCAGCACTGAATGTGACCTTATTTGGAAGCAGGATCATTACAGATGTCATTAGTTAAGACGAGGTCATAAGGATGGGCCCAAATCTAATGTGACTATGTCTTTATTATAGGTCAAATTCGGACAGAGACAAGGACACAGGGAAATGCCACGTGAAGACGAAGGCAGAGATTAGAGTGCTACACCTAGAATCTAAGCAATGTCCAAGACTGCCAGAAAAAACACCAAAAGCCGGGCAAGAACATGACCTAGATTTTCTCTCTCAGTTCTCAGAAGGAACTAACCCTGCAATATACCTTGCTATTGGATTTCTAGCCTCCAGAAATGTGAGACAACAAATTTCTATTGCTTAAGCCACTTGGTGTAGGGTACATTGTTAGGGCAGCTGTAGGAAACCTACACAGGAACTAACTGAACTCCTCACATAAAACGACAGAAATAAGTTAATTATTACCAAGCAAACATGAGCTTGTCAAGAGACATTTCTTCTACAGAAAGAAATACGTAAAAAGGCACAAGAGTGCAAATGCCTAGTCAATATTTCCATTCTGAAATGAGAGTTGTCTTTTAAAACTTACCAGGGAAAGCTCCATTTCGGTTTTGCTCATCCTCACTGGAAGAGAAGGAAGTTGGATTTTTCCATTAACACTTCACACTGCCTTCCTCTCCAGCCTGGGTGGTGACCGTGCGGCTGTCAGACCTCTTCACACCACTCAGCTGCGGTCAGGGTTGGCCTGCGGTGCTGGGGTTGGTGTGGGCCTTTCAACAGACTCATTTATTGGCAGATATCCCTCTACCACAGAGAGAATTTTTTGACCAGGTTGTGGCAATTTGCAATAAAAAGATAAACATAAAGGGAACTCTCTGTACTTTTTCATTGTAGAAATAGTCAATATTTAGTACTTCAATGATACATTGTACTCTCCTCTGAATTGCTCTGTGGGAAGCTATTTTAAAATATGATATCTAGGTCCCCAAATAGACAGAACATAATGGCTTTTGATCAACTTTGAAGCTGACAGGAGACTTTGTGGAGCCTTGTTTAGCATCAGTAGACTGGTACATTCCCCATCCCAATATATCAATGAGGATAGAATTCAGAGTGTCTACCCTGAAAAGTTTCTGAGAACGAACCTTCTCCTATCTTAACATAGAATTTTTGAACATCCTATGGGGATGTCCATCTTACATAGCCATCCACGATAACATAGGCAGTAGTGTAGTTAAATAAAAGGGATGATCAGAATAGGGATGAAATATATACAAACCCAGATCTACAACCAATAGCCTGAAAAGCTATTTATGGCAAGGATTCAGTCTTAGACTAACCAAGAAGATGGGGTGAGATTAGACAACTTCTGTCATTCAAGGAAAGAGCCAACTAAGGGACAGGTACTCAGAATTCATTCATTCATTCATTCACTCACTCACTCATTCATTCATTCATTCGCTTGCTCACTTACTCCTTCAACACTACCAAATACATATAAATGTGGTGAACAAAAGCACTTGGGCCTTGTCTCATATACTCCTCAGAGGCTATGGGAGAGGAGGTAACACAAAATTAAGCCAGTATAGTACAATGGAAGCGAGGAACTCCTATTACCCTAGTTAGGGAAATGCCCCTAGATTTGCCCTAGACCTTCAGAAACCAACTCCTATTTCACTACTTCCACCTCTGTCATTTCAGAGTCCATGGGATATAGGTTATATGGAATAGTAATTTCCAGATACCTGACACATGATAGAGTACCTTCTAAACTGAAACATACTCAACATATTTTTTTTAACATTTTATTTATTCATTTGAGAGAGACAGACAGACAGAGACAGCTAGAGAGAGCAGGAGTGGGGAGGAGAGAGTGAAGCAGGCTCCCTACGAGCAAGGACCCGCCCGCCCCCCGCCCCTCGCTCCAATACAGGGCTTGATCCCAGGACCCTGGGATCATGACCTGGGCTGAAGGCCCCTGTTTAACTGACTGAGCCACCCAGGAGCCCCCATACTCAACATATTTGAATCTTTCTTTGTGACTCAGAAAGCCAAGACTAGGAAAACACTGCTTAACAGTGGGTTCAGCGCCCTTGCTACGTGGTTCTCAAAGGGACTTGGTGATGAAATGAAAAGGAAAATGGCATTCTTTCATTTAAAGTGCTCAGGAAAATTTAGAGTTTAATGTATTTTTTCTCCTGATTTTTTTTCATTCATGACTCATCCCCCTTAGCTAATGCATCAGCAGGTATTAAGGATTCTCGCTAGGAAGCACATCCCAGATTCTAAAGGTTTCTCCGAGGGCACTGCAATCACTCCACAGTCTGATGCCATCATTTTGCACCAGACTAATGTGGTAGCTGCCTTCACTATTACCACCCCACCCTAGCAATGCACTACAGAGTGAGCTTTTAAAACCAGAAATCATACCATATCAGCCCTCGGTTATAATCTTTACATGGCTCTTCAAGTGAGAATATCCTTGGGATAGTGTAGACAGAATTCTAGATAGAATACACTGGGGCATGCAAAGCTCTACATGATCTAGTCCCAGCCTGCCTTTCTATCCTCCTGTGACACAAGCTTCTCCCTCACTGCACTGTCATTCTGTTCCTCCCATACACACATTACTACCTCAGGACCTTTCTCTTAGCTTGTTCTCTCTTCCCCTCTCTCTTGAATGGACTGCTCTTGTCATTTGGGTCTCAACTTAGGGGTAACTTCTTCAGAGAGATTTACCTGATCCTTCCAAAATAGTCACCAGGGTACTGTCCCATCACCACCTTCTACTTTGTGTAGCATTTACCACTCTCTGCTCTATTTCTTACTCATTTTTTCTGCCCTTTTCACAGAACTGTAAGTTCCACGGTAGCAGTGATCTTGTCCTGAAAGTTCTAAAATATATAAACATAAAATGGGTGACGAGACCAGGGATTGGCCAAGTTCCCAAAGGATAAGGCAAATACATTCTAAGGACTCATCCTAATTCTGATCATTTCCCCCAAATTTGTCATCAAAATGTGCAAGTTTGAACAATATTATATTTTTTAATAAAGTAAGTTATTTGCAAAATATTTAACTACCAATAATAAATTGCCCTCACATGAAAATATGGTCAGCTGCAAACTTGAAGAAAGTGGATATAGAATTGTTTGCAGACTGAAACAACAGTGCTAAATTTTAAGTGTTTTCACTTTAGGAAAATGGTACATTTGTTTTTAAAGATTTATTTCAATGTAACCTTGGTGGAGAGCCATTTGGCTCAGCATTTCCCAACAAATTAGTATATGTGAGCAACACTCTATCTACAAGGATATTCACTGCACAATGATTTGTAGTAGCAAAAGTCTAGGAATAGCCTCAATTCCTATAAATGAGGGACAGATTAAATAAATTATAGTACATTCTTAAAACAGAATACTCTGCAGCTATTAAAAAAGTGAATCTATGTATGTTGATACTGAAAAAAATCTCCAAAATATGGACAGATTAAATAAATTATAGTACATTCTTAAAACAGAATACTCTGCAGCTATTAAAAAAGTGAATCTATGTATGTTGATACTGAAAAAAATCTCCAAAATATGGTTAAGAGGTGAAAAAGCAAGGTATAGAAATGAGGATGACATATAGTTATTTATGAGAGGAAAAAAATGTGGCTTCTGAAGAGAGGAAAAGCTGCTTGGGTGGGAGAGACACTTACTTTCAATCTACAAGCTTTTTCATCATTCGATTTATTAAAATCCCATTCATATATTGCTTAAAAATAGAAAAAAAGAGGACCTCATTTTCATACTAAGCAAAAAAAAAAAAAAGTATAGTACCAGTTTTCCACTGAGTTTTAAAGAAAGAGAGAGAGGGGCGCCTGGGTGGCTCGGTGGGTTAAACCCTCTGCCTTCGGCCCAGATCCTGATCTCAGGGTCCTAGGATCGAGCTCCGCATGGAGCTCCACAGCAGGCTCTCTGCTCGGCGGGGAGCCTGCTTCCCCCTCTCCCTCTCTCTCTCACTGTTAAATAAATAAATAAAATCTTAAAAAAACAAACAAATAAATAAATAAAAGAGAAAAATCTGAATATTCAGTATTTCTTAACACTGAGAAAAATTAGCCTGTCAGTACCTAAAGAATATACTCATTCTCTGCCATTTTCTCTATTCTGTTTATATAGTTTATAATGGGAAGTGCTTAGAAATAGAAAATCCCTAAGGACTGTATAAAGATGAAAAGCATTTATAATATAGGAAAGTGCCTAATACCAAAGTGTGTATTCCTTGAGGAAGAACCAGCTAGACACAGACTCTCATCATGTCACTGGGCCCTCCTGGGCATTTGTACGTGTATGCAACACAAATTACATAATTCTCCAATTAATGTAAAGAATGTTGTACAATGCTTTTCTACTTGATCTATTACAAAAGAATAAATAAGTGAGATGTTGGGCTTTACATAACTTGCATGACCTTCATCTTTTCTCCTCTGCTCTAATACTTACTTGTACTATCTTTAGTGTTACTTAATGAGATAGGACAGGACATTATGGAGAAATTCAAATGCCCAGTTAGGATAGCATTGTAAATTTACAATTTTAGACACCCTTATAATTTTAGACACCCTGAATCATACATATAACAATGATAAATTTCTACAAAAGAGAATAAAATTTAAAACACATAGGTATGATTAAAAAAGTAAAATAGAAAAATAAGGCATTTTCACAGACCAGAAGAGGGACGTCCATTAAATAGAGAAAAGGTGAGCTGAAGTTGAGTGACTTGGACTGGGATCTTGGAGGCTCTAGGTCTGGAAGCTGGTATTTTGATGCTTGTGGGATGATGGGAATTAAAGCTGTCTGATGTAAGGCTAAGGGAAATAAAGCTGAAGCCTAGCTTACTTGCTAAAATCAGAGGCTGGGATGGATTGGCCTCACCTGTAAAGGAGGCTAACATAAAACTATTTGCTACCATTATCTTTGGCTACAACTTCTAATATGCTATGTGCATGGGGAGACAGGATGGAGAAAGAGAGCCTCCATGCCAGCAACGGCACTCAGTTGTTTACCAGCTTAGGGATTGAAGGTGTAACTATTTTCAATATTTTCTAGTATAAGATGCCCTGAATATCCAAGAGCAGCTTGAATCAGAATTCTGGGTCCTGAGGAAAAGAGTGGCAGCAACCACAAAGCCAGTAATCAATGCTGGAGGGTTGCCAAAAGGGAAGAAGAAAAAAATACTGTTGCTTGAGATGAGCTTTCAAATAGACATTCCACACATAAAAGGACTCCAGATGCCAACAAAATCAGCAACTCAGAGATCAGTTTAAGGACAAAGACAGTATGGCTGTCTGAATATTAGCTTAAATTTAGTGTATGAAGGATGCTTGAAGAAAGGGAGAACACCTTTTCTTTAAAATACTAAACAGAAACGGTCAAACAGAGAATTAGTAAATTAAAGCACAGTCTTTAGGAATTGATCCATAGCACAGTAGAGAGAGAAAAAATAGACTGAAAAATGTAAAAGTGGCTAAGAGACATGGAGGCTACAGTATATCCATCAGAGGCCCAAGGAAAAGAGAAGAGAGAGAAGATGAGGGAGGAACAATATTCCAAGGGGAAATGGCAAAAGATATCATCCAGAATTAAAGAAATACTTGCTTTTTCAGATTTAAAGTGTACACACAGGGGGTGCCCGGGTGGCTCAGTGGGTTAAAGCCTCTGCCTTTGGCTCAGGTCATGATATCAGAGTCCTGGGATAGAGCTCCGCATCGGGCTCTCTGCTCAGCAGGGAGCCTGCTTCCTCCTCTCTCTCTGCCTACTTGTGATCTCTCTCTCTCTCTCTGTCAAATAAATAAATTAAATATTAAAAAAAAAATAAAGTGTACACACAGGACTGAGATAAATAAATAAGCACAAAAATCCAGATCCAGAAATTGATGCGATATTTTACATCAAGTATAAATAGAAAAAAAAAGTATAAGTTACCAGATAGAGAAGATAGATGACAATCAGGAAAAAGCAGATTTCTATCAGCAACAATAGATGTTAAAAAGCAACGAGACAGATGGATTCTGGGAAGACTGTGGATTCAGAAGCAGGATAAGTCTGTCTCTCCACATAGATAACAATGGTCTGGCAGAATATGTCTATTCAACTATTTTGGAAACCTGGAGTCTGTTAAAGGCTTGCCAGTTTCCAGGGTGAGTGTTCCCACCGTGTGGTGATGTAACTGGTAAAGCCTCTGTAGAAAAGAGTATGGCAGTTCCTGAAAAAATGTACCATATGATCTAGCAATTCTACTTCTAAGTATATATTCAAAAAATTGATGGGGTGTCTGGTTGGCTCAGTCGGTTAAGTGACTGACTCTTGTTTTGGCTCAGGTCATGATCTCTGGGTTGTGGGATCGAGCCCTGCCCTATACTGGGCTCCATAAAGAGCAGGGAATCTGCTTGAGATTATCTCCCTCTTCCTCTGCCCCTCCCCACTCCCACTCTCTCACAGTGCTCTCTCTCGCTCTCAAAAATAAACAAACAAATAAAATAGAGTTTAAAAAATATTGAAAGCAGGGTCTCAAAGAGATATTTATACATCTATATTCATAGCAGTATTATTTACAATACTGAAAATGTGGAGATAATCTAAGCATCCATCAATGGATGGATAAATACAATGGATAAATACAATGGGGTAAACATATACGATGGAATATTATTCTGTCTTAAAAAGTAAGGAAATTCTGATACATGCTACAACATGGATGAATCTTGAGAACATTACACTAAGTGAAATAAGCCAGTCACAAAAGGACAAATAACTCTAGTAGTTAAAATCATAGAGACAGAAAGTAGAATGGTGATTTTCAGGGGCTGCTAGAGAGGTAATAGGAAGTTGTTATTTAATGGGTATAGTTTCACATTCTGGAGCTGGATGGTGGTGATGGTCGCACAATAATATGAATGTACTAACACCACTGAACTGTACACTTAAACATGCAAACATATTAAATTTTACATTAAGTATATTTTACCACAATAAAAAATATTATAAAAGAGAAAAAAGGCAATAGGATATTTTCAAAGTGCTAATAAAAATAACTGCCAATGTAAAGTTTATAATCAATCTCTGCTTCTAGAGTAAGATATAACATCTAAAACATTTGACTGAATACTCATAAGTGTTGCTAATAAACCACAAACTGATGCGCATCATACACACAAAAAGAAACCCAGAAGACAGACACGAAATGTAAAGAATAAGGACAGCTGTGCAAATTCTAACAATACGTTAGTGTGACAGATTGTAGCTTTCAAGCACGGTCACAGCAACACTTAGTTGCCTGCTGCAACAGTCCTTGCTGTTGGAGAACCTTGCCAGACCTCCACCAAGAGACTGAGTCCATGTCCTTGCCCTTGAACCTGAGCAGACTTTGTGGCTGCCTTAATGAGGAGGGAACAATGGAAGGGGCACTGTGTGACTTCTGAGGTATGATAGGGTTTCTGTGGTGTTGTTTCTCTCTTGGGGACTTGGCCTGGGAACCCAGCTACCATGCTGTGGGGAAGCCCAAACTAGCCTACACCAAGAAGCCACATGGAAAGGAAACAAAGAGAGACACTGAGGTCCCCAGCCAACAGCCAGATTCCAAAGGAGGCCTTAAACAGTGTGAAACAATGACACACTGTCTCTAATTTGCCCTGCTCCAATTCCTGACCCAGTATTATGAGCATAATACTGAATTTGGTTCTTGATGCCAGTAAGTTTTAGAGAAATTCGTCACAGAGCTATATGGACTGGAACAGTTAGTACTGTTAACTGTTGACTGTTAAAAAGATTTTGGTAACTACTAGTAATGATAAAACAGTAAGGAAAATCGAGGAAATAGAAGTTGTTTAGTAGACAAGTTTCTTGCTTGATTTGGGAGAAGGGTAAAGATGTTTAATAAATTCAGACTGATGATATTCTATTTTTTTTATTGTTAAAAGAGCTTGTTTATTTGTGAGAAAGAGAATGAGAGACAGAGCACAAGAGGGAGGAGAATCAGAGGGAGAAGCAGACTCCCTGCTGAGCAGGGATCCCAATACACGAGTAGATCCTGGGACTCCACATCATGACCTGAGCCGAAGACAGTAACTTAACCAACTGAGTCACCCAGGTACTCTCTGAGGACATTTTATAGTTAAGTTTTTGTGCTAAAAATGTAAAGATAAACATTAAAAAAGAACAGAAATGCAATCTATAGTCTAATCCAGCAAAAAGAAAAAGGTGGAGGAGGTAATAATGAAACTCTCACGAATGAATATAATCAGAGCCAAACAATATAACATAACAACAATCGCTTGACTACTTCTCATTGTTTTTCAAGTTCTCAGAATTCTAGTTGATTTATACAACAGTAATTTAAAAATCCACGGCATGGTAGAAAATAATAGTCCCATGTCTCAGATTTTCAGATAGTGTAAAGTTTTTAGTTTTTTTCAGTATAAAACCTTTACACTTCTGAAAGATCATATACATATGAAGTCTAAGAACAGATTTTTTTTTTTTTTACACGATACATTGTGATATTTTAGTTGGAATATACGGCCACCACAGTGACTGTCAGAGTTAGCTCTTTCAAATCTCCCTACTGGAAGAACCTGGAGGAGAATGATTCTAAATAGTTAATTCTAAACCACTCTAATTAAGATAGCTGATTTCACTAAGGAAGAGAACAGCATCAGTCTTTCTTAGTTTAGGCACAGGTTGTTTGCTCACCGACCTTATTTTTATTTAAATAACAGACACAACACTAATGATCATCTGTGACAGTCAGTATTTGGTTCCCTTCGCCAATGCATTTTATCAGCTTCTGTGCTTGCTATTGTTCCCTGCACCCTCTGTCCATCCCTTTGTGATTCTGCAGGGCACAGTAATGAATGCCCTGTTGCATGCTCTAAGCCGGGAAGAGACATAGAAGCCACAGCATCGCACTCTTAAGCTGTGAACTCTAGCCCACTCTTATCATTTCTGTGCCAGGGAGATCCAGGCCCTGGAGCCAAAGATGGCGGCCAGAACAAAGGACAGCAAGAGAGGATATCAGAGAGCAGCCCTGGGGACTCTGTTTGTTCCTTTATTTATTTGCAAGATGAGGGTGTTTCTCTTGTCCTCAAGGAACGTAATAGTGCTTACTGAAATTACCACTTATTTGTGTCTTGGTTCATATGTGGTTTTATATTGATAATTTCACTAGCCGTGTCTTATCTCTTTAATCACACTGTGTCCCATTTGAGGGGTCATGTTTTTTTCATTGTAGTCTCAGCAGCACTTGAAGTAGCGCAGGCGCACAGTGACTATGGTACCGTGTGCTGCATGAATGAACACTGCGGATGAGGAATGAATGTTCTCACAATTCTCTCATTAGTGGATTTTCTCTATAAAATGAAACTGAGTCTGCCCAAGGAATTTAGGAACAGAAACAGAACAAGAAACAAAAGACCTTGCCTCCCCCAGCCCCTCAAAGTAAGGGCTACGCACTTCAAACACAGAAAGCTCATGCTCAGACACCTCCAGATCCCTTCCCAGCAAGCCTGTCATACCCGCCAAGCTGTTGTGAGACAATGTCTGTGGTCCCTGCTGGCTAGAAAACACAGTAACAACGATCTGGTGTCTTAAATGTCTATGGACAAGGACGGAAACAGAAAGCAGCTTCCTGACACAAGCACACTTGTGACCTTAATCCTCAGGTGGACTCCTTTGGTGCTTTTTTTTTTTTTTTTTTTACATGTAAAGGCACCGTTTTACCCCATCTACAGCTCTCTTTATCCTTGAAATGGTCCCAAATATGAACCCTAAGAGATGATCTCTTGCTTGCCATGATAGTAAGAGGGCTCATTTATTTCTTTAACATAACATACCATTCCTTTTAGTTCCCATGTTAATAATAATTCGGGGCACCTGGCTGGCTAAGTCGGTTAAATGTCTGCCTTCGGCACAGGTCATGATATCAGTACCTGGGATCAAGCCCCACGTTGGGCTCCCTGCTCAGGAGGGAGTCTGCTTTTCCCTCTCCCTCTGCAGCTCTCCCTGCTTGTGCTCTCTCCCTCACCCACTCTCTCTCAAATAAATAAATCTTTAAATAATAATAATAATAATAATTCAGTAATCCTGGGTACACTACCTTCCTAGAGCCCAAAGGTGAAAGTCAACAATCTTCTTCCTCCTCAGAGTATTCCTTTCTTATTTTGTACGCTTCCCAGCATAATGTGAGGAGTTCTGGGGAACACAAAAAATTAGTTGGCAACTATAAGTGTTGAATAATATAAAACACTTTATAAGTGTTGAATAATATAAAAAATTCCCAAGTCATTTACTCTGGGTAGGTTAGACTTTATCTTCTGAAGAGAAAGGACCTCTGGGTTCATTGAACTGGACATACTTTTCTTACTTTTTCTTTTAAAGGCTGGTGAAGTTATGCCTTACACTTACTGCCTAGTAGACTAGAAAGACAGGAGGGAAGTGGCAGCGAGAACAGCTGAACAGAACTGTGGATTCTGACGGACAAAGGACTACAGTGTGTGAGAGAGAAACAGAGACCTTTGTGCTGGTGGGGAACATGTGACCAGCTGCCCCAGTTCAGCCAGAGCAGTTCCATTTGTTAGTCTACTTTTCTGGATTTCTTCAAGATTCTGATTGAACCTGCTCCTTTCCACACCCCTTTCTACTCTCCCGCCTGGGGCATCATAAGGAATGAGAAAAGGAGGACCCCTACGAATGGCCATATGGCTTCCTCCATCCTCTACATCCTTCCTTCCATTTTCTAAAACATAGTCTCCAACCGTTTTGATCATGGATTTAATAAGTAAAACATATGGCCCCATTTATAAATCCTATTATGTGCTATTTATGATGATACTTTCTGCTAATCAATACGTTATAAAACACACAAAAATAAACGATAAGAAAGACACAAAATAAATGTAATAGAATTCTTCTTAATATTTCCCCCTCTGTACCCGAATACATCATTTGTGTGTGCCCAGGCGGTCTGCATCCCAGTTGGGAGGCTCCTGGCTAAAAGACAGGTACAAATGGACCAAAGAAAAGTGTATTCTGATCTGAGAAGCTGAGTCCTTCTTTTGACATCATTTGGGGGTGTGGCAACTCAGCCAGCACCCACGTTTCTGGATATTTCTGAAAGATTATGCAAAAAGCATAGGCAAGTACCCAACTCCAGGGTCTCGAGACCTGAAATCTAATTCCAGCCCTGGCCAGTCCTGAAAAAGTCATTTTAACTCTCTGAGTTTAATGTCACTGGTAAATATAGTAACTTTTCTGCCCATTTCTCCTAATTGCTGTAAATATCAAACGAGGTAACTGATTTGCAATTTCTTGCCTATTTCTTCTAACTACTATATATAGCAAATAAGACAAAGGATTTGTGGAGTTAACATAGGACTAGAAAGATAGGACAATATTGTTATTCTTTTTAAAGACCACGCGAGGTAGATGGGCAATATTCTCCATCGTGTTTATTGTTATCAGCAAACAAATGTAATGCGGCTTCCCCTCCCCTTTGCGCTCTTCTACCATGGACAGGATCATTGGTTAAAATCCAAGCCTTTAAATTTTAGTAAACAGTTTTCTAACTATTTCTCTGAAGGTTTTAGGAACATAAAGAGTAAGAAGAAGAGAAGACGTCTGGAGTTGAAGGAACCTAAAACATAATCTCAGCTGATGTTCTTATTTTATGGATGGAGATACTGACATTCAGAGGGCTAAGTAGTTTCCCAGGATGACTGGGGGAAAGCCTCGCTAAGACCTGGGCTCCCTGTTTTGGAATGGATACCACCACAGACCACCATGTTTCTCTAGTACATCCCTTATTCCTCATTGGCTCTATGTTTCTCTCAGTAGCAAGTCATGTCCTGAAGAAACCCGATCTGTGTCTGTTTCCTATCACCAAAGATTCCCTCCTCTTTCATACCTTTACATCTCAGAAGTCATTTCCAGCCCCCAAACTGTCTCCAACTCTTTCTTCCTTTTATTTTACTCTTTCAATTGCCTTGTTAGCTACCATTGATAACTTCTTATCAGGAAAGCCTTGCGGGTCAGGTGCCCAGAGGCAGCCACTTACATGGTCATGGAGTGTGTGTCCTTTTCAAAGCACTGACAAGTCTTACGTGAGTCACTCACAGAGGGTAAACTTAAGAAGGTAAAAATAACCTCACAGAAGCCTCACACCAGAAGAAGACAGGGATATTTTAGAGAAGGGAATTTAGAGACAAGTACCAGGGAGGATGGTGCAAGGGTTGGTTAAATGGATGGATGCCCCTCCTGGACTCTGTTTTAGGTGTTTCAGAAACATTACTAAGTTTAACTAACTGGTGTTCAAACCTGGGAAAACCTCAGACAAAAAGATGAAATGTTGTGGGAGTTTGCTGTCTAAATGTTAAGGTTAAACTCAATGCGAGCTCAAACTTAAAAACAATAAACTGAAAATGATGAGTTAGAGGAGGGGGTATAAGACAGGAGATAGCAGACTCAGAGTGAGTCCAAAACATCTCAAAAAGTCGAAGAAATGAAAGGCCTGTGTTTCCTGGAATGTGTCACAAGACTCCTCAGGCAAGAGGTCTGCTAAATAATCACCAAAAGGAGAACTCGGAGCAGAAAAGATGGAGGAGGAAAAGAGGTGGGCCAGGAGGTCCCTGGAGGAGCCTGGAATTGTCCTGCCATCACCTCCCTCTTCCTTCCCTCCTACTGCAGACCCTGTAAGTGGACTCACAGTGCAGAGTCTCACGGGCCAGACTCTTGCTGTGCTTATCCCACTGGAGTCCACGGAGTAAGAGGGAGAAGGAAGGAAGGACTCTGTGCTTCTCTACCTCCCCCTCTTCCACCTGTGCCAGAAACGAAAACTATCTGATGGCAAAGAAACAATCCTTCTGACCGCTAAGGTCTGATGTAGCATTCAGTGTGGTTCTAACACTTCCACTGTTCCTTGCTAGGGAAGCTTTCTGCTCTGAAGCCACACCTGTCCTTAAGTGTATATGTGAAAAGACATGTGAGTGTGTGCACACAAATGCACAGTGTGTGTGTATGCACTGGTAGGAAGGTAATGAGCTTTATTCTTAGGCTGGATTCACCACACTAAGAATTCTTACTTTCTGGGGGATAACTAGGTTCACATTGGAGCAATTTTATTTTATTTTTTTTTTTAGTACAAAGAGTAATAGGTGAATTTTCTAATATCATATTTTGGACCCAAGTTAAAACAAGCAACCGACCCACCAAACAGACAAGCAAAAGCAGAAACCTACCCTAAAGTCCGAAACTTCCCTCCAAGGCAACTTTCAAATTATAAAAAAAATTTCCCAATACTATTAATGATTTAAAATTGACACAAATTGGGGCGCCTGGGTGGCTCAGTGGGTTAAAGCCTCTGCCTTCAGCTCAGGTCACGATCTCAGGGGCCTGGGATAGAGCCCCACGTCGGGCTCTCTGCTCAGCAGGGAGCCTGCTTCCGCCTCTCTCTCTGCCTGCCTCTCTGCCTGCTTGTGATCTCTCTCTCTCTGTCAAATAAATAAATAAAGTCTTAAAAAAATAAAAACAAAATAAAATTGACACAAATTTATTTTACAGAACCCTTACCAGACCCCTTCTGCCTGTCTTGATCCAATGCTTTTATATTCTATTTCACCATCTCATGGCCTTTACTCCTTCCTTTAAAGGCCCTCAGGAGCCTGACGGTGCCTGTTTGAGAGCTCCATCAACCAGAGCTACCAGGTGAGATATCAAAGGCTTAGGTGATTTGCAAACTTACATAAACATCTTCCAGAAATATTCGGTTACCTAAAGTTCATGTACAGCACCCTGAAAACTGGGATGAGAAGAAGGGTAAAAGGTCTACCAGGGGCTCTGTCCCACAGAGCAGCCATAGGTGGCCAGGAGCACTTAAAACACAGAGTACAACTAGGAAATTTTAAGTATGTTTGGAATAATGTGGGTACATGAATATTCTTTTTCAAATTTAATTTTATGAAGTCTAAGTGCAGATCACAGGTTTCTGATGAAAACTTAGTATCTGAACCGAGGTGTGCTCGAAGTGGAAAACACACACCAGATTCTGAACATTCTGCATGAAAAAACAGCCTTATTAATATGTTTGTACAGAATAAATGTGGAAATGATGATATTTTGGGTATATTGGGTTAAATAAAATATAGTCTTAAAATTAATTCCTTTTTCTTTTTACTTTTTTATAGTGACCACCGGAAACTGAGGATTATATCTTATGGCTTTCATTGTATTTTCATACATTGTACTAGAGCTCGTCCAAAGGGCAATCTGACTTAAAACAAACTACTATAGTTCATCCACCTGCCTAATCACACCTCTGGCAATAAACCTTAATGTTTCTTTGTCAAGCATGCTTTTTGCATTTCAAACAGAACTTCTTAATCTTCAAAGAAAAACTGAAGTTGTGAAGGAAGAGAAGCCAAAAGAGACAGAAGGTTATGGCTAGTGAGCTTTCTTTGTAAACAAGCAAATGCAACTGCTTTTCACTGTAGCATCAAACATTTGTGAGTTCTTATTCTTGAGTGATATATAACTACAGTTATCATATATATATGAATATATATAGTTAGTGACAGAACCACAGAAGGTTTTAAAGTAATGGAAGTTACAACAAGGTGGAAAGGAAATTGCATTATGACCAGTTTTCTATGACACCATATGGGAAAAATTCGAAATGGGAGAGGGGTATTTTTTTTTTTTTTACTTAAAGATTTACTTATTTATTTCAGCAAGAGTGAGAGAGAGAGCAAGTGAGCGAGCATGAGTGGTGGTAGAGGTAAAGGGAGAGGGAGAGAGAATCCTCAAGCAGACTCTCCACTGAGGGTGGAACCTGACTTGGGACTCGATCTCACGACCCTGAGATCATGACCTGAGCTGAAACCAAAAGCTGGCTGCTTGAACCAATTGAGCCACCCCGGCACCCTGGGAGAGGGGTGTTTTAAGAATAAATTCTCATAGGGACGCCTGGGTGGCTCAGTTGGTTAAGCAGCTGACTTTGGCTCAGGTCATGATCCCAGCGTCTTGAGATCGAGTCCCACATCGGGCTCCTTGCTCCGCAGGGAGCCTGCTCCTCTCTCTGCCTCTGCCTGCCTCTCTGCCTGCTTGTGTTCTCTCTCTGTTAAATAAATAAATAAATAAACAAATAAATAAATAAATAAATAAAATCTTAAAAAAAAAAAGAAGAAGAAATTCTCATAGTACTGTCAGTGGAACTTAGAACTTACAGGACACAAATCTCTAATGACATGGTGACTAAAGGATGTCAAGGGGTAGTGGTGGGAGAGTGGGGAGTCATGGGGACAACAGCACCCATGTTTCCAAATCAGAGATTTGTTTCTGCATACTTTCACTTTGTTTTTTTCTGTTTAGAAAGTTTAGCAAACTTCTAGGGAGAGCTGCTTCTATGCCTGAAAAATCCTACTCTTGAAATATCTAACAGCAGACTTCCAAAATCACTATTGGATATAATCTCCATGAATTGGTAGCTTGCGTGCTTTGCATTCCATTGTCTCTTAGAGGGCAAATGTACCTCCAAACATGCTCATTCATTTATAGTGCCTAATCTGTTTGAGAGCTCTATTACCTATCCTACCACAGTGCAGAAATCTGAGTTGCTTTCAACTTATCCTTCCTTCTTACCTCCCCAACACCCAATCAATTAATCAATCACCATGTCTAAATTTCTCAATTTCATTCTCTGTCTCCCTGTCTAGTCATCATCTCTATTACTGGACTTCATAACTCATCTCCTAGTCCTGAGCATTACCCCCTTGGAAGCCATATCTCAAGGTATTTGAAAAATTATCTAACATTTAAATCTAACCATACAATTCGCCACTTAACTACATTCAAGGACTACACATCACCCGCAGAATTCAGGTTCTGTCTGGTCTGCAAGGCTCTTAGTGCCTGACACCTGCCCATCAACCTCTCCAACTTCATTACTTGTTGCTTCTTGACTTAATATCAACTATTTATGATTCCCTGTAGGCCCTATGCTGTTTTATCACTTTCTGCCCTGGCTTATACTCATCCCTCTATCTGGAATCTTTCCCACTTCCTTTAGTATTACTTATCCCTTAAGACCTGATTTAGACATAATCTCTCACAGGAAGTCTTCTCTAAACTTCCGGGCCAAGTTATGGACACTCTGTTCTCTGTGCTCCCACGCCACAAGGGGCGGATTTCTAGTGCAGCACTTCACATACTATACTAACATTGTTAAAATTACCTAAGTGTCTGTCTCTCCTGCTAGACTCTAAGACCCACTAAAGCAGGGGCAAACTAAGTTACCTTTGTTAGTCCCTCTGCTAATATCAGCTGGCTTTTGGTAAATATTTGTTGGAATGAATGGAACAAGGGAAAGTGGCTAAAGTGGTGGGGGTTGGAGGCGTCTACTCCTGTAAAGTCAGAGCTTAGCCTCTTGGTGGCCTCACTATAGGGCTGGGGACTGAAACTGCAGGAAAACAATAACAAGGCAGCAGAATAAGAGTGACAGGAGAAAGTAGCTACAAGCTGTTGCTATAAAAAAAAAATCCTTGAGGGAGGCCTTACATAACCAGTGAGCACATGGGGAGGTCTACACTGGCAGCCTGTAAGCTGGGCTCTTATACTTCTACTCCTATCCCCCAGGAAGCATGTGGCCTTGTTATAATACTGCCCTTCTCTGGGCCTTTTATTCTACCTCTAAAAGTTGTTTTATCAAATTCTACCTGCGTAAAAACATATGGGTTCGGGGAATATAATTTTCCAAAGTCCAAACAAATCTGATTAAGTTCATGATTAAAACAAGATACGGTAGATTGAAGGGCCAGCCCTTAGGAAACCAACACACTGACTCTCAGTATGAAGAACAGATGTCGCTGAAAGTAATATCCAAATGACTTACCCAATGACCATTTTAAGGAAGTTTTCTGATGACTTTCCCAGTTGGCAACCGATGCCTAGTGGCCCAGCGTATGAAAGCTGTCCATTTCCTTTCTGGGAAGATTAATGGGACCTGGAAGATGAATTGGCAGTCTTAATTGCTGGTTCATCACCAAAGGCTTTGCCTGGATGAGTGGCTAATGGCGATGCTGGCTTTCTTTTACGTTCAGACGTTCAGTTACAATTAGTAGGCAGGGTGTGTGTTCGGAGTGTCTAGGGATTGTGACTAACGTTCCACCTCCCACTTTAACGAGATACCACTTTGAGCATTTGCTATGTGACTGAAAATCAACATATCACTGTAATGAAGAACTGTTCAGAAAGCAGCCAGTAGAAAGGGGAGTTGCCTCTCAGAGCCTCTTCTTCCATGTTTGTACTTGGCTTTATTGCAGTGGCAAACCAGTCACCCTAAACAGAGCTGATCATGTGGCTTGAGATTTTCCAAGCCAGATGTGCAGATGAATGCGCAGATTAACAACAGGAAAGCATATTTGAAAAGCTTTCAAGTCCACTTGAACTTGCATAGCTTTCACATGCACTCTCTGAGCCCAAGACTTCGGGAAGACTCTGTGCTCTTGGACCACAGTGCCTGGAGATCCTGTGGACAGGCAGGTATTTTCACCTCAAGACACTGAGACAACTGTACCCTGCGGGCCGAGCACAGCAGCCTCTCCCTCCCCTTCCCACACTTCTGGGCCGAAAATTGGCCCCAGAAAAGTACAGCGTGAGCTGGGACAGCAGGAAGAGGTAGGCAGGGTAGCAGCAACAAGAGAAAGAGCAACAAGGTCAAGACTAATAGCAGAGTAGCAGAAGGGAGGTGATAGTCTGGGAAGAGAGGCAAGTCTGACAACCCTGCATTATGCTGTCAAAAGTTAAATCAAGTGAATCTTACTCCCTTTTAGAGTGTGGGAAAGGGTGATTATGATTGAAACTGGTTTCCCAAATCATTCTCTAGTGATCATACCTCTCCCAATGTTAAGCAGATGAAAGATCACATCGGATATGAGATGGGTAATTGAGCCCAGAGAGAAAAGGCATGATAAAGGTTAAATGATAAGTGTTGCCCATATACAACCACATATATTTAGAAATGAAATGAAGCTGTCCTCACAAACATTTTCTTTATACCATTCCATGCATTATGTAAGCTCTCCTAACAAAGTCCAATGCTATCAGATATTTGTTCCTCTACATGGCATCCCATGTCTAAATGGCTAAAGTGCACACTTGTGGGCTAAATGCCTACTGCATGAAGGGACCAGCTGTTGGTCCTAGCCAGCTGCTGACCCAGATGGGTTCTGCACAGAAAATGAACACCTTGTATGAAATACACCATAGCCTCTGCTGATGCCAAAAAGGACTGGTGCCGGCAAGACCTCTAGAGAAAAACCTCAGCTGTCAAATTTCCTTCTGTCCAAACAAAGAACTTATACTCCTTGGTCAAAGCAGGTAGTATAGACAATGAAAAAGACACCGGACTCCATTTCCTGGCTATCCCCTAACGTTCGTAGTACGGGTCATTGTGTTCCCTGTGGCCGTCCCACACACTGGTTCAACCCCATGACCGCTCTGGTGGTCAGGTCACTTCGACTTCCTCTCCTACCACCTTCTGTATTTGCTGACCACTCTAGCTACACCAGCCTTCTTGATGTTCTTTCCTCTGCCCTGGGCCTTTGCAAATGTACTTCTAACTCAAAATACTTTTCAGGGCTAACTCCCTGGGTTCAGTTTTTGCTTGGATATCACAACCTTAGAAAGGCTTTCCCTGACAATCTCATCAAACAATTCTTCCCATCCACTCCCTTCGATCCTTACATGTTCTATCAGCCTACCCTAAATTTTCTGCAAGGAGTTTTAATTATCTTATAGTTCTATGAATCCTTTTTTGGTGATTTTGATGGTGTTGCCTATGTCTACAGCTGAAATGTAGGCTCTACATAGTCATGGGCTTTTTCTCTCTACTGATTTCTAGTGCTAAGACAGCACCTGATACACGGTAAGGCAGCAATACTTACTGGTTGATTGAATGAATGAGCGAATGACGTGGAAAAAAAAAAGTACAGTTTGCTGGCTTACTTCACATCATTCCATTAGGCACAGGGGGAGATATGACTCAAACCAGGTCTTTGGACTTCAAATTCCATGCTATTTCCTGTACACAAGGTTGCCTCTATTGCAAAACTTGCATTTGGTTTCAATGTTTATTCTAGGGTAAAATAAACTAATCTAGACAGGAATCCTAAGGCCACTGTCACTGCTCTCATGATTTGGAACCACTTTCATGATTTATTATTAGGCGTTTTATTTTTAACCCGCTCAAAGCTAAAAGCAGCACTTTCTCTCAGAAAGTGCAAAGCTAGACACCTAAAAAAATAATTTCTGGAAGAGTGGGATCTGCTAAGCCTCAATAAATTTGGGGTGTTTCCGATGACTTCAAATAATGAGTGATAATAAGGAACCCCCAGAGGGCAGAAGGTTCACCATGTCAATTTCAAGTGAACAGATTTAAGTCCTGAGTGCAGTGTGTTGCTCAAATGGTCACCTCAGATATGGATAATAGTAACTCTCCTAAGTACCCAGGTCCCCAATAGAAAAGATCTCTCCTTTTGAGATCTGTGGCACTTGCTTTATTCTTCTCATATGTTCCTCAACTCAAGGTCCACATATATGAACAACTATACCTATTCCAAAAACTTCATTATGTACTTATTAATATGCATTAAGCACTTATATCATCATTATGTTATTATTAAGTATTTTGTATATTTGGAACTGTATATGCTCAATTACATAAAATCTGGAAAATAAAACTCCTATTAAATAAGAAAATTACACATCATCTCACGTAACTTTACAGATGAACTGTAGAATCATTTAATCAAGTACAAAAGTTAAAAATTCTACTAGAATTGTATTAGTTAGAGTTAGAGTTGGTTAAGCGACTGCCTTAGACTCAGGTCATGATCCTGGGAGAGTTGCAGGATCCAGTCCCACATCTCACTCCCTCCTCAGCAGGGAGTCCTCTTCTCTTGCTGCCTGCCCTTTCCCCCTTCCTGTGAGTGCGCACGCTCTCTCTCATTCCCTCTCAAATAAATAAAATCTTTAAAATAATAAAGATTTAATAAGATTATGAAAGTACTGAGCACAGTTCAGGACCCAGAGTAATAACTAAATAATAGTGTTACTATTCTTTTTCATATAGTACTAGTACCACTGATTTTTTCTATTGTAAATTGTCTGTTCCTATTCTTTGACCCTTTATCTTTCAGAGTATTGCCATTTTATTATTGAAGCTTAAGAAAAATACATATTGAGGGCATTAATCGTTAAGAATATTTTTGGCTTTCAGGGGCGCCTGGGTGGCTCAGTAGGTTAAAGCCTCTGCCTTTGGCTCAGGTCCTGATCTCGGGGTCCTGGGATCGAGCCCTGCATTGGGCTCTCTGCTCAGCAGGGAGCCTGCTTCCCTCTCTCTCTGCCTGCCTCTCTGACTACTTGTGATCTCTCTCTGTGTCTGTCAAATAAATAAATAAAATCTTTAAAAAAAAAAAAGAATATTTTTGGCTTTCAAAAAAATATTCTGTTTCCTAATTATATATGCTTTTAGACACTTGCAAGTTAAAAACAGGTCTTTGGATATGTTTATGATTTCTTCTCCCTTTATGCATGCCTTTCATGTTGTGCATTTATCTGCTTAAATTATTTAGAATTGATTTTGGTATATGATATGGGTGAGAAACTAATGTTTATATGTATAATATCTAGCTATGTACTGTGGGTTCAGTATTATGAACTTATCTACCTCAGTTTCCTCATTAGTGAATTAGCGATGCTAATATCATCTACCTCGTAAGTGTGTTAAGAGAACCCTTCTGACTGTAACATGTAAAGCACAGTGGAAAACCGCCTGCTACACTGTGAATCCGAGACAGGATTAGCTGTCATCAGCACCATCCTCTTTACTTAGACCCTCACGAAGAGGTATCTCATCCTTTCCTTACTGATTACATTTTTCTCTTAAAGAAGATGATTTACAGCAAAGCAAAATAACACAAATAAAACACCACCACTCCAGAAAACTTTGACAAACTCCTTCTGGGGCCCAAGCCCAGCTTCCACGACTATAAACACAAGTGTGAGGGTCACTGGGGAATGCAATTGCTTCCCTTTGCCCAAAGCTATCAGAGGGACAGCCGTGAGACAGCTAACTTTCATCTTGTTGTTCTTTAGAGACAGAGATAGGGTGCTCTGGGATGCTGTCTTTTCCCCAATGTAAACCTAAAGTCAGGTTTTTGACCTGTTGGTCAGGGAAACTGTTGTGAGTGGTTCAGTTCTACAAAAAGCAAATAGCACTGGAACGCCACAAATAGCCACAACACTTGTCCTTTTCAGAAACGGAACTTCTTGGGGGAAATTTGTTCTGATAAAGAGAGACCATTCATTCATTGTCTTACAGACACCTAAGCATTGATTGTTAAGGCCAGACCAGGCTCAGCTGTGATTTCAAGGGCCCATGGTAAGACCTCTGCCCTTCCCCCAAGAGTTTCACCTGTAAAGTGGGAACAAATCGTGGTGTCCTACACTTCAATATAAGCACTGGAGGGTCACTCAGTTAGTTTTTGCTGTGAATGAATGAACACCTTATCTGATTATTCAAAGTGAAATGCACATGGCTGATTTAAGATTTTGGCTGAAAGTAGGAAGACTAACAGTGCTACTCACTACATACTTAAAGAAGGTGGAGGAAGGAGATCAGTTAAGATTATGGAAAAGGGACAGAACACTAAAACAGGGAATTGCAAGAAAGCATGGCCCTGCTTAGGGCAGTTGTATTTGATCCTCCCAAACAATTTCCTGGTTCTGTATAAGGGCTTTCCATTGCAATGTGACAAAAGCCATCATATCAAAGAGATTTTTTGTGTGTACTTTCTACTATACAACTCTCAACAACAAAACAAACTCAGCGGCCATATAACCTTTGATCATTGTCATAATTTAACATTTCATTTCTCTTTCTTGAGCCCTTTAGTCAAATGGGTTGCTCCTCCTTCCAGGGAAAGTATTCTAGGTACACTTGTATTATCCTTGAGGTAGTGAAGACATAAGCAGAAGAGAAGCCTAGGACCAAGCAACTGTGGTACGAGGTATTTACCCAAAGGATACAAACATAGTGCTTGAAGGGGCACGTCCACCCCCAAAGTTTGTAGCATCATTATCAACAATAGCCAAATTATGCAAAGAGCTAAAATGTTCATCAACTGATGAATGAAGGAGATGCAGTATACATTTAGAATGGAATATTTCTCAGTCAGCAAAAAGAATGAAATCTTGCCATCTGCAACGACGTGAATGGAACTAGAGGTTATTATGCTAAGTGAAAATGTCAGAGAGAGAAAATACCATATAGTTCACTCATATGTGGAATTTGAGAGACAAAACACAGGATTATAGGGAAAGGAAAGGAAAAAAAAATAAGATGAAAACAGCCAGTGATGGAGGCAACCATAAGAGACTCTTAATTCTAGGAACAAACTGACAATTGCCAAAGGGGAGATGGGTGGGGAGATGAGTAATAGGGTGAGAGGCATTAAGGAGAACACTTGAAATAATGATCACTGGGTGTTATATGCAACTGATGAATCACTAAATTCTACCCCTGAAACTAATAATACACTAATGTTAAATTAAATTTTTAAAAATTTTTTTAAAAAAGGAAGAGAAGCCATCACAAGAAGCTTCAGCTCCTGCTGTGGGGGAGTAGGAGCTCCCATTACATGGCTTAATTTTTATTTGTCTGAGAAAGCATTTCTCCTTCACTTTGGAAGGTGATTTCTCAGGATACAGAATTCCAAGTTGGTAATTTTTTCCCTTCCAACACTAAATATTTTTATTCCGCTCTTGCTTGTAGGGTTTCTGAGTAGAAATCAGATATGATTCTTTGTTCCTGTATAGGTAAGGTGTTTCTTCAAAGATTTTTCCTTACCTTTGATTTCCTGCAGTTTGAACATGAGCTGCCTAGATGTAGCTCTTTGGCAATTATCCTGTTTGGTATTTTGTGAGCTTCCTGGACCTATGGTTTGGTGTTTGACATTAACTTGGGAAGATTCTCAAATGAAAAAATAAGATGCAAATTTAATTATAAGCACCTAATACAATAATGTCTCCACTTAAATTTTAATGCTTTTGAAAAAAAATTTAAATTTTCTTGAATGTTTCTTTTCATTCCCAGATAAATCTAGACACATAAGATTTTAAAAAAGAACACTGTTCAAATTTTAAATGAAATTATTAACTTGTGAAGGCTGATAATAATACAATATCCATCTTTTTTTTAAGATTTTATTTTAAAATTTGTATTCTTAACTAAATTATCTAGAAAATTATTTCAACTCTCCAATAACTATTCCTGATGATTATTGAAATCATATTATTCCTGCATATGTATTTAATCTTTTAACCTTAAAGCCAATTTAAATATTTTAATTAAAAACAATTAGGAACAGGAGAAGGAGGAACAAGATGGCAAAAGAGTAGGAGGCCGAGATAGAGTCAGATCCCAGAAGTTCATCTAGATAGTTATCAAATCATTCTAAAAGCCAGCATACTCAACAGGAGAGAGAAGAGAGGAAGAAGAGCAATTCTAGGAGCAGAAAATGGACCACTTTCCGAAAGGTAGGACGTTTGGAAAAGCGAATCCAAAGCGACAGGAAAAGAGACCGCGGGGGGAGGGGCTGGCTCCCTGAAGCCGCAGAGCCGCGGACAAAATCGGAACTTTTAGAGTCTGCTCACTGAGGGACATCGCTCCAGAGGATAAGCCGGAGGTTTAGCCCTCATGGGAACAGTGTGGTTTCAGGACCTGCGAGGTCAAAAAAAGACCGGCAGAGCTCCCAGATATCGGGGCGGAGAAGCCAGAAGCAGAGAAAGAGCTGCACACTGCGTTTTCAACTGGTGCTTACCCTAGACCGTGGCCAAGCCTCTTCCAGTGGGGCACTCCAGAGAGAGCCCCTCCTTCTTCCTCCCGCGGGAGCGTGGAGCAGGAACCCAGCAGGAATCTGCTGGGTTTGGAGACTCAAGGCGGGGCCACACGCCAGAGATAGAAACGCTCCCTGCCGGTGGCTGAGGAAGGAGCCTGGGCGGGGACCCAGGAGATGGGAGTGATTGACTGCTTTCCTCTGAGGGCACACTGAGGAGCGGGGACCCCAGTGCTCAGCTCCTCCTGCCAGAGACTGGGAGCCGCCATTTGCATTCCCGGCCTCCAGGGCAGTACGGAAAGTGCTCAGGGAACAAAGACTCCCAAAAGCGAACATGAGCGAATTGCTTGGCCCATCACTGGGCAAGGGTGGGGCAATTCTGCATCCAGCAAAGACATCTGAGAACCAAGTCAAAGGCCCCTCCCCCAGAAGATCAGTGAGAATATCCAGCCAAGCCCAAGTTCATCAATCAGTGAAAACTGCGGAACTCCAGAGTACTTTTCTCTCTCACTCATCTATTCTTAGCTCGATAAAATGACAAGGCGGAAAAACTGACCACACAAAAAAGAACAAGAGACAGTACCAACAGCTAGACACTGAGTTAATACAGACATCAGTAATATGTCAGAAATAGAGTTCAAAATGACAGTTATCAAGGTGCTAGCTGGGCTCGAAAAAAGCATGGAAGAGATTAAAGAATCCCTTTCTGGAGAAATCCTTTCAGGAGAAATAAAAGAAATAAAAGCTAACCAAGATGAAATCAAAAAAGCTATTAATGAGGTTCAAACAAAAATGGAGGCTCTTAATGCTAGCATAAATGAGGCAGAAGAAAGAATTAGTGACATAGAAGACCATATGACAAAGAATAAAGAAGCTGAGCAAAAGAGAGACAAACAACTATTGGACCACGAGGGAAGAATTCGAGAGAGAAGTGATACCATAAGATGCAACAATATAAGAATAATTGGGATTCCAGAAGAAGAAGAAAGAGAGAAAGGGGAGGAAAGTATATTGGAACAAATTATTGTAGAGAATTTCCCTAATCTGCTGAAGGGAACAAGTATCAAAATCCAAGAGGCACAGAGAACCTCCCTCAAAATCAACAGAAATAGGTCTACACCCCGTCATCTAATAGTAAAAATTACAAGTCTTAGTGACAAAGAGAAAATCCTGAAAGCAGCTCAGGACAAGAAATCTGTAACATACTGAGCCAGGAATGTCAGATTGGCAGCAGACCTATCCACAGAGACCTGGCAGGCCAGAAAGGACTGGCATG
>CM052809.1:44898356-44928713 GCA_028533885.1 Nasua narica | reverse complement strand
CAAGGGAAGCAAGGGCAAAGATGAACCACTGGGACTTCATCAAGATCCAAAGCTTTTGCACAGCAAAGGAAACTGTCAACAAAACCAAACAACCAATGACAGAATGGGAAAAGATATTCGCAAATGACATATCAGATAAAGGGTTAATATCCAAAATCTATAAAGAACTTCTCCAACTCAACACCCAAAGAACGAATAATCCAATCAAGAAATGGGTAGAAGATATGAACAGACATTTCAGTAAGGAGGACATCCAAATGGCCAGCAGACTCATGAAAAAATGCTCCACATCACACGGCATCAGAGAAATACAAATAAAAACCACAGTGAGATACCACCTCACACCAGTCAGAATGGCTAAAATTAACCAGTCAGGAAATGACAGATGTTGGCGAGGATGCTGAGAAAGGGGAACTCTCCTACACTTTGGTGGGAATGCAAGCTGGTACAACCACTCTGGAAAACTGTATGGAGGTTCCTCAAAATGTTGAAAATAGAGCTACCCTATGACCCAGCAATCACACTACTGGGTATTTACCCTCAAGATACAAATGTAGTGATCTGAAGGGTCACATGCACCCAAATGTTTATAGCAGCAATGTCCACAATAGCCAAACTATGGAAAGAATCTAGATGTCCATCAACAGATGAATGGATAAAGAAGCTGTGGTATATATATACAATGGAATACTATGCAGCCATCAAGAGAAACGAAATCTTGCCATTTACAATGACGTGGATGGAACTAGAGTGTATTATGCTAAGTGAAATATATCAGTCAGAGAAAGACAATTATCACATGATCGCTCTGATATGAAGAATTTGAGAGGTAGGGCAGGGGGTCGTGGGGGCTGGGGAAGAGAAATGAAACAAGATGGGATGAGGAAAGAGAGAAACCATAAGAGACTCCTAAACTCACGAAACAATCTAAGAGTGGCTGGGAGGTGGGGGGGGGGGGAGGGTTACGGACATTGGGGAGGGTATGTGCTATGGTAAGTGCTATGAAATGTGTATGCCTGATGATTCACAGACATGTACCCTGGGGCAAATACATTATATGTTAATAAAACATTTTAAAAAATTAGGCACATTAATGTAAAAATGAGGTGGTTGTTTATGTACACAAATGAGCCATATGTTTGTCTACTCATGAATAGGTCAAATCTACCTTTATATCAACAAATGTGTTAATTTGAAATTTCTCATGTACATTAATTGTATAAACATTTCTCCATGTAGGGTGCAAAAGATACGAACAGATAGAATTCAATGTTTTTTTCTTATTTTTACTTTTAATTGTCATAAAACTCATAATAGTTTATCATCTTAGCATTTCTAATTGAACAGTTCAGAAGTGGTAAATATATTCACATCTTTTTACAACCAATTTCTAGAATTTCTTTATCTTGCAAAACTGAAATATACCCATTAAATAACAACCTCACAATTTCTTCTCTCTCCAGCCCCTGGATACTACTATTCTCTGTTCTCTTTCTATAACTGACTATGCTAGGTACTTTACACAAGTGGAATGATACAGTATTTGTCTTTCTGTAATTGGCTTATTGTTTACTTAGTATAATGTCCTCAAGGTTTATCCCTGTGGTAGCAGGTGCCAAAATTTTCTTAATTTAATGCTAAATCATACTCCATTGTAAATATATGCCACATTTTGTTTATCCACTCATCTGTCAATGGACCCTTCAGTTGTTTCTGCCTCTTGCCTGTAATGAATAGTACTGCTAAGAACACAGGTGGATTAAAAGCAAGATCCTGCTTTCTAATTCTTCTGGATATATACTAGAAGCAGAATTGCTGTATCATATGGTAATTCAATTTTTAATTTATTTAGGAACCACAGTACTGTTCTCCATAGCAGCTGTAATTTTACAGTCCTACTAGTGCTGCACAGGGTTCTAATTTCTCCACATGTTCACCAATGCACGTTCTTTTCTATTTGTTTGTTTTTTTAAATTTGTTCTTGTTTATTTTTATATATAAAAGCCAATAAGTATGAGGTAGTATCTCATGGTGATTTTGACTTGCATTTCTCTTACGATCAGTCATAAATATCTTTGCATGTGTTTATTGGACATAAGTCTTCACAGAAACGCCTAATCAACTCCTTTGATCATTTTTCTAATCAGGTGGTTTCATTGTTGCAGTTGTTGTTGTTGTTGTTAAGGAGTTCTTTCTATAATCTAGATATTAACTTCTTATCAGTTTCATGATTTGCAAATATTTTCCCAGTCTCTAGAATGCCTTTTTGCTGTTGACTGTGTCCTTTGATGCACAGAAGGTTTTAATTTTAATGTAGTCCAATTTGTCCTTTTTTTACTTTTGTTGCTTGTGCTTTTGATGTCATAGCCAAGAAATCCTTGCCAAATCCAATGTTATGAAGTTTTACCTTATGTTTTCTTCTAAGAGTTTTTTTTTTGTTTTGGTCTTACATGTAGGTCTTTGATCCATTTTAAGTTAATTTTTCTATAACGTATAAGATACGGGTTCAACTTCACTCTTTTGCCTATGGACATCCAAGTTCCCTAAAGTTTTGTTGAAGAGACTATCCTTACCCCATTCAGTGATTTTAACACTCTTATCAAACCAACATCATGTGACCAGGCAGAAGGGAGTTTATTTCTGGACTTTCTATTCTAGTCCATTGGTCCATATGTCTTAATGCCAGTACCACACTGTTTTGATTCCTATAGCTTTGTAATAAGTTTCAAAACCAGAAAATATGAGAGTGCCAATGTTGTTGTTGTTTTTTAAGATTGTTTTGGAAATGATTTTTTTTACTTTCTTACTTCTCATTCTTTTTTTCTTCATTCCTTAAAAATCTTTCTCTCTTATTATGCACTTTTTCTTATGTAGTTTATATGTCCTGCATCCTTCACAGCTGGAAGACAGATGAACAAGACAGCCTAATGAAGTGACCCACAGGAGTTGTATAAAGTGGGTAAGCCTTAACAGTGGAATAAATCTTTAAATCCTTTCCAGGAAAGGAAATGTGAGGCTGGGATGCAGATAAGAAGCAGGAGTTATAGACCGTGTTCTCATCCTTTCTGCTATATTCATTAGCCATCTAATTTTGAGCAAGCTACTTCACTTCTTTCGGCATCAGTTTTCTCAAGAATCAAGAGGGGGGAAGTTTCTAAGCTCTAGAATTCTATCATTCTTCTGGTAGACCAGAGATGTTACTTGGGGATGTGATCTTAGCCAAGGCAGTCTACTTGTTGTCCTCTCTTTTTTTCTCTTTTCCTTTATAGTTCCTGATTCCCAATTTCCTTCCTTTCTTTCCTGGAAAATTCTTTTTCTTTAATTTTGCCATTATCGTTTCTAGCTTACCTTTTAAAATATTCATTCTATTCTCAGAAAGGGGAAAAGAACCATCGTTCTAAGCCTCATGCATTTAAAGACCATACCACACTCTACCCCTTCTTAGAGAAAGTTCAGTTCATCATAGAGCTGATATTCAAAATGGTAGAGTAGCTAAAGATCAATGTAAGGCAACCTGAAAACTGGGGAGATCCACACCTCTGTCCTCCATTCTCTGTCTGAAATCTCCCATTGCAGTGACAGATAGCACTAAAAGGTGAGACCTTCAAGCCTCCTCATTTCTTCCTTCAGAATATTGACTATTCCTTTCCCTCCCTTTTGTCCTTTCTCAGATACCCAATAGAGTCCTCCCAACTTGAGCAACTCTGCTAGGCTCAAGGTGGTCTCTCTTGCTCCATCTTCTCCCTCACCTACCTTGCATATCAGGCCAGGCTAATCTTCAGGAAGGTGTACTTACGGTTGTCATCTACTCAAAAATCTATAATGGCATCCTGTTATCTTTGGTATTAAGTTATAAATTCTGGGGCGCCTGGGTGGCTCATTGGTTAAAGCCTCTGCCTTCGACTCAGGTCATGATCTCAGGGTCCTGGGATCGAGCCCCACATTGGGCTCTCTGCTCGGCAGGGAGCCTGCTTCCTCCTCTCTCTCTGCCTGCCTCTCTGCCTACTTGTGATCTCTCTCTCTCTGTCAAATAAATAAATAAATTTTTTTTTAAAAAAAGTTATAAATTCTTTTAAAAAAAGTTATAAAGTCTGGAAGTTTGGACTTCCAGACTATTCATCATCTGATAGCACCTTTATATCCCAGGGCTCCCTAAAAGAATTCCTTAACAGCTCACTTTCTTTCATTTATTCTACTTTATTTCCAACTCTTTGTCTTTGCCTGTGATGTTTTTCATCTTTGTAAGAACTTCTCTCCTCACCTCTGTTTACCCAGCAATTTTTTCTTTTACCTAAAGCTTTCTTCAACTACTCTAAGCAATACAAATGTTTCTCCTAATTTTTCCTTGGCAATATAATCCACATCATACAGTTTAAAACTTAAAAGTTCTGTATATTTGTCTTTTGTTTCCCTGGCTGGATTCTAAACTCCTTTAGGAATGTGGGCTTATGTTTCCAAATTTATAACACTATATGCAAATGAAAGATATCATGATTATTTTTGAACCAGAGGAGTTTCTGTGGTTCACTGACCTATGTATTCAAGTCCCTGGAATTAATTCAGCACACAGAACTATCCCAAGTCATATGTAGCAGGCCACTGCTCTATGAAACCTAGTGTTTATGGGAGCCATTGGGTGTACTCCAGTGAATTTCAAACTGAGTTATTTATCATCTCTGTACCTGAAAGTCTAACAGGTATATGTATTTCTTTTCTAGGAAACTATTTAAATGAATCCTTCTGATCAATGCATCCAAGAGAAGCAGAGTGTCTTCCAAAACGATGACAACATACAAAATAAAAGAATATACAAAGAAACCAAACTAAAAAGAAATTTCTCAGCTTGTCAATGAGAAATGAGATAAAACAGATTCTGAATCATTACAGGCAGATTCTCCAAACAGCAAGCCTCCAAAACCCTTTTAGATAAAAACTATTATGTTTGAGAAGTCACATAGCAAGAAAGAAGATTAATTTAGTCATTTTCCAAACTGAGTTTCAATTCCTCCTCTGAGTAGTTCACAATACATATTCAATTATTTTCATATAAATAAGGAATACCTTCAATGATGCCTTTTAAAAAGAGACAACATCTCTAGTAACCTCATAAACATGCTGACAGTTCATAGCTCTGTTAGTTCTATACCATTCCAACCCTCTTACGTTCCCTACCTACACTTCTCCTAAGCCTTGCTCATTGCTCAAAGATACTAAGCCTGCTGAGTGGAAAAATCAAAAGGAGAAAGGCCATTGGCTCAGTCAACACCTTCTTTTAATTCAGCTAAGTAATTAAGTGGTAACTTACATAACATATCTATGAGAAAGACTCCTAACACTGTTCAAACTTTTAAGAAACGTAAGTTAAATACAATGCTCTAGGATTTCCAGGAAAAATAGGAACTTTCATAGATTTCAGTAAAACAATAAAACCCTAGGGTTAGAAAGAAGTGATTTTTTCTTTTGTGAAACTTCACTTTTGCCTTTGCTGGCAGAGGCTAAGAGGCCAAGATTATTTGCAATAAATATGCTTGTGCACATGATTCTGAATGTCTGCATGGAAGCACTGTTTTCTCTGAAATCTGCAGAAAGAGCTGTGGTCTCCCAGTAACTGTAGAAAAAGGAGCCATGTTGCAGATGGTCAATTTCCTCTGGCCACATTCACTCTTTGTACATTGGGAAGGCAAAGAGAAGTGTGAAATGATATGACAGAACAATGATCTTTATACAAGCATAGTGGATTATTTATTTTTAAAAGGTCAGTTAGGAAAGGGTATCATGCATTGTGGAGTAATACATATGAAAATTAAAGTCGTGAATCCCTGCAGGGGGCTCAGTATTGAAAAGCCACCCTAAGTACAGTAAATACTCTTAGCTGCTGTGGTTACAGTATGAGGGTCTCTGGTTAAAAATATGTTGCAGTTAAGTCTTCATTATGATTTCTCTATCATGCCTAGATTTTAAATATCCAAGCATTAGGGTAATGTAAAGCAGTAAAGAAACACAAAGCCTCTGAATTCAGACAAGCTGACTCTAATTCCTGGCTACAACTCTTGCCAGATTTGTGATATTAAGTTATCTACTCTCTCTGAGCCTTAATTTCTGTATCTGGAAAATGGAGCTAAGCCTTGATTAAATACTATGCTAGAATTTCCATTTTTCCATTTAAAAATGTCCTTTTGGAGACAAGGTTTTCCCTCTAGTCTCAAACGAATAAAAAAGTAGACAACATATATGAAGAAGCATTGGTTTCCAAGATGCAGTATATTAGATAACCAAGGACAGGAACCCCAGGATATGAGAAACAAAGGAAGTGAGACTTCTGGTTGCTTCAGATTACTACCTTGAGAAAATTTCCTGATCACGAAGCGGAGAGGAAAAACCAGGGACAGTCCAGCAAAATCCCTAAGTTGAAGAGACAGAGCTGAATGTCTAGGGACACCAATGCAGCTGGAGTTCATAAGACAGACTAGTGAGAAGAAAGAGTCATACAGAAAGCAAACTCCAGAGAACGGCACAGCATCTACCTTCAGGTTCAGCAGAGCATTAATCGGTGCACCTGTGTGATAAAAATAATGGAGACTGGGGAAAGAATGACCCACAAGGATTAGAGGGAATGGTACCCATGGCTCACATAAGAGTCAGGAATTGCCTATTCTCACCAGCTAGAGGGGAAATCTTTGTAAGCCCCATGGTACTGAGAAAGTAGTAACAAGAGTATTGCCTCAGTAGTAGAGAATAATTAGCTCTAAACTAAACATGGCTCAGTACTACATGACAAATTTTAAACGACAGACCTGAAAAGATCAAAAGATTTCCAGGGGCACCTGGGTGGCTCAGTGGGTTAAAGCCTCTGCCTTTGGCTCAGGTCATGATCTCGGGGTCCTGGGATCGAGCCCCATATCGGGCTCTCTGCTCAGCCGGAAGCCTGCTTCTCCCTCTCTCTCTGCCTGCCTCTCTGCCTACTTGTGATCTCTCTCTGTCAAATAAATAAAAAATATTAAAAAAAAAAAAGATTTCCAAATAGCTTCCTGTATCTCAGAATAAAACACAAGAATATTTATAAAAATACAAAACTATCCAACACCTACACAAAGGTAAAGGTAAAGCTCACAATACTTAACATCCACTAAGAAATTACCAGGTATGAAAAAAGTAAGGAAAATATGTGAAGAAATCTCTATTAAAACTGACCCATAACTGACCCAAATGTTAGAATTAGCAGACAAGGACTTTCAAACACTTACTGCAACTGTATTCCACATGTTCAAAAAATTAAATTGGGAATGGAAATATAAAAAAGACCCAGATAAAATTTTTGAAGATGAAAACGAAAATGTTCAAAATGAAAAAATAAACTAAATGGCATAAACTTCAGATTAGACATGGCAGAAGAAAAAAAGAGTGGACGTAAAGACATAGCAATGGCCACTGTTTAAAGTCCAATACAAAGATAAAATAATCCAAAAAAGTGAAAAGAATACCAGTGACCTGTGGAACAACTCCAAATGGCCTAATTCATGTATAACTAAAATTCCAAAAGAGGGGATGATAGAAAAATATTTAAAGATCTAATGGTAGAATTTCCCCCAAAATTTGATAAAAACTATAAAGTCATAGATACAAGAAGTTACACAAAACCCAGCACACACACACAAAATGCGGAAAAAAAAAAAAAAGACTACACTAGGGCACACTGTAATAAAAGTGCTCAAAAACAATGATAAAGAGAAAATCTTAAGAGTAACCAGAGAAAATGGATGTGCTACATATACAGGAATAAAGACAAGAAACACAGCAGATTTTTTTTTAAGTAAGAAACAATGCAAAAATATAGTGGCCAACATGTCAAAGAAAAAAGTGTCAAGCTAAAACTTAATGCTCTGGGAAAATATCTTTCAAACAAACATAAATGCAGAAAAGTTTTTTCAACCATAAATAGCTGAAAGACTTCATCATAAGCAAAAATACACGACAAGAAATGTGAAAGGAAATTCTCTAGGCAGAAGGAAAGTGACAACACCTGGAAATATGAGTCCACACAAAGGAATAAAGAGTGACAAAAGTGGGAGCAACATGAGTAGGTATATAAGATTATTTATTTGTGATTTAAATAACTTTTATATTTAAATAACTAAATATAGTTATTTAATAACTATATTAAATATAACTATTTAATAAGTTAAATAGTTAACTGACTATTGAGACAAAAAAATAGTAATTTAGAACTGGGTTTATAACAGATAAAGGATACTAACACACACCAATACGACCAAGACTAAGTAGGGGGAATCTGAAGTATAGTATTGTAGGATTCTTCAAATATGAATGAAGTGGCATATCACTTAAAGGCAGACCATGACAAGTTAACAATGCACATTATAAATCCCAAAGCAACCACTAAATTAACAAAACAAAGAGGTAGAGCTAATAAACCAACAAACGAGATAAAATGGAATCATAAAAAATACTCGGCTGAGCCAAAAAAAAAAAAAGGAGGGGGATGAAAAAAGAGGAAAAGGAGAACAAAGAATGAAATAAATATAAAACAAAAACATGATGACAGAATTATACCTAACTACATCAATAATCACATTTAATGGAAATGTTCTTAACATCCTAATTATATTAAGGCAGGATTGTCTTACTGAACAATTTTGTTCAGTTACTGACAATTTTGTCAGACTGGACAAAAAAGTAAGACCCAAATATTTTAAGGCTTTCTTTTTTTTCTAGAAATTGGCAAGCTGGTTTTAAAATTCATATGGAAGTATAAGGGACTTACTACAATAGCCAAAACAATTCTAAAAACGAAGAACAAACTTGGAGAATAACACTACCTGATTTTCAGATTCATCATAAAACTTCATTAATCAAGTGGAGCCTACATGGCTTAGTAGAGGGACTGACTCTGGGTTTTGGCTCAGGTCATGATCTCAGGGTCATGAGATCCAGCCCCATATCAGCCTCCATGCTCAGCAGGGAGTCTGCTGCAGATTCTCTCTCCCTGTCCCTGTTTCTCTACCCCTCCCCCATCACATGTGCACTCTTTCTCTCAAATAAATCTCTTTTTTTTAAAGATTTTATTTATTTATTTGACAGAGGGAGAGAGATCACAAGTAGGCAGAGAGGCAGGCAGAGAGGGAGAGGGAGAAGCAGGCTCCCCGCTGAGCAGAGAGCCCTATTCGGGGCTCCATCCCAGGACCCTGAGATCATGACCTGAGCTGAAGGCAGAGGCTTTAACCCACTGAGCCACCCATGTGCCCCTCAAATAAATAAATCTTAAAAAAAAAATACAAATTTCATTAAGACAGGGTGGCACAAAGAAAGACAAATATATCAGTGTAACAGCATGGAATCCAGAAACAGATTCACACATACGTGGATAACTACTTGTTTATTTATAGAGAACAAGAGTACACAGGGTTGGGGGAGGTCAGAGAAACGGAGAGAATCCCAGTCAGGCTCCACGTCCAGCACAAAGCCAGGAGCAGGGCTCCATCCGAGAACCCTGAGATCATGACCTGAGCCAAAATCAAGAATCTATGTGACTGAGCCACCTATGTGCCCTCTGGATAACTACTTTTCATCAAAGGTACAAAGGTAATTGAAGGGAGAAAGGATATCTTTTCAACAAACAGTGACGGAAAATTGCATATCCAAATGCAATGAATAAAATTTGAATCATATCGTGTTTCATATAAAAAAATCAACTCAAAATCAATCATAGGCTAAATGTAAAACCAAATAAAAAAGACCTCTTATAGAAGAAAACACCAAAGGAAATCTTTGTCACCTTCAGTTGGTCAAAGATTGCTTAGCTGTGACACCAAAAGTGTGATCCATCATACTGGTAAGACTTTAGGAAATGTACAAATTTGAGCTTTTTGATAGACACTCTCAAGAAAATAAAAATAAGAGATAGATTGGAAGAAAATCTTCCAAATCACTTATTTGATAAGGGATTTATATCTAGATTATATAAAGAATTCTCAAAATTCAATAATTAGAGAACAAATTGTCTAGTTTTGTAAAAATTGACCAAAAAAAATCTCAACAGATATTACACTAGAGAAGATATATACAGGGCAGATAAGCACACAAAAACATGTTCAGCATCGTTAGTCATAAGAAAAATGCAAATTCAAACCACAACGAGATACTACTACACACCTATTAGGATGCCTAAAACACCAGACCAAGTGTTGGTGAGAAATGGGAGAAGTTGGGAGCTTTCACGCAGTGCTCTTGGGAACATAAAACATGTAACCAGTTGAAAATATAGTCCGACCATTTCTTAAAAAGTTAAACATGTATCATTTCACCCACAAGTAGTTAGAAGATAAATGAAAGCATATGTCATACAGACTTACAGATGTATCCATAGCCCCAAACTGGAAACAAATCAAATACGCATTGAAACAAATCAAATGTGCATCAAAACAAATGGTGACGAATTGATGGGGGGGACATGACTTCAAAGTCCTGGAAAGTGGTAGTGTTGGTTGGGAGGAGGAGATAGGTCTGAGAATCAGGAGTCTTGAGTTGTAACTCAGATAAACAACTTGACTTTTCTGGATCTCAGTTTCTTTATCTGTTCAATAAAGCCAAAGCATTTATTTTTAAAGTTTTTCATTCCCTCACTAGGAAAAAAAAAAAAAGATTAAAGAAAATGAGGCAGAGATGTTTTAAAAAGGATAATGGAGTCTGTTTAATTTCTGTTACTGTTCCATTAGGTATTCCAGAGAATCTGTCTGCTATGAAATAAAAGTAATCAGATGTGACTGGGAAAGGACTTTTACTCTACAAGGAATAAGGACCCAACAGCTTATTCCTGACCTCTGAACTATAGAACCCAAGGTGCAAGCCCAGAGTATAATTCTCTGGTTTTTTTTGTTTTGTTTTTGTTTTTTGTTTTTGGCAACTCCAGTAGAAATCTGTAGCCATAAGTTTTGTGGATATTTGTTTTTTTTCTCCTCCATGCTACCCCTCCCCCAAGTTTCAAGATTATTTCTATATTTTATAGCATTAAGAAACAAAATTATATAAGTAAAGAAAACTTTATCTGCTCTTTGGTCTGTCTAATCCCAAGGACACTTATATGGAACAAAATCTACAGAAGAATACAAATCCACAAGGTCATAGGATGCCAGCTGTATAGTCAAGATTTCTTAATTCCACAACTTGGCTAGAAATAAATTAACCTTGACATGGTTTTGGAAGCAGAAATGGCCATCCAGAAAGTTATATTCCCATAGAATAATTGACAGGTTAGCTAAAATTCGGACAATGTCCAAGTCTTTAGGATATATAAAGAAGTATTTTAATCCAGGAGAATTTGTTTTCTAATGCAAGGGTTAACATGAGTAATTTCAGTTATCCCTAAGAGAGTGGGTTACATTTGGAAACTTCATTTAAACAAGTATATATATACTTATCTATGTATCAACACATGTGGTAGTGGGAATAAGCAAGATTCTGATTTAGTTCATGCCTTTTCCCTCTGAAATCTTGTGGTCTTATGTGAAATGTCTTCACACTGAAGAAATTCCCCATTTTCCTTTTGCTATCAAAAATAAAGTCCTTTAACATGACCATAATCCCCTGCAAACATTCAGATTTACAGTCACACCCATGCACACCAGGGGCTTTTCTGACAGCTTGCAAATATCCTTGTTCTCCTTTGCATGCAGTCTTCACAATTACTAAGCTGAAATTTCTTCGGCCTTTCCTCTCATGTTTATATAGCTCAGCTTTTCAAAGGATTTTAAAAAATTCTTTAGGCACACCTAAGAAAAATATGCATTTCTTTTCATTACCTGGGTAAAGGCCAAGCTTTTTTAATCCCCATTTACCAAAAAACAGTGCTCTCAAGTGTGCTTTGTATCAGCAAACTGAAGGTGCACTTGATAGAGATTCATTTTTCTACTTCAAAAGGCCCCTATCATCTTCCCATTTTCTTCCGCCTGTGTTGCACACAGTCATTTATTAACCACAAAAAGAGCGATTCCCGTATCCTTATTCTACTAATGTATCTCTGGCTCCTATCGGGTGTCTGATAAAACACGCACAACATATACCTTACCGCCATAGCCTTAGTCTTTATAGGCTGTGGAGGGGCATATTAAATGAATAAAGATCCTACTTTGCAGGGACACCTTGTTCCTAAAAACACTTTATGTAATGTCTTAGGTTGGATTACCCAGAGGCAGACCCTGCGAGGATTCGGATTCGTGTGCTGGTAATTCATGAAAGACATGCAAAAGAAATTTGTAAGGGAATGCAGGAAGCACAGTAGGGAAGGGGAAGGAGCCCAGCAGGGGTGTGCCTCCAGGCAGTCTCCTGGTTGCTTCAAGTTCATCCTATAAGGGGGCACTTAAGAGAATGAATTAAACCTCCAAGTTTTTCCCCTATCGGGTCAGGGGGCTGGACCTTTGGTTAAGGATGGTTTAGGCAGATAGAAAACCTCAGGCATGTCCAGATCTCTGAAAATCCCAACGAAGAGACACCAGAAGTCCCAGGGAAGTCCCTTGAAAAAAGTCATGAAGTTGGTATTAGAAACAGAAGCACACAGAAGCCTGGGGAGGGACACAAGAAACTCTGAAAAGATCCTAGGTGATCCAGCCAGAGCACCAACAATGTCCCAGCCTCTGCTCTGTGCTGGGTACTGTCCTCACTGTGGGAACAACATAGTGAGTGGACTTCTCGCCCACTCCAGCTAAGCCTAAAATGGGGTTGAGAAACTCTTTAAGCCAATAATCACACAAATAAATAGAACATAATTGACCGTGAAATGCTTTGAAAAAAGTGAGAAGAACACTTACTGGAGGCTCTTGACTTAGTCTTGGGTTGAACAGATGCTTTTTTAAGGAAACAACTCAAAATGTAACAATCTGGATTCCTGGCTATCTGAAGAATACACTGTCATTAATGTTTTAGTGGTTTTGCTAGGCAAAGACAGTTTGTACACTTCCAGGTGCCCTGAAGTAATTCTCGAAGTCAGGATAAACCCTCTGAAAAGCCTTTATAGTGTATCAGTGGGAAAAAGATAATATGAGGGTGTTTAGGTTGAGTGAACTAAAGAATATTCTACAGTCCAAGCTTATAAAGGCATCACAACATAACACTAAGAGCCTGAATAAGAAAATCTCTCTCTTTCTCTCTCTCTCTCTCTCACACACACACACACACACACATCACTGGATCACTGGGCAGCTTCTGACAGCAAGTATGAATTTTTCTGACTGGGAATAATGACAGAAATTTCCAGAGAGAGAGTATGACCTGCCAGTCACAAGGCAAGGTGCTCTTTATTCATTATCTGGTTCTGTCCTAACAAATGGCCCACGAGTTGGGTATCCCCACTTTGCAGAAAGGGAACGGAGATGAGAGAGGTTAAGATATGTGCCCAGGACGCACAGATGCAAGGCAGTTGAATGTGAGGGAATGCAAAGTAAGACTGACTTCAAAGCTGAGCCATATCAGTTTGTTAACTAGCTGGAAAAGCAGCGCCTTCTTGTATGGAAACCCACTGGAAAGAGAAGTAGAAACCACGGCACCTTAAATGTAGCAGGGTACTAGCTAATTATCCACTTGAACCAGAAGACTCCCAAGCTAGTTAATAAGCCCCTTTCCCAGACAATGTGGTTTATACCCGGCAGTTAGCTGGAGCCCCCACCCCCCGGCCCCCTTATATTGACATGCTCCCTGTTGCCTTGTCGTCAAGCATAATGTAAAACTCTCTGGAGCCTCAATCACATCATAACTTAGACTTGATTAGTACCAACATTTGCATCAGGGAATCAATGCCTAAAAGTAGGCTTCAGAGGGCCACCAGACCTTGGCAACTAGAGTCACCACCAGCAAGAGAGTGTCTTTTCCCATAGCACAAGGCATGGCTTATGAGATTTCACATCAAGTGTCTATCGCCCATGCATAACACTAGGATGATGAATTGGTTCTGTCCTCTCTCATACGGTGACTCTTGAGAGATCGGTAGTGCCTGCCTAGAACACTGTTGCAAAGAAACCAGGGACTAGGGGCACCTGGGTGGCTCAGTCATTAAGCATCTGCCCTCAGCTCAGGTCATGTTCCCAGAGTCCTGGGATCAAGCCCCACATCGGGCTCCCTGCTCCGTGGGGAGCCTGCTTCACCCTCTCCCTCTCCTGTTGCTTGTGTTCCTTCTCTTGCTCTCTCTCTGTCAAATAAGTAAAATAAAATCTTTAAAAAAAAAAAAAAAGAAAGAAACCAGGGACTATATGCAGGCTCAATGGGAAGGAGCTCCAAGACTAACCGGTACAGTTCCTACTGATGGCTGATGGTAGATGGGGGGGGGGGGGGGGCGGGGGGATGGGCAACATTGCAGCCACGCTGGAGGAAGCAGTGTTTCCCAATCCTACCTGATACAAGAATCACAGAGGACTCGCTAAAAACCGAGATTGCCAGGTCTGGGGCAAAGCCTCAGCATCTGCAGGATAGGTGCCTTGGAAATGGCATTTTTAACAATTGCCCCAGATGAATCTTATGATTGATTAGGTTAAGTCTGGGAGACACTGGGATCGCCATTCTCTATCCCGTCTACATTTCCAGGCTTTATGGATTCAATTTAATTTAATTTAATTTAATTTAACTTATTTTTTTTTAAAGATTTTATTTATTTGAGAGACAGAGAAAGTGAGAGAGAGAACATGAGAGGAAAGGTTAGAGGAAGAAGCAGACTCCCCGCGGGGCCGGGAGCCCGATGTGGGACTCGATCCCGGAACTCAAGGATCACGACCCGAGCCGAAGGCAGTCATTCAACCAACTGAGCCACCCAGGTACCCTTATGGATTCAATTTTAAAAACTCTCATGGTTAAACTTTATCTGAATTGACCGGCCCCTTCTACAGCCGTATGTATGTGCACACGCATGTGTGCACATACGTGGATGCAGGTGTACATATATGTGACAAGGATGGGGTTTTTCTACTATTCAGCTAACCCAAGAATTAGAGATGGGATCTTCCCTTCTGTATCACCACCCCTCCTCCAGGGTTCCAGAGCTCACACCTTTTGAGTGTGGCAGGAAATTAAAAGCATGCCGAGCAGCTTGCAGAGCCTCTGCAAATTCTCAAGTGAGAGGCAGACATCCTTCAGTTGAATGATCATGGAAGGACGCACACTAGAAGCTGCCCACAGAATGCCCTTTGGTCGCCATGATGAGAACAGCCACGTCCCCTGCAGAACCAACAGGTGTTCCCAGCCCAAAAGCCAGAGGTGTATGGACAACCAGCTCAGCTTCCATGTGGTCCCTGCTTCTGACCACTGCTAGTTACTGGCATTCCCTTTTTGTTAACAGTTTCCTGTCTACTTGACTGCACCCCCCTGGCCTCACCCCACTGATTCTCTAACAAGGTACAACCTCATGCCCCTTCCTTCTCTTCAGCAGAGATACACCTCATCTATATTGTTTTTTTTTTCCTTCTGTCTCCGCGCCTGTATGTGCGTGCGTGCGTTGTACGTGCCATAAGCTCCTACGTCCACTCCTACACTCAAGGCCTTTCTTCTGATATTCCTGACTTGCAAGGAATGAAAAAGAAAAGAGCAAATTTTACTGTTTATTTTCTTCTCCTCCTGCCCTACTAATTATAGCTTTTCTGTAGATCCTACAAATGTACCTGGCTATAGCTGACATTATCATCACAAAATGCAGGAAAATGAAAAATAGACAATTTATTTGGCCAATTATCTATTTCATGGTCTTATCTTGGTCTTTCTTCACTAGAATGTTAGCTCCCTGATAACAGAAACTTTGCCTGTTTTGTTTTTTTTGTGTGTGGTGATCATTTTAGCGTTTGGTGTATGGGAGACCTGTGCTAACACATCTTTGTGGAATTAACGCGCGAATGACCACATTCCTAGTCCTAACGTCTCAGGTGCCATTCTGATATTCATAACTTTCCTAATTTTTCAAGGGACGGCTCAAGTCTCCCCTCCTCCACGAAGACTCTTTGAGTATCCCTGCTTTTCCTTCTCTCACCGTTGTGGCATTTTCATCTGTATCTTACAACATCTTTTTCGTTATTTCAATGGTTAGTAGCTTATTTAAGACAAATGATGTTTTCAACCACTTTACAACTAATATTGTAGTGAACACCTTTCAAGTTCTTAGAAAACCCTCAAAGCAGACTGATGGTAACACTCCAGAGTCTAATTCAAGAAAAGTAAGTTGGGTCAAAACAATACTCTCTGGGTATACAATTCTTTGACTCTTTGACTTGTCATTATTCTCTTATTTTTAACGTGTGTCATATTTCCTCCTCGTTTCCTTCATGAACAAAGGATTATGTGTTTTCCTCTACAGAGATGAGCGTGGCTCAAGGCACGTAGTAAATTCTCACTGATTACTTGATTGATTTTAAAGACACTAGGGTTATTTCAGAGACTCTAATGTTCTTTCCATGGACAGCTCCGTGGCAAATGCATCCTTCCTAATTCACAGGAGGGCCCTCCTGGTCATGGGTCGTGTTTTCAATATTCTGTGGACAATAAAAGAAAATGTATAGGACTATAAAAACATGTGCTCTCCCATCCTCCATCAGGAGGATAGAGATGATAATTAAAGTCCATGAAAATGATTAATTAAACCTTAAGGGTTTATTTCTTCTGAAGTGTTACTTTTGACTAAGAATTAATGTTCTTTTTCCTTTTCCAAGCTTTGTCTCCATTCAGAGCTGCCTTTGTAATTTTTTGCCAGTAAGTGAAGGGAAAAGGGTATTTTTTGACACAACATTTGTCTCCATTTCAGCAATGAAAACATGAATGTTCGAAAGGCACGGACAGTGCAGCTCCAATCCGAAGAGGTGATTTTTCTCACAACCAGTCTTTCATTCTGAAAAGATGAAAACACTATTGGGATTTTACACTAATCTCCAGGAAACTGTAGCATCTTTGAATGAAAAGAAGCAAAAGATAATATGAGAAAAATACAACAAAGCATCCTTAAATAGTGAAGCCTGTACTCATGACAGAATAAGTCCTCGATTCTTTACTCCGAGACCCAGCGGTGCTGGCTGGGAATGAAACGGTGAGAATTAGTAAGACACGAAGCCAGAGCACGGCTTCCCTTCACCACAATTCCCTCACCTCAGCATTTTATATTCTCGAATGCTCATGTTCTTCCCTGGAAAAGCAAACACATGTACGTTTGTAAGTGGTTTCTCTACAATTATAAAGCAATTTGAGTCACGGAACAGTATTCTAATTGAGGATGTTTAGATGTCCTTCGGCAAAGATTAAAAAAGTACCCGTGGACATTTTAAGGGCAGTAGCTTTTAAGCATGAATATTTTTGCAATTTTCTGAGAGTTTCTTTTAAAATTTTTTTATAAGAATAATATAGTTCTTGGCTTAAAAACAGTTTATGAGGAAGGATCATTTTGTAAAAATGTTCTAGGTTGGAAAACTTCATACATTTGGTGAACATGTTACCTCACGCGAGATGAATTTTACAAGTATTTTAATTCTCCTGAGATTTGGACAATTTCTGGGTGACTAAACACTGGAGGAGAGTGCATGAGACTAGAAAGAAAGCACTGTTCATGACAATATGCTCTTCACATTGGGGTTGACCATTTGATTCTTTTGCCTATTGGGGACTTCAGCCAGATTTTAATTGGAGAGCATTTTTTATATCCTCCACTTATCAGCCAACTAACAGACATAACCCAGAGCCACTAGAAAACAACAAAAACAACAACAAAATATCCTTATCTTTTGGTCATTCTGGATAAAGTTAAAAATGAGAGACAGCAGAGTAGAGGCTTTACACACTGTGGTTAAAGAAATACTTATTCAGACTCAGGATCACACAGAAAATTACAGAAAACATGCTGCAGAAAGGATTCCTTGTCTCCCCCCTACCCCCGCCAAGGGGAAAAAATCACAATGATTTTTCTGATTAATAGTAAAAAATATGTTTGAAGGGGAAAAAAGAGAAAATACCATTATACTGATCCAAAAAAAAGTCATAATACCCAGTTTCTTGGGCAAAGAGATTCTAGTCCTTTCATTTTATCATAGACTAAAAAAAAAAAAAAAAAATAAGGTAGACTGGAAAAAAAGAAAAAACCACTTAAAAGGTTTCTAATGTCCTTAATCATTAAAACAGAAGTAATTATGCTAGCAGTGAAAATAAGCACTGAATAGGGGCAGGCCACAGGGCCAAGATGCTGACAGTGTCAGTGTGAAATGACAGTAAGTAAGAAATAGGTCTAGAGGCACCTGGCTGATTCAGTTGGTTAAGCATCCAACTCTTGATTTCAGCTCAGGTTTTGATTTCAAGGCTGTAAGGAGCCTCACATCAGGCTCCAGCTGGGCATGGAGCCTGCCTAAGATTCTCTCTCTCCCTTTGCCCCTTGCCCACCTTTTTTTTTTTTTTAAGATTTTATTTATTTATTTGACAGACAGAGAGAGAGAGAAAGATCACAAGTAGGCAGAGAGGCAGGCAGAGAGAGAGGGGGAAGCAGGCTCCCTGCTGAGCAGAGAGCCCGATGGGGCGGCTGGATCCCAGGACCCTGAGATCATGACCGAGACAAAGGCAGAGACTTTAACCCACTGAGCCACCCAGGCGCCCCCTCCCACCTTTTCTAAAAAAAAAAAAAAAAAAAAAAAAAAGATCTAATGGGTCCTGACTCTAGAAGATACTTTGTAATGGTGTCTTGTTCCTTATCTCTTTTTTTTTGATACTCACCTTCAAAGTGAGTATCAAAAAATCAAAGTTTTTGTTTGATACTCACCTTCATATATTTCTTTTACCAGTGGATGTGTGATCATAGTAGAGAAGTGTGGGCTATTTGGATGGTCTATGAGTTAGCTGACCAGCTTAGCTTCTGAAACAAAGTCCCCAAAATACCAATGGCTTACACAGGATAAAGTGAATTTCCTTTTCATATAATAGTCTCTATAGCCGTGATGGTGTCAGGGACGGTACTCCTGACTTTTTGCTCTGCCAATCTCAACTTCCAGCTTCCACTGTGTCCTAAAAAAAGCTACTCCACTTCCTGCGTCCATCAAAGAAAGGTCCTGTTCTTTTGTTTGAGGGCAGGTTTCAACATCTTTACATATCATTTTGGTTCAAAGTCATGTGGCTGGAGCTCAGTCACGTTACTACACCCAGCTAGTCCAGGCTGGAAGGGTGGTTTTTGAACTGGAAGCAATGTGCACCTGGCAGAACTTCATGAGTCTCTGATTTTTCATGACCAATCCGCGTATGGTCCTTCAGCATTTCACTTGGCTTTAAGGACTCTTACTATTTTAGGGGCAAAATGTACTTCCAGGCACTACTTTATATACCTTCATAAGAGTTGAGGGTACTTCCCATCTATTTATCAATCATCACCAGGAAGCATTTTCTACTTATGCTGTTATTTGGGCATGCTTGTCAGTTGCTCCCAGATGGATGGATACCCGGGGCATTAAAGTTAAAATTTTATTTCATTTATCTTTGCTGTCGCAATTATACTAATACTCAAGTTCTACTAAATTTAGAGTCTAAATTGACCTTCCAAGTCTTCAGTCGTTGGATATGCTATTTGAGTGTGTGTGTGTGAAAGAAGTTTTGTTTTATCCAGGGATAGGGATGGGCTTGGCAGTGGTGGGTTATACTTAGTAATTTGAAGGAAGAACTAGAAAAGTTGGAAAAAATACTTTAAATATTTGAAGACATCATAGAGAAAACCACCAGTGAAAATGCTGGGGCTGTGTTTTAAGAGACAGAGAAAGCTGAGAGGTAAAGCATTTTAGTTTCTAAAGGCACCTGTATATTCTGAAAAGAACTTGAGCTGACCATTCTTAAGACTTACAAGTGTGTTTTCTTTGTGATCATTCATCAAGCTATGAGGTTAGAATTTTTGAGTTTCAGTAAAATTTTTTAAAAAACACATATATTTGAAATAAAACAAATGAAACAAATTATGTAGAAAATAATATAACCAATGCCTATGAACCCCAAATTAAAAGGATTTTATCACTTAAAAATTATTATGTATTATGTATCTGGTCTTAAGGTGTGCTCCTGGGGAACCTGAACTAAGCCTATTGTATGGTGGTTAGAAAAGGTATGCTATATAATACCAACTTTTCAATATTTGTGAACAATTGTTTTATGTCCTAATACACAAGAAAATTTTATAAATGTTCTAAGTGAGCATAAAATATTTATTCCTTAATTACTACTGCAGATATCCATAAATTTTTATTGGATAAAGATTTATCTTGTGGTTGAGATACAGAATTTTATTTGAATGTGAGATCAATTCTTCAGCGAGATATATTTTAATCCAAATATAATGGAGATTTGCAAGTTTTTTCTTGTAATTTTTTTTAAAGATTTTATTTATTTATTTGACAGAGAGAGATCAAAAGTAGGCAGAGAGGCAGGCAGAGGGAGAAGTGGGAAGCAGGCTCCCTGCTGAGCAGAGAGCCCAATGTGGGGCTCGATCCCAGGACCCTGAGATCATGACCTGAGCCGAAGGCAGAGGTCCTAACCCACTGAGCCACCCAGGTACCCCTTGTAATTCTTAAGTTTTAACTTTACCTATCTGGAGGCTGTGTTATTATGTACATATAGATTTGGAATAGTTATATATTCCTTAACAATTGAAAATTCTCCCTATTTTTCTCTCCCATTAACTGCTCAAAGGTGCACGTTATCTCTTACACCATTCTAGAAGAAACCTGTGTTCTAAGTGAACATGGCAACTTAATTTGCTATCTCTCTGACTTTGCAGAAAAGAGGTGGCCACTGCAGGAACACACTGCATTGCTTTCCTTTCTATTATTTTTTTTTTTGCCACACTCCTTTAAAAAAATAAATAAATACACATTTTGTGTTAGAATGATTTAGATTTATGGAAAAATTATGTAGTACAGAGAATTCCCACATATCCCATGCCAGTTGCCCTTCTTGTTAATACTTCAGATTACTACAGTAAATTTGTTACAATTAATGAACCAAAAACAAGACACTATTACTGACTGAAGTTCATAGTTTATTCAGATTTCTAATACCTTTTTTTGTTCCAGGAGCAGCATCATTGATTATTTTACTGTTTACTTTTGCCTGTTTCAGAATGTGATATAATTGGAATCATACAGTATGTAGACTTTTCACACTGGCTTCTTTCACGTGGCAATATGCTTTTAAGGCTCCTCTTTGCATGTCTTTACATGGCTCCAATAATATCCCATTGTATGGATATACCACAGTTATCTATTCCCCAATTAAAGGACATGTTTATTACTTCTAGTTTTGGGGGTTGTGAATAAAGTTACTATAGACATTTATGTGAAGGTTTTGTGTGGACTTAAGTTTCAAATCAGTTGGATAAACACCGAGGAGCACAGGCGCTGGATTGTATAGTAAAACTATTTTTAGTTACGTAAGAATCTGCCAGCCGGTCTTCCAAAGTGGCTGCCCATTTTGCATTTCTACTAGCTACGAATGAGAGTTATTGTTGTTTTGTATCCTCTCTAGCAATTAGTATCGCCAGTGTTCTTTTAAAAAGTATTACTTCAGTTATTCTTATAGATGTGTATTTATATCTATTATTGTTTTAATTTGCAATTCCTTACTGACAGGTAATAACATGACTCTTTATATGTGCGTATCTGTATATCTCCTTTAATGAGGTGTCTGTTCAGATCTTTAATTGGAGATTTAGATTTTTTTCCCCCAAATACGTTTATTTTATTTTTTCAGTGTTACAAGATTGATTGTTCATGGGGCACCTGGGTGGCTTAGTCGGTTAAGAGTCTGCCTTCGGCCCAGGTCATGATTCCAGGGTCCTGGGATCGAGCCCCACATAGGGCTCCCTCTTTCTCTCTTTCCTTCTTTCTGACCCTCCTCCCAACTCATGTTCTCTTCTACTCACTCTGCTTTCTCTCTCTCAAATAAATAAATAAATAAATAAATAAATAAATAAATAATCTTAAAAAAAAAAAAGATTGATTGTTCATGCACCACACCCAGTGCTCCATGCAGTTCGTGCCCTTCTCAATAACCACCACCAGGCTTGCCCACCCCCCTCACCCCCTCCCCTCCAAAACCCTCAGTTTGTTGCTCAGAGTCCACAGTCTCTCCTGGTTCATCACCCCCTCCGATTTCCCCCCATTCGCCCTTCCCTTCCTTCTCACAATGGCCTCCATGATTTTCTTTATATTCCACACGTGAGACCATAAGATAATTGACTCTCTCCGCTTGACTTATTTCACTCCGCATGATCTCTTCTAGTCCAGTCCATGTTGATACAAAAGTTGGATATTCATCCTTTCTGATGGAGGCATAATAAATATTCCACTCATCTGTTGAAGGGCATTTTGGTTTTTTCCACAGTTTGGAGATTCAGATTTTTAATTTGGATGATCTATTTTCTTATTGTTAAGCTTTAAGAATTCCTTGTATGGGGGCGCCTGGGTGGCTCAGTGGGTTAAACCCTCTGCCTTCAGCTCAGGTCGTGGTCTCAGGGTCCTGGGATCGAGCCCCGCACTGGGCTCTCTGCTCAGCGGCGAGCCTGCTTCCCCTTCTCTCTGCCTGCCTCTCTGCCTACTTGTGATCTCTCTCTCTCTCTGTCAAATAAATAAAAAATCTTTAAAAAAAAAAAAAAAGAATTCCTTGTATGTTTTGGACACAAGTCTATAACAGTTAATTTTATGTCACTTTGATTGAGCTATGGGATGCCAAGATTTTTGGTCATTTATTTGAGCATATCTGTTAAGAGTGTTTTTGGATGAGGTTAACATCTGAACTGGTAGATCTAGTAAAGCAGATTGTTCACCCTAATGTGGGTGGGCTGCATCCGTTCAGTTGAAAGCCTGTCTAAAACAAAAGGCCATTCCACCAGGAGAGGAAGACTCGCTACCTGACTGTCTTCCAGGTAGGGCATTCGTCTTCCACCTTCAGATTCAAACTTGGACTAGAACTTACACCACTGGCTTTCCTGATCCTCCAGGCTTCAGACTCAGACTGGAAGCAAATCATCAGCAATACTGGGTCTCCAACTTTCTGACTGAAGATCCTGGGACTTCTCTCAACTTCCCAAGCTTTATTATCCTATGAGCCAAGTCCTTATAAATATATATATATATTTTATAATTGGTTCTACTTGTTCATGGGTTCTATTTTATAATTGGTTCTACTTTACATGTTCATAATATATATAATTATTAAAAGATTTAACATTACATATAATAGAAGAAAAATAAATATCCTATATATTAATATATATATTAACCAATAGGATTGGTTAATATAATATATTGGTTAATATTGGTTAATATAATTAATATACACATACTAAGAATAGAACCGATAGGATTGGTTAATAATTATATTAACCAATCCTATCGGTTCTATTTTTCTGGAGAACCCAGACTAATATAAATCCCTCAGCAGATATGTGTCTTGCAAATACTTCTTCTAGTCTATGATTTGTCTTTGCATTTTTCAACAGTGTCTTTCACATAGCAGCTTCTAGATAATAGTAAAGTTCTACTTAATCAGTTTTTGTTTTCTTTCCTGGGTCATGTTTCTAGCCTCATAGCTAAAAGCTCATCTCCAAACCTAAGTTCACAGATTGTTCTCTCATGTTGTCTTCTATGGTCTTTACAGTTTTTCATGTTACATCGAGCTCCATGACCCATTTTGAGTTAAATTCTGGGGAAGATGAAAGGTTTGTATCTAGGTTCTTTCTCGTGCAAATGGACATCCAGATGCTGCCATCAGGCACACTGCTGAGAAGACTATCCTTTCTCCACTGGACTGCCTTTTCTCCTGGGTCAAAGATCAGTTGGTTGTATTTGTGTGTGTCTTTACTCTGTATTACTCATCTGTTTCTCTTTTCTTTCACCAATACCTTGTTGCCTTCATTACTTTAACTTTACAGCAATTCTGACATCAGGTATCATGAGTTCTCCAACTGTGTTGTTTTTGTATCGGTTTTTCACTTCCTTTTTTCCCTCTTGTTCTCCTGTTCTGTGTCGGCACTCACCAAATAAAGGGTTAGCACTGGAGTTTTTCCATCATGCTTTGCTTTCTGAAAGCCCAGTGTTATAAAAATGAATGTTTATGCTCCATGCCCCTAAATTCATATGTTGAAGCCCTAACTCCCAGTATAGATGTATTTGGAGCAGGGGCCTCTAAGGAGTAACTAAGGTTGAGTGAGGTCACAAGAGTGGGACAGTCATCTGGTAGGATTAGTGTTTTTATAAGAAGAGACAACAGAGACTCTGTCTCTCTCTGTTTCTATGCCTTCCTCTTTCTATCTATTTGTGCATGCTCTGAGGAAAAGCCATGTGAGGACATAGTAGGAAGGCAAACATCTACAAGCCAGGATAGGAGGTCTCACCAAAAACCGACCCTGACAGCTTCTTAATCTTGGACTTCTAGCCTCCAGAATTATGTGAAAATAAATTCCTGTTGTTTAAGCCACCCAGCCTGGTATTTTGCTATGGCAGCCCCAAAACACTAACATACACAGAATAAGACAATGAGGAACTTTTTTAAAGATCAAGTAGCTGCGTTCTGTTTTCTTAATCCAAACTGGTGATCCTTGTCTTTCAATTGATGAGATAGTTCATTTAAATTTAGTCTATTCTTGACAGTTTTCATTTTTATCATTTTATTTTATGATTTCTCTCTCACATATTTTTGTTTTTTTTTCCTTCCTTCCAAAACAAGCATTGGGATGATCAGTTTCCATAATTCTTTCTTTCCTTTCAGTTAGGAAATTATACATTTAATCTTCATGGTTTTCTGGTTTATCCATTTATTTAAAAAATGCATTCCTGTCTGAACAAAGCACAAAGTGAATAAAAAATTTTACCACATTTCCAAGTGTTACCAGTTAAGAAACTGGTAAAGTTTAGAATGTTAACTATGATTACCCATTCCTTTCTTAACTGTCATTTTTCTCAAAAATTTAGTCCAACTTGATTTTTATGAACACATTCTTCATAATTACTTTCATTTATCGTATTGTTAACATATGTTTAGGTTTACCCTATGTTTGCCAATTGTTTTGCCCACTATTGCTTTTGGAAACCCTCTTCTTCCTTCTGGGTTCGATTTTCTTCTTTCTGAGGTAAATCCTTGAATAACTGCTTTAGTGAGAATATGTGGGTGGTAGCGCCTCTGTGTCTTCTTGTGTGTCTAAAATTGTCTTTACTATACTGATTGGTAGTTTGTTTAGTTTATAATTCTTGGTTGACAGTTATTTTTTCTCAGCAACATAAAAATATTATTCAGTTGTGCCCTGGCCTCTACCATTGCCATGACAAGTCTACTGTTAGTAGTTTCTTTCTTTATCTTACTTGAAACATTTTATTGATGGGCCTAAAGATTCATGTTTTTCATCATTTGTAAAATTCTCAGCCATCTTCATGTTACTATTTGATTCTTCATCATTCTTTTTCTTTTTCCTCTTAAACTTTTAGCAGACATATATTAGACCTTCCCATTAACTCCCTCATGACACTGAATCTCTCTTTTGTGGCTTTAATTTCTTTATCTTTCTGACTTACATTTTACTTCATTTCTTCGGATCTATGTTCTGGTTCAATATTTTTTTACTTCAGCTGTTTCTGATACGTTCCACAAGCTGTTTGTTTATTGCTTAATTTTAAAAGTTCTATTTCATTTGTTTTAATCTTTTTTGTTGTTATTGTTTATTGTGTATTTTTATAGTTGATTATTTTTATTAACTTAATTATTTGAACACAATGAGTGTATATTCCCTGTTAAAATGTGCTATAATATGAAAAGATTGATCTTCTAATGTGATCTGTTTAAGTCTTTCGCTCTTCCCCCATTCCGGATAATTCACTTGTGAAAAAGCTCCCTGTGAGAGGCACTTCATCTACAGGAGTCACGGACACACAGGCTGTGGAGTGTTGTTGTCTTCACATGTAATAAGCACCCCAGAATTATCATTCATACAGGAGCACAATGACATTCATTTCATAGTTTGGGGACTCCTAAATCTTGAGGACTTTTTGAGGGGGTAGAAATTTAAACCCCACAATTGTGCATGGAAGACCCAAAGTACAACTCTCCAGGAATTTAGGCAGAGATAAATAAACTTGCCTGTTGCCTTCCTGCATCACTGGTCATGGCTTTTTCAGTCCTGTATTATACTAAGGTATAGATCAAGGTTTCCAGCTCTGTCCTCGTGGGCCTTCAGGCTTTATTCTGTTCCTCTGAGCATCTTAAAATTAAAGCTCTTAGGGACTTAACCAGAAACACACTAATCCTGATCCCTCACACACACTCCCACCGAGGATTAACCAACGAGTTGAACCTCATTTGTGCCTCCTGGGATTACACCCTGCTTCCCAGATTACCTGCCATGTGGGGATTTTTCTTACTATTCCTGATATTTCAACCAAACAATTTTGAACAATGTTATATTTTCAGTGCTTGGGGAAGGGATTCAGGTGACTGAAGTCACATTATTTATGCAATAGGAAGCACCAAAACTCAAGTTTTCATGAATATAGAGAAACCACACCCCAATCTGGGGGCTCAAATTAAGATGCGGAATACCTTACTTATATTTTATGTTCACTAGCTGTATCATAATTGGAATTCATTGCTTTTTGCCCTGAGGATGTGAGATGGGATGGAGTTTCACAGCTGTTCAAATCTCCTTTAAAGAAGCAGGAGTGTATTAATGACACATGAAGGAAGATACTGGCAAGAAAACTCATCTTGGGGTGCCTGGGTGGCTCAGTGGGTTAAAGCCTCTGCCTTGGGCTCAGGTCATGATCTCAGGGTCCTGGGATTGAGCCCCTCATCGGGCTCTCTGCTCAGCAGGGAGAGCTTCCCCTGCTTCCCCCCTCTCTCTGCCTGCTTCCTGCCTACTTGTGATCTCTCTCTCTCTGTCAAATAAATAAAATCTTTTAAAAAAAAGACTCATCTTGGGGCGCCTGGGTGGCGCAGTTGGTTGAGCGGCTGCCTTCGGCTCGGGTCATGATCCCGGAGTTCCGGGATCGAGTCCCATGTCGGGCTCCCAGCTCCGTGGGGAGTCCGCTTCTCACTCTGACCTTCTCCCTTCTCATGTTCTCTCTCACTCTCTTTTTCCTAATAAATAAATAAATAAAATCTTAAAAAAAAATATTTAATAAAAAAAAGACTCATCTTGAGTTGATAACACATGGATAAAATATCTGTCTCTTCATTAGTTTATAAGCATCTTTAAGGGAGAGAAAGTGATGCATTTATCTTATAATGTGTGCAGTGGAGCATTAAACTTGCTGCATGGCAGGTGCTAAATAACTGTGGAAAGAATAAAGGAAGGAGAGGGTGAGGATGGGAGAAAGAAAGGAAAAAATAAGAAAGAAGGAAGGAAAGAAGGAAGGGAGGGAAGGACCGAGGGAAAGAAGAGGCAGCTTCTATCCATCACTATAATACCTACATAGAAAAAGAAAACCTAGCCCGCTTCCAGCAACTGGGTATTTGGAGCATAAATATAGGTGTCCTTGAGAATGACTCCACATTCTTAAAGTCCAAGTCTTGCAGAGACCATCAATTTGATTAAACATTTTAGCTGCTCGCAGCAGCAATGACATAAGACTCTCTTAAGCTAAATGTCAGACTAGAGGAATTTGTGTTTTCAGTAGAGTACAATACTTCAAAGTTCCCACAGTGCTGAGGAATATGCCACCATGTCAGCAAATCTGAATACGTGGATGAGTAAAGATTTCTGAGCTGCACCGTGTTTGGAGAGTTCTGTGTCTTCCTTTCTTAATGATCTAAATTTCCTTTTCATCTCAATAAATTTCTTACAAATTCTCACATCCTTTCTTTTGGCAAAAAATAAGTTTCAGAAACAGGTAAAATGGTAGAAAGCTCTCATTTTTCCCGTTATTGCAGAGACCATCAACTGCATAAATGTTTCTCTTCAAAGGGGAGGAGGTTTTATGACTGAATTGTACTTTCAATAAACCTCTTTCGAGCTGACAAGGAAAATGTTCTTTGCTTGGACAGGGCACGTTAGCCACATCCACGTGAAATAATGAGTGTGAAAGCACTCTGAGAAACAAGTAGCCTGTAGAGTCAGTACTGTATTAATGTGGTGAGCATTATACTCTGTGCTAAGAAATGGGATGATGATGGCCGGACATGGAGAGAAGCATAGGCAGAAACTCGCGTGGCATATAAAGGTAGTAACCTACTCCACTCAAGCTGCTCACTCTTTGTCTTAGTGCAGGCTGGGATAACAAAATACCATAGACTTCACGGTTTATCAACAATAAAAATTCCTATAGTTCTGGAGGCTGGGAAGTTTAAACTCAAGGCTCCAGCAGATTTGATATGGGTGAGTCCATTTCCTGGTTCCATACCATCTCTATGCCCTGCCCTCACATGGCAAAAAGGAGCCAGGAAACTTTCTGGAACCTTTTTTATAAGGGCACTGTGCCCCTTCATGAGGACTTCACCCTCATGATCTTATCACTTCTCAAAGGCTACAAGTACAAACATCATTATACTGCAGATTGGGTTTCAGCTTACGCTTGTTGCAAGGACACAGACATTCAGACTGCAGCACTGCCGAACATGCAAACCCCTGCCCCAGAGGTTCAATGTGGGTGACTAGTAACAGTAGAAAGAACCAAGAATGATCTGTGCTCTGAGAGGACCCCTGACAAGGAAAGATTTGTGTCATTGACCTGAGGGCATTTGATTCTTAACAGCGTCCATTCCTTTTCCTTCCACCCTTCCGTGAGGGTGGGGAGAGTAGGGCCACCTGGTCATAGGATTTTAGATGCTCTTGATGTCTCTTCCTGCCTTGGCATATCTGACTAGAAGAATGAGTTTGTATAAAAGAATATGCTCTCTATTTCCCTTGTCCCATCATTCCTTCGTTTCCTCATCTGCCCTACTCATCTTTCCTTTAAATGTTTTTTAACATATTTTTAAAACAGCTTTACTGGCTCTCTATCAAGGTAGCACTGTTACTTGAAGTGTGATCCATAAACCTCTAGTAATTCCAGGGAATACAGAGTCAGTTCCAGAGTTTAGAAGCTAAAATACTGATAATAGTATACTAGTAGTATCATACCACATAATGTGTACAAGCTTCTATAGTTGCTAGCAAACATTTTGTTTCACATTTGGCTAAGATCGCTGAAGCACAGAATCGAATCATTTCTCAGCATATATGGAAAATATATGGAGGAAAACTAATCAACATACTATTATGCCAATATTGAAAAGGCATGCTATCAGAAGAGGACATTTTAAGAGCATTAACAAATAAAGTTCATGAGGGGCTGTAGAAACATTTTTCTATATACATCTCCAGAGCCAAGGGAAACAAAGTAAAAAATAAACTGTTGATACTGTATCAAAATGAAAAGCTTCTGCACAGTAAAGGACATAATCAATAAAACTAAACGGTAACCTACAGAATGGGAGAAGATACAAGCAAATGATAAAGGGTTAATATTCAAAATATATAAAGAACTGTTACAACTCAACACCTCAACAATGAATAATCCAATTTAAAAATGGGCAGAAAACATGAACAGATATTTTCCCAGAGAAGATATACAGATGTCCAACAGACACATGAAAAGATGCTCAGCATCACTGATCAATAGGGAAATGCAAATCAAAACTATGAGACATGCTCCGCTGAGGGACATTGGTCCAGAGGCTAGGCCGGAGGTCTGGCCCTCCAGGGAACAGAGTGGTTTCAGGACCCGCGAGATCATAAAGAGACGGGGGGGGGGGGGTCCTGAGTGAGGCAGAGCTCCCAGATATCAGGGCGGTGAAGCCCACGGCAGAGAAAGAGCCGCGCAGTGTGTTTTGAGCTGGGGCTTACCTTAGACCGTGGCTGCGGCCCTTCAAGTGGGGACCACATAAGGCATTCCAGAGAGATCCCCTCCTTCCTCCTTGGGGAGGAGCGGCGCGGCAGCGTGCAGCAGGAATCTGCTAGGTTTGGAGACTCCAGACGGGGCTGTGCGCCAGAGACAGAGGCGCGCTGCCACCGGTGGCTGAACTCAGAGCTTGTGCGGACCCGGGAGACGGGAGTGATTGACTGCTTTCCTCTGAGGGCACGCTGAGGAGCGGTGACTCCAGCGCTCAGCTCCTCCAGCCGGAGACTGGGAACCGCCATTTGCATTCCCAGCCTCCAGGGCGGTATGGAAAGCGCTAAGGGAACAAAGACTCCCGAGAGTGAACCTGAGTGAATTGCTTGGCCCCTCCCTGGGCAAGGGTGGGGCATTTCCGCCTCAGGCACGACATCTGAGAATCAAATTGTAAAGGCCCCTCCCCAGAAGATCAGTGAGAATATCCAGCCAAGCCCAAGTTCATCAGTCAGTG
>CM052809.1:44876427-44897856 GCA_028533885.1 Nasua narica | reverse complement strand
AAAACAGTATGGATATTCCTCCAAAAAGTTAAAAATAGAACTACCCTATGATCCAGCAATTGCACTACTATTTACCTAAAAATTACAGAAACACTATTTCAAAAGGATGCATGCATCCCAGTGTTTACAGCAGCATTATCTAAAACTACCAAATTATGGGAACAGCCCAAGTGTCCATCCAGTGATGAATGAGTAAGGAAGATGAGGTGTGTGTATACACACAGACACACACAGTGGAATATTATTCAACAATACAAAAGAATGAAATCGGGGCACCTGGGTGGCTCAGTGGGTTAAAGCCTCTGCCTTGGGCTCAGGTCATGATCTCAGAGTCCTGGGATCGAGCCCTGAGTCAGGCTCTCTGCTCAGCGGGGAGCCTGCTTCTCCCTTTCTCTCTCTGCCTGCCTCTTTGCCTGCTTGTGATCTCTCTCTCTCAATAAATGAAATCTTAAAAAAAAAAAAGAATGAAATCTTGCCATTTGCAACAACGTAGAGCTAGAGAGCATAATGTTAAGAGAAATAAGTGAGAGAAAGACAAATACTATACGACTGTGTTCACATGTGGAATTTAAGAAACAAAATAAATGAGCAAAGAGAAAGAGAGAGAGAAACCAAGAAACAGACTCTTAATTATAGAGAACTTATGGGTATTGGAGGGGAGTTTGGTGGGGGATGAGTGAAACAGGGCTAGGGATTAAGGTGGCACTTGTCATCATGAGCACTGGGTAATACATGGAATTGTTAAATCACTATATCGGAAACCTGAAACTACTATAACACTGTATGTTAACTAACTGGAATTAAAATAAAAACTTGGGGTGCCTGGGTGGCTCAATGGGTTAAAGCCTCTGCCTTCGACTCAGGTCATGATCTCAGGATCCTGGGATCGAGCCCCACATTGGGCTCTCTGCTCAGCGGGGAGCCTGCTTCCCCCTCGCCCTCTGCCTACTTGTGATCTCTCTTTCTCTGTGTCAAATAATTAAAAAGCCTTTAAAAAATAAAATAAAAATTTACTTTAAAAATAAAATATAAAACATATCAATTAATTAATTAACACATGCATCTTAAAAAAAATGATTCACAAGGTAGGCGTATTGGAATCAGGGTCAAAAGACACCACTTACATATGCTGCTGTGGACGTTAAAGGAGATTGCTAGAGCTCCACTGTTTGTGAAGTGAACGGGTGGAAGAATATTTTCTCTTCTTTTCCTTTTTGAGAGATTGCATTTATTTCGGAAACAGAGAGCATGAGCAGGGGGGACGGTCAGAGGGAGAGAGAAGCTGATTCCCCGCTGAGCAGAGAGCATGACGCGGAACTCAATCCCACGATCCTGAGATCATGACCTGAACCGAAGGCAGACACTTAACTGACTGAGCCACCCAGGTGCCCCCAGAATAGTCTCTCATGATCTAATACTGAAGGAAATGAGGAAATCTGACTTAATTACGTCCTGGCCTATAAGCATACATCTTTTTTTTTTTGTCCAATGAACAGAAAAAAATAGGCAGCAAGCATGAAAACCTTTCTATATTCCATTAAAATATGGGATACTTACTATGATCTCTGCTACAACTATTCCAACTCAGTATCCTGTGACAGTATTCTTCAGGGTTGAGAAGATAGCTTATGAGCACTGAGTTTTAAACCATTACCTTACTGCACTACATGAATCCACAAACCGTGAAAGGTTTGTCGTAGGCTCAGTTTAACAGATATCTTGTGACTGAACCAGGTCAGACCCCAACGAGGGCTGTGCTCCTCTAATGAAGCACAGAGTCTCATATGTCTACCAAAATGAACAAAAGCAGTGAAAGAAACAGTGACTAGAGTGAAAAGAACATGGTAATGAAGTCTTTTTTGCATCTTATACTGCAAAAGGCTACACAAGGCTACACCAAATTTCTGTGGACAGCAACCCCTCTGCTGCTGGTTGTAACCCTTCTTCCTAATGCTTGGTGAAGGAAGACACCAAAGGGTCCTTTGCAGGGAGTTACGAGGAGATGAAAAGCAAATGTCATGCTAATCTCAAACACCAACTTCTCTGCTTTATTATTTTGAACTTACAATTTAATATATCTTGATGGAATTAAATGGTCTGTTACTTAAAGCTTGTTCTGGATTGAATTGTGCTCTCCCCCAAATGCATATGTGGAAATCCTCATCCCTGGTATCTGAGAATAGCAACCTACTTGGAAATAGGGTCATGACAGACATAATTAGTTAAATTAAGATGAGATCGTCCTGGAGGAGCGTGGCTCCTCATCCAACAGAAGACACACACACACACACACACACACACACACACACACACAGAGTATGTCCCGTGACGGGGAAGGCAGACTTGCCGCAAGCCAAGGAATGCCAGAGTGTCAGCTAACCACCAGAAGCTGGGAGAGCGCAATGGAACAGGTTTCCTTCCAGCCCTCCAAAAGAACTAGCCCTGCCAACAGGCTGATCTCAGACTTCGAAGCCTTCAGAATTGTGGGACAAACTTCCGCTGCTGAAGCCACCCAGTGTGTGGTACCTTCTTACAGCATCACTAGCAAACCAATACAAAGCTTGAGCAGGCAGAAACTCTATTTTCCACCAATAAAAGTGCAGCACAGTCAGTCCACACTTCAGACTTTTGCCAGCACACAGCCTCACCTCATCAGAATCACCGCAGGGAGGAAAAGCAAACAAGCCACAGTGTGTGTGTGTGTGTGTGTGTGTGTGTGTGTGTGTGTGCGCGCAAACGCATGCTCATTCTTCTGAAGAAACAGAAGGCACACTGCTTAATTGAAACATGTTTCCAAAGAGGCGGAAGAAGGGAAATTGCATTTAAAATAAACATTGACCCCCGTTGCTAAGTAAATGCCTCACAACATTACCGTAGGATCAGACCTGAAAATGAAGTCAGAATTAGGCAGTCGAGTTGAATGCTGTCTATTCAGGATCTAATGATAGACAAAGAGAAAGAGTTACATTTTGTAGGATAATTGGTTGGAGATGTGCAGCAGGCGTTTGAAAACCATGTCAGGACATTTTTGCATATCAGAAAACAATCTCATTAGCACACTTCATGAGACACTTGTGTAGTCAAAGAATTTTAATTATCCCTGAGGCCTGGGACAAGGAGTACGCTACAAACCACTTCGGTGATAGAAAAAAAAATAAATAAATCTTTGTGTTGCCATCAGCAGTGCCAATCTCCTAATTTCATCATCATTAATATTTCATCAGTGTTTTACTGGAATAATTACTGCTTTGTACTATGAGTAAAAAAGATGTGCTTATGGAAATCCGAGATATGAACAGCATACTTCTTTTCATTCAACTGACAGAGTGGAATCTACTGAAACTGGGAACAGAGAGAGACAGGGTATGAAAGAAAAAATACTGACTTCTTGTTTGTGGTTTTCAAATTTGTACAAAACCCAAAGGCTAAAAAACAGCCCAAACAACAGTTAACCTCCCCAAATTTGGTCTGGCAGTTTGGCCTCGTGCCATTTGCACGGAATGAGACACTGGGTTCCACACAGCTGACTGGGGATTTTTTGAAATTACTGCTCCTAGTCTGACCCCAGATTCTTGATCTGCCCTGCCGGCATGCCCACCCGGCTGCACGCGGCTGCACGCGGCTCCTTCTGAGCCATCTGGACAGAGGGCAGAGCAGCACACGGTATGCACCCAACCAGACCATGACCAGCCCCATTCCAAAAGCTGTCTGTTCGAATGAACACAAAGGGGACTCACGGGCCCCCACTCCTTCACCCAACCCATTTAGGAGCACTGTTCTGTCATTTTAATGGTAGACCTGCAAGCCCTAAGTCCTCTGTTATGACAAGGTGAGGAGTATGCAGCTGGTCTGGGATCTCACTGGCAGAGCAGCCTTAGGACTTTATAACAGTGCTTAGAAATGCTTACAGAATACTGTGTTTTGCACCTCAGTCTAAAACACAGTGAGTGAAGCCATGAGCCAATCCACCCCAGAGCTGGGAGGCACCAAGATGATGCTTCCGTTTTCCCAAGAAAGGCAGTCTTTCTCTTTACTCCAAACACTACAGAAGAGGCATTACAGCTAAATAGAAACAAGAGAGATGTCAATGAAACGTGAAGAGCTTAGGGCTCTCTCGAAAGTAAGAATGGTTTGTCTTTCTAAGAAAATTCAGAGTCTCCTAGGGGAGTTTTAAACAATGACAATATAGATTTATCTTTCACCCTGTTTGGAATATCTAAATTCAGTGCACCTTGAAAGATCTCAAAGAAAACTCTAAGACTACATGGTGCCTCATGGTTTTAGGTCTTTGCTATTTTTATGAAATCCTTGTGGATTTATGGAGAAAAAAATTAGTTTTTCCAAATCAATCTATGAATATCTCCTATCCCACCTGTGGGGCTCTTCCTTTAGGTGCTTTGGCTGCTAATCCTCTTTAATATCCTCTTTTTTCTCTGTGGTCTGACAAAATTGCCTCTGCACTCTACAAACAGCTTAATACTTTCTGCCTTTAAGCTCACTATGTTCACATGTAGAGAGAGAGATCCAAGAATTCACCCCATCGCGACACTACAGCTTGGTTTGTTGGACTTGTAAACTGAAGGAAGCATTTTCATGTTCCTATACGTATACAGAACATATACAGAAATTGTGAGGGAGAAAGAAATAGTGTAATTAAATAAGGACTCACTAAGAAAGACACATTCACAGATAGATGGAAAAGTCAGCTTAATAAAGAAATAGAGCTATATTAATAGCAATTCCAAATTTAGGTGGGGATACAATGCCCTGATGACTAGAAGTTAAGCTTAAAAACCCCCGAAATCTCCTTCCCAATTAAAGTACAGATTTTTTGTGTGTGATTCTGTGATTGGTTCAGCTTGACTACAAGTGAAGTGATAGGGAAACATCATCTCTGCTCTCATGTTTCTCCTCTTTATGAGCCTTGGTGATGACGAGTGCATGAATGAGAGCAAGAATTTTGGCCAATTGCAGACAATCTGGAAACTGTCCTGTTGCCACCTAGGTCTAGTTTTTATATCATTCCACTCAATGGGTGTTGCTGAGTGTTCACAAAGGCAACCCTTTTCTGTTCCAGCTGTGCCAGAAGCTCTCATAATCACCATCTCCTTGATTCAAATGCCATTATTAAATCATTCTTCTGCTGCATCAGGAAAAATTTAGTGAACACATTACATGCCAGATATCATTCTAGATCTTGGTTTATGGCCATGGAACATTTGACAAATGTCCCTACCTTCGTAGACTTAACTTGTAGTGAGGCGAGACGGACATTAGACAAGTAAGTGGATGCTGTAGGCTGTCTGATGGCTGAAGGTGCTAAGGAGAAAAATAAAGCAGGAAGGGGGGGTGGGCTAATGGGAGGATGAGTATTAAAGTTCGAGTGGATTGGGCAGGCAAGAATGGCTGAGAAGAAAATATCTGAGCAAAGGTCTAAAGGAGTGGGGAGGACTAGATGTGGATATTTGCAGGAAGAGGATTCCAGACAGAGGGAATAATAAACACACAGGCTTGAACATGCACCAGACAGCATTCTTGTCAAAGTGTGACATATTCTTTGTTCTATCAAAAGAAATATAATATAGGATAAAACTCTGCTCTGAAAAGAGTAGCCAGCAACATGTGCGTCCTGCAGTGATACCTCAGTTTATTCCATTCAGCCACAATTTGATGGTATAAAATGCCTTGGGATTTGGTTGATGGGTACCATCCATTTTATGTAACTTTCTGTTTTTATGTTATACTGGTGATAGAGAAACACTTCATTGTTGGAGCAAACAAGACAAAAGTTTATCCAATAAAATGTGAAAGTTACCTCATCCAACTACCTCTGTTGTAGTTCTCAACCACCTACTGATCTCCTCATTCCTGAAGAAAACAGTTAGCTGTTTGACATCCACTCCTAAGTCCTTTCTTTGTATATTTACATACATACAGGTATATATGAAAACAGCTTTTTTTCATGAATGGGACTTAACAATGTGTGGAAGATACAACTGTGTTAATAGAGAAAAATAACTACCTTATTCTTTTTAATGTCAGTGTGGTATTCCATAGTGTAAATTTGCTATAAATTATTTAAATTTCCCATTGATGGACTTAAAAATTTTCTTTGATTAATATTCTGTACTCAACTTATGGAGAATGTATGTGTTTTTCTAGGATAGACACCAAGAATTTGAAGGATAAGGATATAGGATGGTTTAACCAAAATTTTTTGAAAATTTCCACACAGTTTGGATGCCAAACAGCTAAAAATTTCCCTTCAAGTACTTTTTTAGATGCATCCCATAAATTTTTATGTTATATGTCTATTTTCATTCACCTCAGTGTATTTTCTGCTAATCTTTGTGATTCTTCATTGATTCATTAGTTATTTAGGAGTACGCTGTTTAACTTTCACATCTTTATGACTTTTCGAAGTTCCTCTTTGTGTTTTAATTTCTAATTTTATCCTATTACAGCTGGGGGGGGCATACTTTGTATAATTTCAATCTTTTTAAATTTTTTGAGGCTTCGTATGTGATTTTTAGAAACATTTTTCATTGATATTGTCAAATAGCCCTCCCAAACAAGTACATAATTTATCATTATATAATTGTTCAAAATATCCAAAGGTTTTATAGAAAACCAAAGTAAAAATAAAATATCTCTTATAAAACTCCCTTTCTGAATTTAGTTGGTTTATCATTAAAATTATCATTAAAATTATGGTATTCTTGTTGACAACACAGAATAATAATTAGAGCTCTGATTTATGTAACACTATGGTCTGTGCATGTGTTATATATTTAAAATACAGTAACTATAATCTTCACTATAAAATAAGTATTAGTATTTTCATCTTGCAAAGGAGAAAACTAAGTCAGATTATTTAAGTAACTTGTCCAAAATCACAGAAAAAAATAAGGAAGAATTGGGATTAAGGCCCAAAATTATTTCTACCATCATATTCTTTTCCCAAGGGCAAGGAAAAATGGTCACTTGGAGACAATACTTTTTCCTCATCTTTCCTTACTTCTGTAATAGCGAAGGACTCATCCAGACTCATGTTCTGGTTATTCTTGGCAGCCATAAACTTCCATTTGCCATTTCTGCTTTTACCTTTTTCCTCCTCCAGAGGACAACTGAATCTTCTAATTAGACAAGATGCTTACTGCCTCCTTTCCAAGTGAATTTACTAATAGGAAAAAGGGATTCAGAGCCTATTTCACTTAATGTAAAAACACTAATATTTTCATATTAGTCTTTTCTTTTTAAAAAAAAAAACCTTTATTTATTTATTTGACAGAGAGAGACACAGCGAGAGAGGGAACACAAGCAGGGGAGCAGCGGAGGGAGAGGGAGTGGGAGAGGGAGAAGCAGGCCTCCCGTGGAGCAGAAAGCTCAATGTGGGGCTGGATCCCAGGACCCTGGGACCATGACCTGAGCCGAAGACAGATGCTTAAGGACTGAGCCACCCAGGCGCCCCTAGTCCTTTCCTTTCTTTTGATTTTTCAAGTTCTGCAGAAGCACAGTTCTGATTGGGTTGTTTTTATCCATTAAATTGGCCAAGAATTATCTTAAGGAAAAATAACCTCATAAGGAAGCAGAGTAAACCAGGTGCTACGTTTTACAAAATCTTTGGAAAGTATTTTTCTTTCTTTTAAAATGAACTTTGATTATCTTATTCAGCAATACTGAAATGTGAAAAATCAACTATAAAAAACATTGACTAATTGGACTGTGAGTTGCCAGAAGGGCAATGTATTTTCTGTTTTCAACATACAGTACACGACTGAAAACCCAGTAAGTGTTCCTTATGACCTGCCAGGTGAATTAATAAGCAGTGACATTATCTCTGAGAAGAATATGTTTGCCAGCCACTACTGAACTTATAGTCCTTATGAGCCCTCCAAAAGAGTATGTTTATGTATCCTACTCATTTTGTGCCTATTATGTGCCAGGCACCGTGTAAGGAACCGTGGCCTCAGAAGTGACCTGAGCAGACAGACTCTGATTTTATAGTCAATCATCAAACAGACACTGAGAGAATTAGATAAAATTGTGATATGTGATTCAATGGGAAGTACATGGTGCTAGAATATCACATAACAAGGGATCCTCATCGAATTTGTGAAAGGTTTCCCTGAGGGAGCAGCATCTAAGCAGATCCTTAAAATTAGGGGCTGCTATGCCAATGTTCTCTTAGGCCTGCACAGTAGATTTTCTGTGCAGGCCTAAAATACTGAATTGTTCATGCCTTTACATAGGGCATGCATCTCCAGTTATGTACCATATATCCTGTGTTGTTCTGACTGGTACATGGCCTGAGGAAAATTTGTGCTATCTGCCTGGCCCCTGCAATTCTCTGAATATGTGTTTTGATACAGAATATTAAATTTAAAAAAAAAAAAAAGAGAGAGAGAGAGAAAAAGAAAGAAAGAAAGAAAGAAAGAGAAAGAAAGAAAAAAAAAAGAAAGCTCAATCTGCGGTAGATAGATAAATGCATTCTAGGGCTCTGTCGAGTACATGCTTATTTCCTATATGTGTATGTGAAAGAATGTATCCTTACTCCTGAGATACTTTATTATTTTGAAAATATTGGGAGCATCTTGGTAGCTCAGTTAGTTAAACATCCAACTCCTGATTTTTTGCTCGGGTCATGATCTCAGGGTCATGAGATCGAGTCCCGCATCAGGCTCCATGATGATGGTGGTGGAGTCTGCTTAAGATTTTCTCTTTCCCTCTGCCCTTCACCCACCACTCATGCTCTCTTTCTCTCTCTCAACAACAACAAAAATAAATAAAGAAAAAGAAAATACTGGATACAGCCCAACAAGTTCATTTTGTCTCATGAGACTACAATGGTCTCTAATGTGCAGTTTTTACAAAACAAAAACAAAAACAAAACAAATAGTTGGAGAACTCAGAGGAAAGAAGAAACTAAATGCCCAGTTTTTCGTTGTCCCCTAAACAACAGTTACTCATCACAAAGAAAAGAGGCATCTTTCTTCCCATCCCACCTCCCAAACTCTGAGGTCAAACTTCCTGTAATTCTTGTTCTTCTAGCCAACACCCAGTATGGCTGACTTTGACCTTCAGAAAGTCACAATGTAGGAATTGACAAGCAATGACTAGACAAATTACCCTACTCAACAGCATATACTCTTCCAAAGGCTCTTCTGATTGGATTTCCAGTATTCCCACCTTCATATTGCAAGGCCAAGATTAGAAGAAGGTAAAATAAGAAAAATGAAACACCAAACAGGAGGGGAAGAATCAGAATGAGAGAATTCGTTGGGGCTTTGGGAGTTCATTCTATGACAGCTAAATGGTTAAGTATTAAAGGTGTAAAATGGGACTTGGATCACCCTGAGCATCCCTCATGGATAAAGCAGAGAAAAGGACATGTACGGTGATACAAGTAAGGTGGGTCTAAAGTCCGGGACACAGAGTTTGTGATAGGGTATAGTGCCCAAAGGTCCATCAAGTGTCACTTCAGGCAATGCCATTTGCAAACATTAGCATGTGATCCTGCCTCTCTGGGAAAGGCCATAATAATCCATTTCCTTATGAGTATTTGGACATCTTTTTCATACATCTGCCTTCCCACACCCCCCTCGTCCCCCCACACTTCCCAATCACCCCATTACTGCATTATTTAATAGGATTCATAAATCTGGTCTAACAATGAGGCATCACTCAACGTACTCTATGCCTAATAAAAATTCAAAAGAATAGTTTTTGGAAGGGACACTTTGCGGGCAGCTTTAGACAAACAGAAATACCTAATAACCCTTGTGGAAAAAATTATAGTAGGTTACAAGAGTGGAGGAAGCCAGGGTAATTTGGAAACAATGTATGTTCCTCTGGAACAGACTTAATTAATAGAAGATACTTGATTTTGTTGGTAATAATTGAAACAGATTTCCATAATGAAGTAGGTGAAATGCCCCCATGCTTGGAATTTTATCCAGAATTGTTTTAACATGTTGCCTTTCCTTTACTGGTATTCTAGACTAACAACACAGAGTTTCTCTATGATACAAGCAACACGTGTATGGAATTCAGGACTTTTGAGGCTAATTTAGGACACCTTCCAAAGGGGTCACTTACTGCAAGTATCAGAAAAATCTTGGAATGCACTCACCCATATGCCACAGTACATAGCGTCTAACAAAAAAGGGTTTCTATCACTTTCTGCTTAGTTGTTCGTCTATACACACACACACACACATTATTCTCAGAGCTTTCCCTAAAAGCATGCATGAGGTCCTACTTGACCTATTTATACAGCTAGAGCAATCTGTTAGGTTGGGTTCTCTGGCAGCCTTCCTTGTTTTTTTGGAGGTAAGTCCATCTGTTTTTGCTACCGTTTAATATTTAACATTAGTACGACTTGGAAAAAGAAGTTCAAAATCTAGTCTAGGCCTATATCCAGAGACATATACCCTTTCTGTGGCTTTGTTGTAACCCTTCTATAGGTGATAGGCTTTGCTGGGTTGAGCTTGAGACTTCTCTATCATTGCTCTCAGGCAGTTTCTGTGCCTCATTAGGAAAACTGAGAACCAGCTAGATTTGTAAAACAAACTGTTGGCTTAAAATTTGTCTTGCATTTGTCCCACACTGGAGGATGTTAGCAAGATGGCACTGGTAACAGATCAACTCTTGTACCCAAGAGCCTAATGGCTCAGCTGCTTGCCATAATAACTTGCATGTTCTGCAGTATACTGATTGGGGCAAGGCAAAATGCTGTCTAGCTGGGACAGACAGGGCCCCCACCCCTGGAGAATAAACATTCTTGTTGGGTTTTTGTAGGAGGAGCTGTTTGAGAATTCTTCAAGCAAGGGTGAGAGGGTCATGATGAGCTGCAGGCGTTAATGCCAAATGGGTTCCCACACCCCAGCTCATAATTTCCACAGCTGGTTACAGATGGATGTTTGTGAGGATAGAAGGGGTGAGATAAAGTGTGGCTGCTTGGATCATTCCTTTTTAAGAGCTCATTCTGGGCAGAAAGTGAGAGAAAACCTTATGCAAACCTCTGACTTCAGAGCCAATAACCACACAGGTATTCAGAAGCAAGGACAGCCTGCACCTGGGACCAAAGCCATATTGCACAAGCTTCTCGTCCATCCCTCCCGCCTTCTCAGCCCTTGGAGTAGAATATCCTATAGAGAGCAGCAGCTGGAGATAACGTGTACATTACCATGCCTTGTGACAAACAGATGGTTAGCATCCAGGGTCTGAGACTAAGCCCTAAGCCCAGTCCAGCATGTTCACCTTACTGAGCTTCCATCTGTGCGAGTGACTCCCCCTCTGGTCTCCTCCAGGACACTAGCCATCATTGAGATCCTCTGGGTTGACCTCCTTCAGCGATTCTTGCTCCTTCCACTGCTGTACTACTCTGAGTGCTTCCTTGTGCCCTATAACTTCATACTTTCTTCAGCCCTATGCACAGACCATCAGAATGTGAAATTCATGGGATCTGGGATGAGGCAGATCTGGATTTGACTTTTTGCCTATTTGCCAGGGCAGTTCGAGCAAGATACTTAACTTCTCAACCTTGCAATCCTTGCAGGATGGCTGGAAGAATTAGCCTACCCTTCATTCAGCAAATGTCCCTTAAACAGCCTAACATAGGAAAATAAGAAAACACACAAGAAAACACAGTCCCTGGCATGGAAGAAATTCATGATAAACAGGAAGTACGCTTACAACAGTGAATATGATAATACTCATAATATGATAAAGTAGTATTATACACAGTCTGACCTGGGTCCCACACCCTCAGCCACTTCATTCTGAGCTCAGTAAATACTGACCCATTGAGTGTTGCTTCTGTGACTTTTGCTGGGCCCCTAGTTGCTAATCCATTCTTGTGGCTCTTGCAAAGTTCTCAGGCTATAGTTTTGTCTTCTCCTCTGGCTAATGTAATCATCTGGGAGAATGTGAATACCTCCACAAGCCTCACGTATCAAGTGACTCTCATTAGAACAGTTCCTGTCCTGAGGTGATGTTGGATGACACCCTGAGCAGTCTCCACCTGCCATATGGTGTGGCAAATGTCACGAGGGCCTTGCTTCCTTCATTTCAGGCCAGCATGCCAGGAACCTGATGCCAGTTCTGTAACACACAACACCAATGGCTTAACTGTACTCAGGCCTTCAAATGCAGCTACTGTGAACGTGCTAGCCTCATGATTCTCTGAAGTCTCCACAATCTCAAAGAGCTTGGGTTTCCCAAGTCCATCCTCCTAAGTACAGTTCTCTAGTCTTGTGTTCATTGTGCTGGTTTTGACTTCTAGTTCCTAGAACTGGTTCTAAGTTAATAAGAATGTTCCTGGTATAATTGCCAAGTGACTATCCCCTCAGTATTTGTGGTTAATAAGCCCCAGCTAATAATCTCACAACTTGAAGAAGGCTGTTTATAATTATTTATGAGTGTTTTGTCTTTCTTAACCACTTTACAGAGAACTAAATACTAATTGTGTGTGTGTGTTGCTTGTTGTACAGCTTATTTATGTCATTAGGCAACAGCTCCCACAACATGCATGTCTAGAAGGCATTGTCTTTCTCTAGCTTAATATATTGTCTAATGTATTAACCATGTGCATGGCTGATTGGTCACATTAGTTGCTTTGTATAATAAGGTTTTCATTTAGTTTCTATTTCTTGGTCACATCTTTAAGGTTAGGTAAGCAACAATATAATTTACTATAAATTGCCTCATTAGCCACCGTGATGTTTTTTCCTAGGGTTGCACCTACAAGTCCCTAAACAGGATGGCGAGAACACACAGTAGAAGGCTGAGAAGAAATGATAAGTCCTTGTGCCATTTATATAATGACAGTTTATAACTGCTGATTTACTGTCTTAGATGAGTATTCTAATATTCTTCACATAATGAAGGCCAAGGTACTTTGATACTGAGATCTATGCTGTCAGAGACTGAGGACATTTCATTGTGCACAGAATAGTAATTATTTTCATTCTATAACTTAACATATTTAGAGTTTTTAGAGTGTCACGGGTTGATGTGTCAACCTTTCTGTCATGCCTGGAGTATATGAGTGTGTGTGTGTACGTGATGTGTGTGTTTGTGTGTGTAAATGATCTTCAGTTCTCTAGGCATTTTCTTATTAGCATAATGTATATGTATCTGTAGGACTTTAATTATTTCTACATTCAATTAATATCTCAGGGGCTTTTCTTATTAAAGCCATGGAGGTCACAGAATTCTGACTCTTCTCTCAAATCTTCCAGACTTTGGCTAAAGAAATAACGGACTAACATTCTGGTTGATGGATGCACAGGTCTGTTGATGAATACTTGACAGGGATCTCTCCCTATGTTTGCCATATCATGTTCCCTGACTTTCATAGTGTTGAAATATTACATGAATCTAAATTCTCCATTTCCATAATCATTTGTTTCCTTATAGTTTCTTGATGTGTTCTTATTTTTTCTGTCCAGCTTAGGAAAAAAAGAAACCATGGCCACTATGAACTACCCCAGTTTAGTGGTTTATAACGTGTGAGGGAAACTGAGAGCATCTTAATAGACTCACACTGAAGTAAATGCACATAGAGGGGGCAGAATGGAAGGGAAAAGCAAAAAGGAAGGAAAAAGAAGACTTCATCCTTTATAGAAACTTTATGTTATCTTTGGCAAAAACAATTGGAATTTCTGCCTGGAGAATAACTGGAAGAATGTACACTTATCCAAAAAAAGCTCTAGCCCTCCCTGGTAGCCTTAACCCTCACAGGCTGTAGATAGTTTATTTGATGTTTCAAAAACATACTTCCTGTTTCAAAAGTCTGGGTTAATTCTTAGATAAACCAGAAGAAATCTGAGCTATCTCTGAGCTAAGATTCTGCTTATATTGCCCCAGGAGGATATTTTCCTATTCCATTAAATCTCAGGTTCTTTATCTTTGATTGATTTTTTTTTTCAATAGATTTGCCAGTTTCAAAATTCAACAGAGAACTAAAATTGCTGTAGCATTCACTGGGATCTTTATACTTGGATCATAAGATGATGGATACTGTCACACACCACTCAGACGCCCCCTTCAGGACCAAGGTACTCATTTCCTCAGCTGCCATGATGACTGCTAATGGTTCACTGCTGGGTCTCTGGTCAGTATTAGTGGAGAAAGGAAGCTGACGTCCAATGACTGATTCTGGTGGCCTCCTGGCTTCAATTCGGGACAACTCTGAGGTTCCATCGTAGCACCAAAGATGCCAGGGAGACCAGCTAAGACCTCTGTTGCAACCACATGTGATTCAATTTCTCCTTTCCACAGCTCTGCTTTTCTCATTTCATCTGCAAACTTCCTGCATACAAATCTCTACCTGAGAGGCTCTTTTCTGGGGAACTGATAAAAAAAGAAAAGAGCTGATACCAACAGTGGTTCTAGGAAGCAGACTCTAAATTGGAATTTTTGAATTAGATTATCTGCTAGCCAGCTCAGCAAGGAGAACCCTTTCACCAGTGGTAGGTAGAGCACGAAGAGCCCCTGATGTGTTGTACTGGGGTGATCGCTCATTACACCAGTGGAGAGGTGGCATGGGACATGAGCGAAAAGAATGCACTTATTGGTGGAATATCGGAGCATAGTTTGAGCAGTATGGGAAAAGTAGTAATCAGTACATGTATGAGACTTGAAGGCTGTTCTGGTCTTACTGGTATGTTGGAGAGAGACAGCAAAATCCTGAGACGATTTATCTCCCACATAAGACTAAATATAAATGTTAGAAGGTCTCACAGGCAGCATAGAAAGACACTTACCACTAACAACTGAAGGGCAGAACAATCTGAGAACCAGGTCCACTACTTACTCATAAGAGCAACAGAGCTTAAGAGAAAGTTGAATTCTCCCCGGCTCTCTGCTCATCAGGGATCCTCCTTCCTCCTCTCTCTCTGCCTGCCTCTCTGTCTACTTGTGATCTCTCCCTGTCAAGTAGATAAATAAAATATTAAAAAAAAAAGGGGGGCGCGTGGGTGGCTCAGTGGGTTAAGCCTCTGCCTTCGGCTTGGGTCGTGATCTCAGGGTCCTGGGATCGAGCCCCGCATCGGGCTCCCTGCTCAGCAAGAAGCCTGCTTCTCCCACTCCCTCTGCTTGTGTTCCTTCTCTCACTGTGTCTCTCTTGTCAATTAAATAAATATAATTTTAAAAAATAAAAAAATAAAAAATAAAGAGAAGGTTGAATTCTCAAGCCCCAACAGTCTGCTTCATAAAGATCGATTTCTAAACTTAAGCCTGTATTTTAGATTCCAACTCAGTGACCGAAAGAGAAGCCATGTTCTAATACGAAAGGACCTGCAGCACCATAGCAAGAATGCACAAGAATGTGTCTTCCAATCAAAAGGGAACAACATCCTCTTCCTTGGGGAACCATATACTGGGGAAAGGGGCATAACCAAATGTATTGAGGATTCTTTGGCAAAGGTTAACACTGATAGTTAACACTGAGAACCAAAGACTTAAATCATCATCATAGCCCTTGTTCGCATTGTGATATCTAAGTGCCAGGTAATAAATGGAGTCAAGTCTGATGTCTGGTTCACAAAGGGTCCAGTTAGTGGCCATGTCTCCATTCAGTAAATGTATTTTGATTTTGGAGGATTATGCTTAGCATTTAGCAGAAACCCTACATTGGTTCCTTGGCTTATGGTAAAATGGCTATTGTAAAGGGAAAGGCAAAGTAGAAATTGATGACACTGCCCCTTCTCCATTCAAGAGAGTAAATCAAAAAGACTTGCATCATTGAGTAGAATGCCAGTGGTTAGTGATACCCTTAAATATTTAGTCTGGAGGTCACTTTCTTATCCCTGTTTAATTCACCAATCTGGCCACTAGAAAAAGCAGGTGGATTCTAGCAGATGAAAATGGACTTCTACTAACTCAACCAAGAATTAACCCCAATTGTACAGGCTACCCTAGATTTTGTATTTCTGCTCAAATAGATCAACATGGCCTCAGGAATGCAATTGGGAAGATGCATTCTTTTTCATCCCAGCAAGGAGGAGGATCAGAAGCAGTTCCCTTTCAAGCAGGAAGGACAATATTTAAGGTCTTGTCTTAGGGTTCTGTCAATTCTGCAACACTGTGTCATAATGTGGTGTGAAGGAACATTCCACAGAATATCATGATGGCACTGGATTTGAGGGCCACTGTAAAACATTTTGCTCCTGAGTGTGGGAGATAAACTCTCTGAAGATTTGCATTTCCTCCACATCAATGAAATTTTTAAGAGTAGAGGTCCAGGGCATGTTTAGACATTCCTCTAAGGGACAGGATGGATTATGACATTTTACCTCTCCTCCCACCAAGAAGGAAGCACAGGTTCTAGAGGCAGTATATCTCACACCTAGGCACACTGCTCTAATCCATTTACTGAGCAACACAAGGCTGAGAGGCTCAGGTGGAACCCAAAGCAGCATGTACCATACAAGCCATGGTACAATCAGCACTGTAAAATAAAATCCACAGACATGATGGTCCTAGAGGCATCTGTGACAAAAGGACACATTCTGTGGCAGTTATAGCCATCTCTTACAGGAAAATCTCAATGCAGACTGCTACCAGGCTGGAGCAAGGTCAAGCCATCTGAAGTCTGGAACCGTACACGCCATCCAAAAGAAAACTCTTACTATGCTATTGGGCCCTGGAAGAGACTGAGTCGATGACTTGGGCCATGAGCGACCAGGAAGCCACAGCTGTCCATTCTAGCTGGGTTCTGTCTACCAAGCCATAGGTCATAAAGTCACAAGAGTGCCCATCTTCAGTTGCAAATGCCGCATCCAGGATCAGAAATAAGCAAGGCTACCCAAGTAAGCTGCATAGTCAAGTAGCCCAGATTACCATGCCATCAAACACTATTTCACTAGCTTCTTTCCTTTAGCTCACATCTTTGACTGTGTGGGAGTCCTTCAGACCATACAAAGCAGGGAAAGACAGGTTATTCATAGATGAGTCAATTTGGAGTATAGGTACCCACTGAAAATTGACTCTTACTGTACCCCAGTCTTACTCAGGGATGATCCAGAGAAAGGGCAGGGAAGAAAAATCCTGCTAATGGGGGGAGTTTGGGGCAATGCATTTAGCCATCGACTATGTGTAGAAAGCAGAATAGTGCGGAAAACAGAGATGTGGATTATTGGGCAATGGTGAGTAGTTTTGCTGGTTGTTCAAGAGTCTGGAAGGAATAACCCTGAAAGATCAAGAAGCTGTGGGAAAACAGCATGGGGGTGGGCCTATGGGAACAGGCACAAAGGGTGGAGTTCTTTATCTTGCTTGCTAATATTTTCCCAAGAGCACCCACCCAGAAGGGTGCCTGTCACAGTTCTAGGCCGATAATAAGTGTGTAGCAAAGATACAGTAATTGGGAAATAACAGATAATTGTCCTTGTCCCCAGCAGACTACAATGAATAAAACTGTGTGAGCCATGCAGAGATATGAAAACCCCCTGAAATTCTCATTTGAAGTATTTTTTTAATTTACACAATCAGAAAAAAAATACACAAAACCAGAAGCAAAAGTGAGATAGGAAAGCAACATCATGGGACAGCCCAGTCTTATATTGTTCTGTACCACATAACTCTCATTAGGGCGTGATGAGGACAGTATCTTAACCTGGGGTCAGTAAATGGGCCTCAGCATTGCAAGGGAAAGTTTTGAAGCTGAGTGGATTCTTTTCTTTCCAGATATTTTCTGGATTTTTCTTCTGAAATTTTTTTAGAGACAACTGATATAGAAGGTTTAAACTTATTCTCACATAAGAAACATGCAGCTGAAAAAAATAAAACCACCCCAATATCTTAATGATTTTTATCTTTTGTACCTTGGGATGAATTTTTAGAATCCAATAGCTCAAGTTTTGCTCTATTAATTGTAAAGAATTTTGGCTAAAATTTAATAGTTTTAAAAATTTCAACTGTTTCTTTCCACTCTATGTAATTCAAATATAACTGTCAGATTATTCCTATTTAAAAAGTTAAAATACTTCCTTCTAGTTTATGTAATTCATAATAATCACACTTTTCTTTACATTTTACCATATTTTTAAGTCATTCTGACATGACCATATGATACTGTTAAAATAAGACAAGTGCTATTTAAAAATCTAACTCCCTCAAAAGTAATCGAGACTTAATAAACTGGTTATGAGTATCATCAGTTCATAATATTTAGGATTTGTTACAGCATAAGGAAACTTGAAATGTAATAAAGTCTTACAGTACCTAGTAACTTAATAGATGTGTTCTAAAATTTGACTATAATCATAAAAATTTATGTAGCACTATCATAATGCACTGTGAATTAAAAAATTTTTTGTGTGTGATCAACCATGCCAGGAGTAAAGACTGAATTATCTTTTCTTCTTTCTAACTAGGAAGTATTACAAATTTATTGTCAAGTGAAGAGACAGCTCAAAAGTATGGAGCCAAGAAACAAAGGAACAAAAAGTATTACAGAATTGTCTAAGGGAAATAAGTAATAAAATATGTAATTTTCTAGAAAAAAGTATCTTTGAAAATAATAACATGTAGTGTTAGGTTATTCAATACAGAGTACCAGGTTGACTGGCTAATTAAAAAATAATCATTTTCTCGCCATCAAAATGTACTCCAAAATATATTTTACACAGATTAAAAGTGTTATGAAAAATAATACTCTTAGGGGCACCTGGGTGGCTCAGTCATTAAGTGTCTGCCTTCACTCAGGTCATGATCCTGGGGTTCCGGGATCAAGCCCCACAGCAGGGTCCCTGATCAGCGGGAAGCCTGCTTCTCCCTCTCCCACTACCCCTGCTTGTGTTCCCTCTCTCACTGTCTCTCTCTCTGTCAAATAAATGAAATCTTAAAAAAAAAAAAATAAATAACACCCTTAAAGTACAAAGAATATAGCATATACTTGTTTTTTATATATTAGTAAATACTGAATGATGAAAGTTTTAAAAGCTTCAAATCAAAGTCAGGGTCAAAAAAGGAAAAATAATAGACTGGTCAATATGAAATTATATTTTTATATATGAAATAACAATGTTATCAGCAATGATAGACAAAAAGAAAACAAAAGGGATATACTCATAACATGTAACATACAATAGAGTCATTTAACTTAAAAAGATGCCTAGGGACACTCGACTGGCTCATTTGGAGGAGCATGTGAATCTTGATCTTGGGCTCCTAAATTCAAACCCCATGTTGGGTGTAGAGATTACTTAAATAAATAAACCAAAAACACAGAGACAGAGAGAGAGAGATGCCTATATACATAAAGAAGCAGAAACCACAAATAATTCACAAAAGAAGAACTACAAAGGGACGATAAAATTTTCACTCTCACTAGTAACCAAAAAATGTAATTAAAACACAAATGAAATACTGCTTTTCCTTAGCAAAGGAATGAAGATATAACAATAGAAGTTTTACATAAATAACGTAAGAACACATTATAGAGTATAAATTTTTATATATTGGAAGACCATGAATTTGCTGAAAGAATATTTCACATTTGCATATGAAAATAAAGAAGGGAAAATAATTATGGAGAGTTCTCATCTTCTTTTCTAAATTAAAAGTTCTTTTCAGATTAAGTTCTGGGGAACTAATGTACAGCATATGATTATAGTTAGTAAAACTGTATAACCCTGTAAAGTTGCTAAGAGACTAGATACATGTCTAGTATCAAAAAAGCAATGGTACTTATGTGACGTGATGGGGGTGTTAGCTAACAGCATTTTGGTAAGCATTTTCAGATATATAAGTGTACAACATTTACAAGCTGTACACCTTAAATTTACACAGTGTTGCATGTCAATTATTATGTCAAAAGAGTTGGAAAATAAATAAATAGACCTTCTTTTTAGATAGGGACTTCCTCTCATGTATTGTTGAAAAGGTATTCATCACTCACTGCCCGTCACTGAACTTAAAATCTATCACAGTGGCTAGCAACCAAATATTTAATATTTATCTGAATGAATTCATCATGATATATCAGTTTCACGAAACATGAGTTTTCAGTGCCCAGACTTCTATTTTCTAATTGTCCAGGTCTTCACCCACAGAGCCTCTCACCTCTCAGGCCACGCAGAAGGCTGCAGATCTTGCCAAAGAGGTGGGTGGGACTCTCTTATCAGTCTACAGGGCCCCAAGGAAATAAGGCCCTATGGTGTCCAGTCCAGGAAGAAGCAGCAACTTCTCAAGCAGGTAGGTCTCAGCAAGCCCAATTATACTAGGACCTTTCAGGTCAGCTATCCAGAGACTGCTCCTGACACATAAGTCACCCATGAATTATTCAATAGTTAATGCTAAAAGATTTTCCATTTTTACACATTACCAAAAATAATCCTTGAAGCTAAATTGAAGCTCCTCCATGACAATCAACTTGTGTCAATCAACTTTTCTTTAAGGCCTACAGGTACCCACTCAGTTAGAAAATGAGGTTGTATCAATTTAGGGGACCAGGTCCCTAAACAGGATTGTCCTAGAAACTGTTATCAAAACATCAAAGGAATTAATATTTAATAAGAGCTAACATTTATTAAGTATATACCAAATTCCAGATATTGTTCAAAGTATTTTGTCTGTATTAATTAATTTATCCAATGAAAAAATTTTATAGTTGAGGAAAATAAGGCTAACCCAACAGATAACTGACTTACCCAAGGTCACACCGCTAAAAATGGCAAGGCCAGAATTTGAAACCAGGTGATAAGGTTCTGAGACTATGTTCTTAACTATTAAGCTATTTGATAAAGATAAAAGGGAAAAAAAATGAATATGGAAGAATTGGTGGCAATTTTTCTGACTAATAATTGGTCTAGCAAATATACAGTTGGGAATTTATGATACATTTAAATAAATAAAATCACAATGTCAGGAGCTGGAACAAACTGCTCAAGAATCATGAGAACAGACTTAGGGAAATAAATGACACAATGAAACGTTGCAATGTCAGAATCATTGGCATCCCAGAGGGGGTAGGGAAGGACAGAAGTGTAGAAGATATAGATGACCAAATTCTACATGAAAATTTCCCCAATCTGGGGAATGGAACAAGTGTTCGTGTCGTAGAGGCTGAAAACCCCTGCCAGGATCAATAAATCGAGAAAAACACCAAGGCACATAATATTAAAATGTGCAAGTTATAATTTTAGACAGGAGGTCCTGAGGGCAGCTAGGGGAAAGAGATTCCTTACATACAGAGGAAAGCCCATCAGAATAACGTCAGACCTGTCCTCAGAAACCTGGCAAGCCAGAAAGGGCTGGCATGATATATTCAGGGCACTAAACGAGAAGAACATGGAGCCAAGAATACTTTATCCAGCAAGGCTGTCATTCAAAATGGATGGAGAGATAAAGAGCTTCCAAGATCGGCAAGGATTAAAAGAGTATGTGACCACCAAGCCGGCACTCCAGGAAATATTAAAGGGG
>CM052809.1:44841428-44875927 GCA_028533885.1 Nasua narica | reverse complement strand
CAAGGATTTCTTGGGTACCAGGAACCACCCCTAGGGACCTGGCATCAGAAGACCTGAACATGAGCCCTGCCCTTGTCACTTAATAAGCTTTACAATTTTAGCCAAAATCACTCAAACTATCTGAGTCATATTTTTGTGTCTGTAAAATGGAGAAGATGAATAATATTGAGGCTACAGGTTTATTACCAATGAGTTAACAGATTAAAGTCTTTAAAAGCATTTTATGCAGTAATGACTTGTAAATATTTATTGTTACTTCCCCTCACACTTTCACTTCCATTTATTTTGGATAAATTTTGCATAGGGTGACTTAGATTATGTTTCTTGCTTTATATTCTGATGTTTGTGATTATTTTAATAAAAAGAAGGCAGAAACGAATAGCACCAGTAAGCAATCTTTCAACACCACATTCTTGGGGGACAATGGGTAAAGACAGCGAACCTCTGTTCTTTTGTTTCCTTTTGACTGTTATTTTATTATTACTGTATAATTTTTTTTTTTTTTTTTGGACAAAGAGAGTGAGAGTAAGTAGTGTTGGGGCGGGGCAGAGGGAGAGGGAGAGAAAGAATCTTAAGCAGACTCCTTACTGAGCATGGAGCCCGATACAGGTCTTGATCCCATGACCCTGAGATCATGACCTCAGCCGAAACCAAGAGCCAGATGCTTAAGTGACTGAGCCACCCAGGCAAACCCTCTTTCTTTTTTAAGTTATTACTGTGATTATTTACTTTATGTCAGGTATTGTGCGAAGTACTGTATGTATGTGTGGAAAATCTCAGAATATTCTCATTCTCACAACGAACTCAGTAGATATGTATGATTGCTCCCATTTTACAAATAGAGAAACTAGGGTTCTGAACGCCTGGGAAATATTCTCAAGGTCAGAAATCCAGTAAGCAGTTAACAGGGACAGAACTTCTGTCTGTCTGACTTCAAAGCACAGGTTTTCAACTATGATCGATTCTGTGTCTGAGGATGATAATAATTATAATAATCTGAAATGGGAAAGGGAAGACCAATAACAATGGCCATTTATTATGTTTATAGGAGCCTGAAGTGAGATACGGCTTTAAGGGCTAGATAATTGCTATAAATATATACCTATGGATAGGAAGTTATGAGATATGATCTAAACAAGCAACAAGTAAAAGTATAAAATACAGTTGACCCTTGAACACCACATTGATTAGGGATGGCAACATCCCCCGTGGTAGAAAATCCATGTAAAATTTCTGACTCTCCCAGAATGTGATAACTAATAGCCTCAGTTAGATTTGTTGCCCCAAATCTAGAATGGCACTTGGCACACAGTAGTGCTTAATACACAGTTGGTAAGTGAATGAACAAATGAAGAATGAACAAATATGGCTCTTTTTCCTTTTTTTTTTTTTTAAGATTTATTTATTTGAGAGAGAGTATATGCATGAGCAGGGGAGGTGGGGGTGGAGGGAGAAGCCATCTCCCCCCTGACAATGGAGCCTGACACAGGGCTTGATTCCAGGACCCTAAGATCATAACCTGAGCTGAACCCAAAAGTCTGCCGCCTTACTGACTGAAACAACCAGGTGTCCCTGGCCCTTTTTCTTTTATATCGTAGTCGGTTATATGTGGGTCTTACCTCACCTAGGAAACTATGACCTTTTTGAGGACAATATCTGTGCCTAGTTCACTTTTACATCTCTCTAGATCCTAACATAGTACTTGCACTTTGCTTATTGATAGAAATTTTACAGAGATTTTATATACCATGTCTCATTTGTGACCCAACAACTCTTTAAAATAGGTTGGTATTCTTATTCCCATCTGTCTCAGTCAACTTGGGCTGCTGTAACAAAATACCACAGATTAGGTACCTTAAACAAGAGACATTTATTTCTCACAGTCTTGGAGGCTGGGAAGTCCCAGACCAAAGTGCTGGCCAGTTTGGTTTGTAGTATGAGCTCTCTCTCCTAACTTGCAGATCTTTTCATTGGGCCTTACATGGTAGAGAGAGGGAGAAAGCTCTGAACCCTTTCTCTTCATATCAGGATGCTAACCTCATTCATGAGGGCTCCATCTTCATAACCTCATCCAAACTTAATTACCCCTAAAGGCCATCATTCCCAATACTATCACATTGGGTTTGGGACTTCGACATAAGAATTTAGGCAGGGGAGACATCAATATTTGGTTCACATGAAAGAAATCATAATCCAAGGAAATATAGTGATTTTTCCAAAGTTGGAGATAAGCGATAAATCAGATTTGAAGCCCAATTCTTTTTCTGTAAGTCTAGGATTCTCTCCTTTAAGGACCACTTTTTCTCTGTGTGTTAGAACCCAAAAATAACACTGAACCAGGAATGAATAAATAGAATACTGAAGCAGGGCTCCCTCCTCTGCAGGGTCCATAGGAGGCAGGACTCTTTAGGAACACAAAAAAGCCAGTTCACATGAAGGTATATTTCTACTTTGGGTTTTTTTTTTAATTTTTTATTATTTTTTAAATTAAATAGGTTTCTAAAGTTTGTTTTGTGATAGCCAATCCATCCTCACACTGCTATCTCTGCTCCCCCTCCTGCTTTCAAGTGGAAAGAATGGAAACTCTGTGAGGTAGAATAATTCCAAAAGGCCACATATCACTAAGATGGGGGAGACAGGATTTGAACCCAGGACAGGTCGCCTCCCTGTTTTACCTGCAAGGGAGGCGACGAGAAAACACAGTGGGCTCTTCTGTTTGCTCCAATGAGCAGGGATCAGTATAGCATTCTCTTCTACCACAGAAGTGGACAAGATACAAGTCTCTGAAAGTTAAAATCCTTGGCCATGCATTGTTTCTAAATATGTATCCAGACAGATATCTATATATGTCTATACATATATACATGTGTGTGCACGCGTGCATGTGTGTGTATGTTTGAAAAGTCCTTAAAACCCATGTTTGTTTGTTTTTTTCTGGTTTTGATGAGCTCGTTAACCTCCAAATATTTCTGCAATCTGTCCTTAAGTCTCAGAACTCCTGGAACCCTCAAATGAAGTTAACCCAGATTCCAAACTTAATCAGATTTATCCACCACTAATCTCTGTATCTATTTTTAACAGAAACATCTTATTTGTTATTTTCCAGACAGAACATGTCTCTATAACAAGTCACTGCAGCAAATTCTTGATCCTTGTACATCAGAGTATAAGACCTAGATCGCAACCCAGAGACTGTTTTATTTTTCATTTTTTGGGGTGGCCTACAGAAAGAAGGTCTGTGTGACACAGGCATTGCGAAGACTAACTCACAATCAAGGCTACATTTAAATGTGTATGTCAGTCAATGCACAATTTTGCCACTTAATTGGTAATTCCATTCTCAGTTCCACCCCATTCTGGGCCAAAGCAAAGTGAATCGATACAAACAAAAAATAAAAAAACTTGCTTTATCTGATGACAGTGATAAAGGTGTAGCATTGTTTCAATTCACACGATGCACTGCTTTTCCCTGGTACCCACTAGTCTGGAAAAACTTGTGTGTCCCTAGGGTGATCTAAGCTAAGAAACTTCAAAGGAGCTGCCTCAAAAGGCTTGTTACTGATGATGCAAATGATGCCAGAACCTTGTGAACTCTTCATTGGAAGTGGACCTATCTTTTAATGCTGACTTGAGAACAGAGAAGAAAGCAAGGTAGACAAAACTAAGACACCCACCATACTTTCTGCATCTACGATATGAAGGATTTGGGCTGATTAAGAGAATGCTAAGGACCATTTAAGCTGCAATATTCTCTCATAATCCGATTTCCCCTGTATAATATGCTTCTCTGCCAGACCCAGTGGTATTTTCACAGAAACCCAAACTACTTTACATGGAGTAGGCTGCTTAATATGATTGCCCTGTGAGCAAAATAAAATAGCTTTTTTTGAGGCCGGAAAGGGATTCATAGCATGTCAGTGCTGGAGCAGTTACTTCTTTCCCTTGGGTTTCTTATTCTGGACTCATGAGCCACAGAGTATGACACAGACAGTTAGCTGTTTACACTACTTCCGACTAGCTTCAGAAATGGTCAAGGTCTGTGAGAGAGCAACGAAGAGATTAGAGGTATATCATCACATTTCCAGAAAGCCCAGAGTTGCTGAGAAATAATTTTTTCAAACTTTAAGATGTTCTAAAGTAGCTTGTTATTTTAAGCTCTGGCATGGTAAAGGATCCCTTCCTTTAGCAGATAGCATTCCGCTGGCTTTTCTATTCGGCAAATTGAAATTTTCCTAAGTTGCATTTATTTAAAGTGAAGTACACCTATGAATAAACATAGAGCATTAAACTCAGGAGAGGAACAAAATCTCTGGTGAACCGGTGGTTGCTTGCATTTGGTGCCCCACATCAGTGCCACAGGGCTTCCTCAGTATCAGGGCATTTAGAAGCTAAGAATCTTGGACATGATGTTTTTCTCTTTCTTTCTTTCTTTCTTTCTTTCTTTCTTTCTTTCTTTAAGATTTTTTATTCATTTATTTGTCAGAGCGAGAGAGAGAGAGAGAGAGCAAAAGCAGGCAGAGTGGCAGGCAGAGGCAGAGGGAGAAGCAGGCTCCCCACTGAGCAAGGAGCCCGATGCGGGGCTCGATACCAGGACCCCGGGACCATGACCTGAGCCGAAGGCAGCTGCCCAACCGAGCCACCCAGGCATCCCGGACATGGTGCTTCTTAAAAGCACATATTTATTGTACCCATCTGTCTATGACTACCTACAGAGTGCCTACCACTTCTGACTGTCCAAAAACTTAACTACTACCCTAAGCCTTACTGATAACAGAAACAGTTGATTAGCACACATTTTGCATGATATATCTATATCTATATAGATATATATAATATTCTTATCATATTATAGTAAAGTAAGCTGGAGAAAAACTGTTACTAAGAAAATCATAAGGGAAGGAAGATACATTTACAGTACTAAACTGTTTTGATGGGGGAAAAAAAGCCTGCCTATCAGTGGACCCACACAGTTCAACCTGTGGTGTTTAAGGATCAACTGTATTTTCTGAAATGGAGACACACAGCGGCCTTTTCTCTTCTCCGTGGAAAATTGTACTTCTAAGTCATCACTTAATGAAGAAGGGGCTGGCCAAAACAAGCTGCTCTGATTAAGAAAATAACTGGGGAGACCACGAAAGAGTCATCTTAGAATGCCACTGGACCTGACAAAATTTTCATTCCAACTTTTCCTCAGGGACACTGTATCAAAGATTTGTATCGAACAAAAAGATTTGTTTCCACAGCTTCAAGAGGATCTGCTGGTAGCATAGGGCTGTATCATCAGCTCTCCACATGTCACTTGATCTGACCTGGCTCAGGGCAGAACCCCAGTGCTACAGACTGAGTGTGTGTGTCCCCTCCAAATTCTCCTGCCGAAACATACTCCTCTGTGTGCCGGTATTAGGAGGTGAGGTCTATGAGAGGTGGGCTGGTCGGGAGGGTGGAGTCCTCATGAGTGGGATTAGTGCTTTCATAAAAGAGAGCCCCCCCTCTCCCCGGCCCCTTCATCTATGTGAGGACATCGAGCAAGGACCACCATCTGTGACCTAGGAAGCAGATGACATCAGACAGCTAATCTGCTGGAGCCTTGATGTTGGGCCCCCAACCTCCAGAACTGTGAGAAACAAATATTTCTTGAAGTCACTGAGTCTACTGTGGTATTTTGTGACAGCAGCCTGAATGAAGTCACACAGTAGGCCCTCATCCTGCCTAACAATGCTCATAAGAAGCAATCTGACAAATTTTCCTTACCTTTTAAGGAATGCTAGCTTCTTCCCCTCAAAACCTTGTAAGCTCATGGAAATGCCTCTGTCATCTGCTGCTTGGTTTCTCTGAAGCTATTTATAGCTCAGGTTATGTCCTCCTCCAGGCTACTTTTTTTTTCTAATTTCATAAACTGAGTATCATGTCCCAACTTTAATTGCTCCCTCCACCATTCCTGTGACAGATACTTTAAAGTGGTTAAAGAAAAAACTTTACGCATCTGCCTAACATTTGATGAACATGTATATGCAAAACATCTCTATGTAAAAATAACTTTGGACGTGGAGCATCCAAAGTTGAATCAGACTCAGACCCAGCTCTCATGTAGTTTCAACTTACAGGGAAGATGTTTAAACAACTGAAAAAAAAAAAGACAGAAAAAAGTGTTAAGATGTCAGTACCATACCAAGTTCCAAGGGAAAATGACATTTGGTCTTTCTAGGGAGATCAGAAAGAGTCTCATAAAGTCATTTTTTGATTGAGCCTTGAAATATTCTTCTTAAAAAAGTTTTATAAGAAACAATATATTTCCCTTTTCTGATGTCACAGCCCCAGCAAGTGGTTTTATACCAAATTTAATGGAAGTTTTTTGTGTGTGGGAGGAGGAAGAAAGAGAAGTAACCACAAAATTCAAAAATACAAAAACACAAACAAAATCCTGGATAACTTTTAGCATCTGTTCCACTCCCACATTAATACAATTCACCTGGTGATTCTGACAAAAAGGAGAACAGAGAACAACTGTTGGGGGGAAAAGAAGGGCATACTGGTGAATAAAAAGTCACAGGGGGAGAGAAAAGCCACAGAGAGCCCAAGGACAGACCTCCCTCCCCCTCCCGAAAACCAGGAGGACACTGTGCTGGGAGGGGAGGCTCTGCTGCTTATGTCCCCACAAGAGCTGCCAGGAAGAGGGGGGAGGGCAGCAGGAAGGGAGCAGACTGGGGTTGGGGTTGGGCATAAGGAAAGGAAACACTTAGTTGAGCAGATGGCAAAGGGTGAAGGAGCTGTATTTGTATATTTAGAGAGACAGCGCTTGAGCTCGTAAACTGAAAAACAAATGTCCTAAACTTCATGATTTTTTAAAAAGAAAGATGTCCTTCCTATCCCTACCCTTCACTCAACTTGTTAACAACTTAGTTCCTTTTTCTCTTCTCCTTCTTCCTTTTTTTTGGGGGGGGGTGCATTTTATTAATACTTTGGTTTTACTTGAGAGAGGTCAGTGATCTCACTGGGCTGAGGTGTGGCCTGGATGTGCCTTTACCCAGAAGGTTCGCCAAAGCATCTACAGACCCCGGACCCACTCTGCCAGGTAACGCTAGTCCCATTCTGAAGGGTGGTTTGCCATTATCCTCTGTGCAAAAACCCAGGTCTAGAACCTCAGTGCGTTGCATAGTCTGGGACTTCCCTTCATGGGAACTATTTCAGTATTGAGCTGGGCTTCTTAGATGGAGTGCTAAAGGCCACTTCTAATGGTCTGAAGACTCTATGGCTAAAGGCCACTTCTACTGGCCTTAGACACTCTATAACCTAGAGATCAGAGTTTATAAACATAGAAGGCATGCCATTCCTCAGCATAGTGAAGGAGTCAGGGCCCCTAGGGCCTCCAGACTTGCAAAGTGCTGCCTCTGCTGAATTTTGAGGCAGGTTTTTGGGATGGTCCTGTGTGCTGCCTTCTGGAACACGAGCGTCTTTTGGGAAGTTCCTCTGCCCCCACTGGCCATGGTAAGGAAATGGCACCTGCTCCCATGACCAATTATAGTTTGTGTGACATCAAATCAGGCCCCACTGAAAAACATGTTGGTTCCCATGGTATTCAGGCAGGTCATATGGTTGAAGTGAGAAGCAGCTGCCCATTGGAGTGAGGGTTGGCATTAGAACATGAAATTTGAGGGGCACCTGGGTGGCTCAGTGAGTTAAAGCCTCTGCCTTCGGCTCAGGTCATGATCTCAGGGTCCTAGGATCGAGCCCCACATCAGGCTCTCTGCTCAGCAGGGAGCCTGCTTCCCCCTCTCTCCCTGCCTGTCTCTCTGCCTACTTGTGATCTCTCTCTCTCTGTCAAATAAATAAATAACATTAAAAAAAAAGAACATGAAATTTGAGAATTTTGTGTATTTATGCCCATTCCTGGCACGCTATTCACTGATGGCAAGTTGAGTATAAGAGTTAGAGGGGAGTTGTCATCTGAGTCAACTGTAGTCTTGCTGGTACGATGGTATAATCGGGTAGAAGTGGGCATTGCAGACTTGGATATTTAATACATCATAATGGAGAGCAGGTCTGAGAAAGGAAAGGCTCTGGAGGCAAGCTGAACCACAGACATCTGGATATTCACAGAAGCAGAACAAGCAGAGCGGCAGCAAACCCTCAGATTGGGTTATTTAACAGAAGTACCAGTGTCTAAGCCTACCATCAGGCCTACCACATACACTGGAATCTGGAGGAGCTTGAGGTTCCCCAGTGGCAAGTTCGGCACTGATGATTGGGATATACAAGGTGGGAGGTTTCAGAGAGATAGTATGAGCAGAATGCATATGGTGGCTTGCCACAGATTTACTCATCGGCTTCTGCCTTGGCTGTGTCAAACTGGGGAGCTGTGTGGAAGCTAATGGGGTTTCTAGAAGAACTGACAAGTAGCAGCAACTATGACAAAGCTGGCCATTAATCCTTAGGTGGGTCTGATTGGTTCTCTGAGAGTTTGCAAAACCATTACTATCCCTGGACCTTGAGACCCAGGAGGGAAAGGCCTGAGGCCCATGTCTTCCTCCTACAGGGTGCTCACCATATGGCTGGGAAACCATTCTCTGCTAAGCAGACAGCATCTTGGAGCCACGTGAGTGTAATTCATCATCTCTCCAGGGCACACCAAGACTCATCTTTTAAGGTATCATCTGAGAGTTGGATCCTGTGTTGATGTTTAAATTGACATCTCCCTTCATGACATTAAGGACCATCCCAAACTCAAAGCCCAACCAGGGCCCATCTGTGGAGCATTGCTTTTAGAAAGTCATCACTGGTAAAACAGAAAATGGAATGTTCATTGAGAGCCTTCGATCATCCTGGTCATCTCCATGCTGGGCCTGATGCTTGCCATGCTTATTCCAGAAGAAGGCCTGTGCATTCTTTTGCCAACTGCTATTGAAACCTCTCAGCAGATAACCTTTGGATTTTGGAAGTGCCCCCCTCAGTCAAGACCACAGAAGATGGGTTGGCCAGGAGAGAAGTTTTAATCAGCTGGGATTTTTGACCTGTGTCTGTCCCAATGACTCAAGAGAGATCAGGTCTAGGTGCACAATTGGGGACATCTGTCCTTTCCATTTCTGAGCTTATCATTCCAGCAAATCCAAGGAGGCCTATCTGTCCCCTGATATGTTGGGGTTAAGGGTAATGCCCCTAGGGGTAGAGAATGTGGCATAGCGATACTATTATAAGATGGCTTTTCTTGCCCTGGTACCCAGCTTTAATCAGGAGTCATCTGCTATCAAAGAGTCCCCTGGCTCAATTTGCAAATCCATGCCAGTAAACATTCAGACCTGGAGGGAGTACTGTGGTATAACCATTTGTCCCTGATTCCTCTACTACTCTTTATAAAAATGCCTCCTGAAATTTCAGCCAAACTCTTTGCTCAGGAACTCTGTGACCTCGGTGATTGGATCCTATGGGCCCATGGGAGTTCAATGAAGGCAGAACCACATTAGCTGCAGAAAAGGACACATATCTGTATCCTGTAAGGACAAGCAGAGCCCCCATATCTGTGAGGGCCCCAAGTCCCTTAACTAGGTATTGGTATTGAATCATCATGATCTGTATAAACCTAAGTTATGGTTTCTTAGGAGTTCTGTGTAACACACCAGCATTCTGCATTGTTTTTGCTACTGTGAATACTTTCTCATTAGGTAAAAGCATATGTCACCTATTTCTGAGAATTTGAAAGGAAAGCTAATGATATTATAGCTGCTCATGAGACAGTCCATCCGGATTCTCTCCCAGGGTGGGGGGATCTCCACCCAACATTAGTGGAAGAGGGGGAAGATATAGGGATTTCCCAAAGAGCTATTGCTCTGGTAGGAGACAAAAGAATCTGCTTGGTTTGAGGGCATCAAATTTATTTGTCCCAATATCATGTAGGAGCAGTAGAGTAGAGCTGACCAGGCTACATTCTATCAGTTTGTTTTCTACAGGCCCGTCCTAGGCAGGCAGCAGCTGGTCTGGGTGCCGGTGCCAGAATGCAGAGTTATGGGCAGTTGTCATTCAGAGAGGAATTATGGCCCTGGTTGGCTGCAAGTGGGGGCTGTTGTAGGAGACGTTTTGGATCATTCCAAAAGCAGCTATCTGTGTGTTCTCAGGGGCTTTGGTTCTCTTTCTGTCTTGGTCCTAGGGATGTCCTGGATTTGGAAAGGAGTGGCAGTTTCAACTTGACCCTCAGTGCAGCTTCTGTAGTCTGTAAACATATGCACCATTTGGGCTAACATTTTCTGAGCAGGTGCGGGATTTGGACAAGTCTGGCTGTGGGAAAGTCTGGAAGACCCGTGGGTCATGGAATTTGATAGAGTCATCAGTGTGCTAAGAATCCTGGGACTTCCTGTGGTCAGTATAATTACTTTCTTTAGTCCTGGGAGCTCTCTGACCAAAAGAGTGGATGAAAATATCTTGCTCTCTTGGCACCATTTCCAGTTCCATTCTTCACACCCACGATCTCATCTGACCCAGGAAGTGCTTGAGGGGTATGGCTCCCACTCTTGGAGTCACAACAAGAACGGGGAAGGAGACTGGAGTTAATTGGCTAGTTTCCAGGTTTATTCTGCATAGAGAATTTAGGAACCAGGCAGGGTTTTGCAGAAGGGGCTATCACCGTAGGAGGAACACCCATCACCTCCAACTCTAACTTTGGTTTTGACTCTCTTTCGTGGTGGGGAGTTTCTCTCTTTAGGGTTACTGGAATTGACTGCACTCCTGAGCTTGCAGTCACAAATACAACAGGCTCTCCAAGTTCTTCTCAGATGGCAGAGGAAACAGCTATAGGACAGGGACTTGAGGTTCTCTGGGTATGTCCCCTCATGCTGGCCACGTGAATGCCTTTTCCTCTTCGTTCCTATGTGCACGGAAGTTGGTCTTACAGCTACACCATTCTCTAGGTGAGCCTTCTGCTGCCAGAGGAGAACCTTGGGTCTTGAGGGCACAACAATACAGAGAGCTTGCTGATCCTGGAGCTCAGGGGTCCAGGAACCATTCTCAAAGGCAATCCACACATTTCAGAACATTTGATTTGTTCTTTTTCTAGAATGGGACACAGAAGAACTTCCTAAGGTAATCTCTGCCTCTCAAACGCAAGTGAATTTCTAGGCAAAATTGGACTGACATCAGCTAGTTCCATGTTTAGTCTATGGAGGTGGAGTCCGGGCAGGGAAAGGGGAGCCGGCTTTGGTCCAGGTCCTAGCCAGCTGGTAAGCCAGCAGCCCCTCCTCTCCTAGCCCCTGTAGCTCTTCAAGTGTTTTCACCACTGGAAGGGACCATGTAAATGAAGCATATAAGAAATGAGGTTGGGGGCACCTGAGTGACTCAGTCAGTTAAGCACCTGACACTTGGTTTCAGCTCGGGTCATGATCTCAGGGTCATGAGATTGAGCTCTGCTTTGGTCTCCCTGCTCAGCCAGGAGTCTGCTTGAGATTCTCTCCCTCTGCCCCTCCCCCCCATGCCCGAGCTCTCCTAAGTGCATGTTCTCTCTTATTCTCTAAAATGAATAAACAAATCTTTAAAAAAGAAAAGAAAAGAACTTGGAGAGGCAAGTTGGGACTAAATTTGCAGTGTTTTGGTAGGGAATGAGGAACTATAAGATAACTATTGCACATGAGATTGACGTGATCATGACTTGGCTTCGGAGTGATTCACTCTCCCATTACTGCTTAAAGAAAAAAGAGATTCTCTTGGATGCAAGTAAGAGAAAACCAAATCAAGATGGCTTCGCTGATAGAGATTTATTAACTCATATAACAGGAAGTCCATATCTATAAAGAGAGATTTGGTTGTCTTTTACAAAGCAATGGTGATATTTGAAACCAAGGGATTGGCTGAGGATATCAAGAGAGGACAAACACAGAACAACAACAAAAAAGTGACCAATAATAGGAGTTCAGAGAATGCCAAAGAGGAAAGGTAAGAGACAGAAAAGAAACTGAGTCCTTATTACCCAATTTTTAGCCACCTCTATATTAACATAAGAATTCATCTCTACCCCCCCTCAATGATTATTTTTAAATGAAAGTGATTTATTTAAATGAAGTGAAAAAGACACTCAGTCTCTCAGGAATATTATATTCTCATTTCAGAAAGCCAATTTATCCAAGCCTAAGGATAACTAAGGGTCCTTCCTCCATAAATGAGACTTCCAATCCATTTCTAAGTAATTTTATTTACTGTTACCAAAAGTAACTAGAATATTCATCTCTAGGGGTCCCTTGTCACTTTATGAGAAGCTTCCACATGTATATAGTGAGCACCAACTGAAATTCATAGAGAAACTTAGTAACCTACCGATCAGTGTCCCACTGAAAACAAGAAAGGTGCTGTTTCCCAGATGTGCTACAACTGTCTGTGGCCAGGCTAGGCACTCTGCAAGAGTATCAGATATGAATGCCCAAGTCAGGGACACGTCTTCATGTATTTTGGCAGAGCATCTTCTAACACATGATTGTAATCACCATGAGATTCTATTTTGCACAGCAGGATAAAGGGATATGGGCTTGATATTACAAAATGAAAAGACTATTTTTCCTCTTTCACTTTTTTTTTTTTTTTTTTTTGAGAGAGAGGGAGAGAGGTGGTGGTGAGGAGAGGGGGAGAGAGAATCTTAAGTAGGCCGCACAACCAGTGCAGAGCCTGACCCCGAGATTGATCTCATGACCCCAAGATCATGACCTGAGCCAAAATCAAGAGTCAGACATTTAATCAACTTAGCCACCCAGATGCCCCATGCCCTCTTCACTTCTGAGTTAGCTCGGTTAGGATATCACCTCTATCATTCTTGCAAGCACTCGAGGTATATGTGCCCACCCCCAGACAAGGCAGACATCACTCAGTGCTCTGCCCCATTTCCTCACCAACAGACCAAAATGGCCCCATCACAGAAAATGGACACTAATAATTCCAGGGGAAACCAAAGAGGATGGTGAAACTCTGTAGATGACAAAGTCATTGTTAGGCAACTAACTCTTGCCAAATGACTCCAAGGTCCACAGCTAAGGTCTCAATCCCTTGCCTTGGACAGATGTGCTTTTGACACAGAAAATAACAAAAACCACCTACTTTGAATTCAATAGTGTTATATCCTATAAAATTATATCAGAGCTTTTTAATTTAGAAAGGCCAACTGTGTAATTTTTAAATTAATCCCTCAGATACTATACATTTCTTGAGCAGATCTGAATGAGTGAAAGAATAAGTAAAGATGAAAAGACAGGTAGCTATAGATAATTAACACTTATTAGTTAACTATTGACCTGGACAGGCTGAGTAGCAATCTGTCTTCAAGACTGTAAAGGAAAGCTACTAATTAACAGAACCCAAAACACTCCATTCTCTTCTGGAACAATGTGTCCATGGACATTTGCTTCACAGAGTTAGCTGGTGAAAGTTTCACAATGGCTCTTCCAATCATGTCTTTAAACTGTGCATTACAATATGCATACAATTTAATAATTAGTTCTTAGCATCTTGCAAACTGGGGAGCTAGTCCCAGAATGACTTAGTACAGTTACCTCTCAAGTTCATGCTAAAATAAAAAATAATTAGGCTCAGAAGTATTTCACTTAAAACCTTGTGCCTCTACTTATCTAAAGTGACAGTGTTAATTCGGCTTCTCATAAACTTCCCTGCCACACTTCCCTCTGAGGACCACACCTCAGATGTTCCCTCAGGGTCTGGCACAGTGCTGGAAACCCAGTGAGGCGGGAGCCACTCCATCTGGAATTCCTTGAGATACATAATTCACTTAGAGACACAAGGTTCTTGGATGTCAGTGTAGTCAAAAGTGGCTTTTGCCCTAATCACATATACAAGTTAATCTGCTGGAATTTAAAAAAAAAAAGTCTAAGCAGAGCTACAGCAAATTTTCTCTATGGACCGCGTGCCGGGTGATGGCCTGTGAAATGTCATCAGCCCATGGGGTGACACGTACAGAAGTTGAGAGTACACTGACAAACTTTTATAGCAATCTGATGGAGTAAAGTTTTATTTGTTTAATTTAATATTTTTTAAATGGGGCTTATATTTTATGTGTCACATTTTTCTGTTTCATTTTTATTATAGTTCATCTTCTAATAGTTGATTTTTCTTTCTGCTTCTAGATCACATTTCCTACCTCTTTGCATACCTGGTTATTTTTCAATTGGACCTTAGAGAGTGTGAATTGCCACTGCTGGGTGCTGGCGTTAGCCATATTCCTTTACACAGCAGTCAACTTTGTTCTGAAATATAGGTACGTTACAACAGATCAGTTTGATCTGGTCAAGGTTGCTTTTGGGCTGCCTCCAACCAGGGCTCACCGTGTTTGTTTCCCTTCTGTGAAAGGATAATATTCTTAAAGGGACTTTTGTCCAATATCTGATAACCATTGTTTCATATATTTTGCTGGTTTCCTAATTATTTAGGTTGGAAGGGTAAGTGGATCCCTTTTACTTCATTATAGCTAGAAATAGATGTCCTAGGACTTAACATCCTTCATTTTGGTATCCAGTAATTCACAGATAGTAATTTTACTGTATTTTATAAAAGTATCAACTTATAATGAAAGTAAAGTTAAAAAACAAAGCAAAGCAAAACTACCAAAAAACCCAAACAACTCAATTTAAAAATGAGCAAATGACTCAAATAGACATTTCACCAAAAAGATCCCGAAATGGCCAATGACCACATAAAAAGATGCTCAGAATAACTAATCATTAGAAAAAAATGCCAATCAAAACCACAATAATATACCTACCTCATACTCATTGGGATAGCTACTATCAAAAACAACACCACAATGTCCACAATAGCCAAACTGTGGAAGGAGCCGAGATGCCCTTCAACAGACAAATGGATACAGAAGATGTGGTCCATATATACAATGGAATACTACTCAGCCATCAGGAAGGATAAATACCCACCATTTGGATTGACATGGAACTGGAGGGGATTATGCTAAGTGAAATAAGTCAAGCAGAGAAAGACAATTATCATATGGTTTCACTTATATGTGGAACATAAGGAATAGCATGGAGGGCATAAGGAGAAGGAAGGGAAAAATGAAGGGGGGAGTCAGAGGGGGAGATGAACCATGAGAGACTATGGACTCTGGGAAACAAACTGAGGGTTTCGGGGGGCTGGGAGTGGGGTGATGGGTGAGCCCAGTAATGGGTATTAAGTAGGGCATGTATTGCAGGAAGCACTGGGTGTTATACAAAACAACGAATCATGGAATACTATGTCAAAAACCAATGATACTATATGGTGACTAACATAACATAATTAAAAAAACCCAAACAAACAAAGAAACAACACCAACCAGAAGCCCACAGGAAATAACATGTTTGGCAAGGGAAAAATTGGAACCCTCATCCCTAATGGGGATGTGAAATAGGACAGATTTTATAGAAAACTATATGGTGGTTCCTCAAACACTTAAAAACACAATTAGCACATGATCCAACAATTTCACTGAATTGAAAGAATTGAAAGCCATGACCCAAACAGATATTTGTACACCCATATTCAAAGCAGTATTATTCACAATAGCTAAAAGGTAGAAGCAACACATGCATCCACTGATGAATGAATGGATTGAAAAATGTGGTATATTCCAAAAATGGAATGTTACTCAGCTTTAAAAGGAAGGGAATTCTGGTATATGCCACAGCTTGAATGAACCTTGAAGACATCATACTAAGTGAAGTAAGCCACTCACAAAAGAACAAATACTGTATGATTCCACTTACACAAGGCACTTAACATAGTCAAACTGGGGGAGTCAAAAAATAGAACTGGGGGTTGCCAGGGGCTGGGGGAAGAGAATGATTACTGTTTAACAGTGTAGAGTTTCAGTTTGGGCAAATGAAACATGTTCTAGAGATGGATGGTAGTGAGAGTTGCACAACAGTGTCCTTGAATGTACAGTGATTGTATGTGAACATGTGGTGAATGTACTTCATAATCCTGAACTGTACACTTCCAAATGACAAATCCTTTCATGTGATGTGTCTTTTAACCCCCAAAAAGAATATTTAAAAGCAAAACAAAACAAAAAGCAACTGGATGTTCTCCCAGGTAGCCTGAGAATCACTGATCTATAGAGGCTGGAGGTAGGAAAAGGCCTAAGTGAGGAGGAGTGTGATGAGCTTTCTACCCAAGATCAAAGATGACAAACAAGTTTTTCAAGCCACAGAGGGACCACCCAGCCAGGGAACCAGAAGGGTCTAAGTACGTCAGATCTATAGAACGTAGTACGGTGGCTATTCTATCATGTGTTTTCCTACTTAATTAGCAGTGAAATCTTTAACAATGGTCTATATGGTGAGTTTAACGCACAGTGAGGAAAGTAGGATCTGGGAGGCTCTATTGTCTTCTGCAGTGATTCTGGGGGACAGACCTCAAGACGTTGGGGTGGTAGACAAACAAATGTTTTGTTTGCTTGAAGACAGACAAAAGCAATTAAGTCTCTGTTCTGAAGGGAGGAAGAACAATACTGGCCGAAGACATACTGTTCATCCTAAAAAGAGAATGTTATTAATAATATGTATAACATGCTCCCATTCCTACATATTAGGAAAACAAATAAATAAATTATATTAAGAAAGTATATGTATATATATATATATATATACATTTCATAGAAAATATGCTAGAAGGAAATAAACCAAAATATGAACATTGGTTATATCTGTGTAACCAGATCATGGATTTTCTTTACTTTCTCTCTGCAAGATTTTTTCATCATCTGCTGTCTTTACAGTGGGTAGGTAAAACTCTTTTACAATTGGGGCAAGAAAGCAATTTTTATTTAGAAATTAGAGAAGGACTGAATGGAGGTGTTATGTGGCCTAGATCTGAGGTACCTTTAATTTTCTTTTTGGAGATTTATGTATAAATTAGTCTATGTTTCAATATTTCTCATTCCACCTTTGTTGTTAACATTAGAGATCTAACCAGTAGTTTAGGCATTAAGGTAACAATGCTTACCATTTTCTGTGCTAGAAATGCATCTCATTCATCTAGGTCAGATAAGATTAGAATAATTAAGGTCACTGGACTTTGTCATTTAACAAATCCTTAAATCCAACTCTAATCTCATTCAGTAATGCCACAAAGGGGTTAGTTGTTAACATATAGTGTGTCATATCCATCCAGACACAAATGTTATAATATTAAATGTTATTAATGTATCGCTTTGTATCTTTAGACAAGGGCTGATGTATTCACTATTCTAACAGTTAGAGATTTATTAGTTCTGAAGAGGTTATCCCCGGGGTAACTCATTATCGCTCACACAAGCACAGAATGTTCTGTGACAGGAGAATGTCTGAGATGAAACAACCCAATTAATCAAGACGGGGCATGCGTGTGGTGGTTCTGCACCAGGAACACATGCTGTCAACTCCCAAATTGTCACCGTGCCGCCCCGTGGCTGAGGCAATTCCCCAGGAGCACAGGCTGGCCGCCAGAGCTGACAGGAAGATCCTGCTGGCCTGTGGCCACATCAGACTCCCACTCAGTCGCCTCTAACTGGGCTGGAGAGGACTATTTTGTGGCTTTACCATTCTCCTGCACCAAACCTTTCACCACTTTAAAAAGGAGACAAAGGAACTGATTTGAATCTTAATGGATCTCTCTCTCCCTCACTCCCTCCAGGGCCACCACCCCCCTTTTCCTTTCTCCAATTCTGACAAAGGTGTTAAGGAGGAGTTAAAGCTCCTAAAGGGCAGCCTCCAAATAAATGTGTTCTCTCAATAGGTGGAAGCCTTTGCGGCCATAAAAAATGACGTCGCAGAAACTTTTTGCAGACATGAGTATATGTTCACTTTATGCTGTTATTGTGAAAAGAGCAACTTATGGCTCTTATGTAACCCTCTAAACACAGGGGATGATCTCAGTTTTGTAAACTAAAAGGATGCACAGAATCTCCACCTATTGTAAAAGATGAGGAGTAAAAGACCTAGTATTAACATTTGAGGGGAAGAAGAAGCTTCGCTGGGTTGTGTTTCTTTGTTTGATGCCTATGTACTTTCCTCCACTGTTCAAACTGCAAAGTAGAAATGCATCACTTTCTAAAAACTATAAAAGACTACCAACAAATTTTATTTTAGGGTTAGTCTCTAAACCAGTGATTCAGCAGATTCTATTTCTTGCTACCAATTCCAATGCAACAGTGAATTTCCTGTAAATCTTTATCTTACCCTCTTGGGCTGAGGCTCAAATAGAAATAGTCAAACCTGCCACCATTTCCTCAAACTAAAATCTTACATATACACTGACCCTCTTTATCACAAAATCAGAAAACCCATCCAGAAGTGGGGGAGGGGGCATTGTCAAATCAGTTCTGCTTTTTCTCAAAACTCTAAGGGAAGATTTCATAAAGAGGCTGCCTTGGGCCAAGGGGTCACTTTCTTTGGGAATGCTTTCCTCTCTCCTCACTCGGCCCCTGGGAAGGAAAAAAAAAAGCCCAAACAAACCACTGGCATTCATACTGTGCTCAGAGCTTTGAAAGTACTTTCACACAGAGCAAGAAGGATGCAAAGAGCAGCTCTTTCCTGAGCACTCTGATGCCCTGCTGACAGACATGTCCCCACACAGAGTACATTGTAACTGGGACCGCAGACGGCAGCACAGGGACTCCCAGAGGCTCAGGATAAGGGAGATGACTCAGAGCTGCTGCATGCCGGCCCCAGCTCGCATCATCTTACATATGTCACGCAGCCCTCACGGCAACGCTGGGAGGAAGGTAGCATTACCTGTAGTGGGTGTCAGCAAACTACAGCACATGGGCCCATAGCTCGCGACTGTGAATAAAGTTCTCTTGGAACACAGCCACACCCATTTGTTTCCGGTCTATGGCCCCTTTCCTGCGACACTGAGTAGTAGTTGCAACACAGGTGTTTTTCCTACAATGCCTAAACTATTATTTGGCCCTTTATAGAAAGTATTTGTTGACCCTGATCTACTAATATCCATGAAGAAGGCTGAAGGCCCCCAGCCACTGACTGGCAGGACCAAGATGGAAACATGCATCTATCTTACTTTAAGCCCCCATGCTTTTCATTTCTCCAAACCAGAGCTTCAGGAGTAATACCCTAGTTTCCTCTGAAGCTTATCGTACAAGCGGTACCTTACAATCTGAGAAAGAGGACACACGAAAAACTGCTATTACTTTTAAGAAACATTAAGAAACAGTAACTTGTTGGATTCCTTAAGTGAAAGAACACATCACTCTAAGTTATCTCTTTTTTTCATCTTTTAACACTACAATAAAAATTATAAGCCAGAAAAAAAAACTAGTGGAATTTTACATCCAAAATTGGCATTAGGTTACATTGTATAGCTTTCTCAGGGAAAAAAGACCCTAAAAATAGATAATGTGTTCCTTTAGTGTGATATGGCACCATCTGTCTGAACTTGCTAGCTTCTTCCCAGCCTAGATAGGAAGGCGTAGAGAAACATGCATGTGCCTAAAGTAAGAGTCTAACCTAGTCTACATTTTTAGCATGGCTTTTGTTTTAAATGTCAGTTTCTCTTTCCAAACTCCTTTTGCTAACTTCTTAACCACTCAATGAGCTGGGACATAGAACTTTGCAGAGACTTTCTGTAGGGGCTTGACGGAAGAAACTACTAACTCTTACTTGTTCTTACTACCTCACCCACTAGTGACACAGACATGCGAGGCATGAAAAATAGAGACCAGAGATGGGTGGAGGCTCCCATCTGACGCCATTCCCTCTGACAGCAGCAAATGTAGGAAAGGGAGCTTTCCATAGAGGACATACCAATTTGAGGTCCAAAGACCTCATCTTTCTTAGGCAGAGTTCAGCTGTGTGGAGGGAAAGTAAAGAAACACCTAGAGGACTGTCCTTGGCATGTCCTCACATGTGGTAGGAAGGATCTTGTTCATCTTGCTGCTTCCTGAGAATCCCCAAGGAGTATGGCTTGACTCTGGGAAAAGGCAACTCCTTCAATGTTACAAGAACACACTGAGATTCAACCATCTTCTGGAAGAAGCTAGCAGGGGCAGAATGAATATAGAGGGTGCCAAGTGATGTCCTTAGCCTGGAAAAAGAAAGGAGGGAGATGAAAACAAGCAGGTGGAAATAAGAAGAGTGCAATAATCTGAAGCCTGTAAAATCTTAAATGAGAGTTCACAGAGGAAGCTACTATCATAGAAGGAAAATAAGAGCCTTAGTTGCCATTCTAACTCTACATTCTGAAGAGTCAGCAAGAGAATTTAAGGGGAAAGAGGTTCCCGTCAATGTGCTTTAAATAGCTATACTGAAGTGAAACTGACATGCGTTAACCTTTCCATATTGAAAACATAGTTTGATAGCTCTGACGTTAGGTTTACGCGGATGAAACCAGCTCCACAATCAGGACAGTGAAGTGTCTGTCATCACCAGGAGCTGATTCAATCCCTCCCGTCCAGTTCTGCATTCCCACCTCCAGGTGACCAACCACCTGGCAGATGGTTAGTATGCATTCTCTAAATGTTAACATGAAGGGAATATACCATTTTTTATCTGGCTTTTTACGCTCAGTATATTTTGATATTCATCCATATTATATTTTATAATGTAGCTTTATGCCTTTTTATTGCTGAGTAATATTTTAGCATACAGATAAGCCACAGTTCACTTATCTGTTCACCTACTAACGGGCATTTCAGTCATTTCCGGTTTTGGCTATGATCGCTCATGCTCAAATCTCTATAGGACATGCTTTCATTTCTCTTGGGTAAACTCTGATGAGTTGAGAGGACGGAGCAAATGGTATATGTTTGTTTAAATTCCGAAGGAACCATTAAACTTTTCCAAAGCAGTTATACCATTTTACATTCCCACCAGGAGGGAATGAGAATCCAGTTGCTTCACATCCTTACCAACACTTGGTATGGTTAGTCTTTTTAATTTTAGTCATTCTAATAGCTGTGTACTGGCATTGTCTGGTATTTCCAATTTACATTTCCCTAGCAACAAATGATGCTGAATATCTTTTTCATGTGCTTATGTGACTTCTGTATACTTTTTTTGGTGAAGGGTCTGTTCAGATCTTTTGTCCACTGTTTAATGAGGTCTTTCATTTTCTTATTATTGAGTTTTGTGAGTGCTTTAAGTATTCTGCATAAAGTCCTTTATCAGATACAGATTTGCACATATTTTCTCCCAGTGTGTGATTTGCTTTTCATTTTTTTTTAAAGATTTTATTTATTTATTTGACAGAGAGATCACAAGTAGGCAGAGAGGCAGACAGAGAGAGAGAGGGAAGCAGGCTCCCTGCCAAGCAGAGAGCCCGATGTAGGGCTCGATCCCAGGACCCTGAGATCATGACCTGAGCCGAAGGCAGGGGCTTTAACCGACTGAGCCACTCAGGCGCCTCGCTTTTCATTCTTTTCACAGTGTCTTCCAAGGGCATAAGTTTTTCATTTTAATGAAATCCAACTCACCAGCTTCTTCTTTGAAGGACTGTGTTTTGGTGTCACAGCTAAGAAATCTCTGACTAACTCAAAGTTACAAGGGTTTCCACTTGTGTTTTCTTCTCGATGCTTTATAATCTTAGGTTTTGTGGTTAAGTCTGTGATCCATTTTGAGTTTGTTTGTATACGGCGTGAGTTGTGGATTGAATTTATTTATCTCTTTGTATATGAATATCCAATTTTTGAAAAGGCTACATTTTACACTAAATTGCCATTACACTTTTTCAAAAATCAGCTGTCCATGTATATGGTGGGTCTATTTCCATGCTCTCTGTCCTGTTCCATTGATCTAGCATTTGTCAATCTTTACACCAATAACTCCACACTTTGATTAAAATAGCTTTATATTAAGTCTTAAAATGGGATTGTGTTAGTCTCTCAACTTTGTGCTTTTTGTCTGTTACATCCTTTGCATTTACATGTGAGTTTTTTTAGTATAGCTGATGGACTATGTTACATTGCTTCATGTGTAACATAGTGATTTGACAACTTAGTATTACGCTATGCTCACCCCAAGTATAGCTACCATCTGTCGCCATACGACACTATAACAATACCATCAACTATATTCTCTGTGCTGCACCTTTCATCCCCATGACTAATTCTATAACTGGAAGCCTGTATCTCTCACTCTCCTTCACCCATTTTGCCTATCCTCGCATTTCCCTCCCCTCTGGCAATCATCAGATTGTTCCCTATATTTATAGATCTGATTCTGCTTCTCATTTCTTTGCTTACTCATTTGTTTTGGTTTTTAGATTCCACATATAGGTGAAATCATATGATATTTGTCTTTCTCTGACTGACTTCACAAAGCATAACACACTCTAGGCCCATCTACATTGTCATCAATGGCAAGATCTCATCCTTTTCTATGGCCAAGTAATAGTGTATTGTATATATATCCCATATCTTTTTTATCCATTTATCTATTTATACACACTTGGGCTATTTCCATATCTTGGCTATTCAAAATAATGCTGCCATAAACATGGGGGTGCATATATCTCTTCTTCGAATTAGTGTTTTAGTTTTCTTTGGGTAAATTGCCCGGTAGTGAAATTACTGGGTCATATGGCATTTCTATTTTTAACTTTTTGAGGAACCTCCATACTGCTTTCCATAGAGGTTATACCAATTTGCTTTCCCATCAACAGTGCACCAGGGCTCCCTCTTCTCCACATCCTCACCAATGCTTGCTATTTATCTTTTTGATTCTAGCCATTCTGACAGGTGTAAGCTAGTATTTCACTGTGGTTTTGATTTGCATTTCCATGGTGATTAGCGATGTTGAGCTTCTTTTCATGTGTCTATCTGCCATTCGTATGTCTTCCTTAGAAAAAGATCTATCCACGTCCTCTGACGATTTTTAAATCAGATTATTCGGGGCTTGTGTTGGTGGTGTGTTGCATAAATTCTTCATACATTCTGGATATTATCCCCTTATCAGATATATCACTTGTAATTGTCTTCTTCCATGCATTAGGTTGCCCTTAACACTTTGCTGATGGTTTCCTTCATAGCGCAAAAGCTTTTTATTTTGTGGTAATCCCAGTAGCTTATTTTTGCTTCTGTTTCCCTTGCCTGAGGAGACTTCTATAAAAATGTTGCTATGGCCAGTGTCAAAGAAATTACTGCCTGTGTTCTCTTCCAGGAGTTTTACAGTTTCAGGTCTTACATTTAGGTCTTTAATCCACTTTTAATTTATTTTTGTATATGGTGTCTGAAAGTGGTCCAGTTTCATTCTTTTGCATGTGGCTGTCCGGTTTTCCCAACACCATTAATCTGAGACTATATTTTTCCAATTGTATATTATTGCCTCCTATGTCATAAATTAATTGACCATAAAGTGTGGGTTTATTTCTAGGCTCTCTTTTTTGTATATGTGAGTTTAAGAATTAGCTTGCTAACTACTGAGATTATGATCAGGATTGCACTGCATCTAAAGATCAATTTGGGAACAACTGATGTCTTAACAATACTGTGTAATTTACTCATGAATGTGATGTACCTATCTGTCCATCTACTTAGGTGTTCTTTAATTTCTCTCAGCATAGTGTTACCATTTTCAGTGTGCAGGTCTTGCCCATCTTTTGTTAGATTTATCCCTAAGTATTTCATTTCTGATGCTATTTATTGAAATGTTTTACTTAAATTTCTGATTTTCCTTGCTAGTATGTAGAAATATAATAGAATGTTTTATATTGATCTTATATCCTGCAATTTTTTTTAAAGATTTTATTTATTTGAGAGAGTGAGGGAGCAAGAGAACATAAGCAGGGGGAGGAGCAGAGGGAGAAGGAGAAGCAGACCATGCACTGAGCAGGGAGCCCAAGGTGGCAATGGATCCTGGGACTCCAAGGTCATGACCTGAGGCAAAGGCAGATACCTAACCAACTGAGCCACCCAGACACCCCAGATCCTGCAGATTCTAAATTTATTAGTCCTAGCAGCTTTTCTTTTTGTTTGGAAACTATCTGCTTTTCTACATAGTTTCTCATGTTGTCTGTGAATATTGACAATTTTCCTTCTTCCTTTTTAATCCAGATGACTTTTATTCATTCATTCATTCATGCATTCATTCACCAATTTCTGGTCTTATTGCACTGTTTGGAATCTCCAGTAAAATGTGTAATGGAAAATGAACAGACATCCTTGACGTTTTCCTGATTTTATTCCTATAGATTATTTTTAAAAGCACTTTTTTAAAGTAGAAAGAAGGAAAATATAAGAAGCAGATTAATACCATTCAAGTGAAGAGTTGAAAGAGAAAAAAAGACTAGGGCAAAGGAAAAACCAGCAGATGGGGGCTGGGTTTAAGTAGATTTTGTGGACAGATGAGGTACTGTTCCAGTCTTGGGAGAATCTGATGTAGGTAAACAGCACTTGTAATATCCATAGCTAGACATCAGTGCAGGCAAGGTGGAAGACAGATGACCACAATCTGAGAGCCCTAGTGATCAGGGATTTTTCCCTCCCACACACTCTGCATCACAATCATGGAAACCACATTTTAATACTCATGGTAATGATTTATTTATCAGTCAGTAAGATTGAAAATATGCCTCAAGTGAAATATCTACTTCATTACAATCTCTAGGTTGCAAGGACCTCACCCAACTTAAGGACGCATTAAGTAAAAACGCATCTTTATAAAGTGACCCAGAAGAAAGCAAACTTAACCAAGTTCCCAAGGCAGCATGAACTTATTCCTTAGTCAACAAAGCTTGATTATTGATTGGCTTTTCCCAGGGTTTTATATGATAGTACCCCATGAAAAACAAGTTGGGTTCAAAGTAATTCTGCTTGGAAGTGAATAATAACTTCTCAAAATAGAGGCAAAGCCTCATGTGCATAACTGAGATTTTGCCGTATGCATCTGTTTATATTATGATATGTGAATTCAATCATCAGTTTACATACACATATTCAAGTAAGCCTGATAACAAAAAAAGCACTCAACCAGGAGTCATGAGCTTTGTATTCTAAGTTCATTAGACTTTTAAAAAAATATATGGAACAAATACATAGAGGCACACTTGTGTAGTGGGAAAGAACACTGGAGTCTCTCAAGTTAAGAGAGAACCAATGACTCTAAGAAGGGGTCACAGCTATATGGAAGAGTCACAGCAGTGAGATCTAAGAACTAGAGCAGGGCCAAGGAACCTGAGCTCTATAGTAGGAGAGACCTAGGTTTCCAACCTGGTGCTAGCACTTCCTCGTTGGGTTCAATTAGATTCTTCAATTCTCTTGCATTTGCTCCTCATTCTTTAAGTTGGGATTATGGCAGTGCCTGCTACACAGGGGTTCTGTGTGGCTTAAGTGATGCCATGAAAATGTGCAAACTCTTCATAAATATTCCTGGAATATTAAAGTATAGCCTGATAACATTATGACTGTGATGATTTCATTAATTCCACAAATATTTATTGAGCCCCCACTATGTGCCAGCACTGTTCCAGGCCGTTAGGATACATTAGGGATCAAAATGGAAAAAACCTCTGCCTTCATGGTGCTTCCAGTCTACTGGGGGTGAGAGACAGTGAAGATAACAAAATAAGTAAATGGTACAGGATGACTAAAAGTGTAAAGTATTCAAGAGCAAAGAAATAAAGCAAGTAAGGTATTATGGGGCTTAGGAGTGCTAGAGAGGCTCTGTTATCGTAATAAATGGGATGGTCGAGGCAAGCTTCACTAAAAAGGTAACATTTGAGAAAAAATCCAGTGGGAGAAGTGTAGGGAGTCAGCTGGATAGGGAGAGAGAGCATTTTAGGCAGAGGGAACAGCAGGGCAGGGCCCTAAGATGGGGGCATGTCTGGAGTGTTTAAAGAACAAGGATCCTAGGGGGAGGGAGAGGCCTGTAAGGGATGAGGTGATGAGCCAGGTTATTAGAGCTCCGGGGGCCTGATGAGGATGTGGGTTTTTACTCCGAGTGAAATAGGAAGTCATTGGAAAGTCTGGCAGAGAGGAGTAACTTGATTTAATTTATGTTTGAAAGTCTCCTCTGACTGTGAATCAAGGCTAGAATCACAAGGGTGCCAGTCAGAAGACTAGTGCAGTAAAACAGGGTCGGTGATGTTCACGCAGACGCACGGCAGTAACAGGAGAAGTGATGAATAGTATTTTGGAGACAGAAGCATGAGGATATTTGGAAGAATTGGCAGTAGGGTAAAGAGAAAGTGAAGAATGAGTATGACATTGAGGTTTTCAGCCTGAGTAATGGAAAGGCTGAACCTGCCATCAATGAGACAGAATACAGACTTGAGGGCCAGATCAGGAGTTCAACATGAGGCATGTTATACTGGAGAGTCTATTAGCCATGAGCATCCATTTTTGTGATGCTCAAATGAAATACAGTATATAATTTGGACAAATCTATATGAGAAAGAAACAGATGGGGTAGGTTGTTCAGAGAGAATTTGCCTGCAGGTAATTTACCTTCAGGCCAGAAAATGTGAGGTCACTACTTTAATCTTGCTCTCTATTACCCTGCTTTCTCTATTGTCACTGTTTACACTTAAAAGCATTTAAACATTATATAAAGTTATAGGACTCCCGAATTTTCTATTTTGCCGGTTATAGTTCACCTAAAATGTATATTCCAACCTTATTTCCAAATATGAAAGATGTAAGAGTGAAGTTGGGCTGTCATCTGGCTAGTGACAAAGGGAATCCTGGGCCACTTCATGGCTTACCACCACCACCACCCACGCCATTCAAGTCACCACTACAAATACTGTCACACGGTTGCCTTACACATGGACTAAGCCAGGCACAACACAAAAATACCATTTCCTTTCTTCTAACCTCTCCCCATACCCTGTTGTTCTTGAAACATTTCCTGTGCCTCCTTTTACCACACCCCCTTCATATGTTATGTTGGGTCTATCGTGGGACAGGGTCCCACTGAGCCATCTTGTGGAGAGGCCTACCATGCCTCATGTTCTAGAGATGCACTGCAGGTGCTTATGAAGAAGGAAGCACTGCAAAGCACGTTAGATGAGGCAAACCCATTGTATCAGCCACACAAGTTATCTGAAAAAGTGACCAGTCACCTGGAGTTTCCTGACTACTACTGAGGACTTCCAACCTGGGCAGGAGAAATAGTGACAGTAATCTTTACGGCGCTTTCCCACAGAAGTGCTGATAACAAATTGCCACTGAGCCTTGTTCTCCTGAACATGACAGATGTTTGTGTTTGTGATTTATATCATCAACAATCAAGGAGATGCCTTTCAGTCCCTCTGTTCTCATGTCCTTTTCCTATAAACCATTTTTCTGAAGGGAAGATGGAAGGCTCCGGGGAGCTACCCAGGGGAGCTGTAATGCCACTGCTTTATTTCCCCTTCACTGTGCACTTGTTTAAATATACCAAGTCACCTCAAAAACTAACTTCTGACTGACTTGTAGCTTACAAAAAAAAATTTCGATATTGTTCATAAGATACGTGGACTGAAGAAAGTGATAAAAGTCCTAATGAAGCTTATCCTGAGATTCAGAAGAATGAGGAAATAGAATTCCTAGCTGAAAAGCCAAACTGTTCTTTTGAAATCTAGTTAGGGGTGGAGGAAAACATCGATACTTTGCTTCAGTGCCTTAGTACTTAGAAGAGATATATTGGGCTCTATAATTTAACTGCCAAATTCGACATTCATATCCATCTGGACATTTTTAAAAGGATCCTTGAGCCAGTGAGAATTGGCAGTTGGCTATATAATCACACCTGCATATGGCACAGGAGGTTTTTAATGGGCAACAGTCAGAACCAGAAAGTACTGCATGATAAGCATTTGTTGAGAACCCACACTTATACATGTTTGCACGTGTGAGTAATTACATTTTAGAGCTCTCTGTTAACAAGACTTTGTTCTTTCTTTCCTACAAATCAAATTAGTTGGGGACGTAGTTCATTTTGAAATTGTTTGGAAAATGTTTTGGTGTCCTAAATTTCCTTTGTACCAAACTTTTGCAAAGTTAAAAGGCAAGCCACAAACCTCCACAACCAGTGAAAGCAAAATGCATAAAACCAACAACAAATTAAACACGATAAACACACACTAAATAGGAAGGAGAGTATAAATAAAGCTTGTGTCTCTAAGTCTGTCAACCTCCATGTGGGATTTAGCTTTGACTCACTGTAGATGGAGATAATCTTTAATCATTACACATCTGCAAAACCTGGCTTCACAAAGATCGTATTTATCCTGGTCCGCTTTAGCCCACCAGGTCTCTCCTTCCATCTCCCTTGTAAACGTGAGTCTAACTGCAACATCCCAGCACCATCTGGGGGGAAGCTGATGTATTCTGGGGCTACTCTTTGAGATGACTGTCAAAGGAAGATCAAAGGTAATGGAGAAGGAAGTCTCTTTATTTGTAGAGCCCAAGTAGGAAACCATCATGACTCACCTATTCTGGTACACAGAGCCTGGGAAAGGCAATGAGATAATCTTTGCCCACTTGAGAGGGTCTTAACATGGATGGCCCACTGACCCTAGCTGGTCTGCTTCTTTAGAATAAAAGTCACTGTGTGAAAATCCCATAAAGAATGGCCATTGATCCCTATGTAGGAGATTCTATCTAAACAGCTTTTGGGGAATGGTTTAATAACTTCCAACCACCAACCTACAAGGAAACACCTAAGAACACTTGGAATATTCTAAATTATATTTAAAATGCAGGGTGGGGGCCTACAGGCAACTTCTATCTTATATGTTGCAGGGAATCTGTGACCACTTTGGTCATGCTGGGCATATCCTCTTCTACACCCTCTCTTTTTCCTGCTTTCTATCTTCCCATCTGTCTCCTGGCTGGACCATCAATTTCTGACACCAAAAGAAATTATAATCCTCTGTGTGTAGAAAATACTCCTGAAAAATCAGAGATGCCTAATATAAAAAAATGTGGCCATCACAATTATCATTTGAATATAAAACTGTGTTGCTTACTAAACTTGGTTCTCTTTCTATGGTAGATATAAAACAGATCCATGAATTTATAGGATAAGACTCATGTTTGCTTTTGACTCCTGAAATAAGTGGAAAAAAATCATTTCATATTTCTTAGCCAGTCAGTAAAGGAATCGCTCTGGCCTTTCCAAATGGGAAGAGCGTTTCATACTTGGATGGGGCAAGTGTCAGTACACAGACTGTATATTTATCACAAATATGACTTGAACACTCAAACTTGGGAGGGATGCGTACTGTGGGAAGGGTGGGGATAACATTTAGAAAGAGAGCTGTTCTGATGAGGATCGTTAAGTTCGGATTGCACAGCAGTTATGACTAATTTTTGTTTCTGATGAACAAAAATCCAATTTTAAAATGGAAAGAAAAGGGCTCATATTACACAAAACGTAGCTCAATTCAGGCACTATCAGTGATGAATTCAGACCTTACAGAGTTGGATCAGTGAGAATGTACCAGCAGATAATGAAACCACTCAAGCTGTTTTAAGTGGTAAAGGATTTAAAAGGAATTAAAGGCTTACAAAATGGGTAGAAGGGCTCTAAGCCAACTTTTGCTTAGATGATTTGTGGAATAACACTGAAAAAGCTGCTCGGAAGGACAACTATTCCCCATCTTCACCAGACGCCTAAGGAAATCAGGGAGCTTCTATTCCCACTGCAGGCTCTAGATCTATTGGATCTCTGCTCAGCTCAACCCTAGTAGATTGGATCCCCTACCTCTTAATATCTGGGAAACTATGGATGAACAGTGGGAACCGTTAACTGCTTCCACAGGAAAACCGTTAACTGCATAGTAACAGAGTCAGACTACTTCATGAATGCCTTCTGAATCATGCCCAGATATGAATTACTTTGCGGAAGTTAGGTCATCTGAAAACATAAAGTAATTGAGAAATAGAATATTTAGTTTCCCAGTCTCTAACATGACATAAGGCCTTGGTTCTGATACATTGCTACAGATGAGAACTACGTGGGGGAACTTTACGAATCCAAACACCCAAGCTATATCTCATATCAAGTCAATTTAAATCTCTGGGGCTTCATTTTTTTTTTTTCTTTTTGGTGATTCTGATGTACAGCCTATGTTGAACCAGTCACCAAGGCATGGCTTCTCAAACTTTCCTGTTTATACAAATATCCTGGGCATTTTGTAAAAATGCAGAATCTGCTTCAGTCGGTCAGAGTTGGGGTCCACGATCTGGCATTTTCTCAAGTCCTCTGGGGATGCTAATGCTTCTGCCCAAGAAGCTGAGAGAAGCAGGGCAGTACTGCAGCAGCCCTTAAATGTTAGTGCACACTGGAATCACCAGAGAGTTTGTTACAGCACACATGGCTGTGAGTTTTTGATTCAGGAGGTCTGAAACGGGGCCAGAGATTCTGAATTCCTACCAAGTTCTTGGGTGATGATACCGAACCCGCTGTTCCGGAGACCACAGTGCCACAGCCACCACTGAGGGAGCCGATCAGGCTCTCTGCAACAGATGGCCACCACGTGGAGCTTCCAATGAATTCAAAGGGTTTATATTCCATTTGGATCCAACTGATCGAGAGGGACTCAGAGGAGAAAGTGAAATGCAATTACTTACACCAAATCCAGTTACCTTTATCTGCCTTCCTCCCCTACATGGAATTCTCGGTGAGTTACCTAGGGTGACCTCACAGGAACATGTAGCTGCATGGCAGACATGAGGACAAGAAAAGAGAGAAAATTCATTTTATAGATCTCAGTAAACAGATGGGGCTCTGTATCTCCACGTTTCCTTTTTGGAAAACCAGGGAAAAATACCTAAATGTTAGATATAGGGCAGAAGTAAATAATCGACAGCTTTGGTGGTTCCCATGGAAGAGGTCTCAAGTGACATCCAGCTTACTGCTAGTTCACTAGACGTGTATCAAACTGGGGGGGGGGGGGAGGGAATGTGTCTATACTGCGATTTAGTCTAGGGGTTAAATTTTATCTCTGGAGGGAATGCATCATCAGCCAATAGCTTTCAAAACAGCCTTAGCTGTTTGAAACAGCTAAGGAAATAATAATCTTCAAACAATGTGTTTGTAACTTACCATATCAGATAGAATTTCACTCAAAATCATGGCTTTGGGTCATTATTTACACATTATTAGGATATCTCCTATCTCCCCATATTCAGTATACTTTCTAACCCACATTCACAAGGTAACTATGAACTTGTAAAATGGAGGTTCAATATTTCACTCTGGTTACCACATGAGCCAAATGAACCGGAAAATATCATGACCTCCATTTACTGAGGAATGAAGATAGCTAAGCACCTGGACTTTAATGAAATGTAACAACCTCCATTAAAAGAGGAGGAAAGAACTCCCATGAGAAAATTCGGTTAGTAGTTTCTAACTTTTTTCTTGAGTATCAGCTCAAAATGAATTATAATATTGACCACTTGCCCCCACTGGTTCAAACGGTTTTCTCAAACACTAGTAGAGAATCTCTCAAAACTATTGAAAAACATGGTATACTCCTAAGCCTTGGGCATGCAAAGATACATATGGCAGGGAGCTGTTTTTACTCATTTTTACACTTCTGACATTGAACAATGGGGGTTTCTTTTTTCCTCACAGTAACCAACGCTCTGATTCTTCAGATACCAACTGGGTATCCAACAATTCAATTAAATCCTGACACTAACTACCCAGAGTTAACACAGACCCCACATGTCAAGAGCTTAGTCCCAGAAGACTAGTTCAGATGCCAGCCACACATCCCAGGACTTCCATATTTCACACCAAACAGTTATAAATTGGGATGTCCCACAATCTCTTCCCTCAGGTTCAGTAATTTGCTACTATGGTTTACAGAACTCAGGAACACACTTTGCTTACATTCACCAGTTTTTTTTATAAAGGGTACAACTCAGGAAGAGCCAAGTGAAAGAGATTGATGGGGCAAGGCATGGAGGAGGGTGTGCAGAGCTTCGACGCCCTCTTCACATGTGCCATCCTCCGGCACATTAATGTGCTCACCAACTGTGAAGCTCCCCAAGTCTCATCATTTAGGGGTTTTGAAAAGCTTTCCTTACATAGGCACAATTGCTTAAATCATCAGCCACTGGTGACTACCTCAATCTACAGCTCCTCAGAAGAAAAGATGCTCCCGTCACCCTTATCACTTAGGAAATTTCAAGGGCTTTAGGAACTCTGTGCCAGAAACTGGTGACAAAGGTCAAATACCTTATTACTATGATATCACAAGGGTGTAGAGACCTTGAAAGTCTTGCAAAAAAGCTGTGAAGGTAGGACATGGGACAAAATATAACTAATAATACAACAAAGCAACATCTTTGAGTGTTACAGACTCAAAGTGTTACAGGCATTCAGAAAAGAGAGGGTTCAATTACTAAGGGAAAGGATAGTCTGAACCAACCCAAACTCCAGGGTGGCTATGGAGGTTTCAGTACTTACTCTGTGCCAGGAAAGGCACAGCAACAACAACAAAAAACCCCTGAAGCCTAGTTTAGTTTGGTTTGATTTGATCTGAGGAACAGTGGGGAAAAGGAGAGAGTGAACTTAGGAATGGAAGGTGGAGGGGGGCAACTTAAGAAATAGTAGATGATTGACATTGGGAGTACTGGCTTGCCTTCCTAGTCACCTATAACCCCCCTAGAGGAACCCTAGCCTACAATTTGGCACCAATATAGAGATAAACAGAAGTGATAGTGTTGGGGAAGGCAGCAGGAGGAAAAATGATACAAGAATATTTCAGCATACCACACTCTGTGTGGGATGTGAGGGGGACCAAGAAATCCTCTCCATGAGGAGATGCTGACGTCTTTTTTTTTGTTTTCAACTATGTTTATTTTTTCAGTGTTACAAGATTAATTGTTCATGCACCACACCCAGTGCTCCATGCAATATGTGCCCTCCTTAATACCCACCACCAGGCTCGTCCAACCCCCACACTCTCCCCTCCAAAACCCTCAGTTTGTTACTCAGAGTCCACAGTCTTCCACGGTTCATCACCCCCTCCGATTTCCCCCCATTCACCTTTCCCCTTCATTCTCACAATGCCCTCCATGTTTTTCCTTATGCTCCACACATAAGGGAGACCATAAGATAATTGACTCTTTCCGCGTAACTTATTTCACTCCAAATGATCTCTTCCAGTCCCGTCCATGTTGATACAAAAGTTGGGTATTCGTCCTTTTTAATGGAGGGATAATATTCCATTGTATAAATGGACCATATCTTCTTTATCCATTCATCTGTTGAAGGGCATTTTGGTTCTTTCCACACTTTGGTGATTGTGGCCATTGCTGCCATGAAGATTGGGGTACATGTGGCCCTTCTTTCTACTGCGTCTGCTTCTTTGGGGTAAATACCGAGTAGTGCAATTGCAGGGTCATAGGGTAGCTCTATTTTTTTTTGTTGTTGTTAAAGATTTTTATTTATTTATTAGAGAGCGAGAGACTGAGAATGAGAGGGGAGAAGGTCAGAGGGAGAAGCAGACTTCCCGAAGAGCCGGGAGTCCGATATGGGACTCGATCCCGGGACTCCGGGATCATGACCTGAGCCGAAGGCAGTTACTCAAACAACTGAGCCACCCAGGCGCCCTCTATTTTTAATTTCTTAAGAATCTCCACACTGTTTTCCAAAGTGGCTGCACCAACCTGCATTCCCACCAGCAGTATAAGAGGGTTCCCCTTTCTCCACATCCTCTCCAGCATTTGTTGTTTACTGTCTTGTTGATTTTGGCTATTCTAACTGGTGTAAGGTGGTATCTCACTGTGGTTTTGATTTGAATCTCCCTGATGGCTAAAGATGATGGACATTTTTTCATGTGTCTGTGAGATATTTGTATGTCTTCTTTGGAGAAGTGTCTGTTCATGTCTTCTGCCCATTTTTTGACACGATTATCTGTTTTTTGAGGGTTGAGTTTGAGGTGTTCTTTATAGATCTTAGATATCAGACCTTTGTCTGTAGTGTCATTTGTGAATATCTTCTCCCATTCTGTGGGTTGCCTGTTTGTTTTGTGGACTGTTTCCTTTGTTGTGCAGAAGCTTTTTTTCTTGGTAAAGTCGCAAAAGTTCATTTTCGCTTTAGTTTCCTTTGCCTTTGGAGACATGTCTTGAAAGAAGTTGCTGTGGCTGATGTTGAAGAGGTTACTGCCTATGTTCTTCTCTAGGGTTTTGATAGATTCCTGCCTCACGTTGAGGTCTTTTATCCATTTCGAGTTTATCTTTGTGTATGATGTAAGAGAATGGTCAAGTTTCATTCTTCTACATATAGCGGTCCAATTTTTCCAGCACAATTTATTGAAGAGACTGTCTGTTTTCCACTGGATATTTTTGCCTGTTTGTCAAAGATGATTTGACCATAGAGTTGCGGGTCCATTTCTGGGCTCTCTATTCTGTTCCACTGGTCTATGTGTCTGTTTTTGTGCTAGTACCATGCTGTCTTGGTGATCATATCTACGTAGTAAAATTTGAAATCAGGCAATGTGATGCCCCCAGCTTTGTTTTTCTTTTTCAACATTTCCTTAGCAATTCGGGGTCTTTTCTGGTTCCATACAAATTTTAGGATTGTTTGTTCCAGCCC